>CM024581.1:11595983-12204733 GCA_014182395.1 Eucalyptus sp. ANBG9806169 | reverse complement strand
ATCCCCAAGTGAATTTGAAGGTCAAAGAGCTGGAGATCCATTTTGGGTATTGCGTATACTCGGTTATCCAGGTGCATCAAAAGCAAATAGCCTTGGAAATCCTGAAAATGACATTGGATGGTGATACATTTTGTCCTCTCATTGCGAGTTAATTCATTGTCAATGATTGTACTCTACAATTCTTCATTATTGTAGTCTCTCACGCGGTTTTTTCTTTCTTTTCTTCTTTTGCATGAAACATTCAGCGGAGCGCACACCGATTATGGTAACTTTCTGAGTCTTTTAGAGGATTTGATACTTGAAGGGACAATGAGTTTATATATTGGTCATGATGCTACATTATAGGTTTGTTGACTCTGTTGAATCAGGATGATGACATCACTGCTCTTCAGGTACAATCGTAATTTTTTTTTAATGTTTTATTTTTAATATTTTAAATATGTTCTTAATCATTAAAGAGTAATTACAGAACAAGTGAGACTGAGTTAAATATTAAATTAACTCAAGTTGTTTTGCTAATTCCTTAGAGAAGTCTGTTCTTGGAATGTCGAGATGACATGTATGAGTACGTTTTCTTGTTCAGGCTGTTGGTCATTCCAAATGGCAGTGTATGTTTGGTGTCGCTTTGCTTTTAACTTTTGTTTTTCTTCTCCCTTTGACTATTAGAAATTGATATTAGCTTTTCATTATGGCACACTTCACTCTTTAGAACGTATAAGTAACATCTCAAGTCACCCTAATGTTGTTCACAACATTTTTAATTTATCAAATTTGGCAGTAAATGCAACAGTTAGTTGTTTGGTTTGGCGTAAGGGAAAACTAAATGACATGTTAGTTGCCATTTGGAAAGAGTGGCTCATTTATTATTATTAAATCCAGCAGTCTTGTTAACCACCTACCAAGACAAAGATTACAGTCAATTTAATAATGGCTAAGTGGAATTTGGAATATCCTCTTTAGACCAAAACAAGGAGGCCCTTAACAGATGATTGATGTTGATGAAAATGGATTTAGATTTGATCATCAGAATCTGTTTGGGTCTATCTATACTGATTGTTAAGTAGTTCCTTTAATGTTCAGAGCAGCTGCGCAACCATGGATACAGCTCCTGATCCTTGTTTTAAGCCTTGGTTCTCAGTGCTTTGTAAATTTCTCATGTCACTCATTTTGATTGATCCTCTGCTTAGTTTGTTTTGTTGTTGATGTCTCATTTTATTGGTGTTTTTTTTTTTTTTTTTTTTTTTTGGTAAAGTCATTTTATTGGTGTTAGATCATGCAGAATGAGTGAAAAGGTTTAAATCTTGAACGGTATCATATCACTTTCAGCAATAAATTATCATGCAGAATGAGTGAAAAGGTTTAAATCTTGAATGGTGTCAGATCACATTATGTAATAAATTACAGTCAGTGTTACACCTTATTCAGTGGACCTGCTATGCATTTCGGTTATCAAAACTTTATAGCTCCTCTATTAGGTTCATTTTGATCTTGGTGAGTTTTTGAAGGTCAAGAACCTCTCTGGTGAGTGGATCTCTGCTGTTCCTGTTCCCGGAACATTTGTTTGCAACATAGGCGACATGCTTAAGGTATAAACTTGGGGAAGAAGACTCCTTGATGTTCATTTCTGACTTTGTACTGGTATCGCAAATCAATGTTTGGTCTGGACAACTGCAGATTTGGTCCAATGGCTTATATGACGCAACAGTGCATCGCGTAATTAATAGTTGCCCAAGATATCGAGTCTGTGTAGCATACTTTTATGAGGTTAATTTCTAGACTGGAATCTCCTTTAAGCATTTCTTTTTGTTGAATCCGGTTCTTTTCTGAACACTAAGTAACGTTTTACAAACAGCCCAATTTCGATGTCCTGGTGGAGCCTTTAGATGTCTGTGTGGGGAGAACCGGTGGAACCAAGAAGCTTGGAACAGCATGCTATGGAGAGCATTTAGTTAGCAAAGTCCTAACGAACTTTGTGGTGTAAAATACAAAATCCCATCTATTTCATTGTCAGTTTAAGCTTGACATAAATAATGTATTTGGCATTTGATTGCTTGATGTTGTACTCTGTGCTGAGGATACTGAATTTGTAAAACCCTGAAACAATAGTTGCATGTATGTCTTCCGAAGTCCTTAATAACAGGGTAGACTGTGGGTGGTACACATATCCTTTTTATTCTTTAGGCTATTGAATTTTCACTTGCAGGATCTTGAATTTGTAGGTTGTATCATGCTTTACTTAACTATGTGGCCACTGTACTACCAGACAGAGGTCCTCCCCATTTCTATTCACTCTTTTTTTTTTTAACAGAGCGGTTCTGTTTTCTTTTGTTTGATTATATTTTCAGTTCTCTTGATAGTCAAGTTGATAGATCTACCAAAAGCTTACTCAACTCTATGCAAGTTGACAAGTTCAACAGTATTAATTTACTATACTCAGATGATACTCAAATTCACGAGAAACTCACATGCTTGTAATCACGATGCATGATACAAATATATAAAAAAAAAAAACATGTTCAGAAAGCTGCTGTGCCCCATTATTTTTCTGGTAGAAGCCACATTACAATTGCTTTAGCCCTATCTAATAACTTTACTTGCTATCGGTGCCTATTGAGTGCTGCTTAAGAAGGTGATGGTGCCGGGGCGATCTCAGGTGTCAATGACCCTTTGGAGCCATCTTCGGCGTTTAACTGACTAATCTTGCAGGGTACATATCTCATTGACTTCTCGTTTGGGCACTTTACCTTCTTGGAGAAGAAGGGATCACATTCTGCCGGAGATCTCTGTGATGGAAGACCTAAAATGCAGTTCATCCTGACATCTAGCTTTTTTTTCAAGATCAACTTCCGGCATTCCGGCCCAACCTGTGTGAAGTAATTGTTGTTCAGTGTTAGTGCACTCAGCTTCGGCAGCACGCACACCGTCTCAAGTACTGGCCCGTATAAATGGTTATACGACAAGTTTAGCTGATTCATCTGCTGCAGACAGCCGAAGGAATGTGGTATTGGACCAGTCAACTGACTGATACTGGCGTCGAAAGTAGTTGTTTTCTTCAGGAGTCCTACCTCATACGGAAGGCAACGCGATAATCGGTTATTCAGGAACAGCACCTCTAGCAACGACTTTGAAGTTTGCCCTATGCTCCGAGGGATTGGGCCTGTGAACTTGTTGTTGGCTAGGGTGAGATAACTTACGGGTGTTTTACCAAGATTTTCCGGGATTGTCCCATTGAACTTGTTGTTGTTGAGAAAGAGAACTTCAAGGTCCAGAGTGAATACTTGCGATGGTATCGGTCCAGTCAGCTTGTTGAACCTGAGATCCAAGAAAGTGAGCTGGGTGGCGCCTAGAACGGTCATTGGGAATGCTCCTCGTAGCTTGTTGTTGCTCAAGTCGAGTTCGTAGAAATACTTGAGCGTGGAAATACTGGAGGGGATGCGACGGGTAATGGTGTTGGAGTTTGCATGAAAGAATACGAGATCGGGTAGTTTCTCAATGAAGTTATCGATAGTGAGCTGTCCCTTGTCATTGCAGAAGCCGAAGCCATTGAAGTCCGCGCCGGCGAGACCCAACATCTTGTAGCCGGGTACAGTTGCACAGGTGAAGCCCGTGTAATTGCAGATCTTGTCTCCTTTGCCATTCCAGGTCGCAGTGACATTCTCCTGGTAGAATCCCGTGAATGGAGAGCTTGGCCTCGAAAAGAGAAGCAAGGACATGGTGGGTCTGGCCCTGCATGGAAAGAGATAGGCCTCAATCAGTGAACGTAGCTGACTCGGGTCGCTGAAAAGTCTTCGGGGTATTGCATTTGCTGGGTCTCTCCGTATATGAAAACCCTGCAAGAAAGCTATCAGTACGTCCTATGCTCCCACCCGTTTCTCTCGAGAGAAGGGGGAAACGCTATCCAGACTGAAGAAGATAGGAGAATGCCGAACGAGAGTTTTGACCGCGAATTCGCCTTTCCCATCAGGTCCGACATACTACACGTAATGCAGTTGGGGAGGCTCGCGACAAATCTTGTTCTTATAATCCGTCTCAAAAGGGTAATACCGAGCGAGTTTTAATCCTCACATTTCTTGCGGTACAAAATTTGTGTTGCTTTCGCCTACACTATTGGTGATCAGAATTTGCGAGAAATTGGTCAGAAGAATTAGGGGTGAGCAAAATGGACCGACTAGACTGGGAACCGCTCGAACTAAATCGAACCGGCCGTTAAGTCTGATTATTGATTTATAAAAGTATAACTGGTATTCAGACAGTCTGATTCTCATTTTCAAAGGGGAACCAGACCGAATATATATGTATGTATGAATTTTCTTCAAAAAATTAACGGAAAAGAGCAGCAAAAGGAGCAGAGTGGCATGAATGGTCTCACTTATCTGCTTCGTTTCCAATACTTCTTAAATCTCTCACCTTTTTTTCTTTTTATTCATGTTTTCCTTTTATTCCCCCAGTTGATTGACCTTCCCCATTATCTTCCAAAGAGAATTTCCTTCTCTATATGCTCTTTCCCTCGTAACCAGATTCTCTTGGTAATTTCTTACCAAAATAAAATGGAGATAATTTCCTTTAATTCCCTCTTTGATCACTGCCATATTTGTTGCCCCTTTTTACGTAGTCTGGAGGAATTAATTCCTTCGATCATGCTGCCGAAATTTGCCAGAGAAAAGCATGGAAGATTTCTCTAATTGATTGGTTGAACCTTTTTTATTTTGCTGGAGAAAAGCTGAGAACTCTCACCAGTCTTTCTTTTTTAATTTCATCTTCATATTAAATAAGTGACCAATTCTTGAATAGAACCGGACCGGACCGGAAACCAATCACTCTTAAGGGAAAGTCCTGTGCAATCTTTGGAGAGGAAGAATAACATAGATGACGAGTCGAGTCATTGGTTAGATTAAACTCCTACTCCTTGTAGTGGTAATCCATAGAAAAAGTATAAAAAAAAAAAAAATCATTAAAGTATCAATTTAGTATCAAATCTTTTAATTGAATCAATTTATTTGTACATCTTTTGTTTTCTTACCAATTTAATTTATCCATCAATTTTGATTGAAAATTGTTAACATAAATGCGTAAACAGTCTCATGTAACATAATCGATACTGATGTAAATATTTTTAATAATATTTTACAATTTTTTTTTTTTTTTTTTTTTTTTTTTTCTATTTTGTTCTTACTCTCTCTCTTCGGTTGAGGCGCTGGCAAGGGCCGTTGGCCGACCCTCGCCCACCACAACAAGGGAACAATGCCCTCTGCGGGCTGTGACAACCTCGCAATGGCTGATGAGTGCATGGCGAGGCCGTGACGCCCTCGCTCGATCTAGGCCAGGGGAGGGCACCATGGCCCGCACTAGGTCCGTGCCTTGGCCTCTAATCAGTACTTTCTCCTTAGTTTCCATCGATGGGATGCGAAACCCGATCGACCCGGCGTTCAATCCAGTGCGTTTCAATCTTATTCTGCAGATATGGGTCCCCTCATGGTCAAGTGCGATGATCCGGACATGGGTGAAGACCCGGGCGTGGCTGAAGTTGTCAGCCAGTTGGATCAGGTTTGTAGGGAGGCTGGTTTTTTCTACGTGGTTAGTGACTTTGTCCCGCTCGCTCCTTCGGGGAGCTTAGCGTCGACCCAGTTGCTGAAAACGCAAGCGCGAGCTTACTAAGCTGTTTTCAAATCAATCGGAGTGCTTTGTAGTGGGATTCTGTATTTGATGGCAGAAATTTATGCGGTCGCTGTCCATAACATCGAGGTCGGCGAATATGTGCTTGTTAGCTTGTTTTGCCGAACGCGTGAACACGTGGTTGCATCCGAACTTGTTTTCGTATTCAGCTGTTAATGTTCCCAGTATAAGCTGTATTGAATCTCTTGCCTCTGTTGGTTCATCTGGTCTTTTTTAAGAAGTATGTTCGATGTACATTGTGGGTCGGTCTCCTGATAGACCCATTGTTGACATGTTGAGTTTTTTTTAGGGGGAAAGGTTGTTCAATTAGGCCTTTTCATTGATAATAAGTTAAGTACAATATTATTGCGGGTGCTTGTTTCTGTCAGTTCACTTGAGTTTGTAGAGTGAGGAATGGGAACTTAAAACTCAAATGGAGTTTTAGGCATGGCAATCACAGAAATTACATAAAAAAGCATGTTGCTGTTAAAAACTGTCTTGTTTTTAGTTCAGTGGGGGAAAAAGCACGAATATTGTGTGCTTCCTCATTCATTCTTCAGTGATGTGGAAGTGTGTAAACTTTGTCATTGACCAGAAGGGCCATGGTATACCCAACTCCCTCATTAAAAAGGTTCTTGACGCACGAAGTTTTCGAACTTCCTTATGAAGAGAAGTTGAAGATCAAGATGACTCCAGCGGCAGGATACAGGTTAGACTCCCCTAGCATTCTTGAAATGTCCTTTTGACGATTGTCAACTTTAGATCGATCACTAGCTGTGTTCTCTTCTCTTTGATTTGATATGCAGTTAAATGCACATGAATTGTTAATAAGTTTTACTTTATTGTAAAACATGGGATGGAAGCATCAAATAGAATCACAAGCTGTGTTCTCTTATCTTAAATTTTCTATGCAGCAAGATGTCCACGAACTGTTAATAATTTTTGGCTTGTTGTAGAACATGAACAGAAGGATCAAATTACAAAGAAAACACTGATTCAAATAAATCAGAAAGAATATCATGTCCTATAGTTAAGCTTTAGAAAATAAGCTCCCCAGACGTTTGCCCCCCCACATGTGAGTGGTGAGGAATACACAGCTTACTTAATTAGCAAAACAAAATAAGCTTCCGAAAAGGGTGCTTCGAGGAATTTAATGACCTGCCAATTGTCATTCCCATATGATATTGATAGTAAAGTAGCTTGGCCAGCATACAGAAAAAAAATGGTCATGCAAAACCTCTCTCCAGCATCATGATCTGATTCTGGTCACTACACCTCCCTATACCTGTATTTCTACGATTTTTCCGCTTTTTCATTCCTAGGAAAATTATAATCATGTAATATTGCAAGTTTATACTAGTTTCCAGGTGAATTGCTAATTAGCTTAAACGTGACTTTAACATTTTTTGCAGGGGATACCAGAGACTTCATGAAAATATCACAAAAGGTGTACCTGACATGCACGGGGCCATTGACGTAGGTTGCTTCACCAATGTTTTGGTTGTTGTTCAGAAATACTTGCCTTAAGTACAAGATTATTATATCATGTTGATCCAACAGTAACAGTTCCCTGGTATCATATGGCTTGTCCCTGTATGGTAGGGTTCTCTAATCATTAAAAGCATCCGTGTTTTCCGGGATGCCTTTTTTCTTGGATAATTTGTTTAGCTCCATTGAAGTGGAGTGTTTTGATTAGCACTGTTCAATCTGTGAAAGTCTTAGGCAATCTTTTATTCAAGCGAACAGAATTTCTCTGCATGAAACTCGTACAAATTATGTCAATGTTATTCCACTATGAATTGCGCAGTTATATTGTCCTTTAGGTGGGGATCCATATCACTGAATGTGGAGCCTGCACTGGTATTGGGACGATGATACTGAGATGTTATCCTAGTATTCTGCTGCTGTCTCACACGCTGTTATCTCCCTCCCACTGCAATGACTTAAAATGTGATATTATTTGGAGCAGTGTTACAGAGAAGTGAGGCAAGGGATGTATGGAGAACTTGGCAAGGTCATGGAAGGATGTAATCAGTGGTATGTTGAATCAGAACTCTAACCTAAGATAATTGTCTATGTCTCTTATTTTGTAGCCCCTTTAACCGTGTCACTAGACATTTGGTCTAGTGGCATGTGGGGGAGCGATCAGGGGGTGCGATCAGGGTTGTCCCCTGACAAGAGCACCGTTCCTTTTAACTGTTCTTCATTAGCAGCAAGTATTGATCATAAGAAACTTTATTACTCGTCATGCTTGTTTTCCTTAGGTCCATCATTATGTCAATGTCATCGAACTGAACTGAGCAAATGGACAGTGGCAATTGGGCAGTGGCATTATGTATAAACTTAGGTCCCATGTTGATCTATCACTTTGCCGTTCCTTGTTCTTTTATTCCAACACTAGTTAATATAATGATTGTTCAATGAAATGCACATATGAGTAGTAAATATGTCTGGATTTCATCGTTTTAGCAAACTAAACTTGAGATAGAGTCCTAAGATGAAAATTATAAGTATTATTTCTTCCATAAGCTCAGCCTTTTCATTTAATTCATTGCACTTCTCTTAACACTGCTAACGTTCAGGTATATGATAGCTTGCTTTGGATTGAGTTACATGTTGCTGATTTATTCTGGAATGTGTTAACGCATTTTTCTTTTGTCCCCAATGCAGGCCAGCTAATCCTTCAGATTTAAAGCCAATCATGGAGGAATACGTTAGCCTTTGCACTGGTATAGACTCTTGATTAGTGGTTCTCTGTCAATACTTTTCTTATCCATCATTTTTGTACACATGATTCTGATTGTTCCTAGAACTTTCAAGAAAGATCATGAGAGGTGTTGCATTAGCATTAGGCGGATCCCCAAATGAATTTGAAGGTCAAAGAGCTGGAGATCCATTTTGGGTATTGCGTATAATCGGTTATCCAGGTGCATCAAAAGCAAATGGCCTTGGAAGTCCTGAAAATGACATTGGATGGTGATACTTTTGTCCTCTCATCGCGAGTTAATTCATTGTCAATGATTGTACTCTAGAATTCCTCATTACTGTAGTCTCTCATGTGGTTTTTCTTTTCTTTTCTTCTTGTGCATGAAGCAAACAGCGGAGCGTGCACTGATTATGGCAACTTTCTGAGTCTTTAGAGGATTTCATACTTGAAATAAAGGACAATGAGTTTATATATTGGTTATGATGCTATGTTATGCGTTTGTTGACTCTGGTGAATCAGGAGGATGACATCACTGCTCTTCAGGTACAGTTGCAATTTCTTTTAATGTTTTAGTTTTGATATTTTAAATGAGTTCTTAATCATTAAAGAGTAATTACAGAACAAGTGAGACTGAGTTAAGTATTAAATTGATTCAAATTGTTCTGCTAATTCCTTAGAGAAGTCTGTTCTTGGAATTTCAAGATGACATGTATGAGTACGTTTTCTAGTCCAGGCTGTTGGTCATTCCAAATGGCAGTGTATGTTTGGTGTGGCTTTGCTTTTAACTTTTGTTTTTCTTCTCCTTTTGACTTTTAGAAATTGATATTAGCTTTTCATTATGGAACACTTCACTCTTTAGAACGTATAAGTAACATCTCAAGTTGCCATAATGTTTTTCACAACATTTATAATATATCGAATTTGGCAGTAAATGCAACAGTTAGTTGTTTGGTTTGGATTAAAGCAAAAACCAAGACAAAGATTGCAGTCAATTTAATAATGGCCAAGTGGAATTTGGAATATCCTCTTTAGACCAAACCAAGGAGGCCCTCAATAGATGATTGACGTTGACGAAAATGGATTTAGATTTGATCATCAGAATATGTTTGGGTCTATCTATCCTGATTGTTAAGTAGTTTCTTTAATGTTCAGAGCAGCTGCACAACCATGGTCATAAATACAGCTCCTAATTTTTGTCATCCCATAGGTTGCCACTGCAATATAAATTTCTCATGTTACTCATTTTGATTGATCCTCTGCTTAGTTGGTTGCTGTTATTGTCATCTCATTCTATTGGTGTTAGATCATGCAGAATGAGTGAGAAGGTTTAAATCTTGAATGGTATCAGATCACATTCTGTAATAAATTACAATCAGTATTACACCTTATTCAGTGAAAACCTGCCACGCATTTCGGTTATCAAAACTTCATAGCTCCTCTATTAGGTTCATTTTGATCTGAGTGAGTTTTTTAAGGTCAAGAACCTCTCTGGTGAGTGGATCTCTGCTGTTCCTATCCCAGGAACATTTGTTTGCAACATAGGCGACATGCTTAAGGTATAAACTTGGGGAAGAAGACTCCTTGATGTTCATTTCTGACTTTGTGCTGGATTGGCAAATCAATTTTTGGTCTGGACAACTGCAGATTTGGTCCAATGGCTTATATGACTCAACATTGCATGGCGTAATTAATAGTTGCCCAAGACATCGAGTCTGTGTAGCATACTTTTATGAGGTTAATTTCTTAACTGGAATCTCCTTTGTGCATTTCTTTTTGCTGAATCCAGTTCTTTTCTGAACACTAATTAATGTTTTACAAACAGCCCAATTCTGATGTCCCGGTGGAGCCTTTAGATGTCTGTGTGGGGAGAACCGGTGGAACCAGGAAGTTTGGAAGAGCATGCTATGGAGAGCATTTAGTTAGCAAAGTCCAAACAAATTTTGTGGAGTAAAATACAAAATCCCATCTCTTCCATATTCAGTTTAAGCTTGACATAAATGATGTATTTTGCATTTGATTGCTTAATGTTGTACTCTCTGCTGTGGATACTGAATTTGTAAAGTCATGGAATAATAGTTGCATGTATTTCTTCCGAAGTCCTTAATAACAGGGTCGACTGTGGGTGCTACATTTATCCTGTTTTTATTCTTTAGGCTATTGGATTTTCACTTGCAGGATCTTGAATTTGTAGTGTATCATGATTTACTTGACCATGTGGCTACTGTACTAATAGACAAAGGGTCCTTCTAGACAAAGGTCCTCCCCATTTCTATTCACTCTTGTTTGATAACAGAGAGGTTGTGTTTTTCTTTTGTTTGATTGTATTATCTTTTCAGATCTCTCGATAGTCAAGTTAATAGATCTACGAAAGTTTACTCGACTCTATGCAAATCGACAACTTCAACTGCATTAATTTACTATACTCAAATGATACTTAAAATTCACGAGAAACTTACAATGCATGATGCAAATATTAAAAAAACTAAGTACAGAAAGCTGCTGTGCCCCATTATTTTTCTGGCAGAAGCCACATGACAATTGCTTTAGCCCTGTCTAATAACTTTACTTGCTATCGGTTCCTATTGAGTGCTGCATAAGAAGGTGATGGTGCTGGGGCGATCTCAGGTGTCACTGACCCTTTGGAGGCATCCTCGGCATTTAACTGACTAATCTTGCAGGGGACATATCTCATTGACTTCTCGTTTGGGCACTTTACCTTCTTGGAGAAGAAGGCAGCACATTCTGCCGGAGATCTCTGTGATGGAAGGCCTAAAATGCAGTTCATCCTTACATCTAGTTTTTTTTTCATGATCAACTTCCGGCATTCTGGCCCAACCTGTGTGAAGTAATTGTTGTTCAGTGTTAGTGCACTCAGCTTCGGCAGCACGCACACCGTCTCAAGTACTGGCCCGTATAAATGGTTATGCGACAAGTTTAGCTGATTCATCTGCTGCAGACAGCCGAAGGAATGTGGTATGGGACCAGTCAACTGATTGATACTGGCGTCGAAAGTAGTGGTTTTCTTCAGAAGTCCTATCTCATACGGAAGGCAACCCGATAATTGGTTATTCAGGAACAGCACCTCTAGCAACGAATTTGAAGTTTGCCCTATGCTCCGAGGGATTGGGCCTGTGAACTTGTTGTTGGCTAGGGTGAGATAACTTACGGGTGTTTTACCAAGATTTTCCGGGATTGTCCCATTGAACTCGTTGTTGTTGAGAAAGAGAACTTCAAGGTCCAGAGTGAATACTTGTGATGGTATCGGTCCAGTCAGGTTGTTGAACCTGAGATCCAAGAAAGTGAGATTGGTGGCGCCTAGAACGGTCATTGGAAATGCTCCTCGTAGCTTGTTGTTGCTCAAGTCGAGTTCGTAGAAATACTGGAGCTTGCAAATATTGGAGGGGATGCCACCGGTAATGTTGTTGGAGTTTGTATGAAAGAATACGAGATCGGGTAGTTTCTCAATGAAGTTGTCGATAGGGAGCTGTCCCTTGTCATTGCAGAAGCCGAAGCCATTGAAGTCGGCACCGGCGAGACCCGACATCTTGTTGCCGGGTACAGTTGCACAGGTGAAACCCATGTATTTGCAGATCTTTTTTCCTTTGCCTTTCCAGGTCGCAGTGGCATTCTTAGGGTCGCACTTGCTTATGAGCTTCCTGAAATCCTGTATTGGTTTATACACAATATCCAGCCGGCTCGGCGTGGGGGACGCGATGGTGGAGGCCGCGACGATGGTGGAGGCCGCGACGGCGATGGTGGATGGTGAAGGCGGACGCGGAGGCGGAGGCGGAGGCGGAGGCGGAGGCGGAGGTGGTGGTGGAGGTGGAGGTGGAGGTGGAGGTGATGGTTGCGGCGTTGGTGGGCATACAGGCTCTGGAGGGGGCGGGGAGGGGGAGGTGGTGGTGGAGGTGGAGGTGGAGGTGGAGGTGGAGGTGATGGTGGTGGTGTTGGTGGGCATACAGGCTCTGGAGGGGGCGGGGGAGGGGGAGAAGGAGCGCAATACCCACTCCCCGGGCCAGGAGCAGGGGGGGAGCCAATCGAGATGCCGCCACCACCGATTACTATTTCGATTGCCTCTCGGCCTGTTTTTGCAGCTGAAGTGCCGCCAGAAGCTTGAACAAGGCAAGAATGGAAGACGACCAAGGGCAGAAGCAGCAATGCGGATGAGGTGGGACCTGGTATTTTGGCCATAGCTACTCCGCGAATGAACCAAGGGGACCCGAAGCAGATGCTGCAGACTCTCTACTTATGAACTGCTACAGATGGATGGTCCTGCCTCTGAAGAGGAGAACGGTCTGATATGCCCCTACCGGAGTCATGAAAGCTATAAATAGAGGCTTCGCAGATATGGACAAAGTGTCGGCCAGCGCCACTAGTGAGAAATTATCTCATCGCCGGTCCAAGCAGCAAAGCAAATTTCCGACGTCACTAGGAACTTTGGGAGGATTGAAGACTAAGGATGGTGCAAACTTTTTTATGTCGGTCCTATCAGTTTGGGAATAAGGACTAGAAAATGTGGGTGTCTTACGTTTTTTTTATTGGGGGGTCGTTGCTGGTGATATTTGGTTACAGCTATGGAGATGAGAGTGGGGCTCTCCTGGCAAAATCACGTGAAACGGAGAGCTAGGCGTCAAAAAGGGAAGCAAGGACATGGTGGGTCTGGTCGTGCATGGAAAGAGATAGGCCTCAATCAGTGAACGTAGCTGACTTGGGTCGTTGAAAAGTCTTCGGAGTCTGCATTTGCTGGGTCTCTCCGTATATGAAAACCCTGCAAGAAAGCTATCAGTACGTCCTATGCTCCCTACCTTTTTCTCTATCGATAGAAGGGGAAATACTATCCAAATGGGAGGAGATGGGAGAATGCCGAACGAGTTTTTGACGGCGAATTCACCTTTCTGATCAGCTCCGATATACTACATGTAGTGCAGTTGGGGAGGCTTGCGACAAATCTTGTTCTTATAAGCCGGCTTGAAAGGGTAATGTCAAGCGAGGTTTGATCCTTGCTCTTCTTGCAATACAAAATTTGTAGTGTCTCGCCTACATTGTTGGTGATCGGAATTTGCGAGAAATTAATTAGGAGAAAATTAGAAGCAAGCAAGACAGACCAATTGAATTGGGAATCGCTCGTACTATATCGAATTGGCCAATGAGGTTCGATTAGTGATTCCTAAAATTGAAATTGGTGTTCAAACAGTCCGGTCCCCACTTCCAAGGGAGAACACTGAACACCTAAAATTGTTTATGCCTTTTGCTGTTCTTTTTTTTTTTTTATTTGCCTTTTGCCTTTTGCTTTTTGCTTTTTGCTTTTCGCTTTTCTTTTTGCCTTTTACCAATGCATATTGGTTCTTATGGGAATTCCATCATTGAATTCACGGAACATAACACTAATGGACTCTATCCATGTGTTTTATTGAGTCGTGCACATTTGTAGGTCAATTTAGTGAGCTCTTTGCAAGAATAAATAAGAGATGAATTTGAGTTCATTTCCCATGACTTATTATGAAATTTAGTGAGATACCGGTTGGGTTGAGGAGTAAAATTTGTTTTGTCTTCCCGCTGCTTTATCATTCTTCCCCAAGCAACTATTTTCTAAATAAGATATTTGGATAGTCTACCAGGCCTAGATTCTCTTTCTTTTGTTTTTTTCATGATTGGGGCTGCAACCTACTTATGATTTCTCTTCAAAGAACGTGGGATGAATAAAATAACCATGAATAACTCATAGATGAATAATTATCCAAATGCTAGAAAAATTTAAAGTTGACAATCAAGAGGGTTTTTTATGTTTCTTTTAAGAAGTTCTTTTGCCACTTTTCCATCATTTTTAAGAAGCCAAACATATTTTAGCTTGTTCATTATTGTTGCTTTCATTTTCGTTTTGTTTAACTAGAAATGAAACCAAAAAAAAAAAAAGGAAGAAGAACAACTTGTTAGGCCTTGGAATTGACCTAGAACATGTGACGAGGTAGGTTTAAAGTTCCAGATTTCGACAAGTAGGTTTCAGGTTCCAAAAAAATGAGGAATATGTACCTGAAAGTAGGTTCTAAGTTCCAACTAGAACATGTAAGAAATCTGGAACCGTTTATTTGCTTCACTCCCATTAGTTCTTAAGTCTCCCGCCTCTTTCTTTTTATTCATATTCTTCCTTTTATTCCTTCCCTGTTGACTGACCTTTCCCATTATCTTCTAAAGAGAATATCCCTCTCTATACGCTCTTTCCCTCACAACTAGATTTTTCCAAAATAAAATGGACAAAATTTCCTTTACTTTCCCTCTTCGATCACTACCATATTTGTTGCCCCTTTTTATGCAGTCTAAAGGAATTAATACCTTCGATCATGCTAGTCAAAATTTGCCAAAGAAAATCATGGAAGATTTCTCTAATTGATTGGTTGAACCTCTTTCTTTTTGCCAAAGAAAAGCCGAAATCTCTTGCACTCTTTCTTTTTTAATTTCATCTTCAGATTTCTCTAATTGATTGGTTGAACCTCTTTCTTGGGTAGACCCGAACTGAACTGGAAACTAATCACTCCTAAAGGGAATGTCCTGTGCGATCTTTGGAGAGGAAGAATAATATAGATGATGAGTCGGTCATTAGTTAGATCGAACTCCTACTCGTTGCAACGGTAATCCTCAGGAAAAGTATAAAAAAAAGTCATAAAACTATTGCCTTGATGAAAATTTAGTGTCAAACCTTTTAATTGGATCAATTTATTGCTACATCTTTTGTATTTGTACCAATTCAATCCACCAATCAATTTTGATTGAAAATCGCTAGCATAGATGCGTTGTTATCCTATGTGGCATGATCGATGTTGATGTGGACATTTTTAATAATATTTTCTTATTTTCTTTTATGTTCTTTACTCTCTCTTTTTGGCTAAGGGGCTGGCAAGGGCTGTTGGCCAACCCTCACTCGCCACAACAAGGCAACGATGCCCTTTTTGGGCACAGTGAGTGTTTCATGGCCCTTGCCCAAGTCTAGTGAGGGTTGTGACGACCTTGCAATGGTCGATGAGGGCATGGTGAGGGTTGTGACGACCTTGCAATGGTTGATGAGGGCATGGTGAGGGCTGTGATGCCCCCGCTAGATCTAGGCTAGGTGAGAGTACCATGGCCCCCACCAATTCTTGTGCTATTACTAGGTACGAGTGAGGGTCGTGATGCCCTCACTCAATTTGGTCGAGGGCTTTGTGGCCCATGGTCATGGCCAACAGCTCTTGTCAGCTCTTGGCCATTAAAGGAAAAGTGAAGAATAGATTTGAAAATAAAAAAAAAAATTTAAAATTCAAAATTCAAAGTATTATTTATAAATGTCCACATCAGTGTCAGCCATATATAAGATGATTGACGTTTTTGTCAACGCTCTAAAACTCAATTGATCTAATTAAAATATTTATGACTAAATTACCATGAGTATAATTGATTTAAGACTTCTTCTTTTTTGGTGCTATTCTTAATAATCCATTGAGTGTGAACTTTAGTTATTGTCTTCATTGAGTATAAGTTGTGCAATCCACATATCCTTCTATCTTCAATTACAATAATAAGCAAAAAATATTACATGGTTTAGTTGGTGTGATTTATTCTATGGGAAAAGCAATACAAGATTTTACTGTAGATCAATGTTTTCCAAATCCAAATTATATCTAACAGCTCAATTGTTTTCCCCTCAAATAATTCATGAAATAATCTTTCCAATTAAAAAAAAAACACACACACACACACAATATATATATATTATCTTTTAGATATCATGAGCTTCAAACACTTATTAAGTGATTTTAGGATGTAATTACACAAAGATGCTCTGCCTGCGATTACGTACCAAGCAAAATTACTCACGGCCGCACCAATCCAAAACAACATAAAAAGCTTCCCCTACAAAGTCTAAGTTAAACTTTCCTTCTTGGTATCATCCAAAAGAAAAAAACATTTCCATATTATACAAATTATCCAAAAAGTCCTAAACTTATAATATACAGTCAAACCATTCTTAAACCTTTCAATTATGCCAATTTAGTCTTATACTTTTTGACAATTCGCTAATTTAGTCCTACACATTTTAATTGTGTCAATTAATTCTTAAACCTTCTAAGGATTTATTAATTTAGTCCAAAACCTTTTAATGATTTACTAATGTAGTTATTTTAATCAATTTTGATCAGAAATCGCTGACATGAATGCCAACTAGCCTATGTTGCATAACGGATGCTAACATAGACAATTTTTTAAAAAAAGTTATGAAATTTTCCCTTCTTTTTTTTTTTTTTTTTTTTTTTTGCCTTTTCTTTTCCTCTTTCTTATTGTAGGTTGTTGGCCATGGTCAAGTACTGGCCAAAGGAAGAAAAGAAAAAACAAAGAAAAAATTTCAAAAAATATAAAAATGCAAAAATCATTCAAGTTAGTACGTATCATGCCACATAGGATAGTCGATCGATGTCCATGTCAATGAATTCTAATCAAAATTCGTCAGAATAACTAAATTTGACAAATCGCAAAAGGTTAAGAGCTATATTGGCAAATCCTTAAAAAGGTTTGGAATTAAATTAACACAATTAAAATGTTTAGGATTAAATTGACAAATCATTAAAAGGTTGATGACTAAATTGGCATAATTAAAGGGTTTAAGACTAAATTGGCCATCACAAAATAAGTTTAGAACTTTTTGGACAATTATTGCCATGGCATTTGATTTGGACTTTCATGTGATTAGGCTTCCACACAATTCAACTTGGATTAGGTTTCGTTCACAATCTCAAATTCGAGGCATAATTTTGATGAATCTCCACCTTAACTTGATGTTGAAACCAAGTTACTATAGTTATGTCGGAACCTGAACTTTGCTATGATTATTCCACAATCTCTCATTGACTCTATTGCTCTAGACATCTTCCAAAATTAAACGGCAATTGAACTTCACCATGATAATGGACCTCATCAAAAAGCCAACTCCGCTTGCATCTTCAACCACTCAACAAGAATTCTCAGACACGATCTCCTATATCACAGATATAGTAAAGCCCATGTTACATCCATACTAAGAAGAGATCGAACTTGTATTTTGTGTTGAGTAGTATGCAAGTATTGCCAGTTTCTAGTTGATTCGAATTAATATTACAACAATTGCTCCTACCCAAAATTTTAGAAACTTGTTGAATGTAAATATATTTAATTTCAAGCACCACAATCAATAAACTCGTTTACCTTATGCATATCCAAGAAATATGCATGTAAAACTAGCAATATAACAAGAAATTTTTTAATTTCCAAGGACATTGCATTCGAATTATTTCTTTAATAAGTTAACAAGTGTTTTGGAGATATCGTCAATAAAAAGACCCATTATTAATAATTTTTACACTTTTGACGTGTCACTATTGCAAACAGGCAAAAGACCAAGCAGCTTTCAATGTTTGTAGCATCAACGATGCGTACGACAAGTACACGGATTTAACGAAGCACTTATTTCATTACTAGTTGAGATTAGATAATTGAGAAAAGAAAAGGCAAAACTACTTAGTTTCTCATGGACTAAATGTTTTGAGCATTCTTGCACTATCCATAGCGATCGGAGATTCTGTAATTGATGATGATGGTCCAGAAAAGTTGAGTGAGATTATTTGAATAAAATCGGATCATTAATTGATGTTAGTTATTTGTACTCCACAGCCTCCAATAGTTATGTCAAATATGCTTAGAAAATGAAAAACAAAATAGAGTCAAAAGTCTGTTCGTTTCGCGGAAAATGAGCCATTTCTGGAAAATATTTTCCCAGAAATCATTTTCCAGGAAAATGACAATATTTTCTCAGTGTTCGACTAAAACCTCGAAAATATTTCGGAAAATATTTTCCGGTGTTCAAGACGGAAAATATTTTTCGCTCCCAGACGGCAGCGCGAGCGTCAAGCTCAAGGCTCGCCGATCGATTGACAAGCGCGAGTTTGAGATCGATGAGCTTGGGTTCACTCGGTCCGACGACTACCAAGAAAGAAGAAGATGGGAAACAAAAAAATAAAGAAAAATAAAAATAATAAAAATAAAAAGGAAAGAAAAATGAAATTAAAAATAATTGAATTAAAAAAATAAAAAGAAAATTAAAAAATAATGCGAATGAAAAAAGAAAAGAAGAAAAATAAATGGGAGGAGGAAGTCATGATTTGTAGAGATGTGAGATAAAGAGATCAGTGAGGAAAATGTTTTCCACTTTTCAAAAGTGGAAAACATTTTCCCTACTTTAAGACTTTTTCCTTTGATTAAAAACGTTTCCTCGCGAATTCATTTTCCGTAAACAAACGCCTAGGAAAATCCAGTAAAAACGTTTTCCGGAAATTATTTTCCGCGAAACGAACGGATCCTAATATTATGAAAAATTTAAAACTGGTATTCTTGTGACGAGTTTACTCCAATCTAATTTTTCCAAAAATTATAAACTAGTATACTTGTAATAAATTTACCCTTAAGTGATATGAAATTCCACATGGATTTGCCATGTTTGTCATCCAACTCGAAAATTTCACCGTAAAATTTGACGGAAGTTAATAGAGGTAAATATGTCACTATGGTATAGGTTTTTAGGTTTTTGATGACTAAAAAATTAGCTTAATATAAATTCATCGCATGTATATTAATTTGTAGTTTTTAATGGTATTAGCTCAGAGAAAGGCAATTTTGTAAGTCTATAATTTTCCTTATGATGTATGCATGAATCGCATAGTCTTAGTCGTTTATAAATGATCAGTTCGTAATTTCAGAGAAAATAATCCATAAATCATCCACAAACTACAAAAATAAAAAGTTTCAACTTTCAATGAAAAGAAGAGGTTAAAAAGACTGTAAAGACAAAGGTGCACAAACCACTCGACATGCCCTTCATCCCCGGAAAGTCCGGCGCCCATTTGAAAGGAACGTGAGTGATTTGAGTCGTCCCAAGTTCCAAAAGTACTATCTTCTTCCGCCCTCTCACCGGGAGATTTCTTCTCTATATTTTAATAGAAGTAGTAATTATAGATACGCCCGAAGGAAATGCCAAAGATGAAACCTCCCAACGCTCTGTCGTCCCCTCCCGTGCTCTGTCGTCCCCTCCCGTCCTCTTGGAATATTATGTAAGGAGTCTCGGAGAGATTGACGGGAGCAATTCATCATTCTAGAATCGGTATGCTCAAATACATTTTATCGTATACCTTATTCATAATCCTATATCATAACAGAAGTTTATAAGTTTTTAATGGACGAGTAAGATTTTGTTCTCTTTGGTGATTTATCGATTATTGATTCTCAAGAAATTTGTAAATTGTCTGATTGATGGGGAGTCCTGCAGGATTAATCCCTTATATTGATATAGAGGTTTTTTTTTTTCCCATTATTACAAGGATGCAAATTTAGCCCACACATCACTGCCCACTTGGCGAGTTCATCACCCATGCCTTATGACAATGTTAAGTGTGGGAGCTCACAATTGATGAAACGCCTAAGTCCAAGCCCCCTATTCGCAAACTAAATAATCAAGTTTCACGATATCAAGCGCAATTGGTTGAGAATCTCTCCCTCATCGCTGTGGTCAAGAGTTCGAAGCCCTGCATTGCTAGCGATTTAAGTGGAGGCCATGGTGGTGGGTTGCTGTGCTAATCTTTCCCGAGGTATAGGAGCCCAGCCCTCAGGAGCCGTTCAGGCACAGGAGACACATGGCGGAGCCCTCGGTCACCAAAAACAAAAAACTGGGAAATCAAACCTATAACCTACTTCTTGCAAATCAAATCTTGAAGCATTCAACCCACCACCATGACGGTGCTTTTGTCCAGTGATCTTGTTTATGTGCAAAACTAAACATAGACACATTCTTTTCTTACTCAGAGCTTCGTTTGTTATGTTATTGAGCATAAGGTGAGTGCTATCAAGCTTCCGTCAATATGCGATAATGGGGTGATTAATTCGATTGCACATGGTGATGTTTACTACGAGAAGACTAAGCTTATAGAAATTCATTGCCGTTAGTTTGCATAAGAATAACGGGAGTTATATCATCTTCGTTTCGAAACTTCAAATGTCTTCCTTCATGCGACATTGAGTCTGATTGTTAGTGTTATGATGATATGATTCTCTACATTTTGTCATAATCACAAGAAAAGTGTTTCTTATTTTGTTAAATTTTGTTGCCTCAAAAATCTCAATTTTATTTTATTTTTGTATAGATTATGCTTAGTCTAAGTTCCTGCCATAAAAAAGGTCTACAAGTCGAGAATTACTCGTACAATCTTTCGATAACTTTTCTTTTACAGGACTAAGTAGAGATAGAGAAGCAAACTACGTAATGCGGATGTTGTTTTGATACGCTTAAATCACATATTCGTTCGCTCCATTTGGCTTCTAACAATAAATAAATAAAAAAAAGGTAAGGTCTTGCCTCGACAGATTACGTCCTATCTTAGAATCCCTAATGCGACAAGAAAATAAAAGGGAAAAGAAATCGGCAACCTCCCACTTGGTATCTTTTGCCAATCTGCACATGGAAGTGAGTCCAAGAAGTAGGAGTAAGATGCATCTTTATTAGAGAAAGATGGAGACTGCTGTGTTACAAGACAATTTACTCGGGACAAAAAATTAATTAGTTACTTTTTCCAATGAGAACAAACGGACTCCAATTATTCCAAGCATATGCCAAAAGGGATCATTGCTAGAGGCACAACCATCCGAATAGGTTGATTATTAAGGGTACTGTTAGGTCCATGCACATGTTCTATGGGACTGGGGAGACTAAGACCTGACCTAGGAATCACATGATTGTATGTACCACATGCACTTGGTGCGCATATAGATCCAAAACATCCCAAATAATCGAATAGCTCATGTTATATACAGCAAATTGTATATTTATAACTCCATGCTTAGGTTATGTATTTTCACATTGTTACATATAATATATTGTCGCCACATATAGGGCTCTATTAGTTAGTCAGCATAATTTGTATTTATAACAATGAAAGTGCAAATTTCGTCCTAAAATCATTACCAATATTAGTTTGTGGACCAAATTCATCATAAAACAAGACACGAGGACGCAAATTGAACAAAAATAGTACAAGCACTGTTCTATAAGTACCCCTCAATTTACTTATTAGTTTATTTTACGCAAACACCACGTATTAATCCCCGGCATCTAATAACTTTTTTTTCCCTATATTCCAATGCAAATATGAAATTTGTATTGAAATCGGGATCGAGTGTTAGTTTAGGGATCAATCAAGTCACTAAGTATAATAATAGGTTCACAATTGGACCTACCAGAAATCAGTTTTCACTTCTCGTTACCGTTGCTTTGAAGGCTACGACAAAAGTCTAATTTTAGGGGGTACGGCTATTTTCACGTGCGGAACTTTCATTTGTATGCGCCCGCGCAATATGTTCGATAGGATTGGCGACAGGGAAAACACTGAAAGAAAGAAAACGAACTCTTGGAAGATAGTGGGGGCATCGGATCGGGAAGAGAGAAGAGGGAGAAAAGTAGAGGAGCACGTTCTGTCTGGACAGCATCATCTATTGGACAGAAGAGAGGGGAGGGGCGAGAGGAGGCGGCGGTGGTTGAAGGACTCGGAGGCGATTGAGAGCAGTGTGACTGGGGGGGACGGCGCCGGCTGCAGTGGTGGAGATGAGTTTTGTGTGCATAGTAGGGGGAGAGATAGGCGAGAAATATGTTTCGTTTTTTCTTATTTTTTTATTAAATTGAAAATATTTTCTAAAATCGATGCTCACAAAACAAAAAACGAAAGATATTTTCATCATTCATGAAAATATTTAAATATAATTTTATGTCGATGTGAAAACAAGTTTCGTTGGCTAAATATGTTGAGCTATATAAATAATCATTTTAAAAAAAATATATATCTTATAAATCATTCATTTTTTGGAAAAGAAATGGAACCTTAGGCATTGGATATTTTCAAAAGAAAACTCGCAAAATAGAAATTGACAGAAGGAAGGATGAGGAAAACATGACTGTTAGGCTCTGTTTATTTTACGAAAAATAAATTATCTAGAAAATGTTTTCCGAAAAACTATCACTTATATCATTCAAAATATTAGTCAATGAAAAATTGTTATCATTATTGAAAATAATTTAATTTTAAATATTTTCATGGATCATGAAAGTATTTTTGATTCATTCATTTTGTGAACAAGACAAAGAGAACATTTTTAGGAAAGTAATTTGTAAAAAAAATATTTCTTTGTGAAACAAATACACCCTTAATTCTGGTAAATTTTGCATGTGAGTAACATTCATAACTTATAGTTTATCAATTAAAAATATATTTTTTCAATAAGGAATGAAGAAAAATATTGCCTCCTCTATATATACTAATTTAATTTCCTTTTTTTTCCGGCAATCATGTGGGTTGATTTTCCTTTATAGTAATTTTCGACCAGTAGTTTTGCAATGTTTTGTTACGATATTTTTTTTTTTTTTAAACATCGTAACTATAACTCGTAACCAAGCATGATAAGTATATATTGGTCAAAATCAGTTTGTTGACAAGCCTCTCTCTCTTAATGATCCGCAACGGCGACCGGTCGGCAAGCTCACATGAGATCTGCTGTGAGCTCTGCGTTCTTGCTTCTGTCAACAAATATTGCGCAGAGAGTTAGAGGCGGCATTGACCAAACCCCGAGGAACTGTGCCACCGTCAAGCTCGAACACGGCCGACTTCCATGGCTGGAGGTCATACGAGCAGAGAAAGAGATATAGAGGAGGGGGGAAGAGAGATTGATAGGCGTTAGAGGGTTACATCATTTGGCGATTTCGTAATTATCCACTTAATGAGGAAACATGACAAGCATTCAACGGTGTGCCTATGGAACAACGGACATGGCCATGGTAAATGTAAAAAGTATCCCCTCTTTCGGTTCAATAATGTTGGAAGAGGCCAAGGATTTAACACCTCCGTGGTCCATCTTTTCCTTGTACTTGTCGTGCTTTCCAAGATATTAAGGCTGATCATCGATCTAGAGTGGTGATGTATGGAGATTTGCCTATGTAAGTTCCTAAGCAAAATCTCGTATTATTATGCGAAAGACCAATAGGTGGAATTTTATGCTAAATCTACTTGTTACGACCTTCTTGATATGTTTGATCTTTTGGATTATTATTACTAGAATGTCCAATCCAATTGTGAAAATTGAAGAACAAGGCTGTACACTTAAAATAAGCTAGAACATTTGTTTCACGGACCGTAGTGGCGTAGGAATTCTCCCGTACTTACATACTCTTGTGAGTGGGGCTAGTGGTGTTGAGGTTAAAAGTGAATGATGCAAAGGGGATAGTACAACTAGTTCATGAGACTAGCGTTGTGGCATTTGTATTTGGAGTTCTAAGACAGAAAGGTTATATCTTTGCAAAACGCTAAAGGCAAAGTTGGTTTCCCGTGCATCAACTAGGGGTGAGTGATTTCAAGTTTCTTATATGTTTCACTTAGAACTTGTAACTTACTTTCGGGTACAGATTCTTCATTTTTAAAAACCTGAAACTTATCCTATTACAGGTTCCAAGATCCAACAGGATCTATTTTTTTATTCATTTTTAGTTAAACAAAATGAAAATGAATGTAATAATAATGAACAAGCTTAGACATGTTTGGCTTCTTAAAAATGATGGAAGAGTGGCAAAAGAACTTCTTACAAGAAACATACAGAAATCGTATTGATTGTCCACTTCAAATTTTTCTAGAATTTGGATCATCATTCATCTATGACTTCCCCATGGTTATTTCATTCATCCCACATACTTTTAAGAGAAACCACAAGTAGGTTGCAGCCACAATCATGAAAGAAGCAAAGCAAAGAGAATAAAGATGAATTTAGGTCTTTGTAGACTATCCAAATATCTTATTTAGAAAATAATTGCTTGGGGAAGAATGATAAAGCAACTGGAAGACAAAACAAATTTTACTTCTTAACCCGATGGGTATATCACTAAATTACATAACAAATCATATGAAATGAACTTGAACTCATTTCTTATTTTTCTTTCCAAAGAGCTCACTAAATTGACCCACAAATGTGCACAACTCAATTAAACAAATGGATGGAGTCCATTAACATTATGTTCCATGAATTTGATGATGAAAATCCCATGAGAACCACAACGCATTGATAAAAGGCAAAAAGAAAATCAAATGGCATAAATAAATTTAGGTTTAGGAATCCCAATCCAGTTCCGGTCCTGGTTCACTGTTCGTGGTTCTAGTTCTAATTCCTATAGGAACTGGGAATTGAACTCGAAAACAAACCGGATCCACCGATCCGGTTCTTTGGTTCTCGATTCTACTTGGAAATCATGCTCACCCTTAGCATCAACTATTTAGGAGATGAGATCATGGCAAACCAAAACTAGTTGTTGTGCCTAAAATGGTTTGTGTGTCTCACTCAAGAGATTAGATGTCTGAGCTAAGTTGAGCGTGGTATGATTTTCAATATGAGGATGTTACTCACCATACTGTTCTTAAGAATAATTATAGAAGGAAGGTTGGCCTAATGTGCCCTGGACTCATTAGGTACCATGCAATTAAGGAATTGTTGGCCCATAGGTGGGTTATTTCAGAAAAAAAAAACCTATGGTATACCTAGTCCACAAAAGTAGAGAGTGAATTGTTGGAGTAAAAGGGGCTCAGACAAAGTGCACTCTCATCTAGCTTCTAGAATGACAATGGGGGTACCCAAAAAAAAACCAAATTACTCACTAAAGAGGAAAAATATTCATGGATCAATTAGCGAATCTCAAGATGGGTTTGCTACCACGTTTTCAACAATAAGAAAAATCTCCATTGGTTTGCTAGAATCAAGAGAAGCCTTGTGGGTGGAAAAGGGGTTGCTATAAACGCAGTTAACTCTGAATGCCATACTTGTCAAGGAAAGCACAAATGACCAATGGTAGCCATCAAGGAAAGCCACCAATGCAGTGCAATGGCCAATTTTGTTGGCCAAGCATTATCATTCCATGTAAGACCCGAGGTAGGGTGTTAATAGTTGAGGAAATCAAAGAAGCGACAAAACAGCCCGCAACGACAACATTGCGGAATTGAATACTCGCGTACTCTTGTTAATATAGCTAGTGGCATTAGGGTCAAGACGTACTCACGTAACCTTGTGAGTAGAGCTAGTGGCATCCAGGTTCAGGGTGAATGATGCATAAGGATGATACAACTAGTTCATGAGAGTGGTGTTGGAGCTCCTATACACAAACTAATCAGGAGCTAATGCTATACGATCCTTGGAACAAGAATAGGAAAGGCCGGCCTAGTGTGTTCTCGACTCACTAAACGTCACATGGGCTATTATGCAATCAAGTAACTACCGGTGCATAACATTAGCATGCCCAATCCAAAATCTTAAGTTAAAACGTGTATAAAGACTAGATGTATATAAAGAGAATATGAATATTGTATACAAAGGGATACTTTGATGATTATAACCCGTATATAAAAGAAAAGCAAAAAACAAAGCCTACTTTTTGGGGGTCTAGCCTCTTTTTGGTCAAAAAGTCACCAAGCTCTGGGAATCGAATATTAGCTTTGGCAATTGTAAGATACATTTTCCATGACCCTCTACCCACTCAGACCTTAAATGGGGACCGAAAGGCTTTTGCTTTCGCTTTTGCTTTACATCGTTTGTACCTTGCTTTTCTTCGTTTCCTTTTTCATGTGACAGTTGTCCGCCAAACCAGTACATTTGACATCGATGGCTTTCTGCCCTTCAATCACTCGTCGTCATCCCCGTCCATCGGAGATTTCTTCTGGGGAGACTTGGAAGAAGTTGAGGCGACATAGTCATGGACGCATGAAATATTTGAAAGGAGCTTCAGATGTCAGAGTCCGCCGATAACCTCGCTCAAATTGAAACGGTGAGTTCCGCGAGTAAGAGGTGCCCGTCAAGTGCCGATGGCTGAATTGACCTTTTTCTCATTTCGTTGAAAGAGAGGTGAATGGAAAGAAGAAGAAAAAAGACCTTCACCTCGGGTTACCGAAAAGAGTTGACTTGACCTGGTTGCACAGTCCACAGACCGTGGGATTTATGTCCAAATAAAATTGGGTTGGATAACATTATTATCGCACGTCTCATTCTTATCTCATCTTCTTTTTTGACTTAAGTATCGAAAGGTCCGCTTGAGAGAAATCCCGGAAGGCTTGCTTACTTGCGGTGCACGGATTAGTTGCCTCCACCGAGGCTTGGGTTGGCCCAATGATAGCGGACCTAGAATTGCGCATCATCACTCTCAAAACCACCCAATAGTCTCCCGTGGGATGCCGTGGTTTCCAAGTATAATCACATTAGCATAAGGGCCTATGCTCTTAACGGTCATCGCAAGAGAAAACTTTAAGTGCGGTGGTTCGCACGCGGACCTCGAATGAGGAAGATGAACAAGTCTATCACTTTAGCTTTCCCAATTACCTTCGATCCGAGACTTTCGAGGGTTAATTGAAAGCTTTTTCCATTGTCGACCTCCTCAAGAGATGTCCATTTGGCACAATAAAAAGCTTTTCGTTACTATTGTTTTAGAGAGATGCTGCGTTGACATGATGTTTCCGATATGCATTTGGCAAAGCCGCGTTGTCATGTGGCGTGCTGATTAGCACCAACAATAGTACGTGAACACATGCTTTTCTTGCATAGTTTTGTAGATCTAATTATTATAATTTAAATGAATGTGCGTTTATTTTGTGAAAAATTAATAATTTGAAAAATATTTCCAATAATCTTTTAAAAAATGATCGCTTATATCACTTATAAAAATGAATAATAGAAAAAAAAAAACATCATTTAAGAAAATAATTAGATAGAAATTATTATCAATAATAAATATATTTTTAATTAACTAATCATTTCAAATGATGTAAGTGATTATTTTTAATAAAATATTCTCCAAATCAACTATTTTTTATGAAATAAATGCAGCCGTAAGAAAGGCATTATATATATAATTAGATATAAACTCACGCCAGGCGTGAATCCCAACCCATAGTTCTTAACGTTCGGGCTGCCTATGTATTCAACCAGCCTAACTCCTGGGGATAACATAATAAAGAAGCATTGAGAGGTTAAAAAGGAAAAATCTTGACCCCAAAAAAAAAAAGATAATAAAAAGATAATGACACCAAATGTGATGAATAGATCTAATCATAACCCAAGCCCACGCAAATAAGCGGGTTGGCCCTAATTCTTTTGATATGGGCGGCCTTGGCCAATATTTTTTTCTCGCACCTCAGATTTGGGCAAGAGGTATCCAAGCCCGCCCCCATTTTTATGATCCAAATATTATATCCCTAAAAGCTAAAAAGCTAAATTTTCAGACGCTTTCCAGTACAATGTGAAAATCTTCACTTATACCGTGTTATTTCTCATTTCCAAACTTACTTAGATTGTTTTTATTTCATTTCTATCTCTATATTTATTTGCCAGTCATTGTTTTCTACGGAAGAATCCAACAATATATTGGCCCGCCAATGCTTTCTTCATGGGTGATCTTGGGCACTTAATTAGGCCCGCATATTCAAAGTCCAAGATTACATCTGTTTCGCAAAAAAATAATGATTTGGAAAATGTTCCTCTATGTCTAGGGCACTAGAATATTGAACCATGAACAAAGAAAGGCATTAAAAAACAGCTTGACTAGTAATTCTGAAGCCCCAATCTTTGACTGGATGAGACACCAAATAAATAGAGAGGGAGGGTAGAGTTTTTGGCTTTCTCTTGTTGTCAAAGACTTGATTCCCAAAATTGATTGTTCGTATCACTTAAAATAATTAGTTAACGAAAAATATTTTCATTATCGACAGTAATTTATATATTTAAACATTTTTGTAGATGATGAAAAAGAGTTTCCGTTCATTTGTTTTGTTAGCAATACAAGTGATCATTTTTTAGGAAAATGTTTTCCAAATTATTTATTTTCCACGGAACAAACGAAGCTTAAAGGCTTGTTTTATAACCTAAAATATAATTGCTAAGAATTTGAGTACTTTATATTGGAGGGCGCTATTTCCATCCTCATTTTGGGTAAAACGCTAAATTTTTTATTAATTGATTGAAATACTCTCCCCTTCCTCTCTTCAATTTGTTGTTTCTTTTTTTATCAGGCTATGATACATTAAATTAAAATTAATAATTCTTTCTAGGCAAATTGATAGCATGATGCAAGATAAGATGATATCTTGTAGAGTGTAATGTATCATTCGTATATTGTTACTAATAAAAGAGGTGATAGAAATAAATGCAATATTTCCCTAGCCTGATAAAAAAGAAACAACAAATTGAAGGGAGAAAGGGGATGGTATTTTGGTCAGTTAACTGAAAAAAATGAGTGTCTTAGCTAAAATGAGGGTGGAAATAGTGCACCATTAATATTAAGTGTTGATAGTTTTAAGTAATAAAAATAGAATTTTTTTTTTTTTTTGGTAATAAATGAAGATTGATGACTGAATATTGGCATATATGGAATTGTGATCATTATTTGTATATTTTGGCGGTATAATTGGTGAGATTCTAATTGTCGTCAAATCCTTTCACTTGATGAATTAAGTAACTCCTTCCTTAACTTACCCCATTAAGTGAGTTTTTCCCTTAATTAGATATTTTAAATCCTTGTGAATTTTGATTGTCAAGAAGCTTAATCTCATTAAATACAGATTTTATTTTTTTAATTGTCATAACCTAATTGGATAATGAAATAGGCCTTAAGCGAGCCCATGGAAAGTTGGGGTCCGAGTGGGCCTTCTCCGAGTCTGCTGGGCTCGGTAAGTGATCAAGTCTTTGCCATCAACTTCAATCCAAGCCCAAAGATTTTTTTGGAAATAAGAAAAAATGGAATGGTTTTATTTAGCGATAAGTATATTGAAAGTCCTAAAACTTGTCATGAAAGTGTTATCAAGTCATAAAAATTTCAAAAAATGCAATTAAGTCCTAAGAATAAAAGTACAATTAAGTCTTAAAACTTCTAAAAATACAATTGAGTTTAAAAATCAAGTCATTCCATTGATTACATATTTTGAAAATTTTAGGACTCGATTACACTTTCATGAAAAGTTTCAAGACTTGAATATACTTTCGTGATAATTTTTAGAACTTGATTACATTTTTTGAAAGTTTTGGGACTCGATTACACTTTCATGACAAATTTAAAGACTTGATTACACTTTTTGAAAATTTTAGGACTTAATTGCACTTTTATAATAAGTTTTAGAACTTTCATTACACTTATTCCTTTATAAGAGAGGGCCCACGAGAGTAGATAAACCCGAAACTCATGAAATGCCTTACTAATCTCAAAAATGGAATATTTTTCAACTGGTCATTACTGCAGGATCAATCCAAAGCAAATTTTTTTCTTTAATAGGAGAATGTATGTATCGTGAAAGTGAAAAGGAAAAAAGGAAATAAAAATACAAGGTTC
This sequence comes from Eucalyptus sp. ANBG9806169, assembly GCA_014182395.1. NCBI lineage: Eukaryota > Viridiplantae > Streptophyta > Magnoliopsida > Myrtales > Myrtaceae > Eucalyptus > Eucalyptus sp. ANBG9806169. The sequence goes on along the minus strand of CM024581.1, from coordinate 12,174,938 downwards.
TACAAGAAAAAATTGGACTTCAATAGCAAAATGTTACAATATATGGCAAATCACCGTAAGGCAAATGGACCAAACACTTTTAATCCTCTTATTTATGCGAAATGTACAATTAGGCCCTCAAATTTTCCAATGCAATGAAGTTCTCTAGCTTGTTTCATTAGTGCAAGCAATTCTCATAAGTTGCTTTATTTTGCAGTCGCATCCTTTTGCAAGCTGACGTCGCCAATTATTTTACTTTTATCAACTAAGCACAACATGACAATGTTATATGAAAGTCACACTGACCACCATCAAGCGAGGATAAAGGCATTTTTGGCACATAGTAGTGACACATAGACAAAATAGTGGCATGATAATGGAAGGACCTAATTGTATAAATCAAGCAAGATATTCCACCCAATTGCAAAATGGAAAAGTGGACGACTCAATTGCACACTTTGCCTTGAGATAGGGGGCAAAAGTTGGAAGAAGAGTGCAGTAATAGCAAACCGACATACCCTGCTCCACACAGCAGTAAGTCATGGGTTTTATTTTGCTTGTGATCCTAGCTTGTTTAAAAGTTGAAAGAAGCTCATAGAACTAAGGCAAGTTGAAGGCTATCTATCCAATAAACAAGAGGTCGAACGATTCCCCAGCAAGGCCCAAGAGAAACAGTAGTTCTTACATATATTGTCCAAATAAGCAACATCGGATCTAGGACGATACGAATTAGAGTACATAAATCAACATTTTTGTAAATGCAGGTGACCCTAAATAAGATGGAAGATTATATAGATCCCTTGTAACAAGCTTGCATCACACAAATTTTCATAGCATTTTCCAAAATGTGAGTTTTATTGCAGAGGGTTTATGCTTTTCATCGGATTGAATAAGAATGTCATACCTTTTACAAGCTCATGAAACCACTAATTAACCAACATATTCTTTTTCTGTACTCGTGTAATTTTTTTTTCCTTGAAAAACAACTTCATCCTACATTCTTCTTTGAAAAATTTAGACTTTCATACTTTTTATTTCTTATGACCGCGGAGAACCCGCATCATAAATTCTATACAGATGCCCATTCATAAGGTCGAATCAGGCATACCATCTGGACAGATTTTTAAGGCATTTTCTTGCGTAATTTGCTAGAGTAATTTGTCCGTTTGGGGCAGATAAACTTTTTCTTTTAAGCTTTCCTTTTTCCTTCCAGCTAAAATTGAGCATTAGTTTTGAGTTATAGAAATATCTATGATACTGACCTCAATAAATCATGTTAGATGACAATGTTAATACCCTAGGGTTCTCACTCACGTTATGTACGAGTTCACTTTCGAGAAATAATGTAATAAAGCACAAACACGCGCATAAGAAAATAATGGATGCTTCACTTATTTTTGGGCATAAAATCCTAAAATAACACGAATTTTGCATCTTATAAGTAAAGCGGTCAGAACTTTAAAATAGATCAAGGAAATGGATATATGGTTACTGCTTGTCAGTTAACTAGCTCTTAGGGTTCGACGTGGCCGATTAATTTTTTAATGATTATTTTTGTTATTCAACACTGGTAATGGGAAAAGGAAATAGAAAAACAAAGAGTAAAATGACAAAAGTACATAACAATTCCGAGAGCGAGGGAAAGGGAAAATAAGGGATGGGAGAGAGGACCGAAGATGGTAGACGATCCTCGCCAAGGCCCGCAAGGGCGTTTGCCCTAGCAAAAGGTAGATTGTTAATCGCTAAAAGCAAAATCAAAAGTATCTTCAAAGAGTATAGATTCACACTTATGCACACAAGACAAATGAATGGCGTTGAAAGCTAATTTGTTTGCCAATTCACTATCGGATTCATTTTGCTTTGAAAGATAAAGAAAACAAATCAAATTTACTTGAAATTATCAAGTCGTCCTAGAAAATTTAAGCGTAACAAAACTAAAGTGATTCAAATTAATTCGATAAAATCAAGAATGAAAAGAAAAGCCAATGCCAAAAACCTTAATTTTAGCTATATACCAAGATAATTGAATGAATAACGTGTATATATGGAAGTAGACCGTCCCATTCAATGTTTGATTGACTCGAAGTTTCTATCCATATATAGTTTGTGGCCCATATTTTCTGAAAACAAGGCGTATTCTTTGGAAAAGTGACAAAATAATAGATTTTCAAGGAATCGAGCTAATGCGTGGTGAGATTGTGGAATGAATTTGACAGAACAAAAGTGTTTGACATGTTTGCAAAAAATGAACTTTGGGATAGAAGAGTTCACCACTAAGGCATAAAGGATCATTCCACTAGCTAAGGATAAAAAACTCAAAAATTCTCCACCAACGAATTGGATAAAGAATTGAAAGAACCTCTCTCTTTAGAGAAATTATCATATATTATCAACTCCCAATTTGCTTGCATACAATGGTGAGTTCACCTCTTATTTATAGAGGGATTAGGACACCAAATTAGAAACATCAAACTAGGAAACTTAAAATTAGGAAACTTTATAATAGGAAATATCAAAATAGAAAACATAAAACTAGGAATTTTTTACATAGGAAACCTTTGGCTCAAGCCAAATGAGTAGAAATTTCATCCGAGACACGTTATCTTTATTGGAACTGTTGGATCATCTTGTGGCCAAAATCTTCTTTTTTGCTTGCATAAATATTATATAGGTGTAGTTGATTATCAAGTGACGGGAGCTTCATAGAGTAGCTTTCTTGTTTTTCTCTTACAGTTTGGTACATGTGGATGAAGATTATGTGAGAAAGAGAGAATTCTTTGAACAGAGTGAGAATAGCCTAGATAACTCTTGCCTCATGACAAAGCACATCATTTATGGAAGATGATTTAGGAAGCAAGCAAAGAGTCAAGATTTTCTTAGCAAAATTGACTTTGAGGAGCAGCAAGTTCAAAGGGACGATCTCTTTAAAGTCTCTAGTGAAATTTGGAATCTCCCAAAGAAAGCTATAGGCATCAGGCTCCACTAAAATCTTTTTTAACACGTTGTACTTAGTTTGAATAATTTCAGCTAGTTCATCTAGAGTGACAACAAAGTTTTTCTTGTTGAGACACGGTTTGGAAAATGAGATATCAATAAAAGAGAGCCACAAGAGTGGATGAACTTCATCTTTTATGATGCAAAAAGATTTGAGCTTGAGATTGTCAAAAAGTTTTGAAAGAAAAATTCTGCGGGCATCAAGATTTTCAAATCAACATGTCTATGAGAAAGGGGGCCACGATTTTTGAAAGCTTGAAAAGTGGCCTCATGATCCTCACGTAAAAACATTTTAGAATTATAAGAGGAATCAAGAGGGAAACTTTCAATAGGTCAAAGTTCTAGAATATCCGATCGTCGTCATCTTCGCGACATTTGTCTCCAGATGTTTCTTGGATCTCAATTTTGACCTCCCTTGGCTTTGATTGTTCAATGTAGGAGCAAGAACAAAAAATTTTACTTGATCTATGATCAGTTGAGGGGCAATCTCAATGGAAACAATGACATCATCTTGCTCTGTGTTAGTAGAGGATTTCTGAGGTGATGACCGTTCTATTGTCCAAGAGAGTTCACCAATAGGTGCAGGAGGTAGTAGTACTAGTTGTTGTTGGGCCTCTGGTTGTTGATCTTGAAAACTAGAATCGATTGACCCATTAGTTGCTACACAATCAATTCCTTTCTTGGTGGAACTTTTATCAGTAGGGGTGGTGCTCCGAGTTGTGGTAATAGAACAATGGGTGCAACAATTGTCTCCCTTCCAACTTGAAGTCAAGACTATGGAGTTTTTACAAGCAGTGTTACTCCTTCGGTGGACATTGGTTGGGCAGTGCTTGTAGTTGTAGATTCTCTAGGTTCTACATCATGTTGAGACACATGACCACTTTTGCCTTGGGTGACTTCAGTGGATCCTTCTAGTTCATTAGTGAGATCAAAATGTGAGGGTCCTCCTTTTGATGCTCTAGCCAGCATTGCAATTGATTGAGAAGATTTTCTTGTTCCAATGGCCTTATGAGTTGTATGAGGTTTAGAAGCCATTTGATAGAGAAATGAGAGGTGTTGTGTATAGAACAGGGAAAAATGGATACTAAAATGTAATGGGAGATCACTAGCGGTTACAGCTAGTGGTTTTCATAAAAGAAACGTGAGCACTATCTCATTATAAATAGGACTAGTTTAGCCACATTTAAAAATGCTAGCCGTTACTTAATAACAGTAATTTTCTTGTTGATTTTTCAGAATTTATACTCAAAAATAAATTGTTGGGTGAGGTGAAAAATTTTGTAATGTTAATGAAATCATTAGTCAAGAAAATATCAACACGGAAGTTACCGAAAAAAGAGAAATGCATTGTAATGGTAACTATTTCAGAATTTTAATGCTTACCTATGTCTGTTGTGTTCAATGATCTTTGATCAAGATTTCAATCGTCATGATTCTTGCCATTTCCTGTAGTGAATGATTTCTTCTTTCAACGGCACAATTTTGTTGAGGGGTGTACACTATGGAGAAATTATGTTCCGGTCCATTCTCATTGCAATATTTGGTGAAACTCTAGTTCTCAAATTCTCCTCTATATTTGGTCTTGATTTTTGTGATGTCATACTATTTTTCATTTTGGATTTCGAGTGAATTTCACAAATGATTGGAATGCTTCATGTTTGTTAGACAGAAATATCACACATGTGAATCGTGAATAATCATTAATAATCACCAAACAGCATCTTCCTCCTCCTAAACTCATAGTTCTTGTTGGTCTAAACAAGTTCATAGTAAGAGCTGCAATGATCAATGAATAGCAATAGTATATATTGACTTGAAAAAAGATCTGATTTGCTTTTCCAAAGTGCACGCATTGAAAGAGTCACATTTCTTATCATTTATCTTTGGTAGACCATGCACAAGATCTTTTGAGAACATCTAGAAAATTTACTTCGCATTAACATGACCTAATTTTTTGTATCAGAGATCACACTCCTCTTCTTTTCTTTTCTTTTTAATAAACATTAGGCATTGGGCATCATCAAGATTTACATTAAGCAAGTAAATATTACCATACATTTTAACTATAAAAAAATTATGACTTGTCTTTGCTTATGCCAACACATTTACTTCTCCAAAACTAATTTTTATCCCTTGTCACATAGTTGACCAATACTTGAAGGATTACGATTTAAGCCTTTGACGAGTGAAACATCTTCAATGATTAGATTTCTTAGCCTAATGTTTCATTTGCCAAATATCCCTCCATTGTCCCTTACTCCTAAAGTGACAGTGCCTCCATCTATATTGGTGAGGTTTATATGTCTCGAGTAGACACTATCTAGATACCACCTATTTTTCCTCAAGATCACCTGCAATCAAGAAGAATCTATTTTTTTTCTTTGGTACCCATGCAAACTAAGATCCCTTTTGTTGGGTTTTGAATTTGCATCAAATCTCCAATGAATCTTTTTGAGCTTCAACTACTCATTTTGACATTCTTGCTTGAAATGACCATATTCATTATAGCTAGAGCAATCAGTGAATTGCTTGTCAGTAGATTTTGTGAAGTGTCTTGCATATGACTCTTATAAAAATGTACAAGAGGTTTTTGTCTCAGTCTTTCTTCGACTTTTGGAAATAAATACTTCTTGATGTCATTTTCCATGTGTCCTAAACCACATTTGTTGTTGTGAAGGATTTGAATTGAGAGAATGTACTTAAGGTCTTTGATCCGAAAGAAAACTTAGCGCCAATTTTTTAAATCTCTTCCTTGAGAGTGCTATTTTCCACTTGAGAGTTCAAGATCTCTTATCCAAAGATCATGTTCCTTCTTCAAGTCATCAAGAACAGCTATAAAAACAAGGTTTTTAGTGGTAAGATCAGTAAGCGTTTTTCTTCAAAACAGAAATTCTTTTTGAAGCCTTTTTGTGTTCCTCAAACCTTTCCTTCAATAAATCTCGTAACCATTTGTAAATAAGTTTACAATTGTTTACCTTATTTTCCTCTTCATGTTCAGAGTCGGCCATTAGGCAGAGATTTGCTTCCTCTTGATCACTAGATTCACATTCAATGTCACTCGATGATTCAGCCTTTAGAACTCTCATCTTCTTTTCATATTTTGTTTCTTTATCTTAAGATGAGCAATCAAGTTTTATGTGACCCAATTTCCTACATTCATAATAAAGGATGTCCTTACCTCTGGATTCTTTTTTGCTTTTGTATGGCTTTCAATCATTTGAGTACTTCATTTGACGTTTGCCTCTAAAGTTTCCTTCTTTCTTTATGAACTCTTTAATTTTCTAGTCAAAATTGCCATATCTTAATCATCATCTTTGTTATTGGACGATATTTGTTCACCTGTGAATACTTTGGCTTTCTTACCTTTTGAATCGCTTTTTAGGTGTTCCACTTCATAAGACATGAGTGTTCAAATTATCTCACCCATTATGGTTGGATCATTTAGAGACTTTTCTCCAACATACTTTTTAGTGTCTATAGTCATGGCATTTGAAGCCCCTTATGCCTCCGCCATTTGAAGCCCCTTATGTCTCCTCCATATGATTCTTTTTGGAGCTCTTTAATGAACTTACTAGACTTTTCCTTTTTCTTTTTTCAAAGCATTGTCAAAGTTGCTAGATGAAGTAGCATTTATTAAGAATGTTCCTTTTATTGAAGACTTAGCCCAAAACCACTTGCAACCCGTTAATTGCTTCTCCACTTTCATAGCTATCTTGCAAGTGTCTTCAAAGGACCCAAATGGTTGAAACACACTAAATCGGCAATATTATGCTCTTACATCTCTAGTACATCACACCTCTTACGAAGTTGTTTGAACTCCCTCAAGTACTCTGTAATGCTCATCCCATGTTGCTTGAGAGAGTTCAGTTTTAGAAATAAATTTTACTTATAGTTCATGGGTAAAAACCTCTTCTTCACAGGCTTGTTAAGTTTTTCCCAAGATACGACCTTACCTTTTCCTTCCCTAATTCTTTGAATTTTCAAGTTTTCCCACCATAAAGAAGCATACTTCTTAAATTCAAGAATAGCAACCTCACACATCTTTTCATTCAAGTACAACTTGAATTCAAATACTTGTTCAATAGCATGCAACCAATCAACAAAGTTGGTGAAATTGATACTACCTTCAAGTTCGAGTCTTCCACTTTGATTTCGCGGTTACTATCGTCATGCCTCCATCTTCTTCTAACATGTATCATGAGAGTCACCTCCAATGTGTTGGACTCATCACCAAAGCTTGGAGAGTGGTCTCAATCAACGTGTCGTGGACAATGAATTGGTGGTCTTCGTGGTTGTACTTGTCTTGCTTGATTCTCTAAGAGGCTAAGGACTTGCGCCATCTATTGTTGGTGATTTTCTATGGCACATTCTCTTCTCCCATCGTGGGCGTGGTCCAAAGTCAAGCCTCTAGAATCATATCATTCAGAGCGGAAGTGTGAAACAATACATAGAAGAAGTTACCCAAGTAGTTTAACCTAGGAGCTCTTATACTAATTTGATGCGTGGTGACGTGTTTGCATGAGAAGGCGGAACGAAAGTGTTTGATGTGTTTGCATGAGAAGAACTTTAGGATAGAGTAGTTCATCACCAATGTATAAAAGATTACTCCACCAGCTGAGGATAAGGAACTTGAAGATTCACCTCCAACAAATTAGATAAATGAGCCACTCACCTGAGATAAATTCTAACATATTATCAACTCACAAATTTGCTTGCATATAATTGGGAGCTCACATTTTATTCATAGATGGACTAGGACACTTTAGTAGGAGAAAATATTCGATGGTTTATAACCAGTCATCACTAGCCTATGTGGCATATATAAACCCACGTGGATTCAATTATAATTCGACACATGGTGTTTGACATCGAATAAAAATTAAATTGCAAACCCATTTTTCTCTCTCTCCAAGGCTATCCTTTTTTCTCTATCCCTCTCTCATCTCAAGCCCTCCCTCCTCCTCCTTCAACTTCGTCCTTGCCACCGTCATTGTCTTTCCAACTCTAGCTCCAAAAATTGTCAACTGTCTCGGGTTTCAATTTCGAGCTTGGGCATGTCACTTATGACTTTGAAGCAAAAGTGAAAGAGGCTTGTAAGGCTCAATATACCAATAGCAGCCCCACCACCTTCGCCTCCCCCAAGAGCCTCGTCAATCATAGCTACTAGATCCCAAGCCCCTTTTGCTTCCATCTTCACATGCCACTTGCATTTCTTCACCAAATAGATTAGGTTTTGCTTTTCTTAGGTTCAACGTGCATTCGTGACCAGTCTCCCACACAAGTTATAATCCCATATTTTACTCTTGCTCACTTTAGAAAGAAAATCCAAAAGTGGCATATGATATTTGGGTTATTTTTGTGGAGGAATTGATGTGTTGAGTTCTTAGTAATTCTTGATATAGTAGTCCAGCATGAATAGATGCTTGAGTTTTAAGCCTAAATGATTTAGCCAAGTTGCCCACCATCTATTCGATGAAATGTCTTAAATGGGTTTGGGATCGAACACTTTTGGGTTTTCTACCTAAGGTAAATGATATCGGGGATAACAATACAACTTAAAGGGGGTGAATAAGTTGTTTTCAAAATATGATTATCTTTTGCAGAAATTAGCTAATTGCTAAGTAAAGATTACTTCAACCTAATGTTTATGCAAGTACTAACTAGCTATATGCCAATGTATATAAAAGGGTGAAAACGATGGGACATGAAAAATTATAGTGGTCCGGTTTATCCACAATCCTACATCCACTCTTCAGATTAACAACCTCAAGATAGGCTGGATTCTATTAACAATCTACTTGGAAAGTTACAAATAACTAGCACTGATCATTTACACGATAGATCACACCATCTGGATTCAACTACTGCTCTTACACCGATATACTAAATCCTTAGCACAATTGCCAAACAGCATAAATATCAAAACAGTATAATAGAGAGCTTATAGCTAAGAACAATAGTACATAAGTTACTTGATCTTTTTATATGTTGCACTCTTGCTTAGTTTCTCGTGGTCTTCTCTTTTATACTCTTCCTCAATCTAACCGTTGAAGATGAATTAGAGAAGCAGATAACCGTTGGAGAGTTTCCATTGGGCTACTATCCAGGGAAGGTACTATCCATACAATTTCTTTCCTTGAACTTTTGTAGGTTAACCAAAAATAGCAACTACTACCATCTTTTCATTGCAGTCTCTAACTAACCTATTCGACAACTTAGCTACTTTGCTACATGCTTTATCCCGATTCTACTGCTATGCGAATCCAGATCTTTCAACGGCTACTTAGTTGACCCAACGAACATCATCTGATTTACTTAGTTGTTACATCACCATCAACCTGATCTTTACAACTTCAACATAAATATCATCAGTAGCTGATCTTTTAGGTTGACTGGTGCTATTTATCGTATCATGACATTTGCAAACTCTTTTCCAGTGGATCACACCACAAATATTGCACTGTCCTTTGGTCCAAACATCTGCGTATAATATGGTAAGTAATATTTTAAGGATAGTTTGTGCATCATCAAAATCTCTTGAAGATGTTTTCTCCAACAAATGAGAGTAGAGCCAAGGATCCTCACCTCACATGGGAGAGAATCTGATCGCAAACACATGTCGAAACTAGGTAAGGAGAAACTCTAATATGTGAAAAAATGTGAGCAACATGTGAAAGCAAAGGTAGATAGGGCTCGAGACCTAGTAGCTGCAACTAGCGGAAATCTTGGGGGAGGCGGAAGCGACGGGGACGCTACTGGTATATCCAACCTCGCAAGTTCCTTCCTCTTCCACATCAAAATCATTAGCAATGTGCCCGAGCCTGAAATCATAACTCGAGACAATTGGTGGTTTCTAGAGTTGGAGCCAGAAAGGCAATGCGGCGACAAGGACGAAGTCGAAAAAGGAGGAAGAGGGGATTACTTGAGGTGAGTGAGGGATAGAGAGAAAAGATGGCCTCCGAGAGGAAGAAATGGAAGCTCCATTTTCATAGGAAAAGAGTACTTATAAAGAGGAGAGAAAGAGCTGCAATAAATTCCGACATTCAATGTTACTTCTACTTAGCCTTTAGTCAGAGCTAGAGGAGAGAAAAAAATGGGCTTGCAATTTAATTTTTGATTCCATCTCAAACACCACATGTTGCTTTATTATTAGATCCACATGGGCTTATATACGCCACATGAGCTGGTGATGTGGTGGTTATAAACCGTTGAATATTTTCTCTTATACTATGAAGCATCAACCTAGAGGTAAGTATGGTCAAGGTGGGCGGTTTCTATCCTAAAAGCCATAACCTCCCACCAATAACCGGTTTTAAAAAATTGAAACTAGGAATCACTTGTTGGTTCCATAGACATGGTAAATCTAATTTCTATGTGGGTACTTCTTTGCAAAATGTGTGTGTGTGTGTGTATTGCTTTGTATCTAAGATTGGTGTAAGCCGGTTTGTTCAGTCTTTGATTGATCAACTAAAACAACCTTACCTATTGATGGCTATACCTTGAAAATCTTAATACCATAATACCTTTCAATGGATATATGCGGATCAAATCAATCACGAATCTCGCACAAGCTTAAACAACATATGCTCACAAAATGATTTCCTTTGTCCTTCAAACAAAGTCTAGATGGATTGAGAAACGAGACTCTACTTACTCGATAGACACATGAACAGCGAGTTAATAGTTCAAATGATGACTACTTATGCATTTCAATTGACATTTGATACTCTTCTAATTTTATCAGTCCACAAATCTTGAAGGACATATAAGAGAAAACACAAGTTATTACTAAATTTTCTAGGAAGTTATAGTTGAGAGTGGAATTTTTTCTAAAAAACATATATATATATATCAATTAGGTCCGGGTAAGTGGGTGGGCGGCTCCACGCTTGGAATTGGGATCCGGATCAGTATTTATCGGTTCCAGTAAATTGAAATCGGAAACCGAACCAGTATTCATTGATTCTAGTATATAGGCCGATCAAGTCCAATTTTTCTGGCAATTCTTGATTTCTTTACACACCCTTGCATCAAACTTGGAAATATTAAACTAACATACCTTACACTAGGAAATATCATATTAGGAAGCATTAAACTAGGAAATCTATTTAAAATAGGAAACCAACTTGAAATGGGAAACCTTTGGCTCAAGTTGAATGAGTCTTTATTCTTCAACTTCTAGAAACTTCATCTAAGACATTTTCCCCTCGTTGGATATCATCTTGTGGCCGGAATCTCCCACTGCTTGCATAAATATAAAATCGCCTCAGTTAATTAATGAGGATTGAATTGTACTCATGAGTTATTCGTGTTCAATGGAACTTCCAAGCTCTGATCACTTTCGAAGCTTGCCTGCTCTTGCATCATGAGCTTAATGGACAGCCATGATGAAAATTTATGATTTCTTCCTTTGTTGATGTTCCGGCCGACATGATTCTTGCAACTTAGAAAACACTCGAACTCAATCTTTAAGACGAAACTAATTCATCGAGTCAAATCACAGAATTCCCAGCACTTGATGATCGGACGGTGCGGTATTGTAGGTAATTTGTAATTGGCAAAACCCATAAAATCCATTAACTAATGGAGACAAAACGCTAGACTAGTCCCGACATTATTGGTCATAATGTAAATTGACCTACTGTTTGGGATAGGAACGGACCGGGGGGAGGGGACCCCGAATAGGAACATTGAGGGGACCATCATCGATTCAATTGCGACAAGGTTGACGACTTCCGAAGGCAACAAAACAAAACGGAAAGCAGACAACGTCGAAGACAAAGTTAAATGTGGCCATTGGGGTTGTCCCAAGGGCCAAGAAGTGGTCCACCGTCATCTCCCACCGCACTTTTTGACTTTTGCCTCCCCCATGCTTTCCCACTAAGGATGTGTGGACTTCTCGACCCTTTGAAACCAGCCATCTCTCTCTCGAAGATGATTAGGTACCACTTCTGTCGATGCATAAACCAAGCGTGATTCATCAGCAATAGTGCCAAAAATTGACCGTTTGACAAAATTAATGCTTAGCGTGATTGGTAATAGTGAATTCTAGGTCGGCCAAAAAAAGAAATTGGTGAATCCTCACGTTTCAATATGACTCGCTTATTTAAACTCACTTGTTCTTTTTCATGTGGCTGTTGAAATCAATTTATTATAACAATCTCTATATATCTAGCGTTACTCTTTTTTATTGATCGCATACGAACATTTTTGGAGACACTAGCTACTTATGTTTAAGATTTGATGTCAGGTCCAGCCGTCAACGTAAAATAATATGTATCTATCTACTATTAAATAACTGATATGTGTACTTGAGATTAATTTTGTTATTGAATATTCCCACATGAACTTATTTAATGGTAAATGTGTGAATATTTCCTTTGCACTGGAAAAGTTGGTCCTCTTACCATTTTCTTTTGCTTACTCACTCAACAAGCGCTCCAAAATACTCGTCAACGAAATTATTGCGTCGTCAACGAAATCATTGCACATACAGGCTTACTTAGTCGCCCTATTTGACTAAACCACCATATGGGTTTTAGATGTTAGCTTGTCAATTATTTTCACATCACAATACATTCAACACCTTCCAACCATAAAAAAACAAGCATTCTCTCTCTTGTCAACGAAATTATTGTGCAAACAACCTTAATCAATCGATCAATGTACTTGACTAAAGCCACAAAGAATTGTCTGAGAGGTTAACCTGTCAATTGTTTTCAAATCACAATTTCATTCAACACCTTCCCACCATCCAAACCAAGCTCTCTCTCTCTCTCTCTAAGATTGAAATTGTCATTTAATCAAATATTAAATACATGAAGTGGCCGTCCCCAACCGCCAACCTCTTTTCGCACTTTGGTCAACCGTCCCTTACACGACACCGGGTGGCGAGCGTCGTTTGCTTTCCCATTGTTTGACCCGGTCCCTTTCGTGTCTTTTAATGCCCGCTTTTCTCACTTGCGCAGGCGGTCGTGGGGACCAAAAATAGCTTTGAGTGACGTAGAAAAAAACAAAGAAGGGCACGAAGCAAAAGCCCAACGAGGCATCCAAGGACAAGAACCAAAGAAATAAAGCTCACCCTTTTGTATAACATTAATTTAATAAATTCAGGTAAGAAGGAGAAAAGAAGAAGATAAAGAAAAGTGGAAGCGTGATGAATGATGAGAAAGAAAGAACGACCCCACTTTCTTTTTCTTTGATTTGCCATTTGGGAAACGTTTTACCAGATCCACCATCTTCTTTTTCAAATGCTCATCATCATCATCATCAGTCCTTACACATTGCTCAAGAGAAATGACTAGTTCAGACATTGTACAATGAAATTGAAAGATCTGCACTAATTGTACTAACCTAACCAACCCACAAGTCTCTCCTTCGAGAATTTATGACCACTTTTTTCTTTTCATGGGTCTCAATTTTTTTCCACTCAACTTTTCGATCGATTAGATGATTCACTAAACCAAACCCGTAAAGGAACAATATTCAGATGCGATAGTTTCATCTTCGAAAAACCACATCTCCCCCTCATAGTAATATCACGGGGTCATGTCCATCTTGCGTGCGGGCGGGGGCGGGAAAGAAAGACGGTGGACATCGGCCGTACTATTTATATTAGCATGCACTCCAGTCGACTTGATTAGGGCCCGTTGTTTCGAATGCTCCTTGTATTCAACATGCTACCTTCCACGGAAGAATGGGGTCTCAAGAGGACTCGAGGATGAGGCTGGTCGAATCGGCCACGGAGAGAGAGTGGTTGTGCTCTCCCTCGTAGGTGACGATGAGCATCGCCGGGTCGTCCGACGCTCTCTCGACGTGCTTCCTCGCTGGGCATCCTCTGACACTACTGCACTTGTAGTATCCCCTGTCGTGAGGAAGGGGGAAAAAGGAAAATGCAAATGAGAAACCGAGCTACAAAGCGTTATCTCTACTCAGTGATGGAGAGAACACTAATATTTTCTAAAGGGTTTTGCTAACGAGCGTCCTAAAGTACATACTAAGCAACAATTAAGAGGAGTAAAGCTAACCCAAGACAGGAAAAAAGGGCCGTAAGTGAGCTTATTGAGAGCAGCCAGCGTCTATAAATACCCAAAATGAATTTTTCATTAACAGATAAATTCGTAAATAACTTCTTAATATCCGCAATATTATTGTTTTTATTGTTTTAGAGAGAGAAAAGGGGGGAGGGGGAGGAAGAGAGGAGGAGGGAAAAATTGAGTACCTTGGATGAGGGGAGCCCTTGATGGGTTTCTGCCCGTACTTCCTCCAAGAGTACTCGTCCGGTGGAATATCGGCCATCTTCAGGCTAATCGCCGGGACCCTCACCACCCTCTTCAGTCTCAATTTCCTGCTCATCCACAAGTGAGAAACATTCATTACTACTACGCATTTATTTTTTTACTTTTTCATAGAAATTAGGCTATGCATCAATTCTCATCCACAAGCTAGCTACCAATATCCAAAATTTCACAATTTATGTTAATTTTTGTGAATAAGTTGTGAAGAGCAGCTCGAGGTTCGAATCACAGCATTTCGGCCTTCAAAACAGCATCCACAACACCGTGACATAAATAGAGCCTTGTCCAATACACATGAGGAGGTTATTTCATAAAAATAATCTAATTCAAAGTCCCATTAATATCATAGAACTAAAAAGATACATAGAAAAAACTCAACAGAAAACCGGAAAAATTTAACGAAGTATTAGTGCTAATAGTATGTGGACACAATTTCACTGTTGTGCGATTGAAATTCGGATAATAGGCGTCAATTTTTAGTTACCTCTTCTTGGAGCAATGACACCGCCCGGAGGACGACGCGCACCTGCCGGAGCCCAAGGTCTCGGAGCTGCACTTCCTCTTCAGCGACGACGACGACGACAGCGGTGGCTTCCCGCTTATGGAGGAGCTCGTGATCTGGAAAGTCGATGAGGAGGAGCATTGTTGCTGCTTCACGACAACATGACGCTCGTTCACATTGTTATAGTTAACATTACCGTTGATATTGTCGGCGGTCAAGGACGACCCAAACGGGAAGCTAGCGTCCGAGAAGCTGATCGTCGTCGACGAGTCCCTCCTCTCGCCGATCACCCCGTTGCTCTTCGACATCACGGCCGAGCCGCCATAGTGGCCGAGAGGAAGCGCCGGCACCGGCGCCGGCGTCGGCGGGATCTGCTGGATCGGGGTGGCGTAGTAAATCTTGGGCTGGTGGGGGTGCTGGTTCGGCAATTTGTCCAGGGCCGTTTGGAGCGGGGCCCTCCGGAACCGGGCGTGGCCGGTGCGGGTGCGGCCGAGGAGGGAGATGACGTTCTTGAACTTGCAGACGGCGTCGTCGGCGACGGCTCGGCAGTCTCGCTCCAGGTCCAACGGGGGTGCTTCCTGCGCCTGCGCGTGCTGTATCTGAGAGTGGGAGAGGAGCTTGATGAGCTTCCCGACGCTCTCGAGGCCCGAGGCGGCCTCTTTCACTGCGGTCTCCTCCATCTTGGCCGGGAAGGTCGTGTCGTTCCGGTAACCCAGCATGAGCTCCACGGCCATGGCAGCAACACCATGAAAATGAAAAATGGCAGAGAGAGAGAGAGAGAGAGAGAGAGAGGTAAAAGGGGAATGAAGGGAAGGGAAGTTGTTGATAAATAGAGAGGGAGAGAGAGAGAGTCTTGGTGAAGTGTAAGTGAGGGTTTGCAAACTCCAGTCCTGCCGTGCAAAAATTGTAGGTGAGAATGTAAAATCCAACCCAACGATGACTTTCTCCTTCCCATTTATAATATGTTTGGGATCACATGTGGCATGGAGTTGGGGGAGAAAATGCCTCAAAAGTCAAAATCAATTTTTTTCCCTTCGTTTCCTTCTCATAAAATTTCCAAAATCATGCTTATTTTCCATAATTATTTTTATTCCCGTCTTTTTCCGCTTTTTTGTTGGGCTAGTAGCTGTGTACTTTTGATTATCGTGACATGATTCTACAATCCAAAAAATGAATGTAAAGAAAACAGTAACCACCAGATGACTAGGAAATAGTATCTATTCTCGTAAAGACGCTATCATTGTGCCATCAACCTCATTAGTGCTATGAGTATTGATCGCGCATCGATTAATTATCAAGAAACATGATTTCTTCTTCATTTGATAATTTTTCAAGTTTTCTTTTGACGTCGCAATGATTTTTACTTTCAATTTTACCATAAGCATTAAATGATTATTCTTCTAACTATTATGCCTCATTATCTACCTCTCGGTTATGTGTCAAGTCATATCCATGCTTAGCATCATCGCAGTCATGTCGTAGCTAGATCAAAATATCACCATGACTAAGTAATCGTCAAATAGGATGGAAAAGGAATTTACTATCTTTATCGTTTAATTAGTAAAAAACTTAAGTAGAAGGTTCGATTAGGTAATTAAATCTATCACATCTCAAGCAATGCAAATAAGTTCTCGTAATTGGAGTTTTGGGGGACTTTTTATATTTCACCGTAGTAGATTTTCATATATTCATCAGAATTACTTTTGGTTTGTGTGTTGCTCACGAGAACTTCTCCCCTCAATATTTTCACATTAAAAATTCTCGCATTAGAAAATCAATATTAATTTCCCTAAAAGAGGAAGAAGGCACCATATGTTCATAAGACATTTTCAAAA
The DNA here is from genome assembly GCA_014182395.1 of Eucalyptus sp. ANBG9806169. Taxonomy (NCBI): domain Eukaryota; kingdom Viridiplantae; phylum Streptophyta; class Magnoliopsida; order Myrtales; family Myrtaceae; genus Eucalyptus; species Eucalyptus sp. ANBG9806169. The sequence continues at coordinate 12,158,331 of CM024581.1, read as the reverse complement.
ACATCCGCAACCCGTGTCGTTGAACAAACAAACTTACATATCATTGTCAAAATTCTCTTAGATTAATTCGCTCTTTACTTAAGGAAGAGAACGATCGCATCATTAATCTTTATGGGGTCATTTTAAAATATTACGGATTAGTAGAACTTCTGTATTTATCCCCGACAAGGGTCGATGAGGGCTATTCGATTGTTGAATAACTTGAGACCATGAAACACAATTACATATATATACATATATATATATATGTTAATTACAGTTGGGGAAATAGAATGATATGGTTTTATATGGAAGGAAGAAGAGTAGGCTACACGTGAGGACATTGACCTGATCAGGGAAGTGGGGCCCATGCGGAGGTAATATTTTCTCGGTCGACAGGAGGTGGGGACGTCGTGGGGACGATCAAGTCAGACCCTTGTCCCAGAGCCGTCTGATTCTTTGACTAAGAAGGCTACAACGATAACATGGTTGGTTGGTGCCAGCACGATTGAGTTGACTTTTTAGTCACTTCTAGTTTTCTATTGAAAATAATGATGATGATGAGATAATAAAATTAAAAATTAGGATTGTTGTTTCTTCACGTCTCTAGTCTATGAGCGCCGATGTTAGGTCGACAACAGATGAGATTACAAACGAATAAGGACATTTTGGAAGAGGGAGGAGGAAGAGTGAGCTCGAGAGCTTGACTTTTTTTCTTCTTTTCTATTTTTAATGGCTAAAGTTTGAATTGTTCAATTCAAAATTAATTTTAGTATTATTTCTACTTAATTCTAATCGAGAATGCTTGAATCTAGTCGTTTCCAACCCAATCAAGGGGTTCGTGTTGTTTATTTTTGTTTTTCTTATGCCTTTAGCTCATTGTAGCATGATAATGACTACATATCAACATCGGGATTTCGTAATTGTCCAATCAATTCTACGTTATGAGATCTCATATAGAAAAGTGATCCAGAGAATGCCAACTGAAGAGAGGCATTGATATAGGTTGTTGAATCAAGTTGGTGAGGTGATTAGGATTTTTGTACTTGGAATTTGAAATCACTAGGCATAGGATTTGAAGGGTGGAGATAAGAAAGTACTTTTATTGAGGTCATGTATGTTTATTGAGAGTGAGAAGAGTAGATGGGAACAAGACCTCATTCTTACACTCCGTTTGTTTAGTGGAAAATAAATAATTTTAAAAATATATTTTTTTTAAATTATCACTTATATCACTAGAAATAATTAAGTAATAAAAAATATTGTCATTATCGACAGCAAATTATATCTAAATATTTGTATGGATAATGAAAATATCTTTTATTTATTGATATTTAAAAGCGATACAAATAATCACTTTTAGGAAAATATCTTCCAAATCATTTATTTTCAGCGAAACAAATGTACCATGAGAATAAAAACGCTCCTTACTATGTTTTGATTAATGTGAGGAGAGGTGGGTATGGATAAAAAAGAACTATGTATGATTTAACATAATAGAAAAAACCGTGGAGAAATATTTATGACAAGAAAACAATTAAATAAAAAAATGACATTATATATATCTCATTCGTGTCTTTGACAACTTTGAAATGAATTTCCATTATGTCTCAAAGTATAAAGAACCTCACATTCCTATTCGAAAATCATGATGTAATGAGGGGAATGTGTGACAACCTTTGACATTGTGAATGAGAAGTGAGAACCCAAAATTCGCTTGCATAAAATGCAATTTCACATCGAAGGATTTAAGGTGAATATACATATAATGCATGGGACCACATTGTCACAAAGGGTATGTGGTCCGAGAGGTGAGACGGTCAGGATCCGAGAGGTTGGAATGAACAAATCTGCATCTGAAAACGTCTTTAGTTCTTCAAGATGAGGTTGGACCAACTCGTATTTGGTGTGGAATTCACTATCTGTTTTTGGACATTAGTGTTGAGTTCATTGATTCTTGTCTTCTTGGAGCACGCCACCATCAATTTTCTCTATGATGCGAACGAAAACGGGGTGGTTCTAGGGACCGTCACCCGTGACAAGACTTTCTAAAGGGAATACCAGAATTCCCAAACCTTGCGTGACTAAGCATGCGTAAATACCTATCCCTGGGATTGAGCCGATGACTGGGACGTGTTCCCATGCTTCGGCTTGGGAGTCCCTGGTCGTGGATTCCATTCCCGCCCTGGAAATTTAGATTTAAGGAAAGTTATGACAGTGAATTGCTGTGCTAGTTTCCCTTTAAATAGTCGGCTAATAACAATTCATGGTTCTGAGTTATCCTAAAAAAGAAAATTATGCATGAACCAAGATATTAGGAAAAAATAGATATCTTAGTAAAATATTAAATGTTAATGATTACCAAAACGCTGAGGCATTTTTGTTGCATAGGATAGATGTAATCGCTCAAATAAAGTGTTCTAGGGGTGTTACAATAACACATGCCGGATCCGGTTCGGGTTTTGGATATCCACCGACAAAATCTAAAATTTGGATCCCACCCCATTTCCCAATAACAACTTGATTTGATTTTGGACAGGAATTCTTTTCCTAATACCGCACTAAGCTTTTTGACGCGTATGAGCACATGCAAGCTCAGCTTTACAACCCTTTTTATATACAATCAATACAAATAATTGATATTAAATGTGCTGCATGCTGATTAACTATTTTAATCTTTTTTTTTCTTTTGGTACGCAATAGACGCGTGTAATCAATACGTATTTACATGTTATTTCTGGTGACACGAGGACCTTTAAATGTATTTAGACATGTTTATATACTTTTAAACACACTTTACATGTCTATGCATGAAAATTATTTTTTTACAAATATTTCTTCTTGAAAACTCAGTTTATTTCATGAAAAATGAATAATTTGAAAATTATTATTTTTAAATAATTGTTTATATCATTCGAATAATAAGTAAAATGAAAATATTTTCATTATTGATAATATATATTTTTGTGAACAATGAAAATATTTTTCATTCATCTATTTTGTAAGCGATACATGCAATCATTTTTAAGAAAATAATTTTGAAATCATTCATTTTCTCCGAAATAAATAGAGACAGGTTTTCAAATTCAATACAAGATTAGGAAACATATAATATTCACCTGACTTTGAAATAATATGATTATGACACGATTTGATTATGATATGGAGTTATAATTTCCCGGCTCTATTTTATGTGACATCACAATGGACAATGCTTATTGTAACTTTAACTCCCAGCTGATATACTAACAACAACTCTATCTATTTTAAAGGAGAAAATTACCATACAGTTACATCTTCAAATTTACTGAAATTAATGATGACAAAGTGTTTATGAAGGAAGTGGCAAATTTGTCATGAGGCGCCTTTGCGTAAGCATTGTTCGACATTTTGTGTCGTTATTGAAATAACTACAGTTTTCCGTGATGAGAATTTGGGTCTCACATAAATGGACTTCCAAAAGTGTAATAACATTCTATACAGGGTCCATTTATTTTACGGAAAATAAAAAATCTGAAAAATATTATCCTAAAATTGATATCTTATATAACCTAAAGTAATCAGTTAATGAGGATGTTTTTATATCATTGAAATTTTTATTTTCATCGATGAAATAATTATCTTTCACCGAAATTCATTCTTGGCTTTTTTAAGATTGAAACAGGTTATGCAACGATTCTAGAAATGAGTTGTATCAACGGAACACAAGGAATAAATATGCTTCAACGAAATTTAATTAACAATGAAGCCCCATAACATAAAAAGTTTTGTCGGAATATAATCGACGACAAAGTGCGATGATAAAAATACAACATTAGAATTTAATCCATGAAGAAGATCTGAAAACTAAAGGGCATCCCGTAATTTGATTGATGATGAGATATTTGAAATTGTGACTAAAGTAGCACAATCAAAAGATATTTAATTTGCGAACATGGAAAGATAAAAATAAATTTGTGAGAACATTGAATTATGTGATTGATTGAGAGAGCCTTTACAAAAACTACACTTATGGTATTTATAACCCTCTTTAGATAGTTACAAATAGCAGTTACACATTATGGTTACTAAATTTGACATAACAAATAACTCCTTAATCCTTTCGGTGATTACTGGAAGTTTACTTCACAAATACTTATCCAAAAGAAATTACACAAATTCTAAATTAATGGATATGGACATAACCACCCAACATCTCATCTTCTTCGAAATGATAGAAGTGAAAACAACATAATCTTCGATCGAAGAATATGGGGTTTCTTGTGTCAATAACTTGTTGTTGATGTCAATGAATGTGTTGAGAAATTCTAAGGCTCTCGTTGATAACTTCACATTGTGTTGTTGATGATTTCACCGGTGAATTGTCGATTACCTTCAAGTTATTGATAATTCTACTCATAAAATACCAAATTTTGCTCTAATTGACTAAGCCTATCACTTGTCAATAATAACCGAAAGATGGTCATTTTTTGGTATAAACATATGCTCCCTTTTAAAAGAATGGAATGATTTATTGATCATTTGATTCTTTTACATTAGATAATTATGAGTCATCATGTTCCCCCTTATCACTGGGGAATTCGATTTTTCTTTGTCGAATCTTATTTTGGTCAAATTCATCATTTGATATGTTTTTCCACAAAAACCACCTTTTGTGTGAAGTCTTCATGTGACCCTATATTTCTATCCTTAAGTAGTTGCTCATACTTAGACACCCTCATTGCCACTTGACAATAATCTTCAAAAAATTAGCTTTCGAATTTTTCTCTAAGTGTCCGTTCGTTTCATGGAAAATATCACATTTCTGGAGAACATTTTCCGGAAGTCATTTTCCAGAAAATGACTCTATTTTCCTAGTGTTTGGCCAAAACCTAAAATTTGAGTGGAAAATATTTTCCACCGTTCGTTAGCTCATTTAATTGTTTAAGAAAAATTATCAAAATTTGAATTTTAAAATTTTTAATTGACCAAAAAAACCAAAAAAATAATTTTTTATATAATTTTTTAAAAATGAATTTTTAATTATTTATATTTTTTTAAAATCGAAATTTTTATTCTTTTTCTTTTTCTTTTTTCTTTTTTTCTTCTCCTTCCTCCTTCCTCCTCCTCCTTCCTCTCGCCACCGCCTCCTTCCTCCTCCTTCCGCCGCCGCCTCCTTCCCGCCCCGACGATGGCCAGCACTGGTGGCCGGATCCGGCGAGCTCGAGGCTCGGCCGATCTCGCCCGAGCTCGCCGCGAGCCGCGGGCTCGGGCGAGTCGCGCGCTCGCCGGATCGGCGCGGCGAGCTCGGGCTCGCTGGATCGGGAGCCCGAGCTCGCCGCTAGATTCGGCGAGCTCGCGGCGAGCTCGGGCGAGGCCCGAGCCCCGCCTAACTTGCCGGATCGGCGAGCCGCGAGCTCCGCCCGGGCGGCGAGAGCTCCACCTCGCCCGATTTGGCGAGGCCCAATCTCGACTTCACCAAATCGGGCTAGGCGAAGCCTCGCCGGCGGGGGCGAGGCGGCGAGGTCGTCGGCCGCCGGCTTGCGGCCGGTCGCCGGCCGCGGCTGGTCGCCGAACGCCGCCGTGGCCGGTCGGGCCAAAGAAGAAGAAGATGAATAGGAAAGAAATAAAAGAAAAAAGAAAAGAAAAGAAATTAAAAACTCAATTTAAAAAAAAAAAAGAAAAGAAAAAAGAAAGCATAAAAATAAAATGAAAATGTATTAATAAAAAAAAAGTAAGAGGGAAGAAGTCATGGAAAATGTTTTCCACTTTTCAAAAGTGGAAAACGTTTTCCTCACTTTAAAGGTTGTTTTTTCCAATGATGAAAACATTTTCCTTGACTAGTTCATTTTCCGTGAAACGAACACCGGAAAACATTTTCCCGGAAGTCATTTTCCGCGAAACGAACGGACCCTAAGATTAGATAATTATGAGTCATCATGTTCCCCCTTATCACTGGGGAATTCGATTTTTCTTTGTCGAATCTTATTTTGGTCAAATTCATCATTTGACATGTTTTTCCACAAAAACCACCTTTTGTGTGAAGTCTTCATGTGGCCCTTTATTTCTATCCTTAAGTAGTTGCTCATAGACACCCTCATTGCCACTTGACAATAATCTTCAAAAAATTAGCTTTCGAATTTTTCTCTAAGATTAGATTTCAATCCATTGAAAGCCAAGTTCGCAAATTCTTTCTCTAAGTTTATAGGTAAGGCATTTATTTAAAATGATTGAGCGCTTGTTATTGTATTGATAGGGTGTGGCCAAATTAATAATGAATTTTTCATCATTCTATAAAATTGAGAATGGAAATCCCTCCACTACTTAATTACACACTGCATTAGGAGGTAAATTAGCGTTCTGAGTAAAAGTAGTTTTTAACAAAGACAAAGGAATTAACCAAAGTCTTAAAAGCTCATATGTCCCTACTTCTCCCACTAAGCTATAAATTGGCCAATGTGTTCATCTTTACCCGTACAGGTTTAGAAGAGGCTTATTATCAACTCGTCCAAGATGTAATATCCTAAATACAAGTATGATAACACTCCCTAGCTAATTCCAATTGTTATCAAACTTCTTCAACAAATTGTGCTAGGTTCAATTGTGGATTTGGTTGGCCATTTTGCCCCCTAGGTGGTATCATTGGTCTTGCCAAATTACAATGTTAATCAAAATGTTAGACCCAATAGGAATATACACATTGGGTGAAACTGGCTTTACATCTTCAACATTTTCCCATTGACTGGCATGTTGACTAGTTTCATTTGTCAAATTATTGTCATCAATTTGGTTATTTTAACCAACATCAGCTGACTATTCTCATCATTGTTAGAAGATTAAGGCCTTTACGTAATTCTTTTAAGGAGTTGACTAATCTGTCTTTGCTTAATTCTTATAGGAGGTTAATTACTCTTATCAACATTGTTGGTATCCATAAATGAAGGGGGATTAGGAACGTACTCAAATGTAATATGCTATATCGTCTCACTGCTCCTCGAACCATCTCCCATGGAGGCCAACATATGTGCATTTGGTGCAACTTCTCTTGATTGTTCTTCAATGAGACGTCGGGACAGGTTTGCCCCCTTCTTCTACCACTTGATTAACGGCTGAAGATTTGAAGTGCACAACCTTGTTACTATCATTGGGATTGTTACCTACGGCATTGTCAGGCTTTGGATGATTCCTTGTTCTTGGCATTGAATTTGCTAATATCAAACCACAAGTTATCCCATCAGGCGTGCCAAAAGATATTTCATCAAAATTGGATCGTGGACGAAGTATGTTTTACCAGAATTCGTTCTTTGACTTCTTTTAAGATTAAGATAGGTTATATGGTTATTCCCGACAAGAGTTGCATTAATGGAACATAGGGAATAGATAAATTTCAACAGAAACAATGACATAAAATAGTTTGCTGAAATTTAGACAAAGTATAATAATAAAAATACAACGTCGAAATTTAATCGATGACAAAGATCTAAAAATTACAACAAAGATACAATTTAAAATTTAATTGATGACAAGGAATCTAAAACTAAGATTAAAGTATGGGAATCAATTAAATTGCAACAAATGAAAAATAAGGATAAATTTATGTGAACATTGAGTTCTATGATTGATTGAGAGAGCCTTTACAAAAAGCTAAACGATTGTTACACATGATGGTTACTAAATTTGAAAGAATAAATAATTCTTTAATCCTTTTGCCGGTTTCTAGAAGTTACTTCACTAACACTCATCTAAAAGAAGTTACACAAATCCTAAATTGACGGATATAGATACAACCACCCAACGGCTATCTTCTTCAACGTGATAGAAGTGAAAACAATGTACTCCTATAAAAGAATATGAGGTTCTTCATGTCGATTGCTTGCTCTCAATATCAATAACTTTGTCAAGAAACTTCAAGGATCTTATCAATAACTTCACGCTATGTTGTCAATGTCTTCACTGGGGATTTGACAATTTTATTCAAGTTATCGATATTTCTATTTGTAAATGACCAAATTATGCTCTCATCAACTGAGTAAATACATATGTGTTCGTCATTTATCGATAATGAACAAAAGTTGGTCATTTTTTTTATGTAAATATATACATGTTTCAATGACATCAGGGCTATAGTAAACATACGATCACCACTTAGAGGTTGGTCGCAAAGAGTTCAAAGAAAAATGTAACTCATTTGATAGTTCTACTCCTGTACCATGTCACATTGGAATCTTCCTTCCTGTACAGAGAGAAACGAAATGATCTCGTGAGCCCACATTCCTCTCACCAGTGTCGTGACAGAAGTTCAGAACAGGAGTCAAATGGCAGTGACGGGGCTCGTCTTGTCTCGTCTGGTTCACGTGGTTCAGCTCCAATTAGAAGCCAAATAGAGTGAGCAAGACCGTCCGATGAGATTCGTGGACTAGATCTACTTCTGACAATTCTTTCGCGATTCACCATGGATGTGGGCCATTCCAGGGGTCGTGATTCATGTAATTCGGGCAAAATTCGTGAAACCCATCCGCACGATCGTGCAAAGTACTAATCGTTAGAAATAAGAGAAGCACGTGCTAGGTAAGTCTTCACCTTGATATAGAAATTAATCGTGTCGTGTCGTGTCGTGTCATGTCAAGTTCAAGTGTAGATTCTCCAAGCCGTGTTGAAATTACCACCCCTCTGGGGCCCCTCAAACAAAGTGTTTCCTAGTGCAGCATGTCGTGGAGACAAATATTTGTGATGGGTCCGTTTGTTTGATAAACGATTGTCTTTAAAGAAATCGCTTTCCGGATTTTCCGGTATTTTAGTGACGGGAAACTAATCGATTTACGAAAAACGTTTTCCACATATTGAGAGCAACAAGTTTGAGTCGAGGGAAAACAACTTCTTCCTCTTCCGGTAAAAGAGAAAACTTTCCTTATACCACCAAATAGAGAACTTTAAATTCTTCAAGCCGTGTTGAAATTATCACCCCTTCCACAGCCCCTCAAACAAAGTATTTCTTATTGCTGTGTGTCGTGGTGATGAATATTTGTGGTGGGTCCATTTGTTTGACGGAAGATTGTCTTCGGGAAATTATTTTCCGGATTTTTCGATGTTTGAATGACGAAAACCTAATTGATTTACAAAAAAACGTTTTTCGCTAATGGAGAACAAGAAGTTTGAATTGGGGGAGGGGGATGACTTCTTCATCATCTAACCATCAAACAAAGAGAAATAATCATTTTCCTTAAAAATGATTTCCATTGAAAATATTTATTTTTATGATGAAATTTCCAACGAAATGACCGTAAAGAGAAGTCAGTTTTCCCCAATCTAAATTTATTATTTTGAGTCCATAAAAAATATTTTTCATCGTTCAAATATCAAAAAGTCAGAAAATAATTTTTTGAATTTTTTTTTTTTTCACATAAACGTCCCAATGCATAAGAGGTGTACCCGCAAACATGGAGCTACAAGCCTACAATTGTTGACGAGCATATGCAACCATGATGGTGCACGGCAACATCTTCCGCCGTGATTGGCGTTTTTCAAGCCCCCTCTCCCTCTAATTCGGCACGTGCGGCGGACTCGCTCGGACAAAACGCAAAGTCAGAGACGGAACGTGGAAGGAAGGACATTGGGGGAGACGTGATTGATGAATTGGGGCTGCTTCCGTGTTGACCTTTCGCCGAAAGCATTTCGGGACCAGCGTCAAGCTTTTCTTCCCTTTCTCTCTCTTTAGTACTTCTTCTTTTTTCTTTTTAGAAAAATGGTTAAGTGAGGATTTTTAATTTATTATGAAAATAACAGTTTATTCTAGATTATAAAAAAATAAATAATAAATAATTGAAAATCATTGTGAAATCTACTCTTTCAAAAATTTGTAACTCACAATAAACTATTATTCTCATAATAACCCAAAAACCGTTATGCTAACCAAACTCTTTATTTTATAACCTGCTCAAGATCGTGAGTTAATGAAGCCTTACGAGGTACAAGAACTGCCTTGTCTCTCGACCCGTCCTCATGATGTTGGGAGACGTGCAACTTGGGAATAAGATCTTACTAATAAATCCCTCAACCCTCGACCCTCTCGACATTGATTCTAAAATTTGTCGCATGTGGATTGAATAACATCGTGCCATCAAAGCTTACCTTAGATATATGTACTGAGCTCTAATACTTGTTGTATTTGACCTTTCAGCATAGAGATTTGGAGTACTACTTTTCTTTGGTTCATTTGTCGTCATTTTGTTTGTTGATTTATATGAGAAGTTCAGTATAGTGTTCTATATCCACTTACCGTAGTTATGGCTCGTTTTACTTTTTGAGTAAAGGAAATTAAGATAAAATTACACAATCAATTATAAACATATTATATGGATGCTAATTCAATTCTCAATTTTAAAATTTTATCAATTTAGTCCTAAATATTTTCGTCAAATTCTAATATAATCATTCCGGTAAATTTTCGCTAGACATTGCTAAGTCAGTTACCCTATGTGCAGTTGATTTTCTGCAAAAAATTGGTCAAAAGGATTAAATTTGAATTCCGCACAAATGTTTGAACTAAATTGACAAAATTTAAAAATTTAGAACCGAATTGGCATTTTATATAATAGATTTAGGACTAATTGGACAACTTCCCTAGAAAATTGAAGAGATACGATCCCTTTATGCCTTACTCGGTAATATTAGTGGAAAAATCTTCGTTTCACTAATTTGTAGACCCATAATGAGATTAATGATGCTTGCATTTTTCCGAGAGAATTCTTCATCAGCCTCCTAACATAATATAAATCTTTTGGGGAATTTACCAAATACTTTCGTCACTTTACATCCTCTCCGTCTGGATTTTACAGCTTTGCGTCTTGAGTTATTGACCTTTGATACGAAAATTGAATTTCACATAAGTCGATGTCTTACAATTATTTACTAAAACGCCACTTCTCTTTCCAAATTGCCCCTGCTACAATTCCATGTTTTCCAACCGTCCAAAAACAGATGCACCAATTAATCGACAGCCGCCCCCATTCACTCAGCCACCAACCCCGCAGCCGTCCCGGCCTTCGTGCCGCTCGTCACCATCTGTGTTGACCGAGGATTTAACCTTTGAGATCATTTATTCAATGAATTGCGTGCAAATTACTCTTAACTTAAAGTCGCTTGTAGAGACCGTATGTCTGAACTTAACTGATTCATGAGATTGGTGTTTCGTGGACCCTGTGTAGCCAGTCTTCACGCCCCCGCCTATACGCGTTCGGAGGCAAAGGGTCAATAATTGATGTGGCTTTTTGATGACTAGTTCACTAAAATATGTGCGTATGACCAGCGATCATAGTATGACATTTTATTAAAATTGTAAAGTGATATAGGGTTCATTATGACTGAATTGATGATGCGTTCCAACAGACAAGATCCGACATGGTAGTTGGGAATGCATAAGATCTCGATATCGCACGTTTGTCGTTGAAAAACTCGCTGCAAAGTACTTCTATGGAATTAATTCTCTAATTCGTAAGCTCGATTGTCGTACTTTCTTGGGTTGATTATGATTTTGTCTCCGATTACGTACTGCTTTTTTATCTTTCGCCTTGTCTTCCAACTGAACAATTGATGATGCTGAGGTATGTTCAGTTTGGGGTTGCTTAGTACCCACACTTTTAAAGTCAATATATGCTTAAATTCTTTTTTAAAAAAAATAATCTAGTGATACGAGTGTGTTGATCCGATTATATAGAAATCCATGAATTACCATATAAATTTCATAAACCGATTAACTCGAGACTTTTTAACTCTTCCAGCGGTCATGCTTAGAGCAATTTGCACATAATGTGTGTCATTTGAACGATTGATTTCTAGTTTTCTCTCTCAAATCTCAACTTTTACGGTTTTTTTTCCCTTTAAGTTTACTTATTCAATCGGGCTAGACCAAAATTATCACATACTTTAGTTGAGACAATTATATCTGAGCTTATCCGAATTTAGTAGAACTACTGTGGACATTGTGCATTCGAAATGCCAGACCAAGCACCGGAATATGGTAAGTTTATTTTGTTTTGGTTCCATATAGGATGTAAAATGCAATAACAAGTTGCCTCCTTTTGTAAAGTGCACATTTATTTTATAAATGAATTCCCTGGTAAGTGACAATAAATATTACATTAACAAATTATTTTGTTTTACGCATGCAAAAAAAAATTATAAAGGTACGAGAATAATAAAATTTCCAATGAAGTGCGACATAAGTGCACATAAACTTTAAAAAATGGAAGCACAAAAAATATCTATGATGTTTGGTGATCATAAGAGAGTAACATTTATTGGGAAGATAAACCAATGTGCACGTATGACATCGTAAATATGACGAAAATTAAATTTTTATGACATTTCACAATGTCTTAGGAGTCGACATCATAGCATTTATAAGATACCCTAGATATAAAAAGTTAAACGTTTAAATACTTATGACATTTTGGATTAAGTTATACCTAAAAAAAAACATTAATCTTTGAAAACTAATGTTGACAATCTTCATTAAGCATTGTCATAACATGGTGGAATGTTTGGTTTGACTACAACTATTGATTATTGAGCAAGCACGTCACTGTTGTCTCACCACGGTGCTCGTGGGAGTAAAGTTAGGGGTTATCCTATGCCATGACATGACAGGACCTGCTTGGCAAATGAACTAAGGCTTTCTAAGGCTATTCAAGAGTCCCAACCTATGAGAAGAGATACCTAACTGCTCGGTAATAAGCTCTATACCACTAGTTCAACCACTGCATTGGTCATACGTAGCGATATAATTTTTTTTTTTGTTAAATTTTTTTTATTAATTTTTTTTTGGTAAAGATATAGTTTGATCTGTGATTAAACAAAAAAAATTATCTAAAATTTGAAGAGAGCGAGGAAAAAAGGAAGAGCCTTTTCATTAGAGAACCTTGAAAAGAGGTGGGAAAAAGATATTTGGGCTTATATTTAGGGCCAAACCTTCTTTAGGCCCTTGAGTCCTACATTTTGGACCCAACCTTTTAAAGTGCAAGTTTGGGGCTTCCTATAAAAACCCCCGAGCGTGGCTCAGATGGCATCAGCTTGATCAATCAAATTGGATTACACATTAATTTTATGGTTCAGGTTGATTATATCTTATGTATAAATCTGGAAATATATAATACAAAAAGTAAAATTGATCTAATTATTTAGTTTATGTAATTATTGGTTTAGGGTAGTTTTCTGGTAGAAATTATTTTAGTTCATCTATATAACCTTTTTCCATGGATTAAACATGAATAAACAAAATCAACCATTAGCCCTTCTACTTTAGTAAACGTGAAAAATGCATTAGCCTTTCAGATTCAAGTGGTTAGGTAAGTTGCTTAACTCTGCATCAAATGCTTGAATGCAGTTAGATTGTCATGTTCATCCCCGACTTTTTTTCGTTGCTATCCTTTTCTTGATTAGATATTGTGTGAAAAAGCTAGTAAAGGATGACTATTTATTAAAATTTGAAACTTATTAGATTGGTGAATATATATTAATTATGTCAAAGGAATATCTAGCATACTTGGAACAAAATTCTAGTAATGTCGACGCTCTCTTTTTCCTTTTGTTGTATATATATTCAATATTGTTTTTTTTTTCCATTTCTATGTAACTTTTGAAATATTCTATGACATGGTTAGATATTATGTATTTTGATTACCTTAAGTGACTCGTTCTAATTTTTTTGGGTAGTCGTTCTAATTTATTTGAGTACACATAGCAGACAAGTCTTTTTTTGTTTTTTTTGTAATCGAGAAATCCGCCTGAGCCCCCTTGCAGGGTCACAAGGCCCGCCAGTGCCCGGTGGCACCTTATGACCAACACCTATAACTCGAGGGAGACTAGCACAGGACCCCAACAACATGACTCCCCACTTACAACGTATTAGCAATGCATGGATTCAAATTCTCAACCTCGGCGATGAAGGAGATACTTTAGTACCAACGCAGTTGTCCACGGTCGGGTAAAACAAGTCATTTTTTTCATAAATAAGAAAATTAAGAAAGTTGATGAAGGAAGGATTCATACAAAAGCATTACAGAGAGTAGATGTTATTCCTCGCCGCCCAGCACCAAAGGCGTCTCCTGCTTGGAGCAAGCTTAAAACAGGTAGGGGCACAATAAGATACTCGAAGATTTCGCGCAGTAGGATACCAGAAGATCTCTGATTACCAGCTCTACCGCCATCCTGCAATCCGATTCAACTATGCCTTTCCGTGGCCGAGGTCCCATGCCCGAGAACGACCCTTCAGATGGCCCGAAGTTCAGCCTTCAAAGCATGGCAATGTCCCATGTGACTCCAGGAGCCTTCAATCAACTTCCCTTTATCATCACGTATCGGTCTGCCCACAAATGCGCCGCCCGGATTTCCTTCAGCAGCTCCCTTAATCTTTAGATTCCTCCCATCGCGATGGCTATGGGGTTCCAGCGGATTACGTGGGTTTTCGTAATAGAACTCGATTGTGTAGAAGATGGAAATATTGGCTCGTAAAATATCTTTCATTGAGCAGTAGGATTAGCTGGGCATGCGAGCTTATCATCGGATACTCCTGAATTCCTCCATCGCGCCATTATAACCTGCATGAAACTCCAAATTGTGGCCCAAACCCCAACCGACCTCTCCAAAATCATCCTGCAGGTTCTGTTGAAGCAACGGTTGAGTAGACAAGAATTCCTTTAGTACATGAATGGTGGAATTCAACCTTATCTCGGCATGTAGGACGGTTTGCATTGGCAGTCAGATGCCGCTCTCCGCGAAATTGATTTGTCCTCAGACTTTGATGCCCCTTCACCCGTAAAAGAGCTATGATCCTCTGCGCTCCCTTCTATTCCCAGATAGATTCCAGAATTGAATTTGTTCCTCATGCTCCTCCCCATATAGAAATTCAAACGGTGACATTGTGGAGTACCGCCCTTGATCAGCTAAACCCCACAATATAACATCTTGGCCACACTCCTCTTGAGATCATAGCATGGGTATAAGAGAGTATTTCTTCGGGCAGGAAGAGCTCACCAAGTGGACAGTTACAGTCCTGCTCCAATACATAGTCACTAGCAAGTGAGCCTATAAGATGAAATGGAATGGAGTCCTCTGCATATAGATGCCAATCCATCAATTATCAGTCCCAAACCGCGTTTTCATCCCACCACAAATCTTCCAGTCCGCACACTGCAGTATAAGCGGCCAAATCTCGACAAGAGCTTTCCAGAGTGGAGTCTTCTGGTTTCTATATGGTCTGCTCCATCTAAGTTACAACTTCAGCCATGTTTAGCAAGGAGACATTAGGCCCATAGTTCGCCCGGCGTGGTAAGCAAACCCTTGCCTAGTATCATCAGTAAAGACCTAATTCCTCACTTCAAGCTTACTAATTACAAGTCCTCCTTTTTCCTTTGCTCGGCCTAGAGCTTCTAGTTAAGAAGATGCATTTTGCATTTCTGTTCTGCATCTTCCCAGAAGAACCACGACGAAGTTCTTCAATGGTGTTGCGAGTATCCATGGGGGAGCTTGACTGATTACATTATGTATTGCGGGATTGCAGCAACCGAAGACAGAACAAGGGTAATTGAGCCAGCGAGTGATGAAGTTTTTAACTTTTCACCCTAATAGCTTAGTTTGGACCCATCACCGCTTGATGAATAGCTTACCCAAATTTTGGGTGATTTCGAGGCCACTTTCAGAGACCAAGGCTTTCTAAGGAGACTTAGAGCCATTCTTGGAGTTAGTTCTGGTCTTGGGCTCTCTCCCCATTAAATTCAACCTTAATCTGAACAAAATTCAGTTGTCCACTCCACATTACCTAAAATAATGTATCGTCCTACTTACAAACTATAAACAGATCTGTTAGTTATTTATATTGTAGTAATTGCGCAAGCATTTTAGTTAGGAATACAACTAAAAAGAACTTCGGGTTATCAACAAAGTTTTTTTTTTTGGGTCTTAAAACTGAAGTTTCATTAACTCCAAGAGAGTCCATGCATATCGTAAGATAAGATATCCAACAAAGATTTCGGGGGATAAGACAAGGGGAGTTCCTTCTTTCGGTGGGCTTTGGCTACCTATTTCCAACGACATTGGGCTAGGTTCACAATGGGTCGATTTGGCTTTGCACTCATCATTCCAGGCCCGTAGTGCCCATGGGCTCTGCTCTTCTTCCATAATGCAGTTGACTAGCGAAGTACAATCTGATCGTACTTGAAGTGAACTCCACAGAACTCTTCACATTTGCTTCTCTCTTCAATAAAGAGTAGACCAGTGAGCAAAGCTAAGGTTTCAGCCGCTTCGACCGATCCAGCCAAGATAGAATTTGCGAAGCCATCCACCAACACTCTTCTGTAGTCTCGAATCACCCCTGCTACGGCTGCTTCCGACGAGTTCTCCGATTTGGAGCAATCGACGTTGATTACCGAAGACCCTCGCTCCGGTGGCTGCCATTAAGAAGGTAAGCTTGTCCCGTTCTTAGTTGCCGTTTCTGGCCTTGGAATCCATCTCATAAAACTGGCTTGCTCTGTAATTGCGAGATCCAACGTTCTGCTCGGGTTCGGCCAGCAAGAGCTAAAAACAAACCCCTTGCGTGCCTTCCAAATTGACCACAAGATGCCTACAGGCTACAATTTCCTCATGCGAGACCTGGTATGTGTTAGTTTCAAAGCATTTCAGTAACCATTTGCCCAGTCGAGTGATGGGTATGTCTGAAGATTGTGACTTGATTTTTTCCTGTGCCCATATTGAAGCTGTCCAGGGACAAAGCAAGAACGTGTCCTCAATCGTCTCCGGCACTTGGTGGCATAGCGGGCATAAAGCGGTCTAGTAAGATCTTTCTTCTATAGAGGTTTTCTTCTGGTGGGTAGGGCGTTTTAGTAGGCTTTCCATGGGAAGATGGGAATTTTAGGATGAGCGTTTTAGTTTCCATGGCCGTGTCCAAAAGGATCTTGGGGCTTGGAAGGAGGTGGAGGCTGAATTTGGTTGTTGCTTTTGGTTGGATAGATATAGTTTATTGTAGGCGCTCTTGACTGTGTAATGCCCGGTTTTGTCCCCTGTCCATACCAAATGCTCTTCCTCAAGAGTTTTTGCTCAGAAGAATTGCTAAGATTTCATTAGCAATGTTATCATCAAACATCTTCCGCAACATTTGCTCATTCCAAGTTCTATCCTCTTGGTTAATGAGTTCCTCCACCCATTGGGGCGCTTCAATGCTTCAAAGCATTTCATGGAAGAACAAGTGCTTAAAATCATTTAGTGACCAATTCAATTTTAAACATTTTCGATTTTGTTAATTTAGCCCTAAACCAGCTGGTGTCCATATTAGCAAATATTTGACCAATTTGACCGAAAGGATTACGTGGGAAAATTGTAAAAAAAAAAAGTTATAAATCTATTACATTTTTACTAATTCATTTATAAATATTTTAATTTTGTCAATTAAGTCAAACATTTTCACTTTTTACCAATTAAGTTTGTTTGGCCAATTTTGGCCGAAATTCGTTAATGTGAACGTCGGCCATTCTATATGGCACAATTGATACTAACTTAAACAATTTTTAATAGTACTTAATAATTTTTCTTCTTTTTTCTTTTTTTTTTTCTTTTCCTTATTTGTCTTTTAACTAAGGCCGACAAGGGCCACGAAAACCTCATTGGCCATAGGCGAGGGTTGTGTAGCCCTCCCTTGGGTGAGGGCGGCCTCACCATGGTCTCACCAATCGAGGATGAAGGCGACCCGACCCATTGCCGTGGTTGCAATGGCCTTGCCCAAATTTGGTGAGGGCCGTGATCCTTGCTCATAGCCAGCGAAGGCCTAATGACCCTAGCTAGCCATAGTTGGAAATAATATTAATAATAATAATTCAAAAAAATAAAATTTTATTAAAAATTATCGACATTGGTCATGTTATTAAGGACAATCGGCATCCATATTAGTGAATTTTGGCAAAAATTAACTGAATAGACTCAAATGGTAAAAGGCAAAAAGATTTAGCACTTAATTGACAAAATTGAAAATTTTAGTATATATTTAGAGACTTTTTGAACAATTTTCCATTACTACATTAATAAATCGTCAACTATTTTAAGACTAAATTGATAATTTATTAAATATTTTAGGACTTTTTGGATTATTTTATTCATCGTTTAGTCTATAGTATAAAACAAATTCAAAAAATCTTTCGACCTCAATGTTTTGCACCCAAAAAAAAAAAAAAAAATCCAAGAACGCCCATGTAATATTACTTACTCTGTCGTACAGAAGCTGCCTCATCATATCCTTTAACTCTTTCGGACATTGCAAATCTAGATGAAGTCGCTAAATTTATTTATTTTTCTTAAATAAAGAAACGAGACAAGTTTCTTTCCATTTTTCCCACACAATCATGTATGTGGCCTTTTGCTGAAAAGAATATGTTGCTCTGATTAGTCAGTATATTGATCTAGTGCTTTGAAATACGATTAGTCGATCTAAGTGAGAGAAAACTACCTTAAATTGATGCCAGAAGCAGAAAGAGTGAGACCCAATCTCTGATTTTCAGTGATTTTCCATTCGCCATGCCATTACATGCAAACTAGAAGGTGGGTGTAATCATTACTAGAGATTCCTAACAGATTCTCTGTTTGCGCCCCATATTTCTCGCGCCTAATGAAGCTCCGTTCTTCCAATTTTGCAAGATTTTACCCTCAACTAGACTTCTTTTATCCATAGATCCCTTAGGACCAGATCTGGAATTATATAACTAGTCGATTACAATGAGATTTTGGCAATCACTGCATTTGGAATTTGCGACCCTAGGCAAACCTTTTTCCACCAGGGAGGATCCATGCAAAGATTAAGAGCACGCATGACAAAATTTCTGTTCCAAAAATTGATTTATGGCCAAAAATTGATTTCTCAATTTCTATTCCCCAAACAAGTTTATGAGCAAAGAAACCCGTTTGATAACGACTCAAAATTTATATTTCTGAAACAGAAATCTATTTGATAACAGAATAAAATTTATATTTCTAGGAATAGAAATTAATTAGATAACAACATAGAAAATCCTCAAATACAAAATAATACTAAAACAACATAGGAAATCCTCAAATACAAAATAATAGTCGAAATAATACTAATACATTAATAGTCGAAATAATACTAATACATTACAAAAGTTGAAAATACAATTTCATGGAATTTCCTATTACATGTGCTTACGTTTCCTATTACGTAATATTTTCTTTCGAAAAATAAACAACGTGGCAAAAAAAAAAATCAATTGAAATTCAATTCTAGTGAATATGTCGTTATGTTTTTGCCGAAATTGATTTCACATTAATCAAATAATTCTAATGATAGCCATGATTATAATAGTCTAATCTCATAAAAAAATCCTAACTTCAAGTCTAATTCCAATTTCTTTCCAAATTTTGTTAAAAAAATCCTCACCATGTTCAAAAATCATCACCAGTTTTTTTTCAAAATGATCAACACTAGGATTATTTAAAAATTTATTATCAAAATATGTATTTTCATCAACACTCTTACAAGAACAACAGATTCCTCATTAGATTTCTTTTTACCTGCGTCTTGATAAGTGAGAACACTATATAAAAGAAAAATCAAATGAAACCCTAATGATTTGATCCCTTTTTACCGCCTCAAGATGAAATTTATGATTAAAAAAATAGTTAGCCAAATAAAGTCGTTGTGCGGCGTACTACGGAAAAGTAGGTAAAGAAAGACTCGTTAGATATGAATATAGCAAGGTGACTATTACCATGCATGAAATCTCTTGCGTGCAACAAATGAAACCTTGTTCATTCAATTCTCACCATCCAGCCCAATAGTTAAGATTTTCAATCAATATTGATTAAAATGATTATATTAAAAAATCATTAAAATATTTTGAACTAAATTAACTAAATTGAAAAGTTGAGAAAAAAAAATTTCTATTTCTATTTCGAAAGCGAGAAGTTAAAAATTTTTCGATTTCTTCGATTTCTCTATTTCTGGAATATAAATCTGTTTCAGAAATAGAAAAATCAAATTGCGTTACCAAACGGATTTCTGTTCCAAACCTATTTTGAGGAATAGAGAAATCGAGAAATAAAAATTTTATCATGCGCGCCCTAAGTAATTTGAGTGAGAAACAACTCTAAATAAACCTTGCGTCTGTCCATTTCTTGGATCTCACGCCACCTCTCTGTCTCTCTAGCTCTCTCATTCTACTTGCTTAAAGCTCTTCCGGAGAGAACCATGCGAAATTTTACCCACACACCGTTTCAGCTTTTCCTTTTAACTCATTTTGAGCCTCCATCAAGCTTAGCAAGCTAAGGGAAAGCTCCTCTATCAAGCTTAGCAAGCTAAGGGAAAGCTTCATCCAGATGCGAAGGTGAGAAAGAGCTCGAATTCATGGCCACTAATTAAAAAAGAAAAAAAGAAAAAGAGCCTAGATTTTTAGGTCAGGAAAACCTCTAGGGTTGAGTATTGTTAGTTCCCTCCTATGGTCACTAAACCTTTAAGAAGATAGCTAAAATCTCATATCAGAAAGATAATAGGCTGTTTTAAAAGGGCATGCAAAGTTTTCGATGAGAATCTCGACATAAGAATAGTAGAAGTGGCAAAACTTTTGTACAATGCTTATTTGAGTGGCATAACTTTTTTTGCTCTCTTAGATGCCACAAATTTGAAAAATCGATTACTTAAGTGTCAATTTTGATTTGCCTCACTGGAAAATCCGATGTAGAAATTGGTCGTCCAACATGGCTTCACCGGCGTTGACGTCCACAATATTTTAATATTTTTGTTATTTTGTTGAATCTTTATTTTTATTTTTTCCTTTTTTATTTTTTCTTTTTTTAAGGATTGGCGAGGGTCATCAGCGACCCTCACAAGCCACGAAATCCTCGCCCCATGGGTGAAGGTCGCTTCACCCTTGACCGCAAAGGCCCTAGGCGAGGCAATCAAATGCCCTTGCCGACTCACTTGCTACCAGTGAGATTGCAATGCCTTTGTTGAGGGCCTTTGAGACCAAATCTAGGCGAGGGCTACCTCGCTCTCTCTGCAAAGGCCTCAGGGGAGGGCAAGGCCTTCACGGCCGATGGCAAGGGTTTCATGTCTGATGAGGGTCGTCGGTGACTCTCGCCAACCCTAAAGATAAAAATCAAAACAAAAAATCAAAAAAAATCCAAAATTTCACGTAGGATGATTTGCCGGAATTGGTACTCAAGTAATTGATTTTTCTCCAATGTGGTACTCAAGTGAGCGAAGAAAAAAAAATTACACTCTTACTATTCTTACCCCTAAGCATCTCTATTTAATGTTACAAACACTGATCTAGCTAGTTTAGGGATTAGAGTTACAAATATGGTCATACATGGCCACGACCTTCTCTAGTGCCTCTCTAGCGTTCATCAACCTCACTGGCATATTACCTGAGAGTTCTAATAATTTTGAAAGATTAGAAACCCATGGATGATTGTCGATTACATTATTTTAAGATGGAATCATGATATGCATAGCCACGCCTCTTCTAATGTGAGTTTGAATACACATACACATTTTATATATATATATATGTCAAATAATGTATCTAATGTGTTTGGAATAATAGAAAACTATGATTCCTTGTTTGGATTGGTATAGATTCTGTTTAGATTAGATTATTTTGGGCTTGAACCGCGGCTCCAATTGCCGTGCCAGCTCTGATGCAAAATCGAATATGTATACACACCTTATAATATGTTACATTTTGTGTCTAATGTCTCTGGAATGATAGGAAACTACGATTCCAGTTTGGCTTGTTATAGGTTCTGTTTTGAACTAATTACATTGATTTGAACTTGAAACAAGACATGTATGGTCCCATCTTTATGAATATCATTTGAATATATAGCAAACTTATTTACATGCTAAATGATGTAACTTATGTGATAGAAATGATAAGGGAGCATGAATGCATAATTAGATTGCTAACTCTTGTATGGCTTTCAAATTAAGCTTTTAATTAGTGAATGCTGCCAAAAGGAGTGGGTATGCCATACATTAAAAGAAAGACTTACGGAATGGTAGAGACAAATAGAGCTTTTGCACTTTTTGTGGGACAGATGTCCTCAAATGCCCATGGTTGTTCATTTCGTCACGAATAAACAATTGGGATGGCCATCCTCAGGTTGGCTAGATAGTCCAGGTATCGCTCCTATGGAGTAACCTATCTTTGGGACGGTGGTTGGCTAGTGTATAGAAATAAATCATCTGAATTGGCATTGATACAATAGGTTTACAACTGATTGGACAATTATCCCTTAGTAGACTTAGGGTATTCTTGAGATGATTTATTTCTCTCTATGCAATGCATACCTATATCTGAAGTTTAGCATACATGTTATGTTCATCTAATCATTGTGTGAACGTCCCTGTTCTAGCTTGCTTTCAAAGAACTGTATTATTGTACTCACCTAGATGCGTAGTATTTTATTTATTTTTTTGGTTCGAAAACAACTTTATTGAATACAAAAAGCTTAAACAGCAAAGCCCATGTTCGGGGTGTCAAGACAAAACAAATCCCAAAGGATGCGGGGGATGGACTATCTAATTGCGAGGTAGACTGCTTAATCTATAACCTTTACAATCCAATCAGGCACTTGGTTAGACTGCCTCGAGCAATGGACCACAGAGAAGTTCTTAATATGGCGCATTATCTCGCGGGACTTCAAGATAAGAGCACTGATTTCGCACGGGGGTTGATCTGAGAAGTTGACCGAAGTAACCAAAGCTAAATAGACAGATTCAAGTACAACCACGTCATTCTTCTTGGCTTCGAGAGGAGAGAGAGAGAGAAGCGAGCAAGGCAAGGGCTTCTGATTGAAGGGCAGACTACACTGGAGCCGAGCTTGCCATGCCCTCCACCAGCGCGTCAGCCGCATCCCGTACGGCATAAGTATAGATATATTTAGGTTCCGTTCGTTTCGCGAAAAATGAGCCATTTCCGAAAAATATTTTCCTATAAGTCATTTTCTAGGAAAATAATAATATTTTCTGGTGTTTGATAAGGAAAATATTTTCCGCTCACCAAATTGGCGAATGCAAGCGTCAAGCTCGAGGCTCGCCAGATCAACAAGCACGAGTTTGAGATCGACGAGCTTGAGGTTCACTTGGTCTGACAACTAGCCAAGAAAGAAAAAGATGTGAAAAAAAAAAAAAAAGGAAATTAAAAATATTTCAAATTAAAAAAAGAAAAGGAAAATTAAAAAATAATTCGAATGAAAAAAGAAAAGAAGAAAAATAAAGGAGAGGAGGAAGGGGATTTATAGAGGTGTGAGATAAGAGAGATTGGGGAAAATGTTTTCTACTTTTCAAAAGTGGAAAACATTTTACCCTACTTTAGAAGACTTTTTTCTTTTGATGGAAAACATTTTCCTCAAGGAATTCATTTTCCGTGAAACGAACGTCGAAAAATTCGTAAAACGTTTTCCTGGAAATTATTTTCAGCGAAACAAACAGACCCTTAGTGTTTTTATCCCCCTCCCTATTTTAACCAGTTTATCCGTGACCTCATGTTTCAACACATTTCTTCCAACCTTTAGAGTTTTTCATTATGTTCCACAACTACATGAGATTTCCCCTTTCAAAAAGCACCTGACATTCTATATGTAAGTTCAGTGAGTTTCTTGAACACCTTGATCGAACAAGAAGCATTTGAAAATTCCTTTTTACTTTAAGTAGCTAATTCCTCAAAAACCTTTTTAACTTTATATGTGAAACTCCCTTGTGACAAAAGTGGACCGTGCCAAGTCCTCTTGAAAGTCTCACCATAATTCTAATCATCCAGCCAAAAAGCTTTGAATTTGAATTATTTTTTCCTCCATTCACGAGTTGGATGCAAGGAAAGAAGTGGAGATTATGATCTAAGACAACAACTAGTAGGGAAAAATGTTTTGTCTTAGGGAAGAAAACCCTCCGGTCAATGTTGTGCAATTCCTATATAACATTAACTAGGGTTGTCCTTCTATATTATTCGCCCAGGAAAAAGCACAATCATTACTCTTAACATCCTTAAGTAAGCAATCATTAAGAAGCACTCTAAAAGCAACTAGCATATAGTAATCCACTTCCCTCTTCCCTACATTCTACCAATGGTAAAGTATTTCATTGAGATCATCCATACAAATACGAGGAGTTGATTGCAGGCATGAATAGTATGTAGTTGTTACCGAAGCAAGAGCCACTCTTGGAAAAATATGAAAGCATGTAAGAAAGTAATTCTCGTGATATATTCACTATTCATATTTTTCTCAAGCAGATCGATGTATTCCATAGAGTTTGATACCACTTCAATTGACACCTCACAATCCGCATAATCACTATACATCCCCTCCCCCCGGGCACGCGCCACTAAACCTCCTAAATGCACCAATAATAAGATTGGAAAATGAAGATGCCGTTTAACATGATCCACAACTATATCCTTGTTTTTTTCTCTCCATCAAGAAAACTAAATTGGGCTTTTCAAGAGCCACTAGAGCTTTAGTGCTTGAAATGTCCAAAGAGTACCTAGCCCCTAACAACTCTAATTCAAAATCCCTATATCATACTTGGTGGCTTATTAGAGCTAAACACTAAGGCCCCTCTTTCCCATCTTCCACCATCTGGACGGGGGTTTCGAGCAACTATATGTCATCCAAAGAGAAAAAGCTAGATCCTTGCCCAAAATGATTAATTCTTTTTCGTTTCTTTGACACATGAGCTTTTAGCCCATTTTTGCTTCTTTTTTTTTCAAAGAACCTGAAGACAATTCTGAGCTACGAGATTGGACAATCAAAATGTTATCAAGGAGACAAGTCAACAGCCCGATAATCAATGTGATTCAACCCACCACTAAAGCTATTTCTATCAAGAATCGCTAGTTCCATACTAATCGTGTGTGCTGGTACCTCAGGTATTATCTTCTCCTCATTAGGAATAGAAATCTATCTACCATAGAATGTTTTCCAAAATGGACTTGGTTCACATAATTCTGCTTTGAGACATTAGTCGAAATTCCCAATTATGTTCTTTTCCAGCTTTGACCATTCATACATCAGTTCCTTGTAATAGGTGGCATAATACTCAATCCTCCCACATGAGTAGCAAAAGTGGGGAGTCATTCATAACTGGAAATCCACCTAAATCTTTCTTCCCTTGAGATTAACAATGGTACCAAATTTTAAAGAGGCTGCTAGGTCCATGTGAATTCTTTCTTTATAGACTCTATAAGGATTGTTACCTTTAGTATCTAATTTAACATCTGAAATCTTGTTGATTTTATTGCCACGGTATGGTAAACCTCCCCTGCACCCTCTTAGGAGGCAAACCATGAATTTGCACCCAAAAGGCGCGTGAACTCGTAGCAATCCTATAAAACATCCAAATCACACTATCAATAAAACCAACAAATTGGTCAAAAGGACAGTGGCCCAGCATCTAGCACGCTATGTTTATCAACTTCTCAAGAAAAAGATGTAGGACAAACAACCCCAATTCAATTAGGGCACAAGCCACTGACTAAATTCTCCAAGCTCACTCCATTGTACGTATAAACACCTAAACGTTAACGTTAGGTTCGGAAAAGAATTTCCCATAAAGGGTAACACTACATTCACACTATTTTTAAATGGGGTTTCTCCTTGCACCACCACTAAATAATCTCCCGACCACATATTACCTAATCTTTTGGATAAAATAGCTAAATGGAGTTCAATCTCATTCTCACCTACCATTGTTGTGGCCTGCGCAATATGAAATAAAGCAAGAAATAAAGTGCCAACTAGTCTGCCAAAGCATATGGATTAACTCGGCAACTATCATTCTATCAGTATTAAATTGCTATTTTTGAATTTTATCAAAAGCAACTTTCCAAGTTTAGGAAAAGTAATTGAATACACTTCTTATAAAACCAAATAATTGCTTGATGAGATGGGATTTAGGTGATGGCTACTTTTTTTTATGGGGATAGCATTAGAATCTTTGCTTGCAACGGAGAAAATGCCATTTAGCAATATACAATACTAAGTGGTACGCTTAAAAAGGCAACACCTAGAGACACTCTATTATGACACATTTATATAAGTATATCATGCAATCATCTCAATATTCGAACAAGTAGAAAATTAGCATAATTTATTATATCAATTATTATATATATTAGTTAATGATTTGTTTACTTATAATTAGGAAAATTTTCAAATAAGGACTTATAGTGTCTTCATTTTCTCAATATAAGGCTCAAAGTAAATATTATTTCAAATAAAGACATAAAGTGATTGAATGAGGCTCGAACGAGGGCCTAATCACATTAGCATGTGAAATTGTGGCTGGCTAGCGAGCAATTGATTTTTTGGTGGTTAGAATAAACCATTTTTGTCCAAAACAAAAATTATGAATAATGATTAAAAAGAAAAAAAATTTAAAAAGCCAAAAAAAAAGGGAAATGCAAACAAAAAAAAAAATAAAATAAAGGAGAGAGAGATCGAAGATGGTGCGGGTGTGCACCATCACCGTTCCAACTTTACAAGCAAGGATTATCAACTCCTGCCGAGGGTAGGCTGACGCTCGACATCATGATGAAGCTCGACTGCAAATTTGTGGTGGCAAAGCTCAATATTGGGCCCTTTTGTATTTTCGAGCTCCCTCTCCGATTGTTCTCACCAGCGACTGTAGTTCTAACTAGTCAAGTGCAACTGTCTCAACACTGCCCTTCTAGCCACCCTCATCCGAGTCCACCCTTAGCTATGGCGATCAAAATAATATTTCTTAATCACTTGAGATTTCTTGGTGGCCACCCTTTCCAGGATGAAAAATGGGAAGTGAGGAGTTTGATTCTCTATTTTCTCAGGAGGATTGAGGGTAAGGATGTTTGGTTTCGGGTGTGAAGATTGACTCCCACATTTTGTAAAAAGACAAGACAAATTGATAGTAAATGAGAGTTAGAGTAGAACAGACCCAAAAAAAATAATATTTCTTTTGTTTATTTCTTGAGTAATCCCGAGTGTTGTCTTTCATGTGAATCTTATTAATGAGCAAAAGATGAAATCCTCTCTCTTTTTTCAGGTACAACTTGCCAATGTTGATAGAAGGGAGGGGGTCGGGGGTGTGCATGTCCACGGGCTACTTGGCGAATTTGAACCGGCAGTGCGAGGCGCTCAGGAGCCCCATACAACTCACTCATGGCATGTCTCTCCGCTGTCTACTTGGAGAGAATTTTAACGAATGGAGTCAAAGAGGGCTTACTCGTCGGACAGTTCATCTTCCATGCCCTTGATCAATTCTGACATTGAAGGCGAAGCGGAAATGGACGGTGGCTTCGAGAGGAAAATGGAGCAAAGAAGAAAGGTTAAGCTGAATTTCTTCTTCTACTTTCCTCAGCTTTTTTTAGTTTTTCATTTTTTGAATCTTTATCCAGAATTTTTTGGGATAAAAATGCCTATTCCAATCGCCAGAAAATCAAGTGCTCACTAGCCAACAAGTTCAAATCCTTATTTGAAATTGACTTTATCACTTCGGATCCTTATTTAAAATAATATCCATTTTATGCCATTTTTTAGGAAATGAAAGTATTTCAAACTCCTATTTAAAATTTTCCCTTATAAATAAGAACAAATATTAATCTTAATATAAAACATTTAATTAATTTCAATAAAATTACTATTCCATTAGTCCGTTATCAATATACTAATTTTTTTAGTCTTCACTTAACATATTGTAGAGAATATTAGATGCCGGATCACCTTTATTGTTTAGCTATCTTAATCCAAAGTATAATGCTACACGTACTAAGACCTTACTAAGAAATCCTTCTTAAATGTCGTGACATTTTATGTGACACATGCCATGTCATTAAGAACAATACAATCGTTGAAATTAATATGTATATAAAAAAGGGAAAGATAGCGCAAATTGGACAAAAAGAAAAAGAAGGAATAATACCTTGTCCTTATTAAAAACTTCTAATTCTATCGTGTTCCTAACTGTGGACCTTTTCCAAGTTTTCTGGTCCCAAATCATTCCACTTTCTTAGTATTTATCAACATCATATTCTTTCCAAAGGTCCAGGAACCTAATTAAGCTCGGACAAAAATTTACATATGTCAAAATCCGAATATTGGGAAAACTCCAATTTTCCCTCTATGTGCTCCCACGATTTCCTAGTTTGGATAATAGCTCTTCATTACAAAATAATAATAATAATAATAACTATCAAACCGAAAGGAAAAAAAAAAAAAAGCATAAACAACTTGTCTGTGCTTAATTTTGGACGAAGCGATCGAAGGACTATGATTTAGGGCATTGTATTTGAATAAAGGTAAAGAATGATCTATAGACGTGCTACACAACTAGAAAGGAATCGCAGAAAAAGCTTCTAAATGAAGGAATATCTGACATATGCTGCATCGTTTAGTAAGAAAGTCTTAGTAAATTCTTACTAAATATAGGATTATATAATCGAATTGCTCATTTGTCGATATTATGTTACTTTACAAAACTCACCTATGATATTTACATAAAATGTTAGATATCAGGATCTCCTCTATTAATAATCTATATTTAATATAAAAACTTGCTTTTAGGTCATGCATACCAAATAATAGATATGCAAAATCCATTTTTTTGTATACGTATCTTGTAAGAATATTGGTTATTTACATCATACTAAAATAAATGTAAGAAACCATTCTCAACGTTTATTATTAAAAAAAAAAAAAAAAAAAGGCTCATCATTGATGTAAAAACTCACTTATGTTTATAACAAACACTAATGCTAGATTGTACATTTAAAGCTTTGATGAGTTTCATCAGCGTCCATATGCCTTGTGGAGCCACATCATTGGCATAGGCACGCGTGTGATGTCACATGACGCAACCCACGAAATCATGCTCAATTTTTCTATGATACATCATATTATTAGATTATGACTATCCATAGCATTTGTTCATATAATCAAGAGAAATTATGGTTTACCAAATTCGTATACTGAATGATGTGACATACTACTTTCGTGATTGAATACAGTCCACCTATTTAATTAGCCACTTGCAATCCATCACATTTCTAGTATACGAATTTTGTAAATCAATTATAACATAGCTGTACATAAATTCGTGATAGATTAGAGTATGTTTCATTCACTCCCTCTTTTTCAAACCTTGCGGTGACTAAGGAACTTCATGGTGGTTAGCACAATATGACTATTCAACAGTGCATCATATGACTAATCAGTAATCAACAATAGTTCCTAAGTTCCCAACACACCATGATCTATCTATCACGTCCCAATCTATTTCTTTTTATATTGGTCAGTCCTAGAGATCTCCAAACCATCCTCTTCTCTCACACCATAACCCAAAATAAATTCTTTCTTCAAAACAAAATTCATCGCATGTTTCTCGTTTCTATGGACGGCCCAACCTCAAATGATTGACCATCGGCCTAACTTGGCATCGCCAATTGGCGACTCGTCGTACCTTTTTCTGCTAATTAGGTGTCAGTAGGTGCATCAATCAACTTCCATTCCTTTGCTTAAATGGTCATTAAAGTCAAAATGGCCATTTTATAATTTCTCATTGACACTGTCAAGAGTCCACAAACGTCCGTAAGTCCATCTTGGGCCCTTCTTACGTTACACCGACGTTTACTTTGTCCATGAATTTTCACCGTCCGGCGATGATGGGCGAACCCTTTCAAAAATATCACACGAATTGAAGCTCAAGAACATCTCTACTAGCGAAAAGAAGCATGCGCATTGCTTCAGAGAGAGGCATTCAAATTTGGGCATGCTTTCTTTACTTATTTCGGCAGGGGGAAAAAAAGCTTACGCAATTAGACTAGTGAGGACAATAAATACGTTTTATATGCCATGTCAGATTATGGAAAAAAAAAATTAGTCTTGAGATTCTAATCTCGACATGCATTAATTTTTTTTAACCGCGCTTTATAAATTTGAAACGGGGAAAATTAATTTACGGTACCACCTGATCTGAACATGGAAAGAAACTTAAGTGAAAAAAAGAAAGAAATTTTGCCAAGGACCAGGCTTCTGGCTTGCCAATTACGAACTGCTACTTGTCCTAAATCTGTACGGTAATACTGTAATATCTCTCTCTCTCTCTCTCTCTCTCTCTCTTCCTTCTCTCTGTCTCTGTATTGTCTGAAAGCCGAATCGAATAGAAAAAAAGGGGAGAGAGAAAGAGAAGCGACCGATTCTTGAAACCAAAGGAAGCCCCTTTGAAATCCTTGACCCACCAACATCCTCAACCTTCGCCATCACCACCACCACGACCTCCACCACCCAACCACCACCCTTTCCCGCAACCCAACTCACACCCTTTTTCATCCAGCCAGAGAGAGACAGAGAGAAAGAGAGAGAGAGACGCACACGCAGGCATTCCAGTCTAGAGAGAGAGAGAGAGAGACCCAGCTGCAGTATACCCATCTACAGAGCCGAGAAGGGTTGGAGGGAGCGAGGGTCCTCGCCGGTAGTGAAGCTCTCGGCCTTGCAGCAGAGCTACATGAGCCGGCGGAGCAACATCTTCCGGGGCTGTCGGCGCCGCCCGACTCCTCGTCGGACGGGGCCATGAAGTCCCCGGCGGCCGTGTTCTGGCTGGTCCTCCACGGCCTCTGCTGCCTCATCAGCCTCGTCCTCGGCTTCCGCTTCTCCCGCCTCGTCTTCTTCCTCGTCTTCTCCTCCTCCTGGACCGGGCCCCCGCCACCACCCTCTTCACCGCGTCGCCGCTCCGGCAGGCGGCGGAGATCTCCGGGAATCTGGAGATTCGCTCCTCCCCGGTCGCCGCGGGCGGCGGGGCTCTGCCCGTCAACACGACGGTGCCCCGGGTCGTGGTCGGGCGGCACGGGATCCGGATCCGGCCGTGGCCGCACCCCAACCCGGTCGAGGTCATGAAGGCGCACGAGATCATCGAGCGGGTGCAGAGGGAGCAGCGTGCCCAGTTCGGAGTGAAGAACCCGAGGACTGTCATCGCCGTCACGCCCACCTACGTCAGGACCTTCCAGACGCTCCACATCACCGGCGTGATGCACTCGCTCATGCTGGTGCCGTACGATTTGCTGTGGGTCGTGGTGGAGGCCGGCGGGGCGAGCAACGAGACCGCCTCCATCCTCGCCAAGTCCGGCCTCAGGACCATCCACGTCGGGTTCGACCAGGGGATGCCGAGCATCTGGGCGGATCGGCACAAGCTCGAGGCGAAAATGCGGCTTCACGCATTGAGGTAATCGAATTATGCGCGATCTCTCATTTTGCTAAGGTCGATGTTCGTTTCTAGTTAGGCCGGTGAAAGAATTCTGAGAAAGTGGGAGCGAAAAAAAAAGTGATCTTTTTGCCGTTTCTCTTGTGGAAGTTTGACTAGAAGGGACTTGTCAGACTGAGAATCGATCGTTATCTGAAACAAAACGCGCTGTAACAGTGAAAAAGTGGGAGTTTTTTTTTTTTTTTTTTTTTTAATGCAAAACGGTTAAGGAAAGTGCAAGGCTATGAATCTCAACGTGTTGCCTATCCTTTTGATGAACATTATCCTGTTTTAAAGTGCCTTGGTTTTGGGAGCATTAAAGTAGAACTAGTACGTATTTCTGGTGGCCTCTGAATCGAACTTGGTTAATGTCATTGGAGCAGAATTGTGCGAGAGGAGAAGCTGGATGGAATTGTGGTGTTTGCGGATGATAGTAATATGCACAGCATGGAGCTCTTTGATGAGATCCAGAATGTGAAATGGATCGGTGCCCTTTCAATAGGCATTCTGGCTCACTCAAGCACAACGACGGATGAATCTGAGTTGTCGACAGTTCAGCGAATGGCTGAAGATGAAAATCGGCCGGTGCCTGTGCAGGGTCCGGCCTGTAACTCGTCTAATAAGCTGGTCGGCTGGCACACCTTCAATACACAGCCTTACGAGGGGAAGGCTGCAATTTACATAGACGATCGAGCTACAGTGTTGCCACGGAAGTTGGAGTGGTCAGGATTCGTGCTGAACTCTAGGCTGGTTTGGAAGGATGCGGAGGATAAACCGGAGTGGGCGAATGATCTGGATTCGCTCGAGGGGGTTGATGATGTCGAGAGTCCCCTGTCCCTGGCGAAAGATCCTTCTGTTGTGGAGCCTCTTGGAAGCTGTGGCCGCCAAGTCATGCTCTGGTGGCTTCGTGTTGAAGCTCGTTCTGACAGCAGATTTCCTCCTGGGTTAGTTTTCCTTGAAATTTAGTACTTCAAAAATATGCACTGACGTTAGAGAAATCCTATAATTGTGCAGTTATATCATGCTTTGACTTCTTACTTGAAAATAGTAGAATATTTACAATTCTCTTCCAGTTGAGCCTTGAAGCAGTGCAGTTTATTGAATACTCTTTAAGCTTGTTTCGGTTGTGTGCTGTACTTAAACCTCAAAATATCTGTCCGTCATCATTGTTTTTGGTGTTTGGATTCTTAACATGACATTATGTCGAGGAACATAATGTTTTTAACTCATCTACTAAGTAAATTTGGATCATACGGTAGATGGGGACAAAGGTTGAACTGGTAGAGAAATTTTGGCAAAACATGTGATATGCTATCCTTCTTTTTGTTGATCTTAAAAGTAATCAAGTTTGGATTTCTGTACTGAGGCAAATGATTTTGCTTCTGTCTATGGAGATATTTCTGTTGAAAAAACTTACTTGGAGAATTTGTACTTTGTGTAGTGTGAACTCAAGTCTTTTCTGATGTACTAGAGATTTTGTCAGATAATGTAGCAGCAGACTGTTTATATAAATTTTTCTTGGGGATTTTTATAGTTCATTCTAGTAAGGCTAAGCAATGTTAGCCTCAGCATGGTTTAAACTATATAGCCTCATAATTCTTCTGATTCTAGTGGCAGAGTTGTTATGTTTTTATCAACTAGGTAGATTTGAAGGGTTGCCATGTCAAAAGCTGGTTCATGGTTGGGATTCGTAATGGGGAAAAGGGCTAATACTCCAAAGGGTCAAATTACATTTCATGTTCTTTGAAAATTGAAAGCCATTTACCTATGTGATATGAATATGTCAGAGTTCCTAGGAAAAGATTTACCCCCTTCCGAACTTGTACTATTATGGCCATTAACCCTTGTCAATTGTTTCCCTTAGCATGTGTTGAGCATGTGATTTTTAGGGGTAAGGTGCAAATCATCCTTAATTTACTAAAATGCTCTTTTTGCCCTCAGTTATCATGAATAATGGATCAAATATAGAATAACTTTATTTTAACCTTATATTTACAAGTCTAATATTTGAAATGCGAAACGTAAATTTATCAGATTAATATAGAAAATTTAAAACTATTTACTTAAAATGAAAAAAGGGGAAACTCTTAAGAGATAATCTACTGGGAGACTTGAAATTGACACCATCAGGATATAATCGTTTGAAGAGTAGAATAAGGGAAATTCAAACATGTACGATTGTGTTCAATCACTTGGTCATCGGTCACACTGCAGATCTAGTTGCAGCTCTCTCAATGATGAGCCATATCTCTCTCTCTCTCTCTCTCTCTCTCTCTCTCTCTCGCGATCTCGACCTTGACCTCGAAGTTTCATCAATGTAATTCTCAATCTACTATTGTACTGTCCTGATTTTAGTCTTAATTAATTACTTTAAATTAGAATCATATACAATTAGTGGTGATAATGAACCACTAGTGGCAATTTCAAGTTGCTACAGGATTTTGCATCTTTTCCTAATTAACTCCTGCATGGTCAGTTTTCTTAATTTTTCATATATATGTTCATTTGAATTTTTATT
Source organism: Eucalyptus sp. ANBG9806169 (assembly GCA_014182395.1). Classification (NCBI taxonomy): domain Eukaryota; kingdom Viridiplantae; phylum Streptophyta; class Magnoliopsida; order Myrtales; family Myrtaceae; genus Eucalyptus; species Eucalyptus sp. ANBG9806169. The sequence goes on along the minus strand of CM024581.1, from coordinate 12,124,594 downwards.
GATTATATAGATAGATTAAACTAAACTTTAGGGTAATTGGCTGTGATTTCAAATTTCTGTATATAGTTCCCTTTAATTCGAGTAGAGGCCTAAAAAGGTTCTAAAGGAATTGCATTGTACTCCTTGAAAGTCATGTGCACGACGCATGCTAATGAATCAAGGACCAATGGATGTAGAGAGATATGTGTTGGCCGTTATCTGAGGAATTCTAAAAATAAGATGAGCACAAATATGTTTTGTAAATGATGATTGCATTCATCTAGTGTTTCATTTATATATTGTACTTGTTTGTCGGTTGGGAGAAAATTGTGTTCATCAAGTTAACAATTCAGTTGCACGCTCACTTAGATGTAAAATATATCATACAGAGATGGAATCTCTCTGTTTTTTTTTGCAAGGAAAACATCTTTCTATTTCAATCTGCTAGCATTAGTCCTTGTATTATCCAGATAACATCCTATAGTAAAAGTAATTGTCAACACTAGTGACTGTGAGACTGCCTGCTGTGCACTAAGAGGACCTGTTAGGTAGCTTAATGTCTGCCACAATTTAGTGGTTGACCTACAACTATCATTTTATATAGATCCGGTGGAATGTTAACAACGAACAGAGCAATTTATTTTAATACTCAAGGGCCTTGGTGGAATTTTTAGTTTGTGCCTTGAAGTTTGCAGACTACCTTAAGTTTCTTTATACCAACATTGGAAGCTTGTAAGGCACATAAGGTTGATATTTATGCTTTCTTTTCTTGATTAGTCTTCACAACCAGTGGCCTAGTGGAGAAACAAAATAGGGGGAAAAAAGTACTCGTATTTCTATTGAAATTATATAAGAGTTAGCAGCGGGGCAGAACACATACAACATTACTTGAAAGCATTTACAGAATGTTTAATTGCATAAAAGCCAGCAGATGAGATAGGAATAAGATAATTATTGCTTGCTTGAACTTGAAGAGAGATATAATAAGTGGTTTTGTCTGGATGGTATTAATTGCTTTGAGCAATCAATCATGATAAGCTCCCTGACAACATTTAAAGAAATTTTTGAGATATAGTTGGAACTTGGAGAACAAAAGCTAACTTCAGGTATCTCTTTATCTGTACTGTTCATATAGATATTAGAAATGCATTTATCTTTTGTTATAAGACTAGTTTAGGAGACAGAAGGGGATAAATGAGAGTGTTCATGACCTACGCCAACTTTACAAGCCATGGAACTAGGATTATCCTTATTATACTGAAGTCACTGAACTAGGTTTTGGCTCACTTCACTAAAAGCCTATATCACTTTGTGCAGTTGATACTGCATAATTAGAATCTCTGCATGTAAAGTTGGAGAGGTAAAAGGAATTTTTTATAAATGGATGTTAAAATTAATAGGCCCATTAATTGACTTTCAAAATAATTTTTGAAGCAACTCTCTTCTTGCCAGTAATGAACTGAATGGGTTTGGAACTGTTGAAATAAAAAGTGAGGTTTTGATCAGGATGGGAGGCTTTATAATTCAAGTTCTTGTTGATATTTGCTGTGAGAGAGAGAGCCATTCGATGTGTTCATGTGTGTTTCAGGGTTGGTAATTAAACTGATTGTATCTTTCTCACATGTATCTCTTAGGATATACATTTCATGAAAACCCCAGGGCTCTGATTGTCAGATGGCATGTATACCTGTGTCAGATATGAAAGACCCAAAAAAGGTTGATACATGATACACGCTACGATTAGATAATAATATGACTGATCTCAATGGGATGTTTTTATTCCTTGAGTAGTTGACATGCTTTCTGCATGTAAAAATTGAAGTAAGACAGCAGAGTGTTTCATTAAACACTATAGCTCCGTATTTCCTTTAAGGGATATGGATTTAAATGTGACTTCAAGTGACACTTGGGATAATTGGTTACGTAATGATTGTTGAAATTATGGAACACTTGAATCTAATTGACCAATTTTTGGGATCACACTTCACGACACAGATTCGATTTGATATCGTCACCCTGATTGTAGGTCTGATCTGTAGTTAGAGATGATGATGTGGAATGTCTGGGAGAATCTTAGTATATCTTGCACTAAACCTGAAGCTTCGTGTACTGTACAACCAATTGCAGTTATACTAATTATCGGGTTTCGCAGCTTTGTGGTTGTGTGCCAAGGATCCATGGAAGCAGTTGAGTAACATGAGACGGAAAGGAGTTGTTGAAAGTCACCAGACTTGGGAACCCTCTTAGGTTGAAAAGAAAAAAGGCTAAAACTGATTAAATAAATATTCTGTCCAGTGTTTAGTGGAAAAATCTACAGGTGACATGAAAGGATCTGTAGTAGCCCTTTCCTCAGAAAACCTCTGCCCAGGACCAAAAACGATTTTGTCACCTGAAAACTATAAATGATGCTCATTTGTACCATGAAACCCTTTGATGTGAGAACCCAAAGAGGAAAGACGATTTGTTGAGAGGAGAAAAGGAAATTGGGAATTTGCAGCTTACCGGTAAATTAGGATTACAGCTAATTTAGCCAAAAGAAAAACTATGGCAAAGAAGTGCACTGACCAGGTCCCGAACCAGCTTAAGAAGGGCAGAGAAGTGAGGAATGGTTTGGTAAGATAAAATGGGTAATAAGATGATTCTAAGGGCTTAGTTGGTAACCATCCTGTGTTTCTATTTTTCTGTTCTTTTGTTCTCCGGAACAGAAAAAGAACAAAATTCTGTTTGGTAAGTCAGCCAATTATTATATTCCTGGAATAGAAAAGAGGCCAGGGAATAAATGTGGAACAGAAACCTACTTCTTTGTTCTTGGGAACAGAAATGGACAAACTATTACTGAACAGAATTGTTCTCAAGAACATAAAGGTTACCAAACACACCCTAAATGATAAGGTTAGTCCTCTCCTGCGATTTTCAATCTAGTATGAACCCATTCGTGAACTATTCTATCAGATCTGAGGGAAGTACTCTCATATCAATATCAATAATTCATTATAGTTTGTTTGATCCTATCATGAGGTCACAACTAATGGTAGGGTTGGGTTGCTTGTTGAGCTCAGATGATTTTCATGGCATCTTGCTTGACATTTACTTAGAAGTGAAAATTAGCGGTCAACTTTGCAGCAGGAAATAATGGGATTGCCTGAATTTACTTCTTGTTGGTGGTTATCTCTTGTTTTTCTGAGTTTTGAGTAAATGGGTGGCACTCTGCACAAGGCAATAGCGCAGTTTTCTCACCTGAATTCCACCTTGAATTCATGACCTGCGGCTTGTGTATTTGTCTAGAACTATATCATTTTTTGCGGAGATAGCTTACTTGCCTTATATTTGGCCTCTTGTCTTATTGATGCTTTGCATATTATTAGTTGGAAAACAGATTGATCGCTAGTTGCCTGATGTGTCTGCAATGTCCCTTTCCCCTTCTGAAAATGATGGCTTTCCAAGTAGCTTAGCAGTAAAAGGCTCCCTCTGAAATTCATGGACTCGATCAATTTGCGCTCTCAGAATTTCACTGAACTCGGCTGCTTCTGGTGATGATGTTAGAGTGGCTCAAAGTGTTTTGTAGGAACCACATCAGAAAGCTTAAACACATTGGAAAATAAAGATACTTTCTTGACGATACTCTTTCTTGAGGGCTCTGTTTGTATATCGACCATTAGGCTAGAACCCTCATTGTCTGATATGAGCATGGGCAACCCTATAAGTTATGCTACCACAGAGACTATCGTATCATGTAATTTCGTAATTTGGCTAGTAGTGTAATGCTAAAATGGCAAAGAGTTCCATTATTCATACGCTTGTGTTGGTGAGCTACCAGACTATCTGTGCTTACAATATTGCTCCTGAAACTTATTAATTAGCTTTACTTTTGCAGATGGGTAATTGACCCTCCTTTGGAGATCACTGTCCCAGCAAAACGCACACCATGGCCCGATGCTCCTCCAGAGCTTCCATCCACTGAAAAAGTGATGAACATCCAAGATAACCAAGCGGTGAAGCGTCCAACAAAAACTCGATCATCCAGATCAAAGCGAAGTTCTCGGGGTAAGAGGAAGCGTGAGGCAAGAATAACAGAGACAGAGATCCAAGGAAAGCATACCGATTAAAATTGAACCATGCTATGAAGGAGGAGTTCAATATATAAAACATCAACAAATCCAATCATCGCATGTAAAAAGTTTGATCATTCCTGGGTGCACACAGAGAAGCATCCCGTAAACGCATTTCGAGCAGAGTCCATAAAGGGTGCATATTTTTTCATTATTTTTGTTTTTGGTTTCTCTTTTGGGTGAATCGATATTTGGTTTTAGGTGTAATCTGCCGTATTGCCTACCGCCTGGGAAATACTTCGCCTGACCTGAAGCATCAAATGCTATATACATGGGCTCTAGAGATAGAAGTATACAGTCGTTTTACTCGGTCAAATTTCATAGAAACGATAGTTTTGTAGTAAGTTTTCTGCAAGATTGTTCTTTCTGATGTCCAAAAGGCTACATGAGACTTCAAGAATGCCGAAACATGTTTCATCCTCAATCGGAAATTTACTGTTCAAGCTTTAAGTTGAGCTGGAGCTGAACTTACTTTGATCTCCAGAAACATTCGGTACAGGTGAAAGTTTGGTATTGACAATGCATGAAGAACTTGAAGAGCTTTGAAGTTATTGCATAAGCATAAGGAACCAAACGTTAGAGAAATAAATGACGATAACCCAAATTCCACGATAAGCCAAAAGGCTCGGATAGGTCACTTTCGGAATCTCTCTCTCCTCTCCTTCTCGCGTTGGGTCTGTCTCTGCATGTGCGTGAAACGCAACAGAGATGGAAAGTGGATAAAGAACGATAGAATTCGACAGTTGACGAGTGACGAAGAGAAGTGGAATGTGGTTCTGCAGATTGGTAGGAGAAATCTTATCTCCTTCAAAGACTTAAAATATTCAAGTGGCTTATTATGCTCCAGCACCGATGAACTGTAGCAAGTCTTGTCCGGATGCTCAAGAATCCCTGCCCCTTCCTCTTTCTCCCGCTCTTATATTCTTCCCAGAACGTCACGGCTCCAGAGCAATCGAAACTGACGGTTTCTGCGCAAAACGACGGCCCCAAAGGGAGGCGCTTTTATTGGGCTGTCGCTGTTCTCCAGTGGCGTGGCCGTTCTTGTGGATGCAGAGATAATGGCTGTGCCGCCTACGCAGGTTGCTCGGATTGCTTCCGTGGGACATGACCGCTGACCAGGTCGTGGCTGTTGGACCGTTAGTTGCCATCTAACTTTCTCGTTCTCGTCCACATATGTAAAATAAGGAGAAGAAAGAAAGAAAAGAAAGAAGAAAATCAAGAAGGAATCGTGATGTCCACTCCTTTGTTTTCATTCAAACCCATGAGCTGTTCAAAGTGATAATCATATGGAATTCTGATCATTGAATAAGGAAATTTCTCTCGGACCGGTGTCCATAAATCGTGACTCATACGTTTGGATAATCACCAAAGAAACGACCCTTCCAGACATATTAAGAATTGATCCATAAAGTGTCAACCATGTATGTAGAACATATATGTATGTGTCAATGACATGAATGGCTAGATTAACTGACCAATCTAGCATCTCATCCATGTGTTTGTACCTAAAATTTGCTTGAATTGGAACGTAAAAAATATATTTTAGTTCGATATGACGTATTTGCATACTCATACGCTACCGCGATTAACGGTGCATGTGAACTAGACTTACGTGTTAAGTGCATCCAAGGTAAGGGGAGAGGGGCTTGTTAGATGGAGGAAAGTCACTTTCTTGTGATGCCCTTCGATCCGAAGAAAATAAGTGATTGGGTCGGCTTGCCGACCGCCTAAGGTGGGCCAATAGCTCTGTATTCCTGTCCTGACCAACTCACCCAATAAAAAAAAAAAAAAACAAAAGTAGCAAAACAAAAAAAAAAAAAAAAAATCATCAAAATCAAACAATTTCCCAAGAATCCTCGCTGTCTCATTAGTCATTTCTAGCCGCCGTAATAATTAAATCTTCCCAACGATATACAATAAAATATAGAATTAACAAAAAGTGTGCTAGCAAGTGCTTCCACATATTTATTAAATATTTTAAATATAGGCAAAAGGGTAAATCTCCCAGAACAATAATAAACAATTTACATTTGAAATTTTAATTGTGCATTTCACGATGAACATTAGCGCAACTAGATCTAAATTCTATGTTATTTTATTAATTTTACTATATCTAAATTCTGGGAATTCTCACAAAATTCACTTGTTTCTAGGAACTCCTTTAATATAAATTTGGTTTATTCATAGAAGACTGTAAGCGCCCAAAAATGCGTCTATATACAATAATGTATGGAGGAGCTTGCACGACCCGAATCAGAGAGGATGGGCAACCAATAAATAGATTTTGATGATTTTCTTTATTAATTAGTAATTTTAATGATTTTGTCCATTGTGAGGAAAAGCTCATATTCTTACTCTGCCGCGGCCTAGAAATTAGAACTGTAATAATGCGAGGGACACATTATGGGCCACCGAAAAAATCTACGAAAAAAAATGCATAATATATTTTTTGGGACTATATATAAATTAAAGGCTGATTTTTTATTTCTTTTTTGGCAGAAGATCCACACCGCCATCCGCTGCCGAAATAACAGAATCCTAGAAAAGTGAGACAAGTTTAATATGCGTATTTGAATACGTTATCCGAAGAAATGAAAATATGTATATATATATAATATTTAGGTAGCTAACTATTCTTTTATCATTAGTTGTTGTCCATCTAATTTTCTCTAGCTAGAAAATTCACCATCTTTCGTAGCAGACTCATCATTTGGAAAACGGTACAACTTCCGGGTGATAAATTGGACCACATGGACCATAACCTAGTATCAATAGGAAAGGGTGTTTTACTTGTCAAATTATGTTCATCTTCCTCAATAGCATAAACATACGACTTTTTGCTCCACAACTCGACGATTGCTATATCTATATCACCATATCATAGGTCGCTAGATCAATACGCCACAAATGACAAGATAATAGGAAACCTAACCTTACGACCCTTCACATCAAAGAGGAAAAAGTCTAGAAATTTTGGTCAAACAAGATAACCTTTGGTAGTTCATACTAACTCCTTACAAAACAATGATCATATTATCTTATTTGCATCTTGATGCCAAGGAGGTAAATCTTATATACAAATAATCCACAGAGGCAATTTCTAAGTTGAATTTATTCATTAAATAATAGTTCCACAACATGAGGGTATGGGTGCCCCTACTTCCTATGATGAGGAAGCAATCTTTGCATTGGGTCATCACCCTATAAAGTAAATATTAGTACCTCCAACTTTCATTAATTTGGTAAATTCTCCAAGGAGGTACTATTAGCTTCTAAATTTGGCTTCAAATACAAATTGGATAAGATGTTACGCCTTTAAGCATGATTTCTAGATATTTGAGAGACAATAAATGAAATCAGTTGGATTTTGACTTTTGTTGAGGGCTAAATTTTCGTTATCCTCGGTCTCCAACCAAATTTCTAATTAACGAGTTACAAGTATAAATATTACTCTCAAGTAAATATTTTATTAATATCGAATGTGGGATTTTTTTATTGTGAAATAATAATCAGCGAATTGATTGGGACAAAAATTCTTCATGTGGAGGTATGCCATGAGAAAAATTATGGCAAAAATTTAATAAAACACCGGAAAATTTTTTTTTAATCCAGGGAACCCCCGCGTGGCCGACAATAGGAGGTAAACCACTGCAAAGGGCAACACGCGTCTTGCCCACCACACACGTGGCACCGGGCAAGTCACCACATCGCTTCAGCCTCCTGCTTCGCAGGGGCCGGAAAATTGTTTTTGCAATAACAAAAAGTGCAAAACAAAAAGAGGCAATGTGGTCACCGCTCCAACACATAAAAAGCGAGGACCCTAGCTTTAGTGTGGTGTGACCTTTCCCCCACCTACTCGCGCGATGATCGTGAGGTCTATCTAACCCCCGTGGCCGAAGAGCAGCCATGGTTGCTCTCCATAGAGTCTACATCATCGGCTCCCATGTCATCAAGATTGATAAAAACGAGGAAATGACCCGATTGCATAAATTAAAATAAATCCGCATGAGAAATATTCATATATTCAATGAATTTGCTTAAGAAATATTCAGATATTCAACGAATTTGCTTAAATCATATTATTTTTTGGTAATTCGGCCGTCCAAAGTGGGGAAAAGTCGCGCGTCTGAGGTGACGTTCGAAGCTACCATTTTGTAGTCGAGTAAACCCAAACATTCGAGTGTAATAGTGCACAGGGAACGAGGAAAGCCCATGCCCGCCCGCGGCAACGAACATGGTCGGCTCATCCCTATTGGCTCTCCCAAGTTATTTGCTCCTTTGCTTCCTTTGCCGCTGGCGCTGTCAGTCGCAGTCTCATTTATGTTGCAGAGATGAAGCTGGTTTATTTATTTATTTATGAAAAATATGAAAAGTCTGAGAAATATCTAGATTGGAAATTTTTGCTTGGCGTGGTAATCAAATTTTTGAATTTTGGAAATGTCTCGATCATTGTTCTTCTTACTTTCTTTCTTTTTACTAGACGCCTATGAGGTCCATTTGGACTTATCGATGAGACCCGTGTATAGTTCTTCCTTAGGCTAAACCATTTTGTTAGTACTTTTACTGTTGAGCTTTTCCTTAGTGGCTAATTAACCAATAGTTAGTGCTTCATGGTTAGGCTTTTCTTTAGGAACAAACGCGCAATCATAAACTTATCACACAGGAACCAATTGATTCCTAAACCCGAGGGAACATACAATCAACTCTCTTGGTTATATCCGTCCAATTTACTTGATATGGCAATTCAGTCATTGGTGATTGTTTTAAGCATAAGTGTGACAAAATTGATGTGGACGAAACTTAACGAAACAAGGTTGTATTTCTTCCGATTCTTTTTCTCTCTTTTTTCTCTTCTTCTTTACAATAACGGACTCAATGCTCCTCTTGAATCTTGACCTAAATCCGCATTGACTCAAAGCAAAATAATCTCTTGTATCATTTGAAGCAATTAGCCAATGAAAAATGTTTATATTATCAAAAGAAAATTATGATTGAAGATTTTCATTGGCAATAAAAATATTTTTTGTTCATTTATTTTTATAAGTGATACAAGCTATCGCTTTTAAGAAAATATTTTTCAACTCATTCGTTTCTTGACAAACAAACAGAGCTAAAGTCATCTAGGTCTTCTTCATCAAACCTTGTCTGCAAATGAGTGATATGAGTATTTGGGATTAGTTAAGATGAGCTTTGGGGAATATAATGATGAATATTATTGGGTTATTTGGGTTCCATAATTATTAAGCGTTGAGCTCAAATATGAACTAAATTTGGGCTAAAAATTAAGTTTGATATTTGGAGAAAATTGTCTAATTAATTAAAAATCAATTAAATAGACGTTAATTTAGTAATAAAATTTTTAAAATTTTTCAATTTAATCATAAACCTTTATTTGAAATTCTAAAAAGTATTTCGAAACAATTTTTGTGGAAAATTACCGACATGACAATGTGTCGTGTGAGATAATCGATGATGACTAGACCTCCACATTAGCGATTTTCTAATGAAAATTGACCGAAATGACTAAATTAAAATTTTGTACAAAGATTTAGGACTAAATTGGCAAAATTAAAAAATTTAGGACTGAATTAGCATTTTTATAATATATTTAAAATTGATTGAGTAACTTTTCCACAAATTTGGGTGGAGATGAATTCTATTAGCGAAAGTGTGCTCCCTTAACTCGATTTAATTGCACCCCTAAGTAAAGTGTGCCTTTTCAGATAAATGATTCCATCTATATAAAGTTATCATTAAAACAAAATCGTCAGTAAATGTACCCGGTCTAAGACTTTGTTATGCACCGACCTATTGATCCAAAAGTCATAAAGTTAGGTAAAAGTGGGAATACAAATACATACTCCTTAAAAATCTATCTGAAAATTTAATTTTTAGCAAAACTTTCTCTGAGAAAGAGCCGTGACAAAGTTGGGGTAGCAAGTCAATAAAGAATGGTAAAAGTTAGTGCAAGCAATGTCTCGTGGGCTTGCCGTCTTGGATTTGTTTCTTTAGAGTATGTTTGGTGTGATATTTACTCTTCTTTTCTTTTCTTTTTTTTTCCATCTTTTTAATCAACATTTGAAATTGAACTGCATTTTTATAATTTTCAATAGAAAACTTTCTAAAATAATTTTTCTTTTGATTTCATAATTTTGGAAGGAAAATACAATCGTGTGAGTAATTTTTAAATTGAAACAAAAAGATTTGGTTTATTGATGGATAAATTTGAAATCAAATTATGAATTTTGGTTCCGTTCGTTGCAATTTGGGTTCTACGAACCTTGATGAGGTCAAATTTATAGCCTCGATCAATTAACGTCTCCAAATTCTCGAAATAATACGACTAGTTAAATAGACAGTAATAGAATAATTCCGTCAGAAAAATATTAGGAAATTAAATTATGCTCCACTTGATTAAAAAAAATTATCGTCGTGCGAGAGAAAACCCCAGCTCCCACAACTAAACATTCTCCATAGAAAATCCTCGAGCGAGCACATGAAATGATATCTATGCTTTAGCGACTTGAAGATCGATAGAGATTTTTTTTTTTTTTTTTCTGATATCACGAAATTCTAGAAATCTTTTTTCCATTTATTTACGTAATAGATTTGTGAAAATTTCTATGGGAATGGTGTTTCCAACACGTTTCCAACGCAATCCGCTACCCCGACCCGATCCTTACGAAAGTACTCCTCAACTCGGGAGGAATCGTGAAGTTGATGCATTCTCGGTTGACTATTGAGATTTCTTAAAAGGATTGAATGCCCATAAACCATCATGTGAAAAAACTTGTCGACTTAAGATCTAATAAAGACTTTTAGACTCGACTATACTTTCGTGAGATTCATTTTTAAGTTTAATGTAGGACGGAAAATATAAGCGTTTACTCAAGTTAATGCTATTCCTTATCAAGCTAATGCATGGAATTATGATTAGTCTTTCTATTCAATTTTCATAAGAAATTACTAACATGATGATGTATCACATAAATAGTTGATGATGACTAGATCTTCACATCAAAAATTTCTAACAAAAGTAATTGGAATGACCACATTGGAATTTCACACAAATATTTATAATTAAATTTAAAATAAAAAAAAATTGATTGAATTGATTTCTATATAATAAATTTATAATTAATTGAGTAATTGGCAATAATGTACATGATGGACACGCCGAATGAGTTGAAGGGACACATTTTCCTACGAAACAAAACCACGTTTTGAGTAGGGCTTAGCTCTTTCTTTTCGGATAACAGAGAGAAAAAAGTTTATCCTCAAATTGAATTCAATAATTGGATGTCTAGGATCTCAAAATATCTATCTGGAGCGATTTCGTGGAGCTCAAGAAAAGTATTACGTTTTTCACTAGAAAGTAAGCGGTTGATCACTTAAAGTAAATAAAATAAGAAAATTAATCGGATATTGAATTTAGATGATTTGGACGATATGTTTTCTTCATTGAAAGAATAATATGCTACATATTAAGCAATATTAAGGAAATTACAACCATTCAAATCAGTAAAGTACTTTGGTGTTTCCTCAATCTCATGTATACCAAACAACTCATATTGTATTTTAGTCTCGAAATTTCTTGCGAAAGAATTCATTAATCTCATAAAAAAATCCACAAATCTTAATGCAAGATTTATCGTTGTCGAAACCCTCTTGGAATTACTTTGGAATATCCACGATGGACTCTACACATTTACGCCACAACAAGCATTGGGGCGCTCATTGAAACCGTGTTTGAAGACCAAACAAAGAATCCGAGTTTTTGAAGGAAAACTATTTAAAAAAAATTATTTTTCAACTTTTCAGAATTTAATGATGGAAAACTAAAAAACAACAAGTTTAAATTGAGGGAAAATATCATCCTTTTTATTAAAAAGAAAATTGATTTTCTTCAATCACTAAATAAATGAAAACTAACCATTTTCCTTAAAAATGATTTCCACATAAAACTTTTTCCTTTATTATGAAGTTTTTAGTGAAATAAACACACCCATAGACAATATTGATCTTCATATACTAATCAAGAAATCTTTTTCTCTTAACTCCAACATGGAGATGAACTTCAATTTTTGCATCCTAATTTGATTCGACTTATGGAAGCCGAGTCCAATTTGAACTTTCCACATTATTGGAATATTCGGGTTCTCCAACCATAGGAAAAATTGTTTAAAAAGTCTAAATTTATTGCAATTTTGTCAATTCAGTTATAAATTTTTTTAAGTTTTGCTAATTGACTCAATCTAGTCAATTTTGGTTGACAGTCTAGTCTCAATTTTGGCCAGAAATATGTGGACAAATTTTAATATTTAAAAATAATTCCTTGATTTTTATTTATTTTTTTTTTTGGTTCAAAGTGTCAGCAGGGCCACTTGCCTCTGGGAGAGGGTCACGACCCTTGCCCAATGCTAGCCCTTAGTTAGTGGAGGTCGTTGACCCTCGGCTAGTGGTTGGTGGCCTTGCTAGCCTTTAAACCAAAAAAAGGGGGAGAAAAGAAAGAAAAAGAATTAAAATTGATCAGATGATCTTCATCCATACCAATAATTTCCAAGTAAAATTGATCGGATGGACTTAATTATCAAATTATGAAAAAAATTTATATTTCAATTGGTAAAATTGAAAGATTTATGATATAATATGCTTAGACTTTTGGATATTTTTCCCTCTAACTATATAGATCGGATGTCGATAATTTTGTAAAGGTAGAATTTTTTTCAATGCTCGACTATGTTTCTTGTGCAATCAATTTCTATAAAGTTCTCAACACCTGCAGTCAAATTAATTGATCATTGTCATTAGGAAAAATGTCCAAGTTGCACGACATGTCAAAATAGACTTCTCAAGCTAACGTGGTTTACCCACAAAAAGACTCTCTCTCTCTCTCTCGACGCAACACTATCACGACTGTCATGTGCAATTGGCACCACATAAGCATCACCGGCAAGTTTATTCATTAGATCAGTAATGCTATATTCGTAAATCGATAGCATTAGCAACTCCTTGTTGAAGGGTATGACTGATTGGACAAATTACTAAAGTTAGAAGACTTAATTGCTCGGGAAAGTAAAATAGAATTAGAATTAATATCACGAAAACTCCAAACTAGTGCGTTTATAACAAATTTATCATAAATTAGTTATTACGTCACTAAAAGTCCAAAACCGATACACTTGTCAAAATCCTAAATCAGTACATATTCCACAAATTTACCTTAGACTATTAATTTATTGTCATGTCTTATCTAGCTTAGCAATTGGGTCAGACTTAATTTGTCACGTGAGTATAGATTTTTTTGTGTATTAACCCATACAATTAACCCTTCCAATCCTAACCATGTACTAACAAAATATCTAAAAAAACTAAAAACGCCTGTTCCATCGAATTCTTAAAATCAGATTTCCTACAACAATAAAAAAAAAAAAAAGCGCTTTTGCGGTATTTCCGAAAGCTCCTAATCCTGCCGAGATTCACGTCTAGTTGCATCGGGACCAACCAAAGGAGAAAAGGGAAGATTCAAATCCGAGAAAGAGAGAGTACAAAGACCAAGCAACTTCTCGTTAATTACCGCGGTCAAAGCAAACCGGATTGGCCTCGCTTTTTTCTAGTGACCAAGCACGACCCACGAACCCCTCCGTTTTCCCCGCTCGCGGCACGTACCGGCGCACCCGGTCACCGGTCATCCCCCAACTTGCACGAAAAACATAATTAAAATAAAATATTAATAAAATAAATAAAAAATATTTTCATTTTTTTTTTCATTTTTTTCCTCCCTTTATTTTTCTTTTTCTATCTGATTTATTAAAATTAACCCAAATATTAAATAAATCCCATGAAATTGCCTTTATAAACTCCCCCTCCACCCCACCTTCTTCGCACACTCTCCTCCTCCTCCTCCTCCTCCTCCTTCTTCCACCAATCTTCCTCCTTCATTGTCCTCGTCCATCCATGGCGATCCCGGCCACCGCCGCCGCGGCCCTCCTCCTCTTCTGCGCTCTCGCCGCCGTCGCTACCGCGGCCGCCGCGAGGACCGACGAGGAGGTCATGGGCATGTACGAGCTCTGGCTCGCCAAGCACGGCAAGGCCTACAACGGCCTCGGCGAGCGGGAGCGGCGGTTCGAGATCTTCCGCGACAACCTCCGGTTCGTCGACGAGCACAACGCCCTCAACCGGTCGTACACCCTCGGGATGAACCGGTTCGCCGACCTCACCAACGAGGAGTACCGGCGCGTCTACCTCGGCACCCGGAGCGACCCCATCCGCCGGGTGGCGAAGGCGGGCGCGCGAGCGACCGCTACGCCTCCCGCCCCGGCGACGACGGCATGCTGCCGGCCGCCGTCGACTGGAGGACCAAGGGCGCCGTTAACAAGGTCAAGGACCAGGGAGCTTGCGGTAATTTCACATCTTGACCTCTCTTAGCTTTTTCCCCCCTTACTTTTTCACTTTGCCTGCGCGGATCATGTTCGTTTCTTGGAGACGAAGTTTCCCATTTATAGTCTTTAGCCTCTCTTTATTAATTTTAACTATAATCTATTAACTTGTTGCTGAATCTTTTTACGCATGAATTGAATATGGGAGGAGTGGGTTGATTGTATATATATTTGTATGGATCGATACGAATCCTATCGACATGATGACTTTTTGAAAATTGAAATCCTACCCTTATCTCTTTGAGGTAGTTCAGTTGTGTTGGCTAGAGATTTTGAACCTGATTTGGTTGGTAATCTTGTTTGATTTGCGCTGCAACAAGAAAAAAGTTCATTTTTTTTTTTTTTTTTTTTGGGTACCCCTGCCCTTGGCAAATGCTATTGATCTAAGGAGGGGGTAGGATGTTCTGGTGATTTGATGAATTTATCACTGTGTGGAAGATGCATATTTGGTAGGTTTGGGTGGATAGCATGTGACGTTGATTGATTGAAGGGTAGTTTTGACCGTTTGCCTGTGAAAAGAATGGTAGTTTTGGTTTGGTTTGGACTTGTTGGCTGGGACAAAAGAGAGTTGAATTTAGTGCCCCACCTTTTCTTATTGGGGAAGATATCCTCTCACCTCACCCAACCATAAAATTTATTTCATATATATTATAAAAATATTATAATATAAGTAGATATTTAATGTTAAGTCTAACATCACATTTTGCCAAAAAG
The DNA here is from genome assembly GCA_014182395.1 of Eucalyptus sp. ANBG9806169. Lineage (NCBI taxonomy): Eukaryota > Viridiplantae > Streptophyta > Magnoliopsida > Myrtales > Myrtaceae > Eucalyptus > Eucalyptus sp. ANBG9806169. Next base: position 12,109,353 of record CM024581.1, on the reverse strand, counting down.
TCAAAAAGGGCGAAAGAGAAAAGTCTTAACATCACATGGATAGACTAAAACCAGTGAAGTATACAGTTGTCCTCCTACATCACTTGGGGTTTACTCAATCAAATTAGGCGTATGTGATCATCATCAGTTGAGGGTTTGACAAGTGAATTCAGATGCATGAACAACGTTTTGGCATTAAATCAACACGTTTCTGCTACAGATTACCCGTTTGCTGTATTGACCTGCCTCTGTAGTAATCACAAATTTAGCTCATCAAGCTGAAAACCTGATTTGTTTTCCTCCCTCATCTTTAACAGGAAGCTGCTGGGCCTTCTCTACCATAGCCGCCGTGGAAGGAATCAACCAGATCGTCACCGGCGAGTTCATATCCCTCTCCGAGCAAGAGCTCGTGGATTGTGACCTGTCCTACGATGCCGGTTGCAATGGTGGGCTTATGGACTATGCCTTCCAGTTCATCATTGAAAACGGTGGCATCGACACTGACGAGGACTACCCTTACACGGGAGTCGATGGAACCTGTAATGAGTCTGGGGTCAGTACTTCCTAGTCCTTCGCAATTCACATCAGTTGTCGAAGTTGACATCATTCTAGTTTGGGAACTGTGTTTTGGAGGGGATTGAATTTTATATTTTCTGATTGCTGGCTTTCGAATGAAAATTGCAGGTTAACTCAAAGGTGGTGAGCATTGATGGGTACGAGGATGTCCCGGCCTTTGATGAGAGAGCCTTGAAGAAGGCTGTGGCTCATCAACCCGTGAGTGTTGCCATTGAAGCTGGAGGCAGAGATTTCCAACTTTATGAATCCGTGAGTGACTTTTAAGACTTTGTAATCTTTTTCAATCAGTGGCTGCAATGAAATGTAGTTTCTATCAGAACCAGATTCCATGATGGATATGAAATTGGAACTGCAATACAGAGAATTTTCGAGGCACTGTATAATGCCTTGTTATAACTAAACCTAAACCCTGCCGAATCTGCAGGGCGTGTTCACCGGCGAATGTGGAACTGCATTGGACCACGGTGTGATCGCGGTTGGATACGGGAGGCAACATGGTGCCGACTACTGGCTTGTAAGGAACTCATGGGGCGCCTTTTGGGGCGAGAGCGGATACATCAAGATGGAGAGGAACTTGGCCAACAACTACTATGGCAAGTGCGGTATCGCAATGGAGGCTTCTTACCCTGTCAAGACCACCCAGAACCCTCCCAGTAAATATTCTTCAATGGGAAGCAGCGGTGGCATCGAGCTTGTCAGCAGTTCTTGAAGCCCGGAATAGAGGAAAACTTACAGAAAGGTGCAAGATTGATTGTCTTTGAGTTCGGGGATCACTCTGGGTTCACATAATTGTGTCATATTCCTTCCCGGGGGTCGGTTTATGGAAGGGGGAAAGGAATATGGATGCACATCGGGCGGTTTTCTTATGATTCTACTGTAAATATCTTTCATTTCATCGACATTTGAATTCCGAAGAATTGCACCATAAGAAGTAATTGTTATTGTAAGTCGAATTGCCTAGTTCAAGTCTTCAATTGAAACTCCTCTCTTTCACATATTATTTTCTGTTATTACTCGCTCAACTTTGTTCACTCCCTTTGTCTCTCGGCATGAATTCACCTCCCCTGATCCTACGGGCACGCTGATCCAAAGACAGGAATGATGGTTGGTAATTACAGGTTCCTAATGAGTTCTCTCTGATTCATCAAAAACCCGACCTCGTTGGTTTGGTGAATAGCAGTCTTAACTCAAATGCTACCATGACGAACTTAGACTGGCCAATTTTGCAAGGGTTTGATGACAAGTGGCTAGCAAAGCACCCCTTTGCTGGCCTTGTTTTTGGGTGGAATGGTCTCATTTGTGAGCGAGCATCGCAATGACAATGAAGCCATTGAGGCAGGCCACAGACAACAAGCGGCCAGGGCGACCGGTGATGTTCAAATGACATTAGCAGGGCTTTGAAGGAAATGATGATATGCAGGTATAGATAGTGATCAAATCATGGTCGTGGCGACACTGGTGCGATGGTCGCTGCAACAATAATCTCAATAAATTTAATCTTTGTGTCATAATATGATATCAAATTTAGATACAATCATCTAATTCTCTCATCTTTCTTTCGAGCCCGTACATAAGTTCAGTTCTCATATCCTCCAACAAGTGAATCTTCACACAACAAAAAAATTGAGATTTGCAGGGTCATTAGTTGGCTCACATCCGTTGGCCCCTGCACTTGTGTCTTTAAATTGTTAAAAAAGACAAAAAAAATTCTCAAAAGTTGAAACAAACCATATGTGAATATTCCTCAATGAATGATTTTTTTAATTTGTTTCCGCATGAGAAAGTTGAGTTGAGACTCTTGAGAGGGTTAAATTTCGGGTATTTTACTCTCGGTAGGGTTATAACCTGAATCTACCCCAACCCTAATAATACTTGCACCTTTAACCTACAACCTGAAGAAGACTAAGGTTCGAACCAAAATACCCAAAAAATTTCAGTTGGTCCAAGCCGGGCTGAACTTTTTTGACACCCCCACTACTACTACTAGGGCTTTTCCCTCTTTATTTAATTTGTGTTCATTCTTTTTCTATGAATATCTTGCTTAGTTTTATTAAAGTGGCAATAATTACTAGATTTTAACAATTTTCTAGTTATTTTTCCTATTAGTTGTACTTCAGTTAACTCAGTTTTCTCTCATTTTCTATATTTTTAATTTTCTCACAAAGGGTTAAAAGAGATTTACATCAAAAAATTAAATGTAAATATACTTTTAACTCTTAAAAGTCATGGGTATTTTATACGTTAACAGAAAACAATAATGGAGGGCTAACGATTGTAACAAATGAAAGTTTAGGGATAGTATATAATAATTGAAAGTTTGAGAACAGATGGCTATCATCCCCAAAGTCCATGAGGTATTTTGTAATTTGTCCTAAAATTTAATTAACTTTTACCATAACATTTTTTGCAATCTAGACAATAATATAGGCCCCATAGGTTATTTAGTGAAAGAAATTTTGGTTTTTAGTGAAAAATCAAAGTCCCTTGTTATATTCTATTTTGACATGCGCAGCATTTTTCACTTGACTTGTTGTCTCACTTCTTTGAGCCCATGCTTTACCTCCAAAAGACTCTGAATATAGATTCCTTTGGATAGGGTTGCATGCGGTAAATGTTAACATCCTTCACAAGCTTCATGGGAGTTTGTGTTATTTAGTTTTACATTGATGATGGCATGTATTGACATATTTCATAGGAAAGATTGGCGTGTTGATGCCATGTTTCATGTATGTTGTCTGGGTGGTTTAGTTTGTGACAAGTTAATACTTCCATAATTTATGAGTGTTTTGATAATATATTGTCTATTTTGGTTGGTGCATTTTTACGGGTCATTCCAAATGGATTTCTTTCAATAAGCCGGTCCATAGTTTTGAAACTTGGTTTGTTCAATGTCAATCTTCTTGTTGCGCATATTATTGGTGGGTGTCAATCGAACTAGTGATTGCCTAAAAATACCCTTTTTACCTATTGACTCACTATTTCGTTCAATTAAGGGGCAACTTTATTACGGTAATATCATCTTTACAACTTTGAGTTCTCTTTATTGTGCACGTTTCTTTAGGGATGACATCCACTTAACATATGAAGGATAGTTAAAATTTTATAAGGATCTCAATATGGAAAAATCGACACTTTAGTGTCTATATCCATTCCAATGCTCAGTGATTCCATAGCACTATATACACTTTTCATTTGAACGTATAAAATGCAATATCCAACCAAAAATACAAAAGTAGAAAAACTCAAGAGCAACAAAAAACTCCATCAGAAAATCATGATCAACCACAGTTGATCTAGAAAGAACATTGGAGCCCGAGATCTCTTTAATCAATCACATGAGGATCTTCATTGACGCAGGTTCTACATATTAATCAATAGATCATACCTGAACTATGCTAGAGAACATCGTGCCCCGGTATTGCGATAAGAACAGCTCAGTACAAACATGCTTTCCTCCATCATCATAGACCTCCGGCCACCACAATACTCACTCCACAATTGCAGATGACCACACAAACACGCCCAAGTACATGGAACTCAAGACAAAAAGAAACAAAATGGCGAGAGAGCATATTGGGACCAAGTATAGCGACCAAGAGAACCATACCCACGATGAGAATCATAACACCAATTCAATGACAAATGCATATCATATTCAAACAGAAGACGACCCATAAATGAGGCCTTAATGAGTCAAGAACAGAAGCACATCCTAATTTATTTAGTTCGAGCATTTCGTCAAACGAGTGATGTGCACTTCGATCAATGAACTTGTACGCATATGAAGCGATGACTCAATTTCAGATCATCACAATGCACGTTCAAGACATTAAAAGAGCTTCAGTCACAACCTATTTTCTCTTAAACATCAAAGTTTCGAATGAGAACCAAGTGCTTCGAACTTCCCACCAGAAAACAGGGCAGAAAAGAGGAGTTTTGGTGCGAACGGTGGGAGCAGCGGAAATCGACGGCCACGAAGAAGAAATGGTCACCTCCCAAAATCATGCTCTGTTTCCGTGTACACGTGTAATCAAAATCAAAGTACAATTTTTTGGTGAAAATTCGGGGATCGACAACAAATAACTTTTTAGAATCAAATCTTCCGAGTAAAAGCACTCAACGGTCACAACGGTCACAATGGCCACGCGCCTTTGTTCTCGCCCCGAAAATATTTCCTAATTCGAAACTCTCGTATCTCACTTGATGATCCACTCAGAATTCTCATCTTCTTCGAGTATTGCTCGCCGCTCGTTGAAATCCCACGCGCCTCTGTTCTTCCCCCTCTATCTCGCCCCCCTCTCTGTCGTTCTCTCTCTATCTCTGTCTCTCTGTCTCTGTGAAAAGGCTGTGACAGAGAGAAATCAGTGATAATGTTTTATTAGCTCTCGGCTCCTCACAAAATCAAAGTGCAATTTTTTGGTGAAAAATTCGGGGGCAGACAACAATTCTTGGCTAATTCGGAGATCGACAACAAATTATTTTTCAGAATCACTCGTCCGAGTAAGCACTCAACGGTCACAAAGCCCTAATATTTCCTATTTTGAAACTCCCGCATCTCACTTATGATCCGCTCAGAATTCTCATCTTCTTCAAGTATTTCCTAATATTTCCTAATTTGCAATCGCACTAGCTTTCTTCTTCCCCTCCCTCTCACCCCTTCTTCGTCGCTCTCTCTCTCTCTCTCTCTCTGTGAAAACCCACGATCATCATCTCTTCGTCTGTTCATCTCTTCATCACTTGGCGATAATGGGGTATCGAAGTTTTCCGGCAGCGACGGTCTACTTTCGGTCTGCAAACCGTCTTTCAAAGGGGCAGAGAGAGACGAAGCTCGATTTCGCATCTCTCAGTCTCTTGGCAGACGTAGCTTCATTGATCTCCGAGGGAAAGCTAAGTCTCGGGCCTTTCATCTTGGATCGTGATGGTGAGAAGAAGGTCACCCTCGTGACCACCGCCACTTTTGGGCCAATCGGTGTCGGATGGATCGTTCGGAAGAGGAGATCCCCGCGAGCGCGAAGGCCGACATTCCACGCCCAGACGTCAAGTTCTGACCCATTTGTCGTTGTCCAAAACAACGAGCAAGAGCCTTCGAGAGCTGTCGCTGAGAACCACAAGAAGAGGTCGCGCACATTCGATTCCTCCGAAACCCAAGAATGGGGAAGAGTTTCCAAGAAACCCAAGAAAACTCCCAAGACGGGTCTCGCGGCTCTAATCGGACCGAGCAAATTGCCGACGAAGTACATGGACAAAATTCAGGAGATGCAAGGTCGGGATATGACGCTCGTGGTGGAGAAGACTCTTACTGCCACGGACATGAGCCGAGGCCAAAGTAGGCTCTCTATACCCAACAAGCAGATAAGGCAAGGTTTCCTGAGCGAAGAAGAGATCCGAATCCTAGATAGGAAGGAGGGCATTAAGGTTTGCCTCATTGAGCCGTGCCTCGAAGTTTCTCACGGCTTGCAACTCAAGAGGTGGAATTACCAGAGCAAAAATTTTTCTTACATGCTGACAGAGAGGTGGAATGGGATTGCCCATCCTTACACACGGAATGAACTCATGAAGGATGTCGTCATTCAGCTTTGGTCCTTCAGGGTGGATGGCAGCCTTTGGTTTTGCCTCAAGAAAGTTGAAGACCAACAAGGCAATGGAAAGGATGGCTGTGATCTTCCTCCTATTTTGTGAAGAAGTAATTCATGATATTTCTCTACCTTCACCCGGTACATAACTAGTTAGCTTCACTTTTCTCATACTTTTTTTTTTTTAAATTTCAATGTCTAGATAATTTCATTCTTTCCTATTATTTCGGGACCACTAATGGCGTCTCGATGAAATTAGAAGTGATAGTAGCTGGGGTAGTCCTCATAGATCAACTGTGGTTGATCATGATTTTCTGATGGAGTTTTTTGTTGTCCTTGAGTTTTTCTACTTTTGTATTTTTGGTTGGATTTTACATTTGATATGTTCAAATGGAAAGTGTATATAGTGCTAGAAATCAATGTTCATTGGAATGACTATAGACACTAAAGTGTTGATTTTTTCCATATTGAGATCTTTTGAACATTTTAACTATTTTTCATATGTTAATGAATGCCATCGCTAAAGAAACGTGCACGGTAAAAAAGAACTCAAAGTCGTAAAGATGACGACATAGTGAGTCAATAGGTAAAAAGGGTTTTTTATTAGGCAATCACAAGTTCAATCGACACCCGCCAATAATATGCGCAAGAAGAAGATTGAAATTGAACAAACCCAATTTCAAAACTCTTGAACAGCAAATTGAAAAAATCCATTTGAAATAATACATCCACTCATCAATGGACTCATAAAAATGCACCAACCAGAACAGACAATACATTATCAAACACTCTTAAATTATGAAGGTATTAACTTGCCTTAAACCAAACCATCCAAACGATATACATGAAGACCAAAAAAAAAAAAAAAAAAAAAAAACGATATACATGAAATGTAGCATCAACATGCCACTCTTTCCTATGGAATATGGCCAAAGATGCCACCGTCATGAGCCTCGTGAAGGATATAAAGTCATTGTATAAATCTGTAAGTACTTAATGATCAAATTAGCTAACTGAGCTCAAAGGAGTAACAAAAATTCTGACTATCTATAGGCCACAAAATGCCATGTCGACTATGGTTAAAACCCTTCAAAATTACCTAGGATTTTCCACAGATATACTTGTCTAAATATTTATTTATGGAGAGTACGCCAGCAGCTGTCTTCAAGCTTACGAACATGGAATGCATCCAGAAATGGGAAGTCAGTAGTTCATGAGAGATGAACCACTAGAACACACATTAGAATTGTCTAAAATCCTTTGCCTAGGAGAAGACAAAGTAGTAGCAGCTGCATCAAGTTACAGGTTTAGACGCTTTTCCTTTCCTGAGTATTCAAGCTTGTTCTTTCTCGGGGAACCTCGGCAATGGGTCTCAGTAACTCTGCTCCTTTCTGGTGTAGCGACACCACAGCTTGAGCTTTTGCAACAATAGATGCATCATCATCTCCTACAGGAAATATCACCTTTTCTGCTCCCACAATTTGCCAAAGAAGAAGTTAATAAGTAATCAACATTTAGACAGCAACAGAGATGAACAAAACAAGTATGCCCAAAACAAAGGGCAACAATGCCTGGAACAAATGCTTGATAGAAACATTATAGGGAGGCATTCTATTTCAGGATAGTAGCCTGAGATCTCAATATCTCCAAATTTTCCAAAGCAGACATCCCTCTCCTCAAGACTCTCCGCTGATGGCTTCAACTCTGTTAATAATTTTTGTTATCATTGCCAGAAATTACGCAACTTGCTCAACTACTTCTAACTTTAAGTACCTCTTCAGTATATGTCGAACATGCGCTAGGAACTATCTTTAGAGGCCTTGGCTGGTTGATTAGTCAAGCTTGCAGGAGGATCAACATGACGTAGATCCCCTTTACCCCCTTGGAAGCCCTATCTCCAACATCAAAACATAGATGCATCTAAAAAAACTAAAACAATATCGATTTCAACTTTTATCCATAAAGAAAACTGAATAAGCAATGCAGAAGACACACTACTCTCGTTTCTAAGTGAGACAACCACATAGGAAGGCCCCTCTGTATCCTTGATCGTGAAATAAATCTAGCAACCTAGCATTCCCTAACAGGAAATGCAGATGGGCATGCGGATCTTGCTTCAAGGAGTGTCCTTGCTTTGATACTTGATCTAATTCAAGAACACTCGGAATATTTGAATTCTGAACTTCTAGTACCATCACTGAAGCTTATGAGGAACCTATGTGCTTGGAGAGGTTGTAAATCGGGATACTTTCGTCGAGAAGAATGTAGTTGGGATCACTTTGACCATCTTGAGGGCTCCAATGCATAATCCTGCCTTAGATTGTGGAGCTACCAGGATAGCCCTGCAGGCTCTAGCAAATGTCTCATTGGCTAGAAAAAGACACCAGCTAACTATTCGGGTTCAATTCTTTCCAAATGAATTTCTCATGCCTGCAAGAATTTGGAGTGAAGACATAATTAATCCTTTGTGTATGATACTGTATAATGGTCAAGATGGGAACCCTGTACACCTGCCAGAGCTGTGTCAAGATCCTGGTTTGTCTTTGGTGTCAGAAATTGCTTGGACTGCTTCAATAGGTACGTTCCATTTTCGCTTGTTTCTCTTTAGGCCACTTTCTCAAGTTCTTTTCCTCCCACTTTGAGTGAACCTAATTGCGTTTTTGTCTTCGTCACATAATGTCATGTGCTCTTGTTTGACAGTTGGATTTCGAGAAGAATGGTTTAAATTGCTTCTCTCAGTCATCTGCTTAGAAGAAGCACATTTACCTATTTTTTTTTGCCAAACTAGCAGTTGCTCCTGCTGATGACAGCAAAGATGCACAGTTGGGCCGTGAAGAGTTTTCACCAGAACAGGCATTTCTCATTAGCATAGCGTGGGAGATCCAAAATGAGTGAATAAACGATATCACTGTCTCTAAAGAGTTTGCATTATACATTCTCAGATTATTCAGAAAAGCTAGCGGTCCGCTTGTTGATTTTTCCTCTATCAAGGTCCTCTGTGGTTGATGTCCTTGGTTACACTCTCACCATGCTGAGAGACATTTGCGCACAGGATGGTGCATGAGGACCCATGAGAAATACACAAGACACAACAGGCGCAATTCTCTCGTCGGATCTTTTGGATTTGCTTCTGAATTGGCTCTGTGAACTTGAGCCTTCCGCAATTATCAGAAAAGCCATTAATCAGGCTCCGCACCAAGGGAGTGCAGATCCTAAACAACTGAAACAGTGCCCTTACAATTTCGGAGAGACATCGGTGCAGTCATTGGCAATTGTTTGTACTGGAGGAGGAGCGTGCAAGATGAGTTCAGGTGCCAGGATGGGGTTATTCTGCTTATGCAGCAGTGCGTTGTGGATGAAGATAACCCGTCCTTGAGAGAATGGGTATTTGGACAGTCAGAAACATGTTCAAGGGAAATTCCGAAAACCAATGAGCCATTGCTGAATTGAAGTTCCGGGGAACTGTTAATACACTGGAGATTGCAGAGCTTGGTCTTCGCGTGGAGTTGGATCAGAAGACAGGAGGACCAAAGCTTGTAAATTCTGCCCGAAAAATGTCAAATGTCTATTAATCCACTTGATTAGCTTACCCTTTTCAGTAGTTCCTAGATTTTTCCATGGTGTTTCTCTAATGTTTTAATGAACGGAAATTTGTTCCATGGTATCCCGGTGGCAATTTTTGCCCCTAGACATTGAGGGGAAAGCAAGACTAAAGAAATTTTGATGAATTAGCGTGTTGTCATAACATTTCTTTTGAAAGAGAATTCTCATTTTCACTTATAAAAATACGTTTTCAGAACTACAGGTGGTGACCATAGAGTTTTTTTCGTTTTCCTTGTCTATGATGAAAATTTACTCTTACGGAAATGAAGGACCTTCAAGTCCTGGAGAAATAAGTACATCGGTGTTGTGAAGAAAAAGAGGGTATGAGTAAGGAAGTATTGGAAAAGTATTTGTATGGTTAAGTGAAGTGGTCAACTAAGAGAGAAATACGGCGATCGTGAATAGGTAGTGTTGAGCAGTCTCTGTCATCTGCAGTAGGGTAGCTATTGAGAAACATTAGTTTTCATAGATATAGAGACTGAATGATTTGCTTCTTTTCTCAAACTTTACACTTGCACCGCTTTATTGTTTCAGTGTTCCTTAAATGGTGAATTCTGGTTCATCTCAGCCTGCGCCACTGTTATATTCATTAGTTTTAGGACACTAGTGTGATGCAATCTTGTGAGTTAAAAGGCATAAAGGCATATCAAAGCGGAAGCATTCAGGATCCAACTGGGCGGCTTATACTTATAGAATGCTCTATATGGTAGTGCGCTACTCAGGATGAAATTATCTACCAGCTCTCAGCAGAAGACTTCCCATAGCAAGGGCAAATCTACTAGTTGGACTGCCTTTGATCTAAAACATAGACAAGGACATGCTCTTGAATCTAAAATTGAACATGATCCTTTCTCACCAATATCAAGAGCAATTGTCTCTCGGAACCCCTGTCAAAATCTTGCAGGGAACAATTACTCTTATAAGAAGCCTTTCTCGGTAGTTCTCTGGTCTTCTATAGATTTTCCAGGTTTGGCACACAATGGAAATGAAGAGCAACAACTGGTTTCTGATGATTCCAGTAAGGCACAAGGTACCAGTAAGGATTTGGTACAAGAGAGCCGCACAGCGGGAATTAAGAAGCTCGAGGGACTTCATTCTTGGGCTGAGAACGAGTTGATTGTGGATATTGTTGAAGCTCTTGACAATGACTTGTAAAGGCCTCGACTTTTCTAAGGGTTATCTGCTGGGCTCTTTCAAAGAGATAAACGAACGCAAAACGGCAGAATGTGGCCTCTTCCGATGGCACTGACACTCTTAACAATGACTAACAGTGTCAACAAATATATGATTGATGAAAAATCTCTGGGGGGAAAAACTTATGATGATTCCACTGGAACAAGGTTTATTTTGGCGCATTTGAAGTCTTTGCGTCTTGAGCCGGAGTGGGAGGAGGAGGAGGATGTTTACTTGAGATTCAGGAAGGATCCACTATGCGTTTTGAGGTACCAGTACCATCCTACTTGAATCCTCAATTTTTTGTACATTCTGTTCTACACTTGCTTTCTTCACTTTGTGCATCTACTCTCATACTCAATTAATCAACTGTTGGCTTCAACTTTCAAGTATCCTGTCAGACTCAAACTAGGTATCTTGGCGTCCTACATTTGTCACACTAGTTGGCATGAAATATCTGCTTGTGCAGTTAAGACTCCAGGAAAGACGGTTAAATCATCTATTCTGAAAAAGGATGTTCCCATCCTTGGAGAGAATATTAGAGCCTGAGAAGATTTACAATAGCAGTTACCGAAAGAAAAATGGGGATCTAACTTGTAGAGATCTCTGTCTTGCCTGGCCATGAAATGCTTAATTTAGGACTTATGTGATCTCTCCTAAGGAGAAGGGGTTCAGTTGCAATAACTTTATACATGTAATCCCATCGTGGTTCATTTTCTTGTGATAATTTTAGCAGCATGGATGTAGCTTTCTTTATTACAATCCAATTTAAGTCGAAAAGGAATAACATACTTGTGTTTGCCTAATAATACCCTTTTTACCTATTGACTTACTATGTCGTTCGTCATCTTTACCACTTTGAGTTCTTTTTACCGTGCACGTTTCTTTAGCGATGGCATTCATTAACATATGAAAAATAGTTAAAATGTTCAAAAGATCTCAATATGGAAAAAATCGACACTTTAGTGTCTATAGTCAATGAACATTGATTTTATAGCACTATATACACTTTCCATTTGAACATATCAAATGTAAAATCCAACCAAAAATACAAAAGTAGAAAAACTCAAGGGCAACAAAAAACTCCATCAGAAAATCATGATCAACCACAGTTGATCTATGAGGACTACCCCAGCTACTATCACTTCTAACTTCATCGAGACGCCATTAGTGGTCCCAAAATAATAGGAAAGAATGAAATTACCTAGACAATTGAAATTAAAAAAAAAAAAAAAGTATGAGAAAAGTGAAGCTAACTAGTTATGTACCGGGTGAACGTAGAGAAATATCATGAATTACTTCTTCACAAAATAGGAGGAAGATCACAGCCATCCTTTCCATTGCCTTGTTGGTCTTCAACTTTCTTGAGGCAAAACCAAAGGCTGCCATCCACCCTGAAGGACCAAAGCTGAATGACGACATCCTTCATGAGTTCATTCCGCGCGTAAGGATGCGCGACCCCATTCCACCTCTCCGTCAACACGTAAGAAAAATTTTTGCTCTGGTAATTCCACCTCTTGAGTCGCAAGCCGTGAGAAACTTCGAGGCACGGCTCAATGAGGGAAACCTTAATGCCCTCCTTCCTATCTAGGATTCGGATCTCTTCTTCGCTCAGGAAACCTTGCCTTATCTGCTTGTTGGGTATAGAGAGCCTACTTTGGCCTCGGCTCATGTCCGTGGCAGTAAGAGTCTTCTCCACCACGAGCGTCATATCCCGACCTTGCATCTCCTGAATTTTGTCCATGTACTTCGTCGGCAATTTGCTCGGTCCGATTAGAGCCGCGAGACCCGTCTTGGGAGTTTTCTTGGGTTTCTTGGAAACTCTTCCCCTTTCTTGGGTTTCGGAGGAATCGAATGTGCGCGACCTCTTCTTGTGGTTCTCAGCGACAGCTCTCGAAGGCTATTGCTCGTTGTTTTGGACAACGACAAATGTGTCAGAACTTGACGTCTGGGCGTAGAATGTGGGCCTTCGCGCTCGCGGGGATCTCTTCTTCCGAACGATCCATCCGACACCGATTGGCCCAAAAGCGGTGGTGGTCACGAGGGTGACCTTCTTCTCACCATCACGATTCAAGATGGAAGGCCCGAGACTTAGCTTTTCCTCGGAGATCAATGAAGCTACGTCTGCCAAGAGATTGAGAGATGAGCAATCGAGCTTCGTCTTTCTCTCCCCCTTTGAAAGACGGTTTGCAGACCGAAAATAGACCGTCGCTGCCGGAAAACTTCGATACCCCATTATCGCCAAGTGATGAAGAGATGAACAGACGAAGAGACGATGATCGTGGGTTTTCACAGAGAGAGAGAGAGAGAGAGAGAGCGACGAAGAAGGGGTGAGAGGGAGGGGAAGAAGAAAGCTAGTGCGATTGCAAATTAGGAAATATTAGGAAATACTTGAAGAAGATGAGAATTCTGAGCGGATCATAAGTGAGATGCGGAGTTTCAAAATAGGAAATATTAGGGCTTTGTGACCGTTGAGTGCTTACTCGGACGAGTGATTCTGAAAAATAATTTGTTGTCGATCTCCGAATTAGCCACGAATTGTTGTCTGCCCCCGAATTTTTCACCAAAAAATTATACTTTGATTTTAATTGCACGTGTATTACAATTCTCTGGATTTTAATTACACGTGTACCTGGAAACAGAGCATGATTTTGCGAGGAGCCGAGAGCTAATAAAACATTATCACTGATTTATCTCGGTCACGGGTCTTCTTCGTCGTTCTCAATAGCGAGAAATCTGCCGTGGCTGTCGATCTCCATCGCTCCCACCACGGCGCCAAAACTCCTCTTTTCCGCCCTGTTTTCTGGCCGGGAAGTTTCATCTTCATTGCCAACTCGTCTAGGACCTCCATTCTCCGATCTGCACACCAGCCGAGGCTAGAAATCCAATTAACCAATGTGAAAATCCGTTCGCTCTGTTTCTGTCGTGTATGAATGAAACAGAGGCCTGGAGCTCTATTTGATGTTTGTAAGAAAAGAGTTTGTGACTGAAGCTCTTTTGAGCTCTTTTGAAGTGTTTAATGTGACCTGATGTTGTTGTGATTTTCTGAAATTGAATCATCGCTTTATATGTGTATGGGTTCATTGATCGAAATGCATATCACTCGTTTGATGAAATGCTCGAACTAAATAAATCAGGATGTGCTTCTATTCAACCCTTGAATCGAAAGTCACGCTACCTCAATCCAACCTGTTCTCAACTCATTAAAGCCTCATTTATGGGTCGTCTTTTGTTGGAATATGATATTCATTTGTCCTTGAATTGGTGTTATGATTCTCATCTTCGGTATGTTTCTCTTGGTTGCTATGCTTGGTCCCAGTATTCTCTCTCGCTGTGTTGTTTCTTTTTTTGTCTGAGTTCCATTTACTAGGGTGTGTTTGCGTGGTCATCTGCAATTGTGGTGGGAGTTCTGTGGTGTCTGGAGGTCTACGATAATGGAGGAAAGCATGTTTGTGTTGCGCTGTTCTTATTGTAGTACCGAGGCGCGTTGTTCTTTAAGCCTAGTTTAGGTATGGTCTACTGATTAAGGTGTAGAACCTGTGTCGATGAAGTTCCTCGTGTAATTGATCAGTGAGTGCTGAATGTTTAGATATAGAAGAAGACTAAAGGAAAGCATAAAGAGAGTGGAGAGGCTGTTGCGTCAGAGACGATGGACCGAGAAAGGGAAAGAAAAAGAAATAACTATTAATAATATAAACGGAAAGAAATAAAAGATGAAAGATAAAAAATGGTTGGAAAATATGGTTGTCGTATAGGTTGTTTAGTCTCAACAATAATTTTAATTGAATTTCATTTAATCTGTAATCTTACAATTTAGGAAGTTACATTCATGATTCGGGAAAAAATGAATTTTCAATTGTTTAACTTTAGATGAAATACATAATGAGATAAAAAAAAACTATAAGCAGGTAGTCAAACACAACCGGGTGACTGACCTAAAAAAAAAAAAAACACGACCGGGTGTAATTTATATGTTATTCCTTTTCGACTTAAATTGGGTTGTAATATAGAAAGCTATATAAATGTTGCTAAAATCATCACAAGAAAATGAACCACAATGAGATTACATGTAAAAAAGTTATTGCAACGGAACCCCTTCTCTTTAGGAGAAATCCAATAAGTCCTCCAAAAGACCCGAGGAGAGATCCAAATGCTAATTGAGCTCTCCACGGTGATTCCTGTAAAACCAAATTACAAAGATGAAATGAGGGGTAAAAATGAAACCAGATGTGGAATCTAATTCGAATTTGCCTCCTCCTTCTCGGATTTTTGGAGAAGAAATAGAACTTCAAGAGGTTTCTGTGAGATTGTCAAACGACGAAGCCCAACGCCTTTACAGAAAGTTCGCTGAGAAAGACTAGAGAAAGACTGTTTTGCCCAAATGTTACTTGTACAAAATTATTTTCTCAATCTGGTCATATTTATTTTTGGCTTCTAAAGAAAAAAATAATAATAAAACACCAATATATTTTGGTGGAATTATCATTTGTATTGAAAAATGAGAGCAGCGGAATTTTTTCTTCTGATTTCATTATTGATGGACATGAAAATTAAAAATGTTTTCGGTCATGCTAACCCATACAGACCGGTCTATGAATACAAGATGTGAATCTTGATATCTATTTACATTTATTTTCCTCGCACATTACATTTTCTCGGTGCACATCAATATTTGAAAGTTCCCATCATTGCTAATTAAGGTTGTCTCTTCCCGGTTTTGCCTCATCATTCCACAATATCTCTTCAACTATGGGATATGAGGGTTTGCCTATGGTTTCTTGTGGTCAAGCTGGGGCATTCTTCTTTACAATTTGCTCATTTTAGATCTATTAATGTTGTTGGATTTGTTTTAAAGAAAATGACACAAATGGTTCTTGAATTTTGACCCAATATACATTATAGTATTTGAACTTTTAATTTGTTCTATATGGTCATTGAACTTTCAACTTATCCAATGTAATCCATAAATTTTTAATATATGTTCAAGTGAGTTCCCAAACTATATGAAATTGCTTAATATTTTCATTTCATTAATTTGTGTTTAGCTTATCAGTTCATGGTTGTGGCAACGTTATTGCAATGGTGGCTAGTTGGCTACAACAATTCTCAATAAATTTAACTTCTGTCATAATCTGATATTGGATTTAGATACAATCATCTAATCCTCTCATCTTTCTTTCGGGCCCGTATATTAGTTCAGTTCTTAGGTTATATCCTATGGTGATATCCCCCAAAGCTAATCTTCACACAATATCGTTGTTTTAACTCTTTGAAAAGATTGGTAATGTCAATTAGGGCCGAAGGTATTGCCAATTTAGAAACCAGAGATCATCCATTCAATCCCATCACTTCCGTGTTGATTGCCCTAGGTCTCATCAACTTGCACAGCTCAAATGCTTAAATTTAATTGGTTTATGAGAATTGCAAGGTCTTCCGTCAGCTTACACTCGTCAACCTCTGCCCTCGTGTCTATAAATTGTAAAAAAATATTTTCTAAAAAGTCATAACAAACCATATGTGATTCCACATATTTGTTTGTTTGTTTGTTGTCGTAAATCCGTTAGCAAATTTTATCTTTTGTTGGAAGATCTCAGAATTGATACTAAATTGTAATTGATTCATTAGATATTCCGTTAATACAGTAAATAGGAAATCTTAGATAGATGTACATTGATGTGTATTCACTTTCCTAGTTTACTCTTTCAGTCATACATTATAAATGTATAATGTACAAGCATACTGAATATACAAGAAAACACTTCTTACCAATATTCTGTCATGGTATCAGAGCCTCGTTTACTGTCTTAAGCTTCCGCAACGCTTCTGAGTTGCCATTGCTTCTCTCTGATCTATAACTGAGGATTCCTTCCTGCAGAACAGATTAGCAAAGCAATCAGGAATTCATTCTCAATATCATGGCAAAAGACAAGAATGTTATGAATCCTTCAGCAGAAGATTCAACTGTTCAAGATCAAAAACAATTTCTTCCTCTGATCTTGATGGATTGACTGGAGAAGGGCAAGTGACCAATGTCTTTGCCCCTGCCCTTGCTCCAGTACAGATTCCTGGGAATCCTTACTGGCCTCCAGCCCCATGTCATCAATGGGGCTAGTATCCATATGGAACCAATTCGACTGGTGGGTCGGGTCAGTCGAATGCGGGTCACAGACCCGAATTCATACCGGGTCAAGGGATGGAATCTTACCCGATTTCACACGCACCGCCGTACCTCTTTCCATTCAACGGAGGGCGGCCGGAGCTTGGAGATCCACTCTACACATCGCCGGCAGACGGGCCAGAGTTGCGCCTAATCTCCCAGCCTCTCACCGGGACGGCAAACTACCACAATTGGGCCCGTGATTTCAGACGAGCACTAATTACAAAATCAAAAGAGGAATTTATCGATGGAAAAATTCTTTACCCGATGGAAGAACGACTGCAGAGACATTGGAGGCGATGTAATCAGTTGGTGCGCACCTGGATTGGCAATTGCTTGGCGCCGGACGTCGCCGCCGGTCTTCCTCCGACAGAAGATCCCAAACAATACTGGGATAACCTGCAAGAGATGTATGGAAAGTCAGATAGGGCGAGGATTTTTTCATTAACGCAAGCCCTAACCGAGCTAAAACAGGGGAACCTTTCGGTGACCACCGCTTCAACCATTTTGTCGGGGTTGTGGAACGAGATCGAGGCGGCTGAAGACAAACTGGAGGGACCGACGGCCACTCTCCAACAATACCACGCGATTAAGGAAAAGGAGAAAGCCACGAGGTTTCTACTTACCTTGAACGATTCCTATGCCGTGTTCCGATCTCAGATTCTCGCGATGGACCCCCAACCACCGCTCGGCCGGATCTTCCAGTTGGCCGTGCAGGAGGAGAATCAGTGGACTGCCGTGACGGACCATGCTCGCGTCGGAGAAGGAACAGGGTTCATTGTCTTCTCTTCTGGTTTTCCTTCAACGGAAACCCTAGTTGGGAATGGAGGAGAATCGAGAGGAAGAGGACGAGGCCTCGCGGCCGCTGCTTTGCGAAGTGACCTAGGGTTCCCTAGGTCTTCTGGGATAGACGGCTGGGATTGAAGCGTCCGATCTGACGGTCGAGGGAAATTCGCTGGATCGAACGGACTGGATCAGTTCGCCAGATCGAACGGTTGGGATGCTCGCACGCCATCGGATGGCTGGGATTCACGCGTGCAATCGGACGGCTGGGATCCAGGCGTGCCATCGGATGGCTGGGATTCACGCGCACAAATGGACGTCTGGGATCATCGCGGGCAATCAGACGCTCGGCATTTTGCCACGTCAGCACCATTATACAAAGCTTCATCCGTTGCGCGAAATGCACCGATTGCAGGGAAGGTCAGTATGCAAAATTCAAAATTTAAAAATAAATATTGTGAATATTGCAAACGCCCACACCACACTATAGATACATGTTGGAAATTACATGGGAAACCCAACAATAAAAAGGAAAAGGAGTCTTCTATATATCAAGTATCTACACAAAGGAGTGGTGGAACATCGCAGCGGAGCATAACTCAAGAACAATATGAAAATATTGTGCAAGCTTTGAGCCAACTCAAGGCTGGTGACACTAGTGCAGGATTCTCAGGTACTTTTCTCCATGAAAGAAATTCATTATCTATTGATGCATGGATTATCGATTCAGGAGCTAGTGACCACATAGTTTGTAATGAATCCCTATTTTCCCAAATCCATCAAAATCTACAGTCTCCTGTTACGGTACGTCTTCCAAATGGTAACATTACACATGTTACTAAAATCGGTACCGTATGTCTTGGTCAAAACTTTATTCTTAAGAATGTCCTATACATTCTAGATTTTGAGTTCAATCTTCTTTCTGTTGCAAAAGTATGTATGGACAATTCCTGTAAAGCCATATTCAATTCCAAAAATTGTGTCTTTCAGGACCCTTCGACTGGCAAAGTGATGGGCTTGGGTAATGAGGCACAAAGACTATTTTTGGATCAATTCTCCAGAAGATTTAGAATTATTGAATAAAGGCATTTATTGTAACGCAATCAGTTATAATAAAAATCTTCTTTTGCATCAACGATTGGGCCACGGTGCTAAATTTCCTCATCCAAAGTGTTCTATTTGTCCTTTAGCTAAACAAACTCGAGCATCTTTTCCAATTAGTACATCTCGAGCCAAAAATCCCTTTTCTTTGCTTCACATGGACATCTGGGGACCTTACCATACTTCCCATCGTGATGGGTCTCGTTATTTTCTTACCATCGTTGATGACTATAGTCGTGCCACTTGGCTATATCTTATGCAATCAAAGAGCCAAACATTTACTCATTTGTCAACCTTTCTTTCCTTAATTAGGAATCAATTTGATAAATCTGTACATCGAATTCGTACAGATAATGGGAGAGAATTTTTTACTTCTGATTGCATAACTTTGCTATCCACCCATGGAATACTCCATGAAAGTTCTTGTACTTATACTCCACAGCAAAATGGGGTTGTTGAGAGAAAACATAGACATCTCTTAGAGGTAGCTCGTGCACTAAAATACCAAGCATCCATCCCTGAAGAATTTTGGGGAGATTGTGTGGTCACAGCTGCTTATCTGATTAATCGCATGCCAAGTCGAATTCTTCATGGTAAATCTCCTTTTGAGATGCTTTACAAGTGACAACCAGATAATAACCATCTTAGAGTTTTTGGTTGTTTATGTGATACAACAAATGTGGGCCCTCGAGATAAGATGAGTCCCCGTGCAACACAATGTGTCTTTATGGGATACCCTTCTCTCCAAAAGGGTTATCGTGTTATGGAACTTTCTACAGGGCATTTCTTTACCAGCAGAGATGTTATTTTCCATGAAGAAACCTTTCCTTTCAAAGACAAGCTGCTTTCATCACAAACCACTTTATCAGAAGATAATCGGTTTCTCCTATTTGATGAAGACTTGTCATTGACACCGGATTTTCTTATGGTGCCTCAACCTTCTATGGTACCAGCACCAATGACATTTCCACGTCCAGAGACAGAATTGCAAACTTCATCTGAGGCAGTTCCTCTCCTAGTGGACGCAACAGAAGTGACTGCTGACTTATCCGTGACTCCTACACATTTGGTTGATCAACCTCGTCGTTCTAAAAGACAAAGTCGTCCTCCTACGTGGACGAAGGATTATATCTGTTCTACTGCCAAATCTTCAGGTACACACTATCCTGTCTCCTCATATGTTTCCTTCAAATAGTTATCAGCAGATCATATGTGTTGTATTAGTCGAATTTCCGACGAGCATGAGCCATCTTCATTCAGTGAGGCAACAAAAGATCCCAAGTGGCGGCATGCAATGGAGTCCGAACTTGCTGCCCTCATAGAGAATCATACTTGGGATGTTGTTCCCTTGCCATCGAATCGAAAACCGATCGGATGTAAATGGGTTTACAAGATAAAGTTCAAATCAGATGGTTCTGTAGAACACTACAAGGCTAGGTTGGTAGCCAAAGGCTTTACACAAAGAGAGGGTTTTGATTATCACGAGACGTTTTCTCCAGTCGCGAAGGAAGTTACCGTTCGGTCTTTTTTATCCATTGCAGCCATACGTAATTGGCCCTTACATCAGATGGATGTAAACAATGCCTTTCTTCATGGTGATTTGGATGAAGAAATATACATGGACCTTCCTCAAGGATTATGCAGACAGGGGGAGTTTCGGGTATGTCGTCTTCGCAAATCCTTGTATGGATTAAAACAGGCATCTAGACAATGGTATGCCAAGTTTTTACTGCTGCATTAACTTCTGCGAGTTTCCAACATTCTAAGCATGATTATGCTTTATTTACACGAAAGGTGGGAAAATCATCAATCTATTTGCTGATATACGTTGATGACATTTTGATTATGGGAAATAATGATTCTCATGTTGCGAGATTCAAGGAATATTTACATTCCACTTTTCACATCAAGGATTTGGGACCTCCCAAATATTTTCTTGGCATTGAAATCGCCAGGTCTGATAAAGGAATTTCTCTCAGTCAGAGAAAATTTGTCTTGGAAATTATTTCTGAAGTTGGGTTATCAGGTTGCAAGCCAGCAGTAATCCCTATTGAACAGAATGCCAAGTTAACAACACATGAGTATGATCTCAATTCTTCTTCATCAAATAATGATTCATTGCTTAGGGATCCATCAGGATATCAGCAACTTGTCGGAAAGTTGATATATCTTACCATGACGAGACCTGACATATGTTATGTTGTATAGATACTCAGTCAATTCATGCATATGCCAAAAGAATCACATATGAATGCAGCTTTGAAGGTTGTTAGATACTTGAAGGGATGCCCAGGGCTCGGTATATTTTTATCTCGTGAGTGTGATATGGGGATGACAGCATTTTGTGATACTGACTACGCAACTTGCCCGATGACTAGGCGATCCATCACTGGTTTTTGTATTAAATTAGGAAAATCATTGATTTCATGGAAGACAAAGAAGCAATCCATTGTATCATTGTCATCAGCTGAGTCAGAGTATCGAGCCATGGCGAAAACAACTTGTGAAATAGTCTGGATAAGAGGGCTTCTATCAGATCTGGGAATACAAGTCAGTGGACCAAGTAAGTTGTTCTGCGATAATGATGCTGCACTTAAGTTAGCAGCAAATCCGGTTTTTCATGAAAGAACGAAATACATAGAGGTTGACTGTCACTTTACTCGAGACAAGATTAAAGAGGGAGTTCTCTTAACAAAGGGCATCGGAACAGTGGATCAACTGCAGATATATTCACTAAGCCACGAGTGTCAAAGACAACATAGATTTCTATTGAGCAAGCTTGGTGTCCTCGACATATATAGGCCACCAGCTTGAGGGGGAGTGTTGGAAGATCTCGAATTGATACTAAATTGTAATTGATTCATTAGATATTCCGTTAATACAAGTAAATAGGAAATCTTAGATAGATGTACATTGATGTATATTCACTTTCCTAGTTTACTCTTTCAGTCATACATTATAAATGTATAATGTACAAGCATACTTGAATATACAAGAAAACACTTCTTACCAATATTCTGTCATCTTTATATGGTCTGTTTTTTCTAAATCTTTTTTGCTTTAACCAATTAAAAGTTCATGATATCAAAATAATTTATCATAACATTTGTTATCTACACCACACATTTGTTATCTATACATAGGGTATTGAATTCTTGATGTTATTTAGGGGGAGGGGGGAGAATTTCGTGTCATCAGCCACCTACCGCAATTATTTTGTCTGTTTCCCCGTGCATTTCCTTACTATGATTATTATGTCTTCCATCTTCTTCACTCCGAGTCCGAGGAGCTTTCCACGATCAAATGTCCAACTTGGAGGCAGTTATTGGATTCTTATATGTAAGAAATTGTAATAAGGAAAATATGTGTTAGGTCATACCTAAATCGTAAAAGTCGAAGAGATTTGTATGGATTCCACTATTTTTTATGGTTCAAATTCAATTAATAGTAATTAGGTTCCGTTTGTTTCGTGGAAAATAATTTCCGGGAAAACGTTTTCGGATTTTGCGGTGTTCTTTTAACGGAAAATGAATTCCTTAAGGAAAATGTTTTCTATGAAAGGAAAAAAAGTCTTCTAAATTAAGGGAAAATGTTTTCTATTATTGATCTCTCTTATCTCACATCTGTACAAATCATTACTTTCTCCTTCCCTTTCTTCTTCTTCTTTTCCTTTTCATTCGAATTATTTTTTAATTTTCTTTTTCTTTTTAGTTCGAATTATTTTTTATTTCATTTTTAATTTTTAATTTTTTTCTTTTATTTCCTATCTTCTTCTTTCTTAGCTAGTCGTCGGCTGTTTGCTAGGTGAACGTCAAGCTCGTCGATCTCAAGCTCGTGCTCGCACTCTTGCTTACTCTATCCTACAGTTATATATTGCTCAAGCAAATGGCTCTACATGCTTTGCTTCTTTTTTCTTTTGTTTATTAGAACACAAAAGACGCAGGGGGAGAACATGCCACTCAACTGGAAGATTCTCATTAGAGATGTACATGCTTTGCTTCTTTTCTCTTTTGCTTCTTCTTAAAATCCATACGAACATTTTTTAGAGTAGATGAGCGTTTGGCGATAATGAGGGAACAAAGATATGAATCAAGTTTGCCCGGATTTAAAGGCATGTTCATATTTGATGGATTTATAGATCGGTAAACGATGCATGCCTAAGTCGTGAAGTCTTGAAAAATATTTTCCTTACCGAACATCGGAAAATATTTTCCGAAATATTTTTAGGTTTTAGCCGAACACCAGAAAATATTATCATTTTCCTAGAAAATGACTTCTCCCTCCGTGCTGCGATATCATGAATTGCCTTCCCGTGCGCGAAGCGACCATTTTCCGCGAAATGAACAGCCCCTACTAAATTTTTTTTTTTCATTTCAGTGGAAAATTGAACATTCCTGTTATTTAACATGTTGAAGCCCCCAAACTTTAGGAGTAGTACAACTTTTGCACTCAACTTTTAACCATTACACGATACGTATCTAAACTTCAATTTTGTAACTGCCATTAATACTTGGTTATATTTATCATTAGCATGTGCAATGGAAAAAAGGAAATCTTTTTTTTTACCCAAGATTTCAATGAAAATGAGAAAAATGGAAGGTGGAGAAAAATAAATAAAATTAAAAGATATGTATCAGAAAGCACGAATCTCGCTAAATAAAATCTGTCAATATTTGATGAATAAACTAATAGAACTAGTAAACTATTTTAAGAAAAAATAAATGCGGTTAAGTATGAAATTAAAATACTCATTACGTGTTTTAAATAGTTTTTTTTTGGTCGGTGTGTTTTAAATAGTTAACAAATACAAAAATGATGCACCGAATAAAAATATTTAAAAATATCACGTTGGATTTCGGTTAATTATTTCCTTTATGAGTTGAGAACATAATTCCCTTTTATTATTTTTTTTTTTTTATGTATTTTTATGAATCAATTTTTCATAAATTAAATCAACCATTTAAATATACATGGTGAGCTAACAATTGTTGTCCATTGAATTTCTTTCTTTTTGACGATTAGAGCTTTTCCATCTTTATTTAATTTGTGTTCATTCTTTTTCTATGAATATCTTGCTTAGTTTTACTAAAGTGGCGATATTTATTAAATGTTAACAAATTTCTATTTATCTTTCCTATTATTAGTACTTTAGTTGACCTAGTTTTCTCCCATTATATATAATATTTTTTTCATTTTATCACATAGGGTAAAAGAAAGAATTCCATCAAAAACTTAAATAAAAATATATTTTTACCTCTTAAAAATCATGGGTGTTTTATAATGTTGACTGAAAAAATAATGGAGAGTTAACGACGGTAACAAATGAAAGTTCAAGAATATTATATAATAGTTGAAAGTTCGAGAACATATGTCCATTACCCTCAAAGTCCATGAGGTATTTCATAATTTGTTCTAAATTTTAATTAACTTTTTTTTCATAACATTTTTGTTATCTAGACAATAATATCAGGCCCTAACAAATTTTTTTTTTTTTTGGGGAATCTACCCAGCAACTTTAAGTAGGTATTGATGGCCTATAGGTTATTTAGTGAAAGAAATTTTGGCTTTTAGTAAAAGGAGCAATTCAAAGAAAAATCGAACTTTCCTGTTATTATTTTATTTATTTTTATTTTGACATGTTCGCTGTTGTCTCACTTCTTTTGGGCCTCCATTAACCCAATATACGACGTGCTGGGGGATAAAGCAAATTGGCAGAGATTGTCAAAATCCTCCTTCTGAAAGAAATAGAGAAAGCATAGGGGAGGAAAACATGAAGAAAAGATTTCCATTCCATCGGGCCCACCGTTCCCGGTCACCAGGAGCGTGTGAAGAAAAGGCAGAGAAGAGTGGGCACATCCCGAATTTACCTCCAAAAGACTTCCAAACATGGAAGTCTCGCTCGCACATCCCGCCTTCCCGCTTCCTCTTGAATCTCTCCCCTCTTTCACTTCATCACATGCTCACGCACGCAGTTTAACCTCGGAGAGAGAGAGAGAGAGAGAGCGAGACGCGAGGCAGTTGGTTCTCTATTATTTCTTCTTCATTTGTATCGGCAATGCCACTGCGCTCGGGTGACTTCCTTTTTTTCTTAATGGTTTTCTTTCTTGGTGTTTTCGTGAGGAACGCTTTTGCCCTTTTAAAGCAGAAAATTGGATTTGGTTGGTCTTTTGAAGTATCTCGTGTTTTGTTCATGTTGTTTGGGAGTTGGTTGGAAACGAAAAGGACAAGGAAACAAGTTGATGGGTCTGAAACAATGCCTTGGACCAAGGGCTTGCAATTGAATTGTTCGATCAAATGTCTCAACATGGAGCATTCCGGTTTTTACAGCTCTTGTAGTATGCTAAATAGGGAATGCTAGGTTGCTAGATTTATATCACGATCAAGGATACAGGGGGGCCTTCCTATGTGGTGGTCTCACTTAGAAACGAGAGTAGTGTCTTCTGCATTGCTTATTCATTTTTCTTTATGGATAAAAGTTGAAATCGATATTGTTTTAGTTTTTTTAGATGCATCTATGTTTTGATGTTGGAGATAGGGCTTCCAAGGCGGTAAAGAGGCTCTACGTCATGTTGATCCTCCTGCAAACTTGACTAATCAACCAGCCAAGGCCTCTAAAGATAGTTACTAGCGCAGGTTCGACATATACTGAAGAGGTACTTAAAGTTAGAAGTACTTGAGCAAGTTGGGTAATTTCTGGCAATGATAACAAAAATAATTAATAGAGTTGAAGCCATCAGCGGAGAGTCTTGAGGAGAGGGATATCTACTTTGGAAAATTTGGAGATATTGAGATCTCAAGCTACTATCCTGAAATAGAATGCCTCCCTATAATGTTTCTATCAAGCATTTGTTCCAGGCATTGTTGCCCTTTGTTTCGGGCATACTTGTTTTGTTCATCTCTGGTGCTGTCTAAATGTTGATTACTTATTAACTTCTTCTTTGGCAAATTGTGGGAACAGTAAAGGTGATATTTCCTGTAGGAGATGATGATGCATCTATTGTTGCAAAAGCTCAAGCTGTGGTGTCGCTACACCAGAAAGAAGCAGAGTTACTGAGACCCATTGCCGAGGTTCCCCCAGAAAGAACAAGCTTGAATACTCAGGAAAGGAAAAGCGTTCTAAACCTGTAACTTGATGCTGCTGCTACTACTTTGTCTTCTCCTAGGCAAAGGATTTTAGACAATTCTAACGTGTGTTCTAGTGGTTCATCTCTCATGAATTACTGACTTCCCATTTCTGGATGCATTCCATGTTCATAAGCTTGAAGACAGCTGCTGGCGTACTCTCCATAAATAAATATTTAGACAAGTATATCTGTGGAAAATCCTAGGTAATTTTAAAGGGTTTTAACCATAGTCGACATGGCATTTCATGGCCTATAGATAGTCAGAATTTTTGTTACTCCTTTGAGCTCAGTTAGCTAATTTGATCATTAAGTACTTACAGATTTATACAATGACTTTATATCCTTCACGAGGCTCATGGCAGTTTGTGTCATATATTACCACATTGACGGTGGCATCTTTGGCCATATTCCATAGGAAAGAGTGGCTTGTTGATGCTACATTTCATGTATATCGTTTGGATGGTTTGGTTTAAGGCAAGTTAATACCTTCATAATTTAAGAGTGTTTGGTAATGTATTGTCTGTTCTGGTTGGTGCATTTTTATGAGTCCATTGATGAGTGGATGTATTATTCCAAATGGAGTTTTTCAATTTGCTGGTCAAGAGTTCTGAAACTTGGTTTGTTAGATTTCAATCATTTTCTTGTGCATATTATTGGTGAGTGTCAATCAAACTTGTGATTGCCCAAAATTACCCCTTTTACCTATTGACTCGCAATGTCGTCATCTTTATGACTTTTGAGTTCTTTACCGTGCATGTTTCTTTAGCGAGACATCCACTAGCATATGAAAAATAGTCAAGATTTTCCAAAGATCTCAATATGGAAAAATTGACACTTTAGCGTCTATAGCCAATCCAATGAACATTGATTCCATAGCACTATATACACTTTCCTTTTGAAAATATCAAATTCAAAATCCAACCAAAACTACAAAAAGGGAAAAACTCGAGAACAACAAAAAACTCCACGAAAAGATCACGATCAACCATAGTTGATCTATGAGGACTATCCCAACTCCTATAACTTCCTAACTTGATTGAGACGCCAAAAACACTCCCGAAATATAGGAAAGAACGAAATTACCTAGACATTGAAATTTTAAAAAAAGTATAAGAAAAGTGAAGCTAACTAGTTAAAAGTGAAGCTAACTAGTTATGTACCGAGGTGAACGTAGAGAAATATCATGAATTACTTCTTCACGAAATAGGAGGAAGATCACAGCCATCGTTTCCATTGCCTTGATGGTCTTTAACTTTCTTGAGGCAAAACCAAAGGCTGCCATCCACCCTGAAGGACCAAAGCTGAATGACAACATCCTTCATGAGTTCATTCCGCGCGTAAGGATGCGCGACCCCATTCCACCTCTCCGTCAACATGTAAGAAAAATTTTTGCTCTTGTAATTCCACCTCTTCAGTCGCAACCCGTGAGAAACTTCGAGGCACGGCTCAATGAGGGAAACCTTAATGCCCTCCTTCCTATCTAGGATTCGGATCTCTTCTTCGCTCAAGAAACCTTGCCTTACCTGCTTGTTGGGTATAGAGAGCCTACTTTGGCCCCGGCTCATGTCCGTGGCAGTAAGAGTCTTCTCCACCACGAGCGTCATATCCCGACCTTGCATGAGAGAAACCGAGAGAATTAAGAGAGGATGGAGAGAATGTATCGTATTCTCATTAATTGATTTGAAGATGTACAGATCTCTTGTAAATATAGTACAATGGACATGTAATTAAAGAAAGTGAATTATTCTATGTATCAATCTATATCTACATATAATCTTGATTGATATGTACAAATCATAAATAAATCAAATCAAATATTCTCGCATATCTTCCAACACTCCCCCTCAAGCTGGTGGCTTGTAGATGTCCAAGACGCCTAGCTTGCTCAAAAGATATGCGTGTTGTCTCTGACATAAGGGTTTGGTAAAGATATCCGCTGGCTGTTCTGTAGTCCCAATTCCCTTTGTCTCAATCACTCATTCTTGGATCTTCTCCCGTGTGAAATGACAATCCACTTCTATGTGCTTGGTTCTTTCATGCACAATAGGATTTGCAGCAAGTTTAAGACCTGCATCATTGTCACAGTGCAACTTTGTTGGTCCTTGTACTTGTATTCCGAGATCTTTAAGAAGGCCTCGTAACCATACTATTTGACAAGTAGTTTTTGCCATAGCTCTATACTCTGCTTCAGCTGAGGACAAGGATACGATAGGTTGCTTCTTGGTCTTCCATGAAAGAAGAGATTCTCCCAATTTGATGCAATATCCAGTGATTGATCTTCGACTCATGGGACATGTTGCATAATCTGCATCACAGTATGCTGTCATTTGCATGTCGCATCTCTTGGATAGAAGTATCCCGAGTCCTGGACATTTCTTCAAATATTTCACAATTTTCAAGGCAGCTTCCAAATGGGATTGTTTTGGATTGTGCATGAATTGACTAATTGTCTGTACTGCATAAGAGATGTCAGGTCTGGTCATAGTCAGATATATAAGCTTCCCGACAAGCCTTTGATAACCTGATGGATCGCTGAGTGTTGGATCATCATTTCTGGATATACCCTTATCATAATCTGTAGTAGTTAACTTAGTGTTCTGCTCGATGGGAATTATTGCTGGCTTACATCCTGACAAACCTGCTTCTGATATAATCTCCAAAACAAACTTGCGTTGACTAAGGGAAATTCCTTGTTTGGATCGGGCAATTTCGATTCCAAGGAAATATTTAGGTGCTCCTAAATCTTTAATGTGAAAGGTAGCATGCAAATATTCCTTGAAACTCTCTATGGCAGTTTTGTCATTTCCCATAAGGAGAATATCATCGACATATATCATCAAATAGATAGATGACATACCTTTGCTTTGTGTGAATAAAGCATAGTCATGCTTGGATTGTTTGAAGCCTGCTGTTGTAAGAGCATCTCGCAAATTTGGCATACCATTGCCCGGATGCATTTCAATCCATAAAGGGATTTGCGAAGACGACATACTCTATTCTCCCCCTGTCTTCGTAAGCCCTGGGGAATATCCATATAGATTTCTTCGTCTAAATCACCGTGCAGAAAGGCATTGTGTACATCCATCTGATGTAGAGGCCAGTCATTTATGGCAGCAACAGTTAAAAATGAACGGACCGTGACATCTTTGGCGATTGGAGAAAAGGTTTCATGGTAGTCAAAACCTTCTCGTTGGGTGTAACCCTTGGCAACCAATCGTGCCTTGTATCGTTCGATGGATCCATCAGCACGATATTTAGTCTTGTAGACCCATTTGCATCCAATGGGCTTGTGATTAGGAGGCAGGGTAACAAGAGTCCATGTTTGATTATCAATAAGTACCTTCAGTTCTGCCTTCATGGCTTGTTGCCATTTTGGATAAGTGGATGCTTCATCATAATGGATGGTTCTCTATCCTCGATAGACGACTAATGCAACATCTATGTTCTGTGATAATGTGAAAGGAAACATAGGAAGAAATAGGGTACTGAATACTTGGAGAATTGTGAGTGGCACAAATAAAATCTTTGGTCCATGTTGGAGGTCGTGTGGCACGACCAGAGCGTCTTGGTGGATCGACTGCTATAGGATGTTGGACTCTCTCATGAGAGGGCAGTGATGAAGTATCCTGGATGTCCTCATTGTTGCTGGAATCTTCTGGAGTATGCTCCAAGGGATCTTCTGAGGAGGACAAATTCTCAGCTACATGTTCTGTTGTTGCTGGAAGAAAAGTGGGAACCAGAATACCCCTTGTTTGCTCTAGTGATATGTAATTAGAATCACTAGGTAATGTTTCTTCAGATAATAAACCACGAGGATTTGAAATAGTCCCTGTATCCTCATCTGAAGATGTTTCTTTAGAGAAAGGGAAAATGTTCTCATGAAAGATAACATCACGACTAATAATAAATTCCCTCGTAGAAATCTCCATGACTCAATATCCCTTCTGCAGATTCGAATATCCCATGAAAATGCATTGCCGAGCACGTGGACTGAATTTGTCGCGAGGACCCACTGTTGCAATATAGCATAGACATCCGAAAACCCTGAGATTTGTTAGTTCAGGTTTCTTCCGAAATAACAATTCAAAAGGCGTACGCCCATTGAGAACCCGAGTGGGCATACGGTTGATTAAATAAGCATCCGTGGTGACACAATCTCCCAAATATTCTTCAGGAATTGAAGCTTGGAATTTCAAAGCACGTGCCACTTCTAGTAGATGGCGATGCTTGCGTTCAACCACTCCGTTTTGTTGTGGTGTGTAAACGCATGAACTTTCATGTTGGATCCCATGGGATGAAAGAAAGGAAGAGCAATTGTGACTAAAAAATTCTGCTCCGTTATCAGTTCGAATCCGCTGAATGGATTTTTTAAACTGATTCTTGGATAATGTGATGAATGTTTTTAAATAGGAGTAAGTCTGATCCTTAGACTGCATCAAAAAAATCCATGTTGCACGAGAATAATCGTCGACTATAGTGAGGAAGTAGCGAGATCCATCATGATTAACAGTACGATGAGGTCCCCAAATATCCACATGAATTAGAGAAAAGATCTCACTAGTACGGGAATTACTAGATGGAAAAGGATTGCGAGAGTGTTTTGCAAGTGGACATATAGGACATTGATGGCAAGGAAAAGAAGAACTATGACCCAATCTCAAGTGCATAAGGGAATTTTTGTCATTCATGCTCAAATTACATAGGGAAGATTTATTCAATGAATTGCATAGTAAACCAGAATTACTTGGAAGATTGGACCAGAAAAATAATCCTTCTTAAACTTTACCCCACCTATCGGTCTCCCAGTCGAAAGGGCCTGAAAAAACAGTATCGCATTGAATAATACTTGATATGAATTTTCTGTGCAGACTTTTGACACAGAGATGAGATTGAATTGGAATTCCGGGACATATAGGACATTTCTAAGAATAATCTGGGGACTAAGGTGTACTGTTCCTGTCACATTAACATGGGTGATATTTCCATTTGGTAATTGGACAGAAACAGGAAAATCGAGCACCTCATTTATACTTGAAAAAAACTTTGTCACAAATAATGTGATCACTTGCCCCGAATCAATAATCCATGCTTTCCTTGATATAGAATTAATCAAGGAATATGTGATACCTGAGAAACTCCATCCTTTGTCAGATTTATCCAATTTTTGCATTGCTTGAATCAGCTGTTGATATTGCCCATAAGTAATGAGAGGATCAGAATTTTGACCAGTGGGTCCACTGACTTGATAAGCAGTTGAAATTTTTTTTCCTTTGTCTCCTGGCCTTCCGTGCAATTTCCAACAGCTGTCAATTGCATGGTTAGAACGTTTGCAATATTCGCAAAATAATTTACCCTTTCCTTTGAAATTTTGCCCGAAATTTCTTGCTGACGTGGCAAGAATCTGGCCGTCGATCTCCTTTCCCGCGGACAAATCTCCACCGTTGGATCCGCTTAATGTGTCGCCCATTTGCGAGCCGTCGGATCCTCGCGCTCGATTTGAGCCGTCGAATCCTCGCGCTCGATCTGAGCCATTAGATCCCCGCGCTCGATCTGAGCCGTTGAAAGATTCCTTATTAAAGGAAAACGACTCAGCTGTTCCGCCAAACCCTAGCGTGCCCCTTCTTTCTCTCTCGCGTGCTAGGGTTTTGAACCCGTCTCGCCGATCGCCGCGAACCGCAAGAGCGATGCTCTCACCGCTCCTTGCATGGTCTCGGTGATGCGAGGCGGCGGCTCTCCCCGCACCGCTAGTTGAAAGATTCGGCCGATCGGTGGCATGGGCTCCATGGCAAGAATCTACGATCGAAAGGTAAGAAAACTCGTTCAAAATGAGGAGAAAGCGTGTGGCTTTCTCTCGTCCTTGATAGATCCGTATTGCTTGATCGTGGCTTCGGGCCCTCGAGCTTCTCTCTCGCCGCCTCGAGGTTGTTCCACGTGACGATAGCTTGTTAAAACAAGCCGTCACTGACATGTTACCCTGTTTTAAGTTGCTGATTTCCTGCATTAGGGTAAATATCTTCGCTTGATCGAGTTTACCGTACATTTCTTCAATGTTTTTCCACATATTTCGGCATCCCTGTCGATGGCGGTCCAGCCCGAGACCTGCGGGAGACGCAATTCCCGATCCAAGTTTGGACGAGTTGATTGCTCTTCCTCCAGAGTCTGGCTAGACGTTCATCGACAGGTATGGGAATGGATCCGTCAAGAAAACCGTCTTTTTCCTTTGTTGCTAGGGCCCGCCGGAACTCCTGCAACCATTTGTGGTAATTTTCTGATCCGGTCAACTGTTGGTTGATCGGCCGCAGTTCTGGTCCGTCGGTATTGGAAAGAAACAGAGGGTCGCCGGGTTCTGGTCGTCCGGCGAAAGTCCCTGCTGGAAACGGCATGAAACCAGGTGTGAGATTCGGGTAGGGATTCGTCCCTAGACCCGATTCGCTCGACCCGATTGGAAAACCCGCATTGTAATATCCGGGTAGGGATTTGTTCCGTACCCGGTTGACCCGACCCGTTTGTCCGCTCCAAGCCTTGGCTGTGTTTGCCCCACTTGTGGTTGGCGGGCCTTCGTTGGTTTGGACGTGGCTCTGGTGGCCCACGAAACCGGGCGATGATGAACCTGGGCTTGGCCCAAGGTAAAGTGGATAAGGAATCCACTGGTAAGGTTGGCCCATCATGGGTTGCCCCATATTGGACTGAGCCTGCGTGGGTTGCCACTGGATGGGTTGGGCCTGGAAGGGTTGTTGTTCCATTGCTGATGATTGTTGTTTGATCTGAGGAAGAATTGCAGGTGAATTCCGAGCCTGCGAAGTCTGTGGAATAACTCCTTCAGTAGACTGATCATGAGCAACAGAAGCTTCATCTTGCGGCGTGTCCATGGTAAGCAAAAAATCTTCTTTAGGAGTGACACTGATGCTATTCTGTTTTGTATGACAGGATTTTGGCAAAAGGTCGAGAAGGAAGATTGAAGAGGAAGCTAAGATAAGCCTGTAGGCTCTGATACCATGAGAGAAACCGAGAGAATTAAGAGAGGATGGAGAGAATGTATCGTATTCTCATTAATTGATTTGAAGATGTACAGATCTCTTGTAAATATAGTACAATGTACATGTAATTAAAGAAAGTGAATTATTCTATGTATCAATCTATATCTACATCTAATCTTGATTGATATGTACAAATCATAAATAAATCAAATCAAATATTCTCGCATATCTTCCAACATTGCATCTCCTGAATTTTGTCCATGTACTTCGTCGGCAATTTGCTTGGTCCGATTAGAGCCGCGAGACCCGTCTTGGGAGTTTGCTTGGGTTTCTTGGAAACTCTTCCCCATTCTTGGGTTTCGGAGGAATCAAATGTACGCGACCTCTTCTCGTGGTTCTCAGCGACAGCTCTCGAAGGCTCTTGCTTGTTGTTTTGGACAACGACAAATGGATCAGAACTTGACGTCTGGGCGTGGAATGTCGGCCTTCGCGCTCGCGGGGATCTCTTCTTCCGAACGATCCATCCGACACCGATTGGCCCAAAAGTGGTGGTGATCACGAGGGTGACCTTCTTCTCAACATCACGATCCAAGATGGAAGGCCCGAGACTTAGCTTTCCCTCGGAGATCAATGAAGCTACGTCTGCCAAGAGACTGAGAGATGCGAAATCGAGCTTCATCTTTCTCTCCCCCTTTGAAAGTCGGTTTGCAGACCGAAAATAGACCGTCGCTGCCGGAAAACTTTGATACCCCATTATCGCCAAGTGATGAAGAGATGAACAGACAAAGAGATGATGATCGTGGGTTTTCAGAGAGAGAGAGAGAGAGAGAGCGCGACGAAGAAGGGGTGAGAGGGAGGGGAAGAAGAAAGCTAGTGCGATTGCAAAATAGGAAATATTAGGAATTACTTGAAGAAGATGAGAATTCTGAGTGGATCATCAGTGAGATACGGGAGTTTCAAATTAGGAAATATTAGGGCAAGTAGCGACTGCGTGGCCATTGTGACCGTTGTGACCGTTGAGTGCTTGGACGAATGATTCTGAAAAATAATTTGTTGTCGATCTCCGAATTAACCACGAATTGTTGTCTGCCCCCGAGTTTTTCACCAAAAAATTGCACTTTGATTTTAATTGCACGTGTATTACAATTCTCTGGATTTTAATTACACGTGTACCTGAAAACAGAGCATGATTTTGCGAGGAGCCGAGAGCTAATAAAACATTATCACTGATTTCTTTCCGTCACAGGTCTTCTTCATCGTTCTCAATCGCCAGAAATCTGCCGTGTCTGTCGATCTCCACCGCTCCCACCACGGCGCCAAAACTCCTCTTTTCTGCCCTGTTTTCTGGCCGAGAAGTTTCATCTTCATTGCCAACACGTCTAGGACCTCCATTCTCCGATCTGCACACCAGCCGAGGCTAGAAGTCCAATTAACCAATGTAAAATCCGTTCGCTCTGTTTCTGTCGCGTATGGATGAAACAGAGGCCTGGAGCTCTATTTGATGTTTGTAAGAACAGAGTTTGTGACTGAAGCTCTTTCGAGCTATTTTGAAGTGTTTAATGTGAGCTGATGTTGTTGTGATTTTCTGAAATTGAATCATCGCTTCATATGTGTACAAGTTCATTGATCGAAATGCATATCACTCGTTTGATGAAATGCTCGAACTAAATAAATCAGGATGTGCTTCTATTCAACCCTTGAATCGAAAGTCACGCTACCTCAATCCGACCTGTTCTTGACTCATTAAAGCCTCATTTATGGGTTGTCTTCCGTTGGAATATGATATTCATTTGTCATTGAATTGGTGTTATGATTCTCATCATCGGTATGTTTCTCTTGGTCGCTATGCCTGGTCCTGATATTCTCTCTCGCTGTGTTGTTTCTTTTTCTGTCTTTGAGTTCCATTTACTAAGGCGTGTTTGCGTGGTCATCTGCACTTGTGGTGGGAGTTCTGTGGTGGCCGGAGGTCTATGATAATGGAGGAAAGCATGTTTGTGTTGCGCTGTTCTTATCACGGTACCGAGGTGCGTTGTTCTCTTGGTATGGTCTATTGATTAAGGGGTAGAACCTGTGTCGATGAAGTTCCTCGTGTGATTGATTAATGAGCGCTGACTGTTTAGACATAGAAGAAGACTAAAGGAAAACAGAAAGAGAGTTGAGAGGCTGTTGCATCAGAGAAGATGGACGGAAAGAAAAAGAAATAACTATAAAAAAATAAATGAAAAAAATGGAAAAAAAATAAAAGATGAAAGATAAAAATATTTGGAAAATACAGTTGTTGGATAGGTTGTTAAGTCTCATGAATAATTTTATTTGAATTTCATTTAGTCTGTGATCTTATACTTTATGAAGTTACATTCATGATTTTCGGGATAATATGAATTTTCAATTGTTTTACACAAGAAAAGCTATAAGCGGATAGTTAGACACAACCGGGTGCAATTTAAATGTTATTCCTTTTCAACTTAAATCGGGTTGTAATAAAGAAAGCTGTATACATGTTGCTAAAATCGTCACAAGAAAATGAACCATGATGATATTACATGTACAAAGTTATTGCAATGGAACCCATTCTCTTTAGGAGAGATCACGGAAGTCCTCTAAATTAGGCATCTCATGACTAGGCCAAACACAGAGATCTGTACAAGTCAGTTCTCCATTTTGTTTTCAGTAACTACTGCTGTAAATCTTCTCAGGCTCTAATGTTCTTTCCGGGATGGAACAATCCTTTTTCAGAATGGGCAATCGATCGAACCATTTTTACTGGAGTCCTAACTGCACAAGCAGATATATGATGTGATAATATGTCGACCGCCATTTAGTGAGACAAATGTAGGATGCCAAGACACCAAGTCTGACAAAATACTCAACATGAGGACCATCGACGAGGAACTCCTTATTTCGTTGTAGTCCATGTCTGTCGAGTTGCTTGACGGCAACCACCTGACGAAAAAGGAAAGCGTGATTTCATAGGCCTCACATCTTTCCAAGACAAAGAAGAGGGAGCGAGTAGAAGCCCCTCTATCACCTGCCCAGTCCCCTGGAGAGTTCCTTTGTATGCTCGACGAAATCCACCTTCGCCACAACAAGCACTCCAGTCACAAATTCTTCGTGGCCCTGGCTACCTCGTGGAAAGCGAAATTCTGGGCCGTGACATTTCCACTCTCGACTTCCTCTCCCTTGTTTTTCGCTTCGCCTCCGGGCTTAGGCTACGACAAGTGAAAGGAGGAAAGATAAATTTTCAACCAGTACCTCAAAGACACAACAAATGACCAACTACTACTAATATCAGATGTTACATATCTTAATCATGAAAGTTCAGGTACTATTTAATGCACTAGTTAGATCTTCCGCGCGGCAGACTTCCTATAAAGCTCATGATTGCCCCATGCAACATCTCCCAACGAAGCAATTTCCAAAAGACTGATATTTGAAGAACAAATCGCACGAATCACGCTTGGAGATACAAAAGGGGTCTTTTAGAATCTTCATGTGGATGCTTTGTTGCTCATCATGCATCAAATGTTGATTCATATCTGTTTGTGAGACCAAACCTGATGAATACTATCATTACCATTCAGTATGGCATTCTAGGTTCCCAATTTAGGTCTTTAGCCATTACATTGGCGCTTCTAATGAAATTGAAAATCCTGAGGTTACTGTAAATGGGTATCACTGGCCCCACTTATCTCTCAGCCAAAGAGAAAAGTAAACATCAATAAAGGGACGCAGAAGAGAAATCAGAAACTCGATTTTCGAGGCATTCATAAATTAGTCCGTGGAAAATCGTTACTCATCAAAATTTAAATGGGTTTTCAATGAGGACTAAGCTTCCAGAGAGCATCAACAGAAGGAAAAACGGCGTGGAAAGCAAAACTAGCAATGGGCAATAGATACCATCGAGAGCAAACGAATGATCAAACATTACCTGTTTCAGTTTCTGTAACAAAATTGTCAAGACAATAACATTCATGCGGCAGTTCTGTGAAGTAAAGTGAATTACTAGACTTGCACTATCCATGTCGTGTTCCCTCGAACATGTATACCCTTAGACTCCACGAGAACCCCAAAAAAATAAAAAAACGAGAAATTATAAATACAGAACTTTATTGTACAGAAGACCACCAACTGATTGGTCTGCTGAAAAAGAGTAGGTCCGAAAGTGTTTGGCCAATGACAAGAATTGTGCTTGTATGCTTTAAATTAACCTCTTCCGTTGAGCATACGCGCTTTGCGCCAATAACATATATCTTGGAATTTAAATTAATTTTTTCTTAAAATTACATATATCAAACTTTTAATTTCTCTTATGAAATTTGACTTATTCTGAATTTTAGCTTAAATCTTAGCATTTTGTATTTCCATTATAGAACTATTTTGGAGTTGTCGGTTAATTTAATTTCAATTTCATCTCTATTCACATATCTATAACGATTCTCCTTCGAAAAGTTACTTGAGCTTTGACTTCAACTTAGCCACTGAAGTTTAATTCATCCGATATAATCGCATTTATTTAAGAAGTTAATATACATATTAAATTTATTCCATGTAAATAGTTCATACATCTACAATCAATTAAAGGGTCAAAATTCAACCACTCACCCCATTTAATATGACTGTAATTTCCTTAAATGCCACCATACTTTATAAAAATCACCTACACCTCCAAACTTGATCCCCAAATCTCTTCCTCTCTCCCTCCCAGAACAATGGAGAGATAAAAAGGGCAACATCTAACGAAATAGGTTTCTCCCCGAGATTGACCTAGTGGCAAAAGCTTTGTTGTGCTTTCACCTCCAATATCGGTGTTTGCGTGTTCGATTCTTGTCCTAGAGAATTTGGATTTATGTAGAGAAGAGGTCATGAGGATGGGTTGTTTGCTAGTTCATCTCTAGATAGCCGATTAATTACAGTTATATACCTAGGTTATCCGAAAAAAAGAAAGAGGTCAAGGTTTGTGGGGGAGAAGGAAGAATAGCGGAAAAGAGAGGGAAAAAAATAAAAGAAGAGAATTAGCACTGAAGTGTTATTTTAAGCAAAAAAAAAATTATGTAGAGGATTCCAACCACATCTACATAAAGTATTATGCATCCTATAAGTGACTTTTGTTGGCTCCTCGTCTCCGACACTTTGGGTGGTGAATGCAAGTGATTACAAGATGTTAGGATTTTCTACAATAAATGCATGGAGCAATGAAGGACTAATTGATAGATAAGTTAATCTCTAAACACATCTGCATATCATGCTCTTAAACGTCCACAGTGAACTCTTAAGTTTGAGTCTCTTCTGTAGATCAACAAGGCATTGCGTGGTTTTTCCCGTTTGTGATTGCATGGCATAGCAGCTCAATGAAAGGCATCCCAAACAAGGACAGATCCATCTAGGCAATTTCTATGGTGCTCTAAAATTTTGGGGTAAAATTTAAGTGACCGTAAGAGATTTCAAATCACCCATATATAGATCGTTACTATGGTAGATAAGTTTTGCATCATCTTAAACTAGATTGTCACCATGTATAAAGTTTTGATAGAGCAAAGGATCCACGACTAGAGCAGTATCTATTATGTTAGCACACAAATACTATTTACCTTATGCTTGGTAACATTTTGGAAGCTTCTTAGGGTGCGTTTGGTAACACTTCTGTTCCAAAAGTGTTCCGGGGAACGAGAAATAGAAAAAGTGTTTCGTTCCGGGGAACAATTTTTGAAAAAAAACGCGTTTGGTAAACTTGTTCCGGGAATAAAAAATGAACGAAACACGTTTGGTAAATTTGTATTTTTTTTATTTCTTTTAATTTTTTAATATTTTTATTTTTATTTTCATTCTTTTCTTTCTTTTTTTATTTTTTTCTTCTTTTGGCCGGTCGCCGGCTCCGCCATGGCCGGCGACCGGCCGACGAGGGCCGGCGGCCTCGCCTTGGCCGGGCGAGGTCGGGCTCGCCCAGATCCGGCGAGCCCGAGCTCGCCGCCCACCGGCGAGGCTCTCGCCCGCCTTGCCCGAGCCGGGCGAGCTCGAGCTCGCCCAGATCCGGCGAGCCGAGCTCGCCCAGCCACCGCCGAGGCTCGGCCTCGCCGGGCCATCGCCGGGCGACGCCGGCTGGAGGTGGCCCGGTGAGGCCGAGCCTCGCCGGTGGAGCTCGCCGGATCCGGGCGAGCCCGACCTCGCCCGGCCAAGGCGAGGCCGAGCCTCGCCGGGGCCGGCGACGCTCGGCCTCGCCTGGGGCGGCGACGCCCGGCGAGGTCGCCGGCCCTCGACGGCGTCGCCGCCAAAAGAAAAAGAGAAGGAAAAGAAAAAAAAAGAAAAGAAAAAGAGAGGAGAGAGAAAATATGTTTCTCTTTTTGTTCCAGAAACAAGAAACAAGTTTTTTTGTTTTTTTGTTTCTGTTCCAAAAGTGTTTCAGGGGAACAAAAAATAGATTTGGAACAAAAACGCAAACAAACGCGTTTACTGTTCTTTTTTGTTCGGAACTGGAAAAAAACACAAAAATTGTTTAAAAACAAAAAAAAGAAGTATTACCATGCAGGCCCTTATTTAGATTTACTGAGGCGTACAACTCACATTTTCTAACATGACCTTGGAAGTGGGGCAAATTTTGAAAGGGAAGGAAACCCAATTTCGTTCTCAAACAATTTTTAAATTCTTCTCCAATTTTCCGCACCCACATGCCATTTTTCATCTCCCGAACAAAGTTTAAATGAGATGATCATATTTAATTAGTTCGTTTTTCATCAATAATATTCACAGGGATTCATGTGGGCGGTTTAATTTTTGAGGAGCGTCTATTGTCGATGGATGAAGATGGCTCATATTCAATTACTTATATGTTGGGTTCTTTCGTGAATGAAGACATGATCATTGAAAGACGGTGCCCTAAGATGTGAATGAGCTCATTTAATCAATCCATCAATAGTTACACGTCATGTCACTTAGTAAATAAGATTTAGTACATGCATGCTGAATGCATTTCTCAATGATCATGTGCCTAAAGCACACTTGATTAGGCGTCCATCTATGACACTTTATGTAACAGTGTTTTATTTGTTTGTAATAGACTAACAAAAAATTAAAATAAAAAACATCCAATTACTATTTTTTCCTTCTTAGGCGCTCAAAGAGTCCTAGACGTCCTACCAATAAAGAATTACTAATTTATCTTTCTAGTAAGAAGAAGAAATGTAAAAATATCTTTTATCGTACAGTAATTAATCGTATAAAAAAATTCATCTACAAATCAGTTTCTTTTATATTATAATGTCACAGTCTCAATGAATAAATAAAAAAACTTGAAACTGCCAAGGTATGTCGATAATTAAGTGAGAGTTAACATGAATTAACATAATTTAGTTAGTCTCCGAGGAGACCGCAGGAGTCTATTGTGACCGCAAGATCGAAGATCCTCTATACAACACAAACAATAATGCTCCCTTTGTATGCTCTTCCTAGACATGCTCACTAAGCAGGCCTAGGCGGGCTCTAGCCGGCCTTGGGCTTGAACCCTTGAGCCCTTGCCAAAGTCCGAACTTGCAGGTTTGGGCAAGTGCCTGGGCCAGCCCAAGGGAAAAACATGGGCGGGCCTGTCCAGCCCATCGAGCCACCTTTCTTTTTCTATTTTTGTTCAATAAAGATTAATGTAAATGGAAAACAAATAAAGATATGTTAGGACTTTGTGTTATTTTGTTTTATCAGTTTACCTGTGAGTTTTATACTGCTTTTCTCTACCGTATTAGAATTTTTTTTTTCTAATAGTTTTCATAAATATTGAAGCAACTAATTACATATACAATCTCATTTTTTAGTAAATATGTGGGTTGCCAGGCCTCAAGGTCCTTGCCCGCCCACTAATTGGGTTTAAATTT
The DNA here is from genome assembly GCA_014182395.1 of Eucalyptus sp. ANBG9806169. Lineage (NCBI taxonomy): Eukaryota > Viridiplantae > Streptophyta > Magnoliopsida > Myrtales > Myrtaceae > Eucalyptus > Eucalyptus sp. ANBG9806169. The sequence continues at coordinate 12,068,451 of CM024581.1, read as the reverse complement.
TTGTCCAGTTTTGCCCACTGATTGCGAGCCAGCCCATCCATTAATCATGTCTGGCTCTGATTCCAAATTATCCATATTGTGTATACAACAAGGTGACTTCCTACATTTGCAGCCTCTTTGGTGGAATAAGGTTATGATTTATGCTAATAGCATCAAAGTTCTCAAAATATCCCTAAAAAAAAGATGAGAGAACATAAGAATCGCCACTTTAAAAGTTAATCCCAATTCATGATTTTTAATACTCAGTATATGTTATTTATGATATAAGTAAGATATTTTTATTCTTCAATAATTTATTTGTAAATACAATTATAAGTTAAGCATATAATATTGGATTATACAAGGGCAAGGGTCACAACATTGTTCATGAAGAGACTAAATTCCCCTCAAAAGAATGAAGACAATCTTAAGTGGTCAACCCCACACAGAGATTCTTCCTTCAAAGCTTCATTTGAAACCTTCCAGGTTAAATAAGCTTCTTCGAAATTTGCGAAGTAATTTGACACAAAACTTCTGTTCATTGTGGTTTTGACAGACGACGAAGCGCCCTGATTCCGTGCTTTACCGACAGAAAAGATGAAAACCAAATTTTGTCCTTTCAGGAGTAATGGCTCAAGTTAAATTTTATTTTCTTTTCAGTTGTCAATCGATTCATGAACTTCAATGTGTATCAATGTTTCTAACTGGGTGTGTTATAACTTGTGTTTTGGGTTTAAAAGAGTATTGGAGAGCATTAATATTGCATCCCATATCATACTCATGTCGCCAACTCGCTTATAACGCACTATTGTTTTGTAGGTTTTGCTCAAAAAGCTTAATGTAACATGTGCTACAATAGATTTGATTAATCAGTTTCGATAACGAGAATGTCTTTCCCTGAATGATGTAAGAGCAAATTTGGTTAAAGATAGGTTTAAGTTATAACAGGGGGCTTATCTAATAGTAACACACTCTTCGTCTCTCTAATATAAACCCTTCTATGAACATTAACCTTTTTGCTGGGCTAAAAGGAGTCCTTGAACGTCTCCTTTTTTGGCAGTAACCTGTGTGAATTCTGACCAGCCTCCTTGTGATGAAGTTCATGTTTGGAACTTTGTTTGTTTTTACAAACTAAGTGCATTTCTTTTTGTCCCACATAGGAAAAATGGGAGGAAATGGGCTAATTTATAAGTGTGAGGTTTCCTTGGTGTATCAAAAATAATGATTAGGTATGAACTAGACCTCATCATATCCACGTGTGGGTGCGCGAATAATTGCGCACTTAACACTTAGCGATTTAATTAGCACTAATCTCTTTATTATTACTATTTTTTTTATTTCGTATGGTTATCTTATTAACTTTAATCAATTCAAAGGTTGTTTTGTTTATTGAGAATTTTCGGAAATTAATAAATAATAATTTTGAAATTTTATTTATTAAATAATAATAATTCCTTTTATTTAGAATTTTGTTTGTGTCCTTTCAAGACAACCTTTGAAAAAGATACCTGTTCAGTTTGCAACATTTCCCAAATGTTTGCATTTGTTTGGTTTTTACTTTTTACGAATGAATGCCTTTGTTCATTTGAGCAATTTTCGAAAGAATGTGTTTGTTCATTTTCGCAACTTTTCACAAAGAGTTGTCTACGTTTTAATATTGTTTTATATATATTTGTCAGATTGAGGAAGAATGTGTGTGATCATTTTTCATCTTTTCGAGTCTTATTTTTGAAAACTACAGCCATCCTTTCAATTGTTTCCTAGAGAGACCCTGGAGAAATACTAGAATTGTTATATAGTATTCTCATTTAGAGACTTTGTTGTATATATTTTTCGGTGACCATTAGCAACTTTGTGGGGCAAATAAATTCTTAAAGAAAGTGATATCACACATCAAAGTCCGACTCAAGTACTCTAAAGATCTGTCTTCATTGTTCTATCCTATTCGAAGCAATATTTTCTCAACAATTTTAAGGACATTGTCGGAGACAATCAAAGTGATGAATCAAGACATGGTCAAACTGGACCGGTTCGATGGGAACAACTTTGCTCGCTGGAGGGACAAGATGATGTTCTTACTTACTACTTTGAAGATTTCCTACATACTAGATCCTAACTTGGCGCTTATAGAAGATCCGAAGCCTACTTCTGAGGGAGGACAGCAAAGTGCAAAAGCCATTGAGAAACTTGATAAGGAGAAGAAGAAATGTGCGGATGATGAATTACTTTGTCGAGGACACATTCTGAATATACTCTCCGATCGTCTGTACAACTTATTCACTGAAATGAAGTCGATTAGAGAAATTTTGAATGCACTGGAATTCAAGTACAAAGCGAAGGAGCAAGGTACCAACAAATATCTAATCGCAAAGTATTTTGATTTCAAGTTTATTGACACTAAACCCTTGCTGGAACAAGTCCATGAATTGCAAGTACTTGTGAATAAAATGCGTGCCCTCAAGATTGATATTCTAGAAGCTTTTCAAGTTGGAGCAATTATTGCGAAATTGCCTCCAAGTTGAAAAGACTATGGAGAAAGGCTGATACACAAGTCAGAGGACTTTACTTTGGAGCAAATATAAAAACATCTTTGCATTGAGGAAGAGTCACGTTTACGTGATAATTCTGTTTTGTACAATTCCAAGGTAAATGCTGTGGAAAGAAAACAGAAAACCGGTCAAAACTTTAAAGTAAAAAGCGGGCATAAATTTAAGAGAACACAAAAGAATAAAAAAGGTTGTTGTTTTGTTTGTGGCAAGCAAGGACATTACACCAAGGAATGCATTCACCACAAGAGCATTTCAAAGGGCGAGAACATTCCGACGGTGAAAGCATATGCAAATCTGGTTGAAGAAAATTATGTGGTCATGATTTCAACCATGTTTTCGAACATGAGAGTTTCTGAAATTAATGATACGATGGCTATGATTTCTGAAATTAATTCTACCACCGTCCAATATGGTTGGTGGTTAGATTCTGGAACAACAGTCCATGTGTGCAAGGACAAATACATGTTCTTTTGGGGAGTGAGCCATGTCCCACAGAGCACCTTGTCCCTTGAGTTGTCCTAGGTGGGGCCTTTGATGTTGAATCCTTATCCATTGACTTTCCTTCTCCTTTTAGTCACGCACAAGATTCGCGGTTCCATCTGCCAACTAATTACAAATTAGCCAAATTTGCCACTACACAATCTGAAATTTTCTTTTTTGTTGACCAGCTTTTTTACGTGTTATTGTCCAATGATATGGACACTATATAATATACCTCTCAGCAAAGCAAGGAAGAAAGTTTTTCAAGCATGAATGATAAGAGCACCTTAAGAAAATCATTTTCTAATTAAATCCTTATCCGTGTTTCGATTGAGCATTCTATAAAGACTTAATATCTCATAGATCAAGTACAAAAAATATGATATTTGAGCCATCTCAATCGACTTTGGGCTGGCATCGTATGTGATTGATAAATTGAATAATGTTATTTCATGGAAACATCTTTCCTTGCCCGGCATGCACATTCTTGGCGTAGAGAGAAGGAAATTTAGAAATATAGAAAGTTCAATTGACAAAAAGATGGACACGTGTGGGTAAACATCGCCCGAAAGTGCGGAAAAGTATCATAAAAATCATAAATTTATTTATTACATTTGTATCAATTTAGTTTTGAGTCTTTTGACCTACTGCCAATTTAGTCATTCCAATTAATTTTGACTAGAATATTGCTAATGCGGACTTTGGCCGACCTACGTGGTATGATCGGCGATGATGTGGATAACTTTTAATAATTTTTTTCTTTCAAATTTTTATTTATTTATTTATTTATTTATTTTTATTATTATTATTATTATTATTATTATTATTATTATTATTATTATTATTATTATTATTATTATTATTATTATTATTATTATTATTATTATTATTATTATTATTATTATTTTCTTTCTCTTTTTCTTTTTCCTTTCCTTTTCCTCTAGATTGTCATTGAGGTCCGACGACTGGATAGAGGTGAGCCTTTGGCCAGCCTGGCCAGATCTGGCGAGGGTTAGCCTTGCTCGTCCAGTGTGAGGCCGCCCTCATAGCCTCTAGCGAGGTCCCTCGCTAGCCCTCACCTCTAGCTAGTCATAAGACCTCAACAATTGGCTAGAGGAAAATGAAGGAAATAAATAAAAAATAAATAAATCGAGAAAATATTAAATTTTGTCTACGTTAGCACTGGTCTTGCCACATAGGCCGATTGGCGTCCACGTTAGTAATATTCAGCCAACATTGTCATAAATAACTAAATTAACACTGGGTCAAAAAGTTTAGGACTATATTGACACAAATAAAATGTTTATGATTAAATTGGCATCAGCATAATAGGTTTAGAATTTTTTTTGACATTTTTCCTCCAAAAATGTGTTTGCAGTAGGGTTTGCTCTAACTTTATATAAAGTGGCCACACATGCTTGTACATTACATGACAATTTAGTGCAAAATCCAACTCATCTGTCTTCTCTTCATTCTTTGTCGCGAACTAGAATTGGTTCAAACAATGGAAGGTGAAGCAATTAATAAATTAGTTAAGCAAAAGTTCCTCCAAGAAGGATAGTCGTTAATGTTCTCTCTATTTTGGAGCAAAACAAGATATGCAAGTACAGAAGACAAATATTGCATGCATGCAATCGAATATATCTTTTATGCAATTACACTTGTTCTGTATACATTTGAAAGATACCCCACCACGATGTGTACAAACGACATATTTGGTGAAAGAGAGAGAATTTGAAGAAAATAAAATCACTCCATCGCTTCTGCGAGAGAGGTTAGATGGGCATAGGGGAATGTAATCCCCGTGCTATCCTCTAAAGCTGTTCTTAAGGGTGGTAAGGCAGCATCACCAATTCTTGCATTCGTAAATGCTACTATCTTTTACCATGTGTTTTTCGGGAAAAGTGTCAAAAAAATCCCAAACATTTTGCATTTGTGCCAATTTAGTTCTAAACATTTTGATTTGGTGTCTATTTAGTCATATACCTTTTAAATTAGTGTCAATTTAGTCTTAAATATTTTAGTTTTGTACCAATTTAGTCATTCCAGTTAATTTTATTCGAATTTTACTAACTGGACACCGGCCCGCTAATATGACATCATCGGCGCCGACATTGACAATTTTTAATAATATTTCAATAATATTTTAATTTTGTATATTATTCTAATTTTTAAATTTGTTTTCTTTTTTTTTCCTTTCTTTTCATTCTTTCTTTTTCTCCCTCCTCCCTTTCTTCTTCCTCTTGGCGAAGGCTGGCCGACAAGCAACGGCTAGCCACTGGCCATGGCTAAACGGGTTGGCCTCCCAGCGGAGCGAGGCCAAGCCCTAGTGAGGGTCGGCGCCTCCTTTGGATTTGGCCTAGGCAAGGCTGATCCGTGCTTGGGCAAGGGCCGGCCTCGCCGGTTTGGCCGAGTGAGGCAGACCTTTCTGGGCGAGGGCTACCTCACTAGGTATCGTTGTTTGTAAAATTCTAAACACAAGTGAACGTGTTAAACAAGTAATATAATGATAAGAAAGAGTATCATCCCACGGAGATCGATGATTAATAAACTAATTAAATACTAAAATAGATTAATTCTAAAATTTATCTAATGGATCAAAATATAATTGAGAAAAAATTAAAAAATAAAATTTGGAGACTAAATGCAGTCAATCAGATAAATATGTTAGAACATCCGATTTCACCATAACCACTAGATATGAATTTCAGATTATTGTGGGTACAAGAACAATATCAAACATGTGATAGTGAAATTTCCAAATCTATTTGCTATCATATCTCTAGGTATAGCAAACCTACTTAATTTATTAATCCACTATATCTCTATGTGAATTAAAATAAACATAAGTGCATTAAAAACTATGAACATTCCCGATTTACAATGAGTATTTTGGATCACCTTATCATCGAAAGCTACACAAATAATGCGGTATATCTATATCCATGTTGGATTCATGGTTATATATTATAATGAGCAATCGCATATTATCACTTTCGGTCTCAAACTTGCACATTAGATGATTTAAGTGGTGGCCATTTACTCAAAAGCATTATACACGATAATATATAACTTGCATGAATGAAATCAATTGCAAAACATAAAAATTATGAAATTCACATTATCATGGTTATGCTACATCGTAGCCCTAACAAAAGAAAATTAGAACATAGTAGAAGAAGAAATATAAATATAAATCAAACATAGCATCTTGAATCAAAGAACAAGAATTCTATCACCACTTTTGTCTTCTCTTCAAAATACTTGAAAAATTCTTAGAATAATGAAAAACGATCTAACAAAAACCTAGTTGCTCCCTCAGGCTCTCAATGTTCTCATATTTATAGGATATATCCAAAATCCTTATTTCCAAGCAATTGCATATAAAATTATGGAGTAAATTAGAGGATCTCTGATTTGATATCTATCTTCCATTGCTTTTTGATTTGAATTCCTAATTTTTTTTCATTATTTTCCTTATTTTCTCCATATCTCATTATTTTGCATAAACAAAGAAAATTCAAATAATCAGAAAGAAATTCAAATATTTTCTCATAGATATTGCATTATTTGTTACTTAAAATAGGTAAAATAAATCTATTTTTATAGATTTATCAATCGCCTTCACTTGAGCGGTGCCCCACGAGGCCGCCCTAGCTTGGGTGAGGGCCGGCCTCAGTAGAGTTTTCCTCGCCCAGGGTAGGTCAGCATCGCTTGGGCGAGATCCAGCTACACTAGCCCTCACTGGGGCTTGTTCTCACCCTGGCCAAGTGAGGCTAGCCTACCTGGCCATGGCTGGTGGCCACTGCCAAGAGGAAGAAGAAATGAAGGGGAGAAAAAAAAAAAAAAAAAAAAAAAGAGGAAAGAAAATAGAAAGAAAGAAATCAAAAAAATAATTAAAAAATCAAAACATTATTAAAATATTATTAAAATTATCCACTTCAGCGCGTTGGTGCCATGTCAACAGTCGATGTCTACGTCAGCAAAATCCAACTAAAATAAGCTAGAAGGACTAAATTGGCGCCAAACTAAAATGTTTAAGACTAAATTGACGTTAGTTCAAAAGATTTATGACTAAATTAACATCATTAAAATGTTTATGACTAAATTAGAACAAATGCAAAACGTTTAGGACTTTTCTAACACTTTTCCCTCTATTTCTCCCATTTATAATTGAACTATTCTGGCCAATGAAAATTTAATTAAACGGCTAAGCGGAGCAAAATAAAAACCCGACCACTGTCTGTGATGTAAACAGGCAAACCATATTTCGACCAATAAACAAAAGTGAAAAAAAAAAAAAAAGGACAGGTGGACTATATGTTCATGTGTTTCACGTTGAGCAAGAGCTGTCCGATTTATTTTGGGCAGATGAAAAGCCAGGCCAATAATTGTACATTGAATCCGTAAGGAGGGGGCATGTAGTCATTATTGTTATTGTTACCAACTTTTATCAGCAATTTAATGATGAAATCGACGTGACATCACGCGGGCTAGAGCATTATAAAGCGCCTTTTGGTGGTAGGTCTTAATGAAGTTTTGAATCACCAATTTTATTTTTATTTATTTATTTATTTATTTATTTTTGATGTGGGTCTTGCCTTAAGAAGAATCGTGTACTCTCACCTTAATGAAGGGAAATACCTCTTTGATTTTTCTGAAGGCAAGTATAAATTTTCCTTCTACGTTTGCAACCTGCTCATCCTCTCCACTGTCCGTTTCTTTTTCTTTTCCTTTTGTTTTTTCATTTTAAGAATTCTTTATAAAATAACCCAAAGCAAATAGTATTTACCACGCACATATTTGCATTTTTGCAAATAAGATTTATCAAACAATATTTGCATTCCATGAAAACCTTAAACCTAAAGTCCTATTAATTTGGAGAAAATGACACAAATGGTCCATGAATTTTGACCCAATGTGCAATGTGGTCATGAACTTTTAATGTGCTCAATGCGGTCCATGAACTTTAGCCCAATGTATAATGTGGTTTCTAGACTTCTAGTTTGCTCAATGTAATCTTTGAACTTTTGGTACATTATCAATTTAGTCCCTAGACTATTTGAAATGTTCAATATTATCTCTAAACTTAAATAAATGGAAGGATAATATTCAATATTTTTATATAGTTCAGGGATTAAATCAAATAAGTATTAAAAGTTTGGGGATTACATTAAACAAATTAAAAGTTCAGAGATCACATTGTACATTGAATCAAAATTTATGGACCATTTGTGTCATTATCCCTTTAATTTATAAAGGCTCTCCCAAACACACCCTACTTTGGACATGGCTTACTCACCAAACGATGTGAGCCCCCAACCGTCCTTCTATTAGTAATTTCAAGAAAAAAGATTATAAGTTGTTCTCCTTGCCAAGCCTCATTGGATCACAAAGCAGAAATATTACCTATGTGTAAACTAACTAAATATAATCGTCCATTTTTGTAACCCACCTTAAAAGCGTGAATTTAAGGAAAGTGATGGAACAAAATACCACTCTTAAAAAAGAAAAGTATTGTTGTGTACCTACACCACCCAGATGACATATATCAATTGTTATGCTTATCACAGGATATTATATGTTAAAATCAGCTTATAGCAGACTAAAAGTAAGCAGTAAAGTAAGTGGGTCATTTTTAACATGTAATAATACTTCATCACATCATTTAGTATGCCAATTTAGTAACCCAGACTTAGTCAATATTGGTCCATTATTAACAATCAATCCGATCCATGAATTTTGAAATTCTTGTTTCTATTGACCGCATTTTTTACATACTATTAACCAACTGATGAGAGTTGATCGTATGCAGTGTACCGTACCATTAATAACAAAAAAAAGTAATGGATCATACCTAGTGAAAAGCATAGGATTGAAGTCACCACGTGTAATGGACTCAAATGTTTATAACAAGCAGCAAAGGCCACATTACCGAAAAAGAATGGTGAAATTGGGTTTATCTTAAAAATGAACTAAAAATCACTTGATAGCTTCTCGCGCTTTCCTTTAACTAAAAATCACTTGCTGCTATATTTGAATGATTAAATTATTCCAGCCTATGAAAATCTAATTAAAAGGCTAAGCGGGGCAAAATAAAAACCCAACTATTCTATGTGATGGAAACGGAGGAATTATATGTACATGCGTTTAGCGCGGAGCATGAGGCGTCCGATTCAAAGCCAGCCCAACAATTGTGTCTTGTACTATGTGTAAGGTGAGCCGCGTTGTTTATCATCCTCATACATTAGTAAATTTACGAAATTGGCCTGACATCTTGGAGGCTAGGATATTATAAAACTCGTTTTGAATCTCGATGTTGGAGTAATCTCTCCTTTGTTCCGATAACACTCGATATTAGAGTACCAATTCTGCTTTGTGAAACCCAAGAAACGCAAGGGCAGTGAAACATAGACCAATTCTACACGAGAAATGGTTTCAATTTTCGACGAAGTCCGCAAATGGCTCTCCCGGTTCAGAAAGCGTGTTTTTACTGCCATGCTCAGCCGACAAACTGGGGATTCAAGATGAAACCCTGAGGAGTTTATCTTCAAAAATCGTGGTTCATAGGATTTTCTCGATTAGTGATAATTACAAATTTAATTGTGAAAATTTATCACTGAAAAAGGTGTGTTATTTTGATATTTTCTGTATGGAAATAGAGCCACCAAAAAGGAAAAAAAAAAATCAAAAAAGAGGAGAAACAAGAAAAGCCGGAGGGACTCACTTTTTTCTCCTGCAGTGGCATCTAGAAAATGGTTGTGTTAGGAGTGAGTGGGTCCAACTTCTGTATAAGTTCCATTAAGAATTCAGAATCTACTCGTTAGAACGGTTCCTCATTTTTTGGTATTTGAAATTTACCTTGCAAACCATAAAACGGAGAAAGGGATTAGTTTCAACCTTCTTCAGCTATTTCCCTAACCGCCCACACTCCTCCGAAGCTTGTCAATTGACCATTTCTTTAACTCCGTCGGGCGTTGTCGTTGTCTCTTCCATGGCGTCTATCGCCAAACAGAAACGTGGGGACCACCACCTCCATCGTCGTGGATTGCACTGCTGAGTTTGATAACTGTGAGACGTGGTTTATTATCGCAGGCTGTGTGATGAGTACTATGTAGCTGATTGGGCTTGCCTGGGGTATAATCGGGAAATCCCTTCAAAGGTGCATCCTACCTTTATCGATCCTGGAACTGAAAAATCAAAGTCTTTAAATGCAACTCGCCCATTATTAAGGAACCTTTAGCATAATTTACTCTAATAAAAGAAAATAATTGATGAGTTCCATATTAGACAGCCTCAGCTGATTCGGTGAATTCGGAGACCTCGGGGAGGGTACTTGCGGAGAGGTTGAAGACGAGATGGAGGACATCGGAGTTCAGCAAAGCTACGTGATACTGGCGCAGCCTCAATTGTATAACTAAATACGGATAAATAACCACCTTAGGAGAGCGGTTAGAGGAAAGGGACGGACAAAACATGAATCCTAGAAAAGACATTGAATATAATCAAAATGACTTATGTCTACTATTATGTCTCTCTTGTGATATTGTCACATCCAATCAATACTAGATATGTTACAATCAATCTACAAAATCTATGTCAAATTGAAAGTGAGCAGTAAAGTAAGTATCCAATAACTTTTAGTCACAGTTAATTTAGTATACCAATTTAGTAACCTAGTTCTAGGAAATATAACATTTCTTCGTTAATTACAATCAACCTCATCCATGAATTTTGAAATTCTCTTTCTTTATTGACCAGCTTTTTTATGTGTTATCTTCACATGATGTAAATCCTACGTAAAATTCCTTGGCAAAGCAAGGAAGAACTTCATGCATGAGTTATACGAACACATAAAGAGAACCATTTTTTGAATATGATCCTTAATTAGTGTTTGATTAAGCATTCAATAAACGTTTGATTCCTCATAGATCAAGTACAAACAATTTGATATTTTGATAATCTCAATCAATGTTAGGTTCGTATCTTATTAAAATCCATAAATCAGATAATGATATTTCATGGGGGCATCCCCTTTACTAGCCTAACACGTGCAATCTCGGCGGAGGGAGAAGGAAAATTCAGAGACATAGAAAACGCCATTGACGATAGGATATGGACATGTATGGGCCAAACATCGTGCAAAAGTGGGACCCAATGGTTTAATGTTTGCGATGGAAAATGTTGGATGCACGCGATCAAATATCTCATTTGTTTGATGTGGTTTGATTTGGTCTCCGGCGTGGCGGTGGTTGGGGCTTCATTAGTAGCTTGATTATTTAGTTGAGGAGGATCATCGTCAATCAGCATCCGGAGTATACGGAGATATTTTTTTTAAACCCTCCTTCAAATCCACATATGTGAGGCCCAACATTTAAAGCCGTCGAAGGATGACCACACGTATCATATAAATAGTATCACCCGGAGCATGAGGTGTTGCATCTTCGGCTTAATAATACAATGACGAAATCGATGTGACCTCTTAAAAGCTACCCTTTGTTCCAATATCCCTAGACATTAAAGTACCCATTCCGCTTCTTCTTCTTTTCTTGTTTTATTTTTTTCTGTAGAAAGCCTCAATTCAAAGCTTAGATATTGAGGAGTATAAAAGGAGGTCGTGATACTGAAAGAAATATGAGATTCTAAGTCTAAAATTCTAAAGTTCAAAGAGAGCTCCGTCGTTACAATTCGTCTTTGTGAGCTTAATTTGTAATCTCTTAGAGGCTGTTGAGAGTGTGAGATCAAAAGCTTTTATCACACGCACTTAAGTAGCGAATATTCAGTTGTTGTAACCTCTAATTGATTTTTTTAGTGAAATCCAGTCAATAAACTATCAGCGCTAAAAAGTGGATGTAAGCTTATCATAAGCCAAACCACTATAATTGTAGTGTGTATTTTTCTATCCTTAAACTCTCATTTGTCACCATACGCGGTCCTATTGCAATATTAGAATCGCTTACTCTTAAATTCCACTTATTCGCTTATTCACTCCCTCTAGGTGATAATTCTTAGTCCTAACAATATGAAAAGCTATGAATTGATAGAGATATTGAAAATTCAGATTTTATTTACCTCAAAACAAGAACAGATCTATAACACGGTGGTCCAACAATATGCGATATAGATAACAGTATAAACATTAATGGACAATTTTAATATAAAATACATTTAATATACAACATATTTCAACATATCGAAATTCTCTATTTTTTTTAAGAAATGACGTGTCGCACGTATGTCGTGTCGTGTTATGTCGTATCGCGTGTCGCGTGTCAGTGTTAGTGTTACTTAGATGATGGGGCTCACTCATTAGTAGCGTGATTAGTTAGTTGGAGAGGATTACATTGAGCTAGAACGCCAAGTAGTCAAGATATTTTTTCGACCCCTTCTTCAAGTCCACATATGCGAGGCCAAATATTGAAATTCATCGAGGAATGACCACACCAACAATATTCATAAAATCGCACACTAAAAATATCTTCTATTCAATCCAGCTCGTTCTACATACACACAATTTGGAGAAAGAGAAAGAATCTGAAAAGATTAAAATTCATTCAATTGCTTCTATGAGAGAGGTGAGATGGGCATAGTGATATCTAATTCTCTTGCTATCTTTTTAAGGTTGTTCATTAGGGGAGTGAGGAATTATCACCAAATTCCTACATGCGAAATGCTGCTACATGTGACTATCTATTTCTCCCATCAATAATTAAATTATTAAATCTAATTAAAAGGTAAGCAGGGTAGAATAAAAAACCCGACCGTTCTCTGTGATGTAGACTGATGGACTTCGTATGGGCAAGTTGGGGCACGCTATTAATCACACTTTCCCATCATCAGTCCGCACGATGACGAAATCGACCTGACGTCACTAGGGGCTAGAATATTATAAAAGCTCGTTTTGGGGAGCGAATCAATTCAAAGGATGAAAACCCAATAAAGGCAAAGGCCGAGAAACACAGACGAATTCTTCGCAAGAAATGGCTGCTGTTTATAGCAAGGAGCTCTTCTTGGGTTGGTATTTAATCACTCTCAAGCTCCGACAAACTGTGGAATCTCGATTCCCCAAGAAATCAACCTATGCGGGCGAGATCATCCCCGAAGATGAGCCGAGGCCTCCCAAGTCAGAGTGGGTCATCTCCATCGAAGAGAAGCTCGTCCAAGGTCGCCAGGACAACGTGCCAGACTCGTGGGCAAATCTCTCCATTTACCGGATCCCACGCTATCTCAAGCATGGCGAGGACAAGGACTGGGTTCCCCAGATTGTCTCCCTCGGGCCGTATCACCACGGTGGCGAACACCTCCGCCATATGGAGCAGCACAAGTGGCGCTGCCTCCACCGCATACTTGAGCGCTCCGGTCAGGGGATTGGCCTCTATCTAGACTCGGTGAAGAAGGTCGAGCGGAGAGCTCGCGCCTACTACGAAGGAAGGATATCCATGAGCCGCAATGAGTTCGTGGAGATGATGGTTCTCGACGGCTGCTTTGTGATCGAGATGTTCCAGGGATTTGCTAAGGGGTTCAGGAAACTTGGTTATGCTTTCAATGACCCTGTCTTCTCAATGCAAGAATCGATACTCCAAATCCAGCGGGACATGATCATGCTCGAGAATCAGATCCTGCTCTTCATACTCGACCGGCTGCTCCGTCTTCAGTTTGGTGACCCCAACCAGAAGGAGCGTGTGGCCAAGCTGGCGCTCCAGTTCTTCAGCCCTCTGATTGGGATCCCTATAACTGTGTTCTACTGGGCCACAGCCGATTGGCTGACGCTCTACCCCCTTGACGAGGACCACCGCAAAAGATTCCGCACCATTGACAAGTACTACAGCCTAAGATTGAAATTCGACCCGTTATACGACCATGGCAAGGTCCATTGCCTCGAAGTGGTCCGGAGAAGCCTCCTGCACTTGGGCCTAAAGCGGCCCAAGACCAAGCGATGGTGGCAAAGCCGAGAACGGCTCACTTTCTGCTTGCGCGAGCTCCGGGAAGACGGGATCCAGATAAGGCCGAGAGAATTCCACAGTTGGGGTGACATCCAATTCAAGAATGGGATTCTCGAGATCCCACCCATTGAGATACACGAAGGGACGGGGTCACTCTTTCTTAACTTGATTGCCTTCGAGCAGTCTCAATTCAATTGTAGCCACTATATCACCTCGTACGTAATCTTCATGCACAATTTGATCAACTCCCCAGAGGACGTCTTGTACCTCCGCAACTGTCGGATCATCAAGCACTGCCTTGGGAGTGACGCCGAGGTGGCTGACCTCTTCCACCGGCTTTGCCAGGGGGTGGCCTTCGACCTAGGAGACAGTTATCTCCGGGACATATATGAAGATCTGATGAAGTACCACTCTGGAGTATTTCCCTTAAATGACGATGGTGCCACTTCCGATACATGCTATGCTCAGATAAGATTCGTTCTCGCGCTTTTGTGGGGTATGTCGAGAGCCTTTCTCACCCGCAAGTGGAATGCCTGGGTAGCCATTCTCAAGAACAAGTATTTCGACAATCCCTGGTCAATTATTTCCATAATTGCTGCTTTCGTTTTACTTGTGCTTACTTTTATACAAGCCTTCTATGCAGTCTATGCCTACTATAGGCCGCATTCTTGATTTCTCATGCAATGTTAATTATTTGATACGTAAATGTCGAACTGGATTAATTAAATTATGTGGTGCAATATCCTTTGTTTATTCTTTTATTCTTATTTTTATTTTTTTGGCTACTCCCAATCCTCAGGTCAACCCTGTATAAAGGACTATAATTTCCCCTTCTCGCAATTAAAAAATCTTAAATTGTGCCTTCGGAGTTCGGAATGACTTTGCGCAGCGCCCCTACTGCTTGGGAGCTAATCTCGAGTTGTGCCTTGATTGTATGGGAACTTTCTAAGGTGGAAAGTCTACTGTAAACCATTGTAGCCCAACGATTAAAGTTTGTCAATTCATTGACTCTTTTTGCCCTTTCGATGTCATCTCGACAGTAGAGTTGATGGTATGCTCCCTTTCATAACAAAAAGTAATGGATCATAATTAAAGTAAAAAACATGGGAACATAGTTATCTTAAGTGCAGGGGACCTAAATGTTCAAAACAACAAACGACATTAGTGCAATAATGGTGAATTTAGATTTATCTAAAAATGAAATGTGTTGCCTCAATCGGTAATTTTCCCTAAAAAATGAGCTTGATAATCAAGTGGTACCTTAAGAGATTCAAACCTCTGACCCAAAATTGAGAAGAAACAGTAATAAAATCATCCTCAACTTTTCTTTTCTTTTTCCTTCTTATAAAAAAGGCCTCAACTTTCCTATTTTGTGGTAAATAATAATTAAGAAATTGACTATTAGATCAGTCGAAAAACTAACTTCCTTCATTCGTGTGAACTTACTATTGATTTTATACTCAATTTATATCTCAATTGATGCTGATGAGTGATTGGCAATTCAAGGAACATAGATGGCGAAATTATTTTAAAAGGAGTTAATAACAACACTTAATAGATTCAACACAAATTATTATTCTTTAATTCGTAGGGGTGGGCCATACGAGCTACTCTGCCTACTTGATGATACCGACTTAAAAAGTAATCAATAAAGATCAATGATACATATGAAGCTCTTTTTGAATTTAGGAAAATGTGGCCTTTTTAGAAGCCATTTTTTTAAAAAAATGATAATATTGTCCGGTGTTTAGCTAAAATTTGAAAGTGAATTAAAAGTTATTTTTTATAAATCTATATGAAAAATTCGATTTGACTTTTCTCCGTATAGTCCTTTTAATAAATAATTTATTTTTTTTTTTTAAAATCGAATTTTATTTTTTTTTTTTCTACTTTTTATTTATTTCTTTTATTTTTCTTTACCACCTTCTTCTTCTTTGGTTAATTGCTGGTCACAACAATAGCCGGCGACCAGCCAAAGATGAGCTCAAGCTTGAGCTCATTGCTAGGCAAACTAGCTAGCCAGAGGCTTGCACTTGCCAATTGGCGAGCCAAAGGCTTGCGTCATCGAGCTCACGAAGCGCATTGATTTGGCTAGCGGCAAACTCAAGGCCTCAAGCCTCACTAGAGCGATGAGCCAAAGGCTCGAGCTTGCTCGAGGCCAACAACCTCAAGGCTTGCTTGTGGCCGCTCATCGGCCGGCAATGGCCAAGAAAAAAGGAAAAAAAGAAGAAGAAAGAAACGAAAAGAAAAAAAAAAAGAGAGAGAGAGAGAAAATATAAAATTCGAATTTTTTAAAAAAGAAAAAAGAAAGAAAGAAAGAAATGGGGGCTAGCAAAAGTATGAGATAAGAGAAAATAAGAAAATGCTTTCCCTACTTGAAAAGTAAAAAAATCTTTTCCCTTATTTTAGAAGACTTTTTTTTCATTGATGGAAAATGTTTTCCTTGATTAGTTTATTTTCCATGAAACGAATATAAAAATCTAGAAAATGATTTCGTGAAACAAACGGATCATTGATGTTGGAAAAATCTCTTCTTTTGTCCAATTTCCTTATAAAGCAAAGCAATTCAATGATTAAAACGCAAGAACAAAGCAAAGGCAGAGAAACACAGAAAAATTCTTCACCAAAAATAGTTGCTGTTTGCAACAAAGAGCTCTTGAGTTGGTATTTAATCACTATCAAGCTCGGAGAAACTGTGGAATCGAACTCCTCAAGAAATCAACCTCCAATGCATCCACAAAGAATAATAGATCACCACCACCACCACCACCAAACAGCCTCGGGACCACCCGGTTCACAATCTACAACAAAACCATTTGAGGCTCTCCGGATCGTTGTCAAGAACAACTCGGGCGAAAACGTCTCCAATGATGAGCCGAGGCCGCCCGAGTCCGAATGGGTCATCTCCATCGGATCCTGCACCATCTCAAGGATGGTGAGGACAAGGCCTACATCACCCCAATTGTCTCCCTAGGTCGGTACCACCACAGTAAGAAGTGCCTCCGCCAGAAGGACTGGCATAAGTGGTGCTGCCCCCACCACATCCTCAGGCGCACTAGTCGTGAGATAAGCCTTATCTAGACTCAGTGAAGGAGTCAAGGAAAGAGCTTGCGCTTGCTACAAGGGGGACGATATCCATTGAGCAACAACGAGCTCTTGGAGATGATGATTCTTGACGGGCGCTTTGTGATTGAGCAATTCCAAGGAGTCGCCAAGGGGTTCAAGGGACTTGGCTATCCTCACATTGACCCTATCTTCTCAATGCAGGAATCCATATACACACGATCGAGCGGGACATGATCATGCTCGAGAGTCAGATCCCGCTTTTCATACTTGACCAGTTGCTCAGCCTCCAGCTCGGCAACCCCAACCAGAAGAGGCTCGTGGCTAAGCTGGCACTCCGGTTCTTCAATCCTCTAATGCCGATGGACGAGCCTTTGACCAAGCTTTAGCCGCAACAGGTTGGAGTCTCTCAGCTACGCCAGCCCCTTTGACCTGTGATCAGACCAGGGCAAGCTCCATTGCCTCGAAGAGTTTTGCCAGAGCCTCCTCCGCTTGGGCTGAAGCCAGAGCCAAGGGCATGGATCAAAGCGACAATCACACTCCAATCGGGTCACCAACAAGAGGCGGCAGCAGCTCATTTACTGTGTGACAGAGCTTTGGTATGCTGTGATCAAAGTCAGAAAGAGGAAGATGGACAGGTTCTGGGACATTCAGTTCAAGGATGGGATCCTCCATATCCCACGGCTTCTGATCCACGATGGGACGAGGTCACTTTGCCTCAACCTGATAGCCTTCGAGTAGTCTCACTTTGATTGCAGCAACGACATCACCTCATATGTAATCTTCATGGACAGGTTGATCAACTTCCCCGAGGACGTTGATCAAATAGATTTGTTCTACCAATTCCTAAAAGCCTCGTGCCATTAGAGCAAGACCTCAAAGCCTCCTAACAACTCCACAAGCATCTTTAAAGCAGCTTTCTGGTAACCCCTCCCTTCTTAAATAAGAACAAATCATGGCTGACAGTATATGTACTGCGAACCCATGAAAGGAAAGCAAGAGAGGGACTCTGAGCTGGCCAAGGCTGACCTTACATTGTCTACCCAAGACAGTATATGTACTGCGAACCCATGAAAGGCAAGCAAGAGAGGGACTCTGAGCTGGCCAAGGCTGACCTTACATTGTCTACCCGAGAGCAAAAACAATTTTAGCTCCAGCAGAAGGTCGTCATCTAAAGCAACACCATTACCAATTAATGCTATGAAATCCTCGCTCAATTAACTTGCAAGTAAAGACATCCATCACTGATAATCATCCTCCTTCGAGCACCAAGAAAATCCTATACTAGTGTTTGAATACAGAAATCATGAGGATTTTGAAGCTAATTCATGTTACAACAGTACATCCTCTTGTAAATTGAATGGGCAAGGGAGAGTTAATAAAGGACAAGAGGAGATAAACACAGGTTAGGTAATAACAAGGGAACTAGGAACTTCAGCCATATTAAAATGACAGCAGTTAAAAAAAAAAAAAAATGCCACGTCTAAAGAACAAATTGGGACTACCCCTTATTAAAGCTAAGACAGAAATTACAATGAATACACTCCTCTTGACAAGTTCGATGATGGTTTTTGTAGGCTTTCTAAAAGATCTCTTTAAGATAGGTGGAGTATCAGGCAACATGCCAAAATAGTTTTTGAGCCGATCTTTTGTTGTGAGAAAGCTCCATCATGCCACCAGGGATAAGACAAGCCTACTCGAGAACTATAGATAGATCATACTTGAAATATTTAATCCCTCAGAAGGCTCGCGTTCTCAGTTGAAGATGCTCTCTTTCCATCATAGCGCTGATGAAAAGTAAGTCGAGTCAAAAGGCAAAATAAGTATACAGAGCAAAAAATTAGAGGAGCAGACATGCAGAAAAAAAAAAAAAAAAAAAAAGGTTCAGCATACCCATCTGCCGAGAGAAATTGGGACATATTTGTACTTCACCATAAGCATTATCTGTCTCCTCATTGTAAGTGCAGACAACATGACCCAGTAGAAAGGAGTACTGGCCCGAAGACAGGTACATCAACCACGCTGAAGAACATCATTACGAAAGCAATCTCAAATGCCCCTGTGATTTGTAACCTAGCATTGAGAGACAAGAAGAATATCTTCAATAAGTAACCATCCTATCTAAGCAGGAAGTGAATTTTTATATCCAAAAGCTCTCTGAAAGGAACCAATGTAATCAGTGGATCAAAATTCGACTCTTCAAAAGCATAAGCATTTGACACTTCTATATGACATTCTCGATTTAGTGTGAAACATTGGTTGGTTTTGAATCAGTTAAATGACAAGAATATTGTCAGTCAAAGATTGTTAAAAAAAAAGGCCATACATCTTAAAGGACATAAAAGAAGTAAACATATCATCACAGGAGAGTCTAAACTTCTCAATTCACTCCAGTTAACTTTACGTTGTCAGTTTCAATCGCTCCCCCGTGAATAAACTCACGTGTCTACATGTAAATGGAAAGAAAGATTATATACAGAAGTAGATCAAGAATGCTTTTACAGTAAAATCATATCAAAAAGGCATTTTTACATCACGTAAAGTCAGTCTCAAGTCAAGAACAAGGGACTATTTTGTGATAACAAAATGCAAACATGAAACCGAGACAACATGATGCTTCGACACCATTCAACTTCTTCAGTTGCTAGATTTTGAATCTAGTCATGAGACCTCAGGCGCCTCTTTTTCACCCCAGGCCCAGCTAAAAGCATCACATTCTTAACACTTAATAAACACCAGTTTCACCGGTCTCTCACAAATTCCAAATTATTCCACGTCCTCCAAGAAATCCAAGTGGAAGGCAAAAATCATCACGCCAATCGAATCCTTCCACTTGAAGTCAGAATACCCAGAACACACGATTCATCTTTCTCCTCCAAAATGAAGCAGATCAATTCCACCAAATCCAATCAATAGCAAATCGGAATGACCAAAACCAAAGTGCCCCCTAAATCAACTCCCACTGAGAAAAACTAGGATCAGTCTTCAATTGAAAAGCATGACAAAACACTACCTAAACGTTAAAAACACAAATTTTACCAATCTCTCACAAATTCAATCTATACCGTCTGCCTCCCTAGTTATCCAAACTTGAAGGCACAAATCGTCGACTCCAACGAGTCTTTCCACCCTCAAAATACCTCCAATTCAGAATACCGGGAACACAAATTCGATCTTTCACCCCAGAAATGACGCAGATCAAATCCACCAAATCCAATTGAAGCCGATGAGCAGGTTCAGCATGTAGATGCCCAGCGGGGACTTCACGATGTAGAATGCCTTCATGACGGAAGCCCCGGACAAGGTACTCGCACACCACCGCTAGCGGGCAACACGTGCGGCACCGACATGTCCAGCAGGTGCTGGTACCGCTGCGAGACGGCGGACGTCCACGCGACGCGGCGGCGGGCGTTGGTGGTGACTGGAATGATCAATTGATGGGCTCGGCCGGGCCCTTAGAGATCGGGCCTAATTTTTGCCCACGCTTGCCCAATATATAGGAATAAGTTTTGTGTACAGAATACTCGGATCGGGTTTTATAACTAATTAGCCTTTTCCAATTAATCCAGAAGTGCCTTTCGAGTACATGTGACTCAGCTCGGGCTTGGGCGAGCACATGGGTCGCGAGCCTCATAATTAAGTCTATTGCCACACCAGACAGATTTGGGAGAATCGGAAAGAGCTATGGCACCTCCCTTATTTATAAAAAGCTTAAACGCTATCTTGTCGCTTGTCGACCTCCTTCAACCATGACATGGAAGAATTGTGACACGACGATCCGATTCTATTTTCCTCTCTGTTCAAATTTTCAAATTTCTTCATTTTTAAATTTGTTTGCAAATATATATATTTCGCCATTGATAGCCGTTATAATTAATTGAGGGTGTTTTTTTAAATCAACTTTAAAAATCAAGATGAAACGTTGAGGAGTTGATCTTCAAAAATCGCGGCTCGCCTTGATGTTCCCAAGGAGTGATAGTTACAACCTGAAAATGAAAATTTTATCTTATTTGGAGGATATGTTTGTAAAATGCATCAAAGAGAAAAAAAAAGGAAATAAATTGAAAAGAGGAGGGAAAAAAAAAAGAAAAAAGAAAAGTTTGGAGGGGATTCCCCTTCTGCTCCAGCAGTGGCGCCAGAAAATGGGTTACATCACTCTTTGAATCAACTCCATTCCTGCCTCTTCAGCGCCCACGCTCATCCTCCAAAGCTTGTCAATCGATCGTTTCTTCCCTAGCGTCTATCGCCTAACAGAAACGCGGGCCCACGACTTGCTGCCGTCGTGGATTGCGCCAGTGAGTTCTATAACTAGAAGGCGTCTATTTTCGCAAATTGGGTGATGCGCAGCTGATTGGGCTTGCGTCGGCTATAATTCGAAAATCCCTTCAACGGTCTGAATTTTACATAAGCATCAAACCTTTAGAAATTCTGAAACTGAATTGTTGGAAAAAGAGATTACATATTGGAGGAAAAACACGTAGCACTGTTTGTTATAACCAGAAAATAATCATTTCAAGAAAGCAATAACAAATTTAATAGTGACCAAACCAATGTATAATCTTTACGAATAAAGGTGTTGAATTACAATCCAAATGCGGACTTACTTGATTGTAATAAAATCCCAAATGCTAGGCAGTCAATTGGGAGTCTCGAAGTCGACGATAAACTTGCATATCGATGTCTTGTTAGTCGATCGACAACTATGAATTGATAACTTCTCCAAATAATCGGCAACTTCAATACAAGAGATGAAGTACGACTAACTAGATCTCCTTAAAGTAATTAGTTCCTCACAAATGTTAGAACTAGTATTGGCACCTAGAGGGGGGTGAATAGGTGTTTATCGCAATTTTAACAATTCAAATCAAATAAGATGTGAATAATTTAAAGTCAACGATTGCAGCAAATGAAAGCAAATAACAATATAAAGGATAAAGGATAGAGAATCAAGACTCCGGATTTATAGTGGTTCGGCTTAGATCAAGCCTACGTCCACTCTCCGCACGGACAGCCCTTCAGCCGGGATTTCACTAAGAATCAATAAGAGTGATTACAATCTCACGCTCTTGAGTCCACAAAGTGTAGATTACTCTACTACACTTCCTCAAGATCTACAATATGATCTCTCTTTTGATTACATGTAATGCCTCAAAGAATGATATCGCAAAGTGATAGAGGAGATTTCAGACTTTGGAATTTTTCTATCCGCACCCTTCAACAACTAGAGCATCTCTCTTATATACTTCTTCATGCCTTCGCATCGTTGGCACCTTCCAAAGAAGTTCTTCCAATCAACCCGTTGGACAGTAATCAATTAGAGAGATCTCGAGCTCTTTAAGGTAAGTGTTGATAGCCCATCAATCCTCGCCCATACAATCGGGATCTCGGTTTCCATAAGTAGATCCTTCCAAATATAAGTTGCGAAGTCGTCAAAGAATCTAAACATATTCCATATAAAACTTAGATCGTTTAGTGCTGAATCCAAGTAGAAAGATATCCATCGGACGTTAGAGGACAGATCGTATAAGATCGAATAAACGCGTCCCGGAAACGCCCTTGTGAGTAGACTTCAAAATATAAGTCTTGAGTCTTGCTAGCTTCGACTTTAGTCTTCGACTTTGTCAATAGAATCAGTAAGTCTTCGGACTTTGATCTTCGACTTTGATCTTCGACTTTGATCTTCGAATGAAGTCTTTAGACTAGACCGATAAACTTGTTTTGTCAACTTCAAAATACTTTTAAGGGATTTCATCCAACAATCTCCCTTTTTGATGGTGACAAAACTTTCCCGCAGATTTGAATATTATCGCCCGCAATACAACTTTTAAGCAAGCATCATAAAAGATTTAAATAAGATAGTAGAAGTTATCCTGCATACGTATATCCCGTACTCGACTTTCCCGTACATAGATCCGCATTCACGTAAAACCTCATTAGTCATAAACAGACAAGACTATCAAATTTACGAAGCTTAAAGTATTGCCATAGAGAATACTTTCCAAAAAAAACTGCAAGTTTAAGTCAAAGTCAAGATAGCAAGCAATAAAAGAAAAAGATTGGGTTTGGATCAAAAATCATCAAAAATCTGCAAGGTCTTTCCCCTTTTTGTCGCATTAAAAAATTAAGGAGCTCGAGGAATGCGAACAAGTTGAAAGTCTTCCATCGACTTTACAAAGTGTCTTCCAACTTCCTCAAATCCGCCCGTACTTGGGTGAGTGTAGTGCCCTTTGCGGTTTCTTGAATCTCGGGCGCCGAACATCTTTAATCCGATCATGCAAAGTGATGAACATTGCATGATTTTCATTCCGCAAGGTCTGAAATTCATATCCCATTGCATAAATTTGACCTTTTAGATCCAAGATGATCTCAAGCAGCCTTCGAAAATCTCCAGAGTTGTCAGTCTGAGTGCTTGTTTCAGCTCGGTCTGACGGTGGAGTCAAGCCACAGGGAATATCAGAAGGAGGTTCATTGTGTGGAGATGATGCCTCTCCTTCAGGAAACTTTGCAGCATGAATATCCTCAGCATCCTGGAGGTGATCGACTAACACTGTTTGATCATCCTCTTCTCCGAAAGTCAGCCCGAAGAGGTGTGTGTTCGCTTTCTTTATCTCCCCCGTCTCCATGTCTTCCGGTGGAGAAAAGAATTCTTCTTTTGAGGCGATTCCTCGCCATGGGATGTTGTAAATCCTCCTTTTCGCTGGAGAATTTGTTCTTTCAGTTCATCTCGCTTTCTCTTCTTTTCTTTCTTCCTTTTCCTCTCCCTCTTCCTTTCTTTTTCTCCTCTCGTCTTCTCTTCCTCTTTCTTCTCTTTCTCTTCCTCTTTCTCTTCCTCCTCTTCCTTCTCTTCATCTTTCTTCTCTTCCTTTTCCTCTTTCTTCTCTTCCCTCGCAACTTTAAGTTCAGGAACAGGTTGGAATAGATGCAGCAAATTGAGAGATTAGAGTAGAGATAGGAATCGAATCCTCATCATCTTCATCCTCCAGGATGATTGCCCTTCGCTTCTTGGTGGAACTAGCCACGCCTTCTTTTCCTTTCCTTTTAGCCGCTGATGAGTCTGGTTTGAGCTTGGCAGGAGTCTTTTCCTTGAACTTTTCCAGCTTCTTGCTAAGCTCCTTCAAACGCATCTTGGTAATCATCCCCAAACCGATGACCATTTTATCAATGGTCTTCACCGTGAAAATGTGAGGAGGTTGAATGTGTAGATGTTTGAAGAGACGAGTGATAAGAGCAAAGCATAAGGAAGCTTTCCTTTATCCTTAACCATGCATCTATACATGTGAAAGATGATGGTATGTGGTAAAGAGAAGTTCACACCTATCTTGATGGCAAACATCAACTTCGCTTCAGAAATTGAAACATCTGTCTTGGACGTCGATTTGGGTCTTAGACGGAGTTGATTACAATTTTATGCAGCAAAGTGTTTGTTGCATTCATTCTGAATAAGACAGTCTTCCTTCGCAATTCTGTCCTTTGCTAGCTCAAGCGTAGCGTAACTTACAGACACACCAATTGGTTGGAAAGCTCTTCTTTCCACACCAAGCACATCAGCAGAATATCACAATCAATGACATTTTCCTTATCTCTCACACCGAAGGTAAAACTGTTTGCATCAATGAAGCCGATATTGGAGTAGAAATAGGCAGTCAATTCGAATGTGCGGTGTCACACAGTGCGGTAATTGATAGAGTTGAAGCTTTTCGAATTTCTCTCGCAGACCTATACTCAACAAATCCAGAAAGTCAAAATCAACAGTTCTTGGGTTCATCACCCCACGCTTCAAATGAGTTTTTCATATTTCTTTCCCGTGTCCGTCCGAACGGAACAATTCATTCTTCTTCCCTCTTAGGCTCGCAGCCACACCCATCCATGGTTTAAAATGCATGAACATCTTCTCATCATCATCCTTGCCCTCAGCCGATTCATGCTACTAAACCTAGGGTCACTCGGGAAATTTGCAAACGCTCTTGCAGCCGTTCCCTCGGGCACAACTCCGGCACCTTTCCATCACGGAAGAAAGTGCGTCTCGTTTCTATACCCCTTCTCTTTCGGAAACTCATCCACAAAAGTCATAGCGACCTTCCTTTAATGCGAGTAGAGTTTATAAACAAAGGCAGGTTTTAGAGTTCTTACTGGTTCGATGTCTTCATAAACCATTTCATCTTGAGGTCTAGTTGGTGATGACTGCTTTTGAGACTGCTTCGGAAAGGAATGTCGCTTTCCTCGGTGAGATCAAAATGCGTAGGCCCCTCACTCGAGCCTTGTGGTCCCTTGTTTGCAATTCCTGGAAGATTTCATCCGATACGACATTGTGCTTTTCTTTGGAAAGACTTTCTCACTTGTTTCGCAAGAAAGTTGAGAATTTTGAAACAATGAAGTTTGGGAGGAAAAAATTGCAGGAGCAGTGAAAAGCTTTTGATCTAGGGTTTCGAGTAAAGTGAAAACGAAGGAGAAGAGATGTATAAAAGATAAAAGGCACGGGAAAAACGAAGCGTCGTATATTTTGGAAATTCTGAATTTTCCTTTTTGAAAAATAACTCGCCTTAATAAAAACGATAACCACTTCTTTTGAAAATAATAACCAATTTAAAATTAGACAGATTATCTTACCTTATCAATAAGACAGTTTAAGTAAAGAAACTTACGGACGTGTCGATTCATATTCTCGATCCTTTGAGTCGATGCTCGTCGACTTTAGTTTCGAGTCGAACTCTAGTATTCTTCAAGAGATAATATATTGAGTCTTGAGCGAATAGACTCAAACAAGCTTTTCTCAAGAGGCTTTGTAAAGATGTCGCAATTGATTCTTTGAGTCTATGAATTGTATCAAGACTTCTTTGTTTCGAACATGATCTCTTATAAAGTGATGTCGGATCTCAATATGTTTTGCTCTTGAATGTAGAATGGGATTCTTGGTAAGATTGATTGCACCGGTGTTGTCACACCTAATTTCGTGCAAGAGTCTTCAATGCCAAAGTCTTGCGTTGTTGTTTTATCCACAAGATTTGAGAACAAAGAACTTCCAAGAGCAACGTATTCGCTTCACTGTTGAAAGAGCCACAAGATTTCTGTTTCCTCGAGAACCAGGATACCGTCCTGTTTCCTAGTAGTTGACAAGTACGAAGTGCTTTTTCTTTCAACTCTACAAACCGCAAGATCTCGCGTCTCGAATAGCCAAGAAGTGTAAAGTCTCCTTCTTTGGGATACCAAAGACCGATCTTAGCAAAGAGTAGCAACATATTTAATAATACGTTTAACAGCGCTTAAATGAGATTCTCTCGGGATCGATTGAAATCTAGCACATATGCAAACACTAAATAATATGTCGTCCGGATGCGTAAGATAAAGAAGTGAGCCAATGATACTCCCGTATAATTTTTGATCAATTTTCTTCCCGCTTCATCTTTGTCTATCTTCAAGGAACTTGACATTGGTATGTCGGTCTTCTTGCAATTTTCAGACCGAACTTTTTAACAAGTTCTTTTGCATATTTCTCTTGATGAATGAATATACCCTCCTTTAGTTGTTTGACTTGTAGACCAAGGAAAAAGGATAGTTCACCCATCATGCTCATCTCGAATTCATCCCGCATAGACTTAGAAAATTTCTTGCACAAGGTCTCATTAGATGATCCAAATATGATGTCATCTACATAAATCTGAACAAGTAGAAAACTTTTACCTTCCTTTTTAATGAACAGAGTAGTGTCTACATTACCTTTAGAAAAGCCACTATGAATTAAGAAATTGCTTAGCCTTTCATACCAAGCTCGAGGAGCTTGTTTTAGTCCATATAAAGCTTTCTTGATCGAATACGAGTCTGGTTTCTTTGAATCTTCAAAACCAGGAGGTTGTTCTACGTAGACCTCTTGCTACCGGAGCGTAAGTCTCATCGTAGTCAATCCCTTCTTCTTGCGTGTATCCTTTAGCTACGAGTCTTGCTTTGTTTCTCGTTACTTTGCCTTTTCATCAACTTTGTTCGAAAACCCATTTAGCTCCAATAATCGATTTACCTTTTGGTTTGGGAGTTAATTCCCATACGTCATTAATACTGAATTGTCTCGAGTTCTTCTTGCATTGCTTCAATCTAGCTTTCATCAGCTAAGGCTTCTTCGATATTTTTGGGTTCTATTTCGAAATAAGAGCAACAGCACTAGACTCTTCTCGCCTTTTGGATCTTGTTCGAATTCCCTCATTAATATTTCCAATAATGAGTTCTTCAGGATGACTAGACTTGTGCTTCCGATTCTTGTTCAGTCGATAGATTGTTGATCTTCTTCTAGAGTAGATTCTTCATCGCAGCTTGTTGTGCGATCTTGAATTAGCAATCGCTTCTTGGTGGAGCAGCTTTAACAATTTCTCGGGAGCGGTTTCGAATCTTGCCCAGTATCCGCCGAACTTGTGGAGAGTCTTGAAATTTTACATTCATTGATTCTTCCACGTCCGAGTCTTTTTGTTGAACACTCTAAAGGCTTTGCTTGTTGTAGAGTATCCAAGAAAGAATCCTTCATCTGATTTTTCTTCAAACTTACCAACACGATCATTAGCATTTTTTAGAATAAAACATTTGCAACCAAATATTTGAAAATAAGAAACTATTGGTTTCTTCCCTTTAAAAATTTCATAAGGAGTTTTCTCAAGAATTGGTCTTAAAAACACTCGGTTTATAATATAGCAAGCAGTTGAAAATGATTTTCCGCCCAAAACCTTGAAGAAACTTGATTTCCAATTAAAAGAGTTCTTGCCATTTCTTGTAAAGATCTATTCTTCCTTTCCACAACCCCATTCGTTTCTGGTGTATATGGAGAAGAGAATTTATGTTGAAAACCAAATTCATCACACAAGTTAGCAAATTCTTGATTTTCAAACTCACCTCCATGGTCATTACGAATGCTTGTAATAGTATGACCTTTCTCATTCGCACCTTTTTTAGCAAATTTTGAAAAAAAAAGAGAAAGTCTCGACTTACTTGAAAGAAAGTAGACCCAAGTAAATCGTGAATAATCATCCACTATTACTGACAGAACCTTTTACCACCAATGCTTTTCGTTCGGTAGGTCCAAACAAATCCATATGCAAAAGCTGCAATACATGATTAGTGGAAACTTTATTTATAGATTTGTAAGAATTTCTAACTCCGTTTTTACCCAAGTACACATGGTGTACATAGATCAGATTTTGAATAATTCAAAGTAGGCAATCCTCGAACAAGTTTCTTTGTAAAGATCTTGTTGATTTGCTTCATGTTGATATGGCCTAGCTTTTTGTGCCATAGATTTGCTTCATCTTGTACCGATATTAAGCATTGTGATCTTTCTTGATTCACATCCGTAAGATAGATATTTCCATGTCTTCGACCAGTAAAAGATTGAGTAAGGTCTCTACCGATTCCGAGCACGTTTCTTCCCGAAAGTTGATCTTGAAACTGAATCACACAACTGACTTATACTAAGCAAGTTGTAATTTAATCCTTCAACTAATGAAACGTTATTGATTGACAAACTTCCAATCTTCACTGTTCCTCGACCTCCGTAATCTTCCCTCTATTGTTACCACCAAAGGAAACTTTTCCTCCGTCTATCCGGATAAGTTTTATGAAGCGAGTTTGAGTCCCCGTCATATGTCTTGAGCAGCCACTATCAAGATACCATTTTATCTTCTTTTTGATAGTAACCTCGCAATTAACAAAAATTCAAGCTCTTTTTGGTACCCATACCATCTTGGGTCCGAAGTGTTAGTACAATAGACTGTCTTAGCCCAACTCCTTTTAACAGTCTCCAAACTAAAGGACATTCTTTCTCGAAGTGTTCTGAGCTTTTACACTTGGAACATCTTAGAGCACTTCTACCAACAGGTTTTACAAAGACTTTCGAAAATGATTTTTGTAAAAGTTCTAGCTGGTCTTTGTTTAATTCTTTCTTTTACCTTTGGAAAATCAATTAGTGGAATAGTTTCGGAAGTCATACCAAGACCCAACTTGTCAAAATATGGTCTTTGTATCGAAAGAATCTTGTCCAGTTTTCAGAACCATTTGAAAATCTCTTTGATATGTTAGTCATATCATTTTTCAAAAGATTATTTTCATTTAAAATATTGTCTGAGTTTTCTTTTGCAACAACAACATCTTTTTCAAGTTTTTCAACCTTTTCTTTCATAAGTTTATCCTTATGTTTCAAAGTAGAATTTTCCCTTTTAATTCGGAGATCCTCTTAAGAGAGGTTTTCAGACTAAGACACAATTCATCAATGTATTTAGAAACTTTAACAGGAATTTTCAAGTTACTTACCTCGAGTTCACCGTCCGAGTCCGAATCAAGGTCTCGAGTCCGAGTCCGATCGTGCCATTAAACAGATATTGGCATAATCATTGTCACTATCTTCACATTCAAGTATCACTCCAAGTCTCCGCCTTGAGTGCCTTCTGTTTTTCTCGAGACTTCCCTTTTCTCTTCTTTAACAGAGGACGGAGTTAGGTCCGATGTGTCCCTTTTTCTTGCATTCAAAGCAAGTCACTTCTTTATTCGTATCATCTTCCTCTGTTGACTGTTTTGAAACCTTTGAGAATTTTGTTTCTTCCAATTGAATTTCCTTCCTTTTTTGTTCAGCTTTCGAATCTCTTTATCATCAATGCCGTTCTTCATCATCTAGATCTTCTTCGTAATCAGAACATCGAATAGTCATTAGACTTTAAGGCAATAGATTTCTTACCTTTTGAGTCTTCCTCTTCGTTGTTCTGTTCTACTTCATAGGATTGAAGAGTTCCAACTAATTCATCTACGGAAAGTGGAGCAATCCTCTCGTGTCTCTCTTATTGAGGTTTTTATGTGATTCCAGTCTTTTGAGAGTCCACGAAGAAGTTTGTTGACCTTCATATGTCCCGAGATTGGATGTCCCCGATATTCAAGACCATTCACAATTTCAGTAAAGCGACTAAACATGTCGTAATTGATTCTCCCGATCTCATCTTAAAAACTTCATATTGTCCCAAGAGAATGTTGATCCTTGTTTCTTTCACACGATCAGTTCCTTCATAGGTAATGTGAAGCCTCGTCCCATACTTCTTTTGCTGTATCACAAGAAGATATTCTATTATATTCAGTAGGGGATAAAGCACAATATAAAGAGTAAATAGCCTTGGCGTCGAGAGTCGTCTTTTGATAATTTCTTCTTGAGTCAAAAGAATAGGAACAGCAGGTTCTTTTCCTCTCTCGAGACTCGATTCAAGAACAGGAATAATTCCTTTATCGACAACTTCCCATTCCAAAGGATCTTTCGATCTTAGGAATGCCTTCATCTTATTTTTCCATATGCTGTAATCTTTTCCATCAAAGTATGGAGGTCTGGTATTGCTTTGTCCTTCAACCAACCCCGTAGGCAGCATACTAGCCATAGATCTTTTACTTAGAAGTAAAGACACTTCTTACAAACAAGCACACGAGGCTACGATACCAATTGTTAGAACTAGTATTGGCACCTAGAGGGGGTGAATAGGTGTTTATCGCAATTTTAACAATTCAAATCAAATAAGATGTGAATAATTTAAAGTCAACGATTGCAGCAAATGAAAGCAAATAACAATATAAAGGATAAAGGATAGAGAATCAAGACTCCAGATTTATAGTGGTTCGCTTAGATCAAGCCTACGTCCACTCTCCCGCACGGACAGCCCTTCAGCTGGATTTCACTAAGAATCAATAAGAGTGATTACAATCTCACGCTCTTTAGTCCACGGTGTAGATTACTCTACTACACTTCCTCAAGATCTACAATATGATCTCTCTTTTGATTACATGTAATGCTCAAAGAATGATATCGCAAAGTGATAGAGGAGATTTCAGACTTTGGAATTTTTCTATCCGCACCCTTCAACAACTAGAGCATCTCTCTTATATACTTCTTCATGCCTTCAGCACCGTTGGCACCTTCCAAAGAAGTTCTTCCAATCAACCCGTTGGACAGAATCAATTAGAGAGATCTCGAGCTCTTTAAGGTAAGTGTTGATAGCCCATCAATCCTGCTCGCCCATACAATCGGGATCTCGGTTTCCATAAGTAGATCCTTCCAAATATAAGTTGCGAAGTCGTCAAAGAATCTAAACATATTCCATATAAAACTTAGATCGTTTAGTGCTGAATCCGGTAGAAAGATATCCATCGGACGTTAGAGGACAGATCGTATAAGATCGGAATAAACGTCGTCCCGGCTTGTCCTTGTGAGTAGACTTCAAAATATAAGTCTTGAGTCTTGCTAGCTTCAGACTTTAGTCTTCGACTTTGTCAATAGAATCTGTAAGTCTTCAGACTTTGATCTTGAGACTTTGATCTTCGAGACTTTGATCTTCAGACTTTGATCTTGTAACTGTAAGTCTTTAGACTAGACTGATAAACTTGTTTTGTCAACTTCAAAATACTTTTAAGGGATTTCATCCAACAACAAACTATGCATCCCAAAATGCAACATCTCGAACTCATTTGTATCGGCACTATGGGTGCGTTTGGTTCGGCATTTGGAAAGCTCATTGGGAAAATGCAAAGCAGTTTAGCCTAAAGGGCTTTGGAGGAAATGCAAAGACTGTTTGGTAAATTTTGCTTTGAAAAGCAACTTTGAGAGAAATGATGTTTGGTAAAAAAACACATTTGTAAAGCCCATTTGGTGATTAATTTAAATATTTTTATTTTTATTTTTTTTAAATTAAAAAAATAATGTTTGCAACTTTTAAAATTTATATTTGACAATAATGTTAAAATTTCTTCTTTTGCTAAAAAACATCAAATGGAAAAAAAATTTACGTGCTCTCATTACAAGAAAAATACTTTCATTACAATAAAAGATGATAACATATGCTTTGAGGAAAGAAGCACATTATCCTTAAAAATTACAAATATCATTAATTATTTCTTAAATTCATAGTTATTTGATCACATAAATGTGCCATATCATATGCTACATTATCATTTGAAATATTACCCTTCTCACTTACATCATCAGAATCTGTTATATATAAATTGGGATCCAAATCCACTATAATAAAATGTGCATCACATTTCTTCGTATATAATTGTGCAAAGTCATTGATGCTATCATAATTTTCACTTGCTTTGTATATGAATAACATGGCATATTTTTGTCTGTGTTATGCAAATTCAAATGCACTGCTCAAGGATGATAATAGTTCATGTTGTTCGTCAAGTTTAATAAGCCAACTTTCTTAAAGTGCGTTCTTTCTTTGGTGTTAACCAGCTTAACGTGAATTGCTTTCCTCCACTTACTCATGTTGCTGTTACATTGTGAGATTCCAGATGTTGTAATAGCTACGTAATGATATAACCTTGTCACAAAAGTCGGATTCTTAAATGGTGGGTCACCCCGCCGTAACTCAGAAAGCTAAATTCGATATCATTTTTTCATGCCTTGATACAAAAGATAGGATGATGACTACTACGGGGGCGGGTCAATTACCAGCGGCAGCTCAGTCATTGTGACTTGAAAGATAGAACAACCTTGCAATTCTCTATATCCAGATCACCCAAGCCAAGCTCCCTCTGCAAGTGAGAAAAGTAGAGAATGCGCCAATGTGCACTAACTACCACAGGCAAGGCTAGTCTCGATCATGAGATCCGGGAAGACCCACCTCAAGGTCTTCACTTTTACAAGTTCAACCATATATGCAATAATGAAGGACAAAATACTTTTATTTACATCAACGATGCAGAACCCAACAGCCTCCAAAGAAAGCTTTCACATCTCACAATGAATTCTCTATCGGTATTGAACAGTTCTCACAGCTCTAGACATTACAAAATTCGAATATCTTGCAGTTACATAAGAATGGCACTTCATGTGGCGAAGCAATATAAACAAAAGAAAGCTGAACTCGAAAGAACTATAAATCAACAACAAATGAAAAACTAATTGACGAGTGGATCATAAGTACCCATGACATTACTCATGAGAGATATCCGAGTCATTCCATGGTTGTGGTTGCCTGCTGAGAGAGGAGGGATTGTCAATTTCTTTGCGAGACGCTTCCCAAAGTTGGTGCTCTATGCCCAGTTTTCTAAGCTCCAACAGTCCCCGTTCAACTGTCTCACAACAACAAGGAAAAAAAATTAACTTTCACGCTGCTGATGATCGCAACACCAGACCTGAAAAGTACTTTTCTAAACTCTACGATTCAGTATATTTCCCACGGACACCTCACATAGACCATCCTACTCATCTACAGACTCGAAAGTTCTTTTCTTCTTGCATTCAGAATTGAATTAAACATGTAGACCTTAATACAACCTTAACAAGTACAACTTAACTTCCCCTAAATGCTAAGAGAGCTACCACATAGGAAATCTCCTCAAGGACCCCCACGGGTCAATGTCCAAATGCTAATACATTTCAGTAGAATTCAACCTAAATCCATCAATTACATGAAGAGACAAAACACTGTTGCAGTGCCTACTACTCGTACATTTCACGAGTGATCGGCAAACGTGATCTCTGCTCTAGCATAATAGCTCTCACATGGCATTGAAACATAAAACTCCAAGCAAACAATGAACCCAGAAACGGAATGAAACTATACGCTAACTTGGTTCGGCCATTTCAACGAACAAATGGTGAGCAGCGAGTTAAAAAACAAACAACCCGAAACGGAAAAAAAATCGTCTGCGCAAGCCGACTCACACAATGAAGCATCAGATTGGAACTAGAGACTAAACGCGAATCAGCAATTCCAGCAACTGTGAACGTCATGACAGACAGCTAAAGCCGGAAAAAAGGCAAACCCGAAGCATAGCATCTCCAGTCCCCAGCCACCGAAGCCCAGGCAAAAAACCGCACTCAACGACAAGGGAGGGGAGGGGAGCCACGAGAAACGAAGGAGAAATCGTACGGACCGTGAGAAACGTTGGACCCACTCGGCGATTTGCAGTACCCGCACGAGCTCCTCCGCCGGCCGCAGTCCAAGACCACCGACTCCCCCCTTCCTCACCGGGAACATCGGGCTTCGGGAGCGAGGGGGAGAGAGAAGAGACGAACCTGCAGAGGACGAGCAAAGGAAAAGCGCAGTCGAGCGGTAGTCGAGCAAGAAGTGGTCGTCACGAGGGAGAGAGCGGAGGGTGCAAAGCGATGGAAGGGTGGGAAGAGAAACGAGATCTAGGGTTCTTTTGGTTTTTAAAATGGGCAAAAGTGGTTTTTCAATAAAATTTTGAGGGCAAAATAGGCAACTTACCATTTTCATTAAATGAAGCCTTCAAAGCATTCGAAAATGCTGAAAGCTCAAGGCTGGTCTCCACTAGCCTTGAGTTTTCAGCATTCCCAAGGGCCAACTTTCACTTGAAAGCCCCTTGGAAATGGTTGCCAAACACCTCAATTTGGGGTGAAAGGGCTTTGGGGCCTGAATGGGCTTTCTAAATGCCCATCCAAACGCACCGTCGAACACTTTTTGAAACTAGCACACTTAGAGGATTATCTCAGAAGAGAAAACTCAAGAGACACTCTAAGAGTACTTCGAGCATTATTTCTTTTTTGTGATTTTGAAGTAAGGAGACTCGTCTATATATAGATGAGGGAAACGGTATCAAAAAATTGAAAAAAAAAAAATCATCTCAAGAGTCATGTTGGTTATGCTCACATTAGTTGAGTCATTAACCCTTAATAAGAATAATATTAATTTTAGAAAGTTGGACATAACAAAAAGTGTAAGTTTAGGGGATACCTCACTAATGTTGAGCATTAAAAAACTTAATAATTACAACAATTATTATAACAATCCCCACATTAATGGCTCAATAGGACAGTTTTTACTCGAAGAATTTCACGTGTGCATGGGAAATAAAACTGCACCAAGATAAATAGCTTTTGCTTTGAACATTCTTTAGTGAAAGCCTATCAGACTTACTTAACTAGTCGATAGATTAAGCCTTGAATCACCAATTGTTTTTTGTTTTTTTTGATGACCCAGGGAACCCCGTAAGCCGATAGTCGGCGGGCAAACCCTGGGGCGATGCTAGCAGAGGACCCACCACCCCGACATCACACTTAAGATCCCGTGCGGCCAGCGGGATTCGACCTCCTCTCCTCCTCGCAAAGGATCATGGGAGCCTTATCCAACTGGGCCACCGTAGGACCAAATAATAAACCTCACACACGGTACCTGCAAATCAAGATTGGTTCTCAATTATGTTCATTCTTTCAACCTTGAACCTCTTAAGATTCATGTGTACTTTAGAAAATCTAGTCTTTAGAGATTTTCATAGAGTTGACCAGCTCTACTCATATAAGTTCATTCCTATGAAAGGTATCTTATCATACCTCACTAGGACGTTGAACTCCAAGTTATATGAATCATTAAATGCATAGCGTACTCTTAAAACTCTGTAGATAGCATTATTGCATCATGGGAATAAGAGATGGTGCTCATACTAGAATTTCCAAAATTTGCGTCGTCCAATTGCATTATTTTGCACCAGCTTAGATACTTTATACCTATAAGAACAGTCGTGACTAATACATAAGAGTTGGTGTTGACTGCTGTGGCCTGTCCAGAGCAATTAAAGATAGAGTTTTGCAATGAGGATCCCTGAAATTTGTGTAGGTTATAGGATACCAAAGTGAAGGAAAGTTATTATGTGGCTCCAATATCTCCGCACAAACCCGGAAAATTTTGTGCAGGTGGACTATAAGGCTCGATGTCAGTAATGTTTATGGACAAAGCATTCATTTTCCTTTTTCCCTAATTTGTTCTCTTTCGAGCAAACCTATGTAATACTTGGTCATATTCTTCAGGGATCTGCAAAGCCGGAGGCATACCAAGTGTCTTTCAGCAAGTTATGAGGATTGATCCTGACGACAACTTGAAAACTGCACAAGGCTGGAAGAATTGAGTCATATTGGACTCATCATATGTATGCTTTTTATTTTATTTGCTTCAACCGCAATATCAAGGAAAAATAAATTTGAGAATTTAACTTTCAATTCCATAAGCTACAATCTTGTGACACATCGCTACACTCTTTTTTCGTGAATTAGAACTCAAATGTAATTTGGAGAAATGCACTGTACTTCATTAAGTCCCAAATTCTGTGTACTTTTATCTTCACCCAAAATATAAATTGTGATTAAGCGGATACACTTTACAACATAGCAGTTGGAGTAAGAAAGGACGAGAGCAACGCACCGGAAGCCTCCAGAACGAATGTGCTTGTCAAATACTGATCATAAAAAACAATCCAAAACAACTACATCATATTACCTGGAAGTGCAGCAATTTGGGATTCTCTTGCATCATTCGATCCCCCATTTATAGAACCAAAAACTCTAATGGACGGAAATTTAAAAAATTTCAGGACAAATAAAATAGTTCGACTACTGGGTGGTGCAATAGCGACTCCTTTTGCACAAGTCAAGATGAAATATTTTATTGTTCTCCCGGACGTGAGAGCTTTATATTAAAACGGTTGACTTCTCTTAGTTTTTCATTTTATACCAAGCAAACTCAACGAAAATTATTCACTTCATAGTGGAATGTTTCCAGTCAGAGAGCAATGGCTGGGCACCCAACTCTGGAGAGAAACCTCAAGGGCAAAGTGGCCATCATCACTGGCCGCGGAGGAGATGGCCCACCAATTTGCTTATCATGGGACTTGGTGTAAAATGGACGGGAAACTAATCAGAATCTTGCAATTTAAGTCAATGCAAAATTATTTTAAAAAAAAATAAACGATGAACAATAAAGAACACTAAAGATTGACGTGGTTTGGTCTGATACATTCATGAAAAGAGGTTAATAGCAAATAATCAACTATAATAAATAGTTAGTATTACAATTGTTCACATGCTTGAGTGTTTCTCACATTTAGATTATCAACAACTAATGTTAAACGTAAAAACTCACGGCACAAATCCCCGGGGGTTCAAGCCCACTTCTTCGCGCGTGCGAAAAAGCTCCGTCGTTTTTCTTCACGCTCTTCCTCTTGGGAGCGGCTCGTCTACCGAGAGTCACCGTGCAGCTCGTGCTCTAACCTTCACTATGCGGCTCCTTCTTCACTGTCTAGCTTCGCGGCTAAACCTCAGGAAACCCGCTGGCGGCTACAATGCACACTTGGGAACGCACGCCCTAATCCTTTTTCTTTTATAGGAGTCGACAACTTTTCTTTTGACCATAACCCTCTAGTTAGCAAACTTTGTTAACTAGAGATTTCTTCTTATGTTAAGAAATTTCTTCTTATGTACCCATCTTTCACCACCTTTCTTGAGGCGTTATCCTGGGAACTGAGCAGAACAAAATGTTTCACGCATAAATAAGTCTTTTGCTCCTCTTTTAGCTAGATGGACGATAAAATGTTCATGTTCTCGTATGCTTATTAGTTATTAGTCTCTTTGAACTCATCCGATAGCCAATTAAATCATTCTCTCAACCTCATCTTATGAATTCATTTAAACTTAGATCAAATTCTTTCTCAGTGTTTTTTGAACTCGTTGAGACAAATGGGTTACTACTAATTATTGCCTATAAGACAGAGCTTTGACTCTACATTACTAAGCTTCCTCTGAAGATCAAAATATATAGTCGATGGCAGTCAAGACCCACGAGTTATTCAAATAGGAACGTCAAGTTATTCTTGTGATTAATTGTGATGAAAATTAGATGTGGATCTGTGATCATCAGCAAGTGATTCCTTAAGCTCCTTTATGAACTGAATACTTGTTTTATACCAACCCAAATGATCATAAACATCAAACATGCACCGGCATAAGTCGATTAGTTTTTTTTTTCTTTTTATGTCCCTTGGCATCATGCGAGGTAGAGCATATTCTGTTGCAATTAACTTGGCCGTGAAAAGTATTAACTTATTATTTCCTCTCGTATCTTCTGAGAAACTTTCGCTTTTGGGAAACCGACAAATATGGAAGCTGACCACCCTCATCAGGTGCAGTAAGTTTCAAAGTACACTCATGAACTCAACTTATCGAAACTTCATCTCAATTTTGAAAAATCGACATGTTAATGTCTATGTCCGTTCCAATGAGCAGCATTCCACAACACTATATGTTAACTAGTTTAAGTAATGCAAGACATATTACGCTGTTTGATCTCATGAATAGGCAGCGAGTAGCATCAAAGTTCCTAAAAAAATACCTATGAGACGAATTAGAGAGAATATAATAATTACCGCTTTAATAATCGATCTTGATTTATGATTTTAATGCTCTATATATGTTATTTATGATATCATATACTATCTATACTTCATTGATTCATTTATAAATACAATTATTAACTTAAATATATAATATATGATTATACGAGGGTGACGGTCACAGCATTGTTCATGAAGAGACTAGCTTGGGTTAATGTTAAGAGTGGCGTCCCACATTCTACTCTCGCCTCCGGAATCTCCCTTCAAAGCTCCTCCAAAATTTGCAAAATAATTTAACCCCAGCTAGCTCTGACCTGTGATTGATGCTTAGATAGATTGGATTAATCAGCTCCGACAACGTCTTTCCTCGAACGATGGAGGAGTCAATTTCAATACAAATAGGTTTAAGGTATAATAGGGGGCTTATCCAATAATCTGATTGTAGCAGAATCTTCAGACACCATGAACGTTGTGGCTCCAACCACTTTTGCCATGGAAATTGCCTCGCCTTTATATCAAGATAAATATATTATAAATAATTATGACTTTAATAGCCAATCATGAATGTACTATCCCACATCCATTATCAAGACATCGATTTAATATATAAATCTTGATCAATTATTTAATAATTAATCTACGAGAATAATTCGAAGTTAATCATTTAATATATAATCATAATGAATAAATATAATGTTATCAAAAAATTAATAGCGTGACTGAAATAATTATGATATAATATTTTTTGTTCTTCATTTAATATAATTAGTAATTAGGATAATCATTGTTGAAAATTTTTGATTTGAAGATAGGGTTGCACTAATTGCTTGAGGATAGGAAATAGCTCACCTATGATTTAGGTTACCTGAGGCCGGCATCGAAGGCAAGAGCATGATGCCATGACGGGCGAGCCGCAATAGCTAGTGGGTGATGAATAAGGCCATAATGAATCTAACCTTTCCCGCTGCAATTGATGGAAAGTTCTTAAGCATTCCTTGAAAGGTGATAAATAAGGCCACGAAAACACAAAAAAACAACTTAATAAAATAAGAAAAGAAATGTTTGCCAATTTACGCGGCCAAAATTAACCTCTAAACCTCTCTTATTTACTAGCCTCCTCTTTGTTGAAAAGTTTAAACAATGGGGAAAAAGGTGATGGGGTGGAGTATGGAGACTCCCCCTCGTCAACTTTTTCTCTTTAACTCAAGTTTTTTTTTTGGATGTAAAAGGGAGAAATACATTACGACCGTAAATGTGTACAACAGCCCGAGACTAAGGCGTCCGAATACAACAAATCCGCAAGCAAAGGGGGAGGGGCTGTAGCCCAATAACTAGATAAGCAGCCGTTAAAATGGGCCTTTGCGGCCCAATCCGCCACAAAGTTGGCCTCCCATCTACAGTGCCGAAATATGAGATTAGGGAAAGTGGAGAGTTTGGCCGCCGCTTCTTCAAGAAGAGAAGTCATCTCCCATGGCCGTGAAGCAGAGTCGCGAACTCCTTCCACCGAGGTCAGATAATCGGATTCAAGCACAAAATGGTCCCGATCCTGACCATGTGCCAGCAGATGATCAAGAGTTAGAAGAAGCGCCTAGATCTTGCTGTGCAAGGCCGAAGATGCAAAAAAATCGCAGGTGAAGCCACTGATCAGCGTTCCTATATGATCACGGATGATGCACGCCATAGCTCCTTTGGCACTGGTAGGTTTATATGTTCCATCAATATTTATTTTCAACTCACCAAGGTCCGGTGGTCGCCATTGCAGATCAGTCGATGAAGTAGAAGGAGTTGTATGCCGTGATGAATGAGCAGACAAAGCTGCGATTCTAACCTGAGCAAGGGCCTCCTAGACTACTCGGGACGAGTTGGGGCGTTGATTTCGAAAGACGAAACCATTTTGCGATTTCCAAATCTGCCATAAAATCCCAGCAATACGCTCCAAACCAGGTAAAGTACTTCGGCTTTCTATTTGTGCTGTTAACCACGCATCCATGCGTGTGACTGATTGAGGTATGATCTGAAGATGAATCTGTGGGTGTGACCAAACATGTTGCGTCCACGGACATAAAAGGAAGAGATGTTATGTAGTGATTGCAAATAGGGTAGGTTGGATCTGTAGTAATGCGGCGTTGATAAAGGTTTTCCTTCGTGGCTATGGCATTATTACAGACTGACCACAGGAAGGTTCGAAGTTTGGGGGGTAAGTTGATAGTCCATATGGATTTCCAAAGGAGTTTAGGGGGGCTGTAAGATGATGAAGCTTGGTTTTGTTGGTTGCTGGAAATAGTGTCTGATAGTGTGATAAGCACTTTTAACAGTGTAGATGCCATTTCTGTTATTTAACCAAATCCGTTGATCAGAATGGTGGTGAGGACTAACCTGTATGGCTGTAATTTCAGTGGTTGTGGGGTCATCAAAAAACTGTTGGATAAGGGGGGTGTTCCATCCCTTGGTGGTTGAGTCCAGCAGCTCATTTACCATTTGTGGAGCCTCAAGTGGAACAGGCCGTCCTATAACCCCTCTAGAAAGCCAACGGTCCATCCAAATATTAATAGACTAACCATTACCAACATACCATTTTAAGTGCGGTAGAATAACATTCCTTCTCAGGATAATACTCCGCCATCCCCAAGAAGATCTTGGGTCCTGATCAGCATTCAGAAAGTTCCGTGAATGGAAATAAAGCCCTTTAAAAAGGGTACTCCAAAGGGATGTAGGGTGCTGCAATAGTCGCCATGCTTGCTTCTCAAGGATGGCTTTGTTGAAATCAATGAGATCGTGAAAACCAAGACCCTCACTGTCTTTTCTATTCTTGAGAGACTCCCAATTTTTCCAATGTATGCCCGGTTTCTTTCCATCACTCTGCCACCAGAAGCGGGCAATTTTCTGTTCTATAGTCTTGCAAATTGACACAGGTATTTTGAAAATAGACATGGCATATTGTGGTAAAGCCTGTATAACAGTCTTTAGTAAGATTTCCTTACCACCCTTAGAAATCAAATTCTCTTTCCACCCCTCTAGTTTGGCATGAACTCGTCCCAATAACCAAGCAAACATCTCTCTCTTTGATCTTCCCCATTCTGATGGAATACCAAGATATTTACCAGCTTTATCAATCATAGGAATTTTAAGTTCTCAAGCTAGATTAACTTGTAGATTATGAGGACAGCCTTTGCTACAGAACAAACCAGATTTATTCCTATTGACATCCTGGCCAGTAGCAAAACAATATTGATTGATGATATTAGCTAAGTTCTGACATTCCAGTATCCTACCATCTAAGAAGAAGATAACATCATCTGCAAAGAATAAGTGAGATAAAGTAGGACATCACCTGTTCAATTTTATGCCTGTGAGATGCCCCATGGTGACTGCTTGATTCAGAAGGTGAAAGAGAGTGTCCATCATGAGGATGAAAATATAAGGGGAAAGAGGATCACCCTGTCGAATGCCCCTGGATGGTTTGAAATATTGTAGGTGTTCACCATTAAATTTCACACTGAAAGACACTGTTGTTATACATTGCATAACCCACTGTACCCATGTCGCATGAAAGCCAATTTTGAGTAGATAATCTTGGAGGAAATCCCATTCAACTCGGTCATATGCCTTCCTCATGTCTTTTTTTAGAACCGCTCGAAATTTGTGCTTACATTTCCTGAACTTAAGTTGATGTAGCACCTCCTGGACAATGAGTATATTATCTTGTATTTGCCGTCTGCTTACAAAAGCACTCTGCTCCTTAGAGATTAGAGTAGGCAGGTAAGGTTTCAGCTGATTAGCAATCACTTTAGATATGATTTTGTAAGCATAATTGCAAAGGCTAATTGGACGGTATTGGTCTAGTCTTTCAGGATGAGGTACCTTGGGGATCAATGAGATGATAGTACGATTTAGATGAGTTGGCATAACTCCAGAAGTAAAAAAACTGTTGCACTAAAAGGGTAAGCTCATCTTGAAGGATATCCCAATGATCTTGATAGAAAATGCTGTTTAGACCATCTGGCCCTAGCACTTTCGTTTTACCCAATTGAAAAGTAGCTTGATAAATTTCCTCTTTTGTGACCGGAGCTATCAAAGATGAATTCATTTCCTCCGTAACTATACGAGTGCATTGGCTTAGAACAGGCTCATAATCTCGATTGCCCACTGTCTAGTATAGAGAAGAAAAGTAATCTATAGTCATCTGTTGTAACATGTGGGGATCCCGCACCCAAATTTGGTTTTCATCTTGAAGCATACTGATCTTGTTACGTTGTCTCCTTTGGACAGTCGTTGCATGAAAAAATCTAGTGTTCTTATCCCCCCACCTTAGCCAATTGATCCTTGACCTCATGGCCCAGTATTGTTCTTCTTGGTGCCATAACCTTGACTTTGCTCTTGCAGGTTAGTGATCATCAGCATATCAGATTGGTCGTGAGCTTGGTTTATTTGATGCTGAAGTTGCTGATGTAACGGTTGGAGTTGGTGGTGGCCTTTTGAGAATTTGGATTTACTCCATCTAGCTAGAGCAAGGGTAACTGATTTCAGTTTGGAGACAAGTGTAGAAGCTGTCGGCATTGTTGATCTCCATGATTGGGCAATAATGTCCCGGCACTCTGGGTCTTGGGTCCAAAAGGCTTCAAATACAAATGGCCGAGAAGTTCGATGAGGTAAGGCCTTGGTGGTTAAGAGCAAAGGGCTATGGTCAGACCCCACGGCCGGTGAAGCCAACACTTCCGCCTCAGGAAAAGCAAGACGCCAATCTAAAGAACACAAAGCCCTATCCAGTCGTTCCTTCACAAATTCATCACCATCTCTACGGTTCATCTAGGTAAAAGAACATCCCTTACTTTCTAAGTCCATAAGTGCACAATCATGCGAAAGATCTCTAAAAGATTGCATTCGTTGAGCATTAGCAAAACACTTACCAACTTTCTCCCAATGGTATAGGATTTCGTTGAAATCTCCGATGCAAAGCCAAGGCAATCGAGTGGAATTTTTGATGGTATGTAATGTTGCCCAAAGCTGCTGACGTTGCTGAAACATTGCCGGAGCATGGAGGCATGTAAGTTTCATTATAACTCCACTAGTGATATCAGTACAAGTCACATCATAAAGTTCAGAAGAGGAGTGATTCAAAGATATGTCGAGCTGATCATTCCTAAAAAGGGCCAACCCACCAGCCAAACCAAGAGGATTGAAAATAAAAGAGCTAGGATAATTAAGGCGATGTTGTAACCGCTGAAGATAAACCTGTTGGTTTTTAGTCTCCATCAAAAAGATAGTGTCGGGCCTCTCCTTAGCCACTAGGGCCTTGAGGGAACGAACTGTCGGGGAGTTGCCCAGCCCCTGACAGTTCCAACTCAATAGCTTCATTTGTCCAAAGGTGGCTTTTTAGGGCAAGCCACCATAGCCCATTCTCCAACTTTAGGAGCTTCCAATATGGGTGTGTCCAGAAGATGCGTCTCATCAAGATCTTCCTGTTGAAACATGCGTGGTTCATAAGGGTTATAGTGCTTTAATTTCTTTGTATTACCTGTCTTGACATTAAATTTGCTATGCTTGAGTTTCTTTGAGCTAGAAGATGCCCCTGCCGAACCATATGTTCCTTTGAGCTGTTCTGGGATAGTAGTTAACTCTATTGATTTTGGGTTTTGTGCCAACTTTTCTGCAGGTGCCGTATGCTGATGGAGATCATAATTCACGAGGGGTAGTGGTTGAGTCGTTGGCTGAGGCAAATCCGCAATGGTATCCTTTGTAGGAGGCTGTATAGGACCCAAAAGGGGAGTTGGTGGGGTGTTTCTGGTACCACTTCTTCAGATATATCAGGTTTGTCTTGTGGTGCATAGAAACTTCTCCAATATGGGCTATGTTCCTTCACTTCTACCCTTAACCATTGGCCATACGCCATTGGTTCCGTTCCGTTCATTTTAGCTTCAGTAAAGGGAAATTCCTGACAGTGCATAGCATAGTGCCCAAGTTTTCCACAGGAATAACAAAAATGCGAAAGCCGCTCATA
This sequence comes from Eucalyptus sp. ANBG9806169, assembly GCA_014182395.1. Taxonomy (NCBI): domain Eukaryota; kingdom Viridiplantae; phylum Streptophyta; class Magnoliopsida; order Myrtales; family Myrtaceae; genus Eucalyptus; species Eucalyptus sp. ANBG9806169. The sequence goes on along the minus strand of CM024581.1, from coordinate 12,024,310 downwards.
GCGAAAATCAAGCCGGATGGTCTTACCATTGATCCGAATAAGCTGGCCTGCCTTTGAAGATTCCTGCAGTGTAAATTCAACTCGAGCTCTTGCGGTACGCAAGTATGTCCCCTCCTTATTTTCTATCCTTACCTCCAGTACTTTCCCTATATTTTTAACAGCCCTTTCAATCATATGTTCAGAGCACCATTCCAACGGCAACCCAAAGACTTGCACCCAAAATGCGCACGTGGAGAAATCATAACAATGCAGTGGTGTGTTGGGGCGCCAAGGTTGAAACATCACTAAATGGTTAGAGAACAGCCACGGGCCACCCTCCAAGACCCTTTGTCGATCCACAGCAAATTTGAACTTTGCTACATATAAACCAGCTTCCCTCGGCGAAATATCAACATGATCTGTTTTCCATGCGCGCCTTAAAGTATTCTGTAAAGCCTGAATATTAATGGAAGTATCAGATAGAATTTTGCCTACCAGCATTAATTTGCAAGCTTCGACTGTCTCCGCAGGTGGTGTTTCATTCCAAATATCAATCCGTTGCTCCGGCCATAGGCGACCCATCCGGGAGCAAAGAGTAGTTAACCGAGATTCTTCATCCTTCTCAAGATCATCCATTGGGGCAGGGTGTATAGCCGCACACCAGAGGACAATCGCAAAAGAAATAAGTACATGCAGAAGAGTCACTGACTTATAATCAGCATTTTATGCCAGCAATTGTGAAAGCGCAAAGTGGGTAGCTGAAAAAACAGTCATCAATTGAGGTTTCGAGGAAAATCAGAGGTGTTCGAGAAGGACCAGAACACCATAAAGAAGGGCGAGGGTCTGGGTCGGGTTGCGAAGGTGTGTAGAAACAGGGGAAATTAGGGGAATCAGTATAGCGGTGAAATGGCGGGCAGATTAAGGTCGCATGTTGCCGAGGGATAAGGATAAATTCGCACATCAAGATATGAAGATGGAATTAGGGTTAGATGTAGGAAGAAAAACTACCATGGATGGTAGATGGTTGCTCTGCATATCGAGGATGAAACTACCATAGAGGTAGAGAACGCGCTTCCCCTTCTAAAGAAAGCGAGGAAAATGCAAAAGTTCAGGAATTCTCTTTAACTCAAGTTTACTGGACAAGGTAAATCACAATTATTGATTTTGAAACCCACGTGGACATGTGGCTCTCATAAAAGTAACAGCTGTGATTAAAAAAAAAATATTTCTTTGCATTGTAAGTACATTAATTTTGGTGTGCCTTGAGCCTCCAGTAGTGCTGTACCTCCCTGCCTCAAAAACCCATGAGCTACTCTCACCATTCTCACTAATTCTCTAATAAGAAATAAGTATATTTAATTTGAGTTTGAAGTTTAGGGCGCGTTTGTTTACTTTTGTTTATGTTTCTCGAAACAAGAATTTCTATTCTTTTGTTCCGGGGAACAAAAAAAGAATAAAAACGTGTTTGTTTACACTTTTGTTCCCATATTCGGCGAGGCTGAGCTCGCCTAGCCAAGGCGTGGTTGGGCGAGGCTTTTGGCCCTTGCCGGCCATGGCCGAGGTCGGCAAAGCGGCCAAAAGGAAGAAAATATAAAAAATAAAAAATAAAAAAATAAAAAGTAAAAAGTAAAAAGGAAAAAAAAAAAAGAAAAAGGAAAAAGAAAAAGGAAAAGGAAAAATAAATAAAAATATCAAAAAATTATACAAGTTTACCAAACGTGTTTTTTTTTTTTTTTTATTCCAGGAACATAAATTTTGTGCAGTTACTATAAACGCGTTCTTCTGTTAAAAAATTATTCCCCGAAATAAAAATAATTTTTTCTATTTCTGTTCCCTGTATCAATTTTTGAACAGAAACGTTACCAAACGCACCCTTACCTATCTAAAATGGATTAAGCGAGAGTATCAGTTCCTCATCGACAACGATACCTTTTAGTTATTTTCCCACCAAATTATGGTAAACGAAATTTCACTCCATTTCTTTATACACACCAAGTTCATGACATGACAATAATATTAGGATAATCTTGTGGGTGAGTGAGTCATCTCTATAGAACAAACGATCATTTGCAGCATTGTGAATTCTTTTATAATATGAAATCAATTCTATGTATAAACATGTGATTGGATATGTCAATGTAAAATTGGATTAATTAAATTACGTGGGGTAAGTTCTTTTATTCTCTCTCTTTTCTGTGGCTAGTCTTAATCCCCTAGAAAACCATGGACAATGGAACACATTCCCCCTCCCTAAATTAGTAAATCTCGAAATGGGCCTTTGGAGTTCGGAATGACTTGCGTAGTGCCACTACACCTTGAGACCTAATCTTGTGTTATGCCTGTAATTTGCGCAACTTTCCTGAGGTAGATAATAAATAATTATCATTCATAGTCAAGATTTGTCAATTCATTGACTTTTTTTTTTATTATTTGTCTATGTCATCCTAGTGGCAAAGTTGATGACACACTCTGCCCCTGTAATAGTAACAAAGTAACATATCATAACGAGAGTCAAAAGGATAGGAACAAAGTGATCATATGTGTAATGGACCCGGATTTTTATAACAAACAACAACAGACAATATTGCTGGAATAACCACCGCCCGCGGTGGCCGCGTTGGTTAGAGCCTTGCTCCTTCATTGAGAGGGGAGGGGTTCGAAACCCCGCATCCCTATTGCGCGACTCACCTGCAGCTGGGTCTGTGGTGGTGGCTCAGTCGCCTTGGGTTTACGCCACCGGCTGTTAGTTGTACAGCGGTTCTCGAGTCATATATATATATTGCTAGAATAATAGTGAAATTGAAAATGAAATTTATTGCCTCAACTAATAATTTCTCTTATAGATGAGATTGATGATTGAGTGATGTGTCTTAAGAGGTAGAAAACATCTGATCCAAATTAGAAAGAAAATATAGTAATTACATCAATCTTAATTTTTCTTTCCTTAAAGATTGATGACAAGAAAAGTACCGACTTCCGATGGTTGTCTCGTGGATTTAAATATCTTGCATGAGAATTTCGAAAGAGTGGGATTGCAGCAGAATTTGATTGGGTAGGAGGGGGAAGGCGGTCGTGTAGTGGCAAATGTGTAATTAAGTTGACCAGTAGAACCGCGAATCTATGCACGACTTAGAAAGAAAAAGAAAGTCAATGTCCTACATCGTCCCAGATTCAACGTCAAGGGCCCCACCCATGACAACTCAGGACAAGGTGCTGCATTATTCCAAATTGACCGACAAACGCCGACAATCGTCAAGGGCCGACAAGGTGGCACAATTCCCGGGCTTGCCTTGCCTGAGCCAATTGAGATCGCACGAGTCGCGTCCCTTGGGCCACCTGAGGTTGTGCATCTGGGTTCACTTGGCCTCGTTGGAGGCTCGATTAGAAACATGCAATGGAACACAATCCTACCCATCATTACTTGTTCAACTTGGTCTTCAACTTCAATTGTTATGGAATCTGGCTTTTGTGGATTGTGTGTGTAAAGACAAGTACGAATTCTCCATTGAGCACTTATGTTAAGGGGGATTAAAAGTACGATTCTTTTAGTTTCGGGATGGATCTTAATGAAGTTATGAATCTCCATTTCTTTTTTGGTGGGTTTTGCCTTAAGGAGAATCGCATACTTTCTCACCTTAACGAAGGCACCTAACCTCTTTGATTCTTTGGAAGGAAAGGAAAATAGAAGGCAAGTATAAATTCTCCTTCAAGATTAGCTTCCTTTTTGCCCTCTCCATTGTCCTTTTTTTAAAAAAAAAAAATTATTTGTAAAAAGCCCAATGCAAATAGTATTGACCAAACACAATATGTACTTTTATAAATAGGATTTACCAAATAATATTTATATTTCATGAAAATTCCTTAACTTAAAATCCTTTGCATTGACAAAAGCTCTCCCTGATGTACTTTGCGTTGGCACGGCTTACTCACTAAAAGACGTAAGCTCTCAAACGTCCTTCAATTAGTAATTTCGAGAAAAGGACTATATTTTTGTTCGTCCTTGCCATGCCTCAGTAGAGTACATAGTGTAAATATTACCTACATGTAAACTAACTATATATAATTGTCCATTTTTGTAACACACGTCAAACAGTGGTTAGAGGAAAGGGATGGAACAAAATTAAATCTTAGAAAAGAAAAGTGTTTTTGTAAGCATTGGAACACAATTAGGTTGACATATATCAATTGTTATGCTTCTCGTGTGATATTATGAGGTAAAACAGTTTATAGCAAATTGAAAGTGGGCAGTAAAGTAAGTGAGTCATCTTCAATACTCAATAATAGTTTGTCGCATTATTTACTATACCAATTTATTAACCCAGAATTAGTAAATATAGCATTTCTTCATTTACTACAATCGACATGATCCATGAATTTTGACATTCTCATTCTTTATTGACTAGTTATTTTACGTGCTATGAACCCATAGCTAAGAGTTTGTTGTATACCGTGTGTGCCGTTTATAACAAAAATGCAATAGATCACAATTAGGCTTTGTTTATTTCATGGAAAATAAATAATTTGATAAACATTTTTCCTAAAAACGATCTCTTGTATCACTTACAAAAATAAATAAATGAAAAATATTGCCATGATTCAGGAAAATATTTAAACATAAATTGTTGTTAATAATGAAAATATTTTTATTGACTAGTAATTTTAAATGATATAAGCCGTCGTTTTTAGGAAAATATTTTTTAAATTATTTATTTTTCATAAAAAAATAAAGCCTTGGTGTTAAAAGTATAGGAGCAAAGTCACCTCATGTGCAATGAACCCAAATATTTATAACAAGCAACAAGAACACATTACTGAAAATAATGGTGGAATTGGGTTTATCTGAAAAATGAACTAAAACTCACTTGACAGCTTCTATGAGAGAGGTTAGATGGGCATAGTGGCATCTAGGAAAAGCATCAAAAAGTCATAAACATTTTGTCTTGGTGCCGATTTAGTCCTAAACCTTTTTACGTTGTGCCGATTTTGGCCTGATTTTTGCCGATCGAACGCCGGCCGGGTGACATGGCGATCGGCGCCGCGTGGACAACTTTTAATAATAGTTTAATATTTTTGAATATTTCTTTTTTTCTCTTTTATTTATTTATTTATTTATTTATTTTTTTTTTTTTTGTCTTAACTCTTCTTCCTCAGTAGGTCGTCGGACCTTGGCGACCGGCCGAGGCGACGGATGACGAGATCGAGGTCAATCTTGCCGGCCACCTCACTAGTGGCTGCGAGGGCGGCCTCGCGCGGGCGAGCCTTGTTTGCCCGACTCGAGGCCGCCCTCAAGGCTTGGGCGGCGAGGCTCACCCTCGCCCAATGAATTGCTTTGCCGTGGGGCAAACTAGGTGAAAATTCAGGGCCGGAGCCACGCGACCGAGGACACCCCCAAGCTCTTGTAAAACCCTAGAGATGACGGCGACGAGCGGAGGGAGGAAATTTCTAGGGCGAGATTGGGATCGGGGAACGAAGCGGGGAGAGCGGCCTCACGCTAAGGTTGGCGGGGCTTGCCCTCGCTAGCCCTCGAGGCCTGGTCGGTGAGGCTCGCCCTTGCTAGCCATGGGCAAGGGTCGACGAGGCTCGACCTCGCCGGCCATCGCCCCGGCCGGTCGCGAGGTTTGGTGACTGGCTGGAGGAAGAAGAGGGAAGAAAAAAAAAAAAAAAAAAAAAGGAAAAAGGAAAAAGAATAAGAATAAGAATAAAAAAAAAAAAAAATTCAAAAATATTAAAATATTATTAAAAGTTGTCCACGTTAGCGCCGATCAGGCTACATCAGCCGGTCGGCGTTCAGTCAGCAAAATCCGGTTAGAATTGATCAGAAAGGACTGAATTGGTACAACGTAAAAATGTTTAAGACTAAATTGGCACAAAAAAAAGGTCTAAGACTAAATTTGCACAAAGACAAAAGGTTTAGGACTTTTTTTGGCACTTTTTCCGTGGCATCTAATTCTCGTGCTGTTCTTACGGGGAGTCACATGCAAAATGCTACTATACTCGACTATCTATTTCTCCCATTAGTAATTAAATTATTCTGGCTTATGAAAATCAAATCATAAAGTTAAGTGGGGCAAAATAAAAACCCTACCGTTCTTTGTGATGTGATGAACAATATATGGGCATGTTTTTTTTTATCGCTCCTACGCTAATCCTACTCTAACACTCACTCTCAGACTTTTGCCCTACCTTCTTGCAGGGTGTGGGAGTCGAAATAATCACTCTTTTCAGCTTATTCCGGGCAAATTCTTCTTTCCTTTCCCCCGTCAATGCATGGACTATGTCGGGAAAACTTAGATTTGCTACCTAGCTTAAATAATTAATAGAAGTAAAAAATTTTTGAAAGATTCATGAGTATTGCCATTTCAAACTCGAAGTTGGAGTTCATGCAGTCTGAGTTTGACCGCCATCACATATAGGGGTGTCAAAAAAATCCGACCTGACCCGAACATGACCCAAACACGAAAGAAGTATAATACATGTTTCGTGTTCGGGTCGTGTTCGAGTAACAAATATAAAACAAACAAAAAAATGTGTTTCGGGTTGGGTCAGGGTTCGAATATTTGACCCGAAACATGTTAATTCTAAATTCCAAACACGCCAAAAACTGACACTTTAGCCCCAAACAGTCAAACACAAACACATACCTCATCGGCTCTGCCTTCTTCTCCGACGAGTGCGCCTTCTCGTGGAGTCCGCTGCCGCTCTCGGATCGACGCGCCTCCGCCTTGCCGTCGCCGTCGCCACCCCTCGCCTCCGCCTCGCCGACGCCGGAACCCTAGCCGCCGCGTGTGGCCGACCATCGTCGACGGCTTGGGGACTGGGTTCGCTCGGTGAGTCTCTGGAAACTCGATCGCTAGTGAATGTTTTTAATTTTTCTTCCTCGATGATAGTCAGCGATGATCAGACCAAACTTAGTGTTTTGGTTTTTTGGGGCAAAATCTGAGATTAGAACGGTTTTGTGGGTTCTGCTCGTCTTTAACTTTTGTGTTCCATTTGCCAATGGATACTCTTCATCTCTCAGATGAGACATTTTCATGGGTTGTGTTTTTTTTGGCTCCTAGTTTCGCCTGTAATGTGCTCTGAGATCGCCGTCTGGATGTCTTTTTGCCGATAGATAATCTTTGCGTTCCATTTGCCAAACTTATTTCGTCTTTTTCCGCTCCTGGTTTCGACTGTGGACGAGAGATCGCTCAGATGTTCTATGTCCGTTTGCTAACGGCGTTTGGATCGATGACTCGTTGCGTTTCGGGCCTTCTTCAAACGGGTGGTGGACGCGTCTTATAAGGCGGCCACTAATCTTGCTGATTTCAAAACCAAGGCCAGTTCTCGCTACTTTGGTTCAGAAGGTGCGGAGAGGTTGAGAGTTACCGTGCTTGGGTATTTTAAGCAAAGTAGGTATTCTACCCACTCGATCGCTTATCTTGTTGGTGAGTCTCTGGAAACTCGATCGCTTATCTTGTTAAAATGAATGGTTGGTTGGAGTGTGAATGGGGAATTCTGTGGATAGGCTTCGGCGAAGCGGTTCAGGGTGATGGGGAGAGGGAAGATTGTGCAGAGGAGAGCTGGGAAGCAGCATCTACTGGCGAAGAAGAACACCTAAAGGAAGTTGCAGTTGTCGAAGTTGGTGGGTTCCTTTTTTTTTCTTTTTTTCTTTTTTTTGTGCAATTCTTGCTGTCGTTGTTGCTATTGCTGGTTTTGTGCTGCTGCTGTTATTAATTTGATATCTTGCTGCTACTTTCTGCCAGAAGTGCATGTTTTGAGTACCAGTTACCAACTGTAGGATCATCTGTAGATTAATAGACAAGCCGGTGCACTCACTTTTCTATAGCTTACGGTCTTTCTGACATTCTCCATGTTGGTCCAACATATCCTTTTAGAGAGATGTGAGTTCGGATTTCCAATTGTAGATTGTTTTTGGTTCTGCTTATTGAGTTTGTGCCAGTGTCTTTCTTGAAAATGTCCATGCAGCATACTCCTTTACATCCATAAACATAATTGGTTTTTTAAAAGGACATACCTATGTTACTGGAATTGGTTGTTTTCTGTGTTTGATCAGTACTGCCATTGCTCTTCTTGTAGTTATCATGTAGGATCCTCATTGATTCCTAATATATAGGATCACTCTGCAATATTCCTGGACTGAAGGTTTTCCCTATTAATTTTTTGACAGGTGAAACTGCGGGAAATGAAACCTGGGATGTTATCACATGAGTTGAAAGAGGCCCTTGGCATGCCTGAGGGTGCTCCTGCTCCTTGGCTTATCAATATGCAGGTTGGGTGGCAGATAAGTTTATTGATTAGTAGTGTTAAATCTGTGTTGTTCGTTGTATTTAGTCTTTCCCCTATAAAACTGACTCCTTTTCCTGTAGAGATATGGGCCTCCACCATCATATCCACAGTTGAAAATTCCTAGACTCAGTGCTCCCATTCCACCTGGAGCTAGCTTTGGTTACCACCCTGGTGGCTGGGGCAAGCCCCCTGTTGATGAAGTAAATCTACTCCTTTTCTACTGATATGGTCATTTGCAGCCCATTGGATGATAGCATTGTTTTGAGACTATGTATGTGTATTAATCAAGAAAAATATGGCCTGCTGTGGCGCTGCTCCAAATGCCTTTTCATGTCTTAAGAAGTTTTGCCTTTCGAAGACTGGGGCGTGGAATGATGATTTAGACCCATATGAGAGAGCTGTTCCATTCAGGAAAGAAATATATGCAAGCGTTATAATTTTTATGTTCATCTGTACTAAGTCTCACTGCAATATTTTGGAACAAATAAAAAACAGGGAGGTGAAAAAAAAGAAAAAAAGAAGAAGTGAAAACCCAGAACCCAGAACCTGACCCGCCCCGACCCGAATTTTCGATGCGAGTCTAATGTGTTTCGGTTCAGTTCAGGTTGGGTCGGGTCGGGTCACACTATATGACCCTTACGTTTCAGGTTGGGTAACATCAAAACCCGACCTGACCCGACCCATTTACACCCCTAATCACATATTCTTTTCACCAGAATTTTATCACTCCGACAGCTCTCGTCAACGGATAATTTCCAGAGTATGAAAAATCAAGAATGCGGATTGTAGTAGCCATAGACTGCATAGAGGGCTTGTAGGAAAGTAAGCACTAGCAAAACGACAGCATGAAGGAAATGATTGACCAGGAATTATCGAAGTACTTGCTCTTGAGAATGGCTCTCCAAGCATTCCACTTTTGCGCGAGACGGGCTTTCCAAGATATACGTAAAGATATACTTTTCCATGCGCAGTATTCCACCACGTCTTCGTACACATACGAGAGGTAACTTATTTGGACTTTGAAGGGCACCTCCTGGCAAAGCCGCTGGAAGAGGTCAGCCACCTCTGCGTCTCTCCCAAGGCAGTGCCGGATGATCCCTCGGTTGCGGAGGTATTGGACGTCCTCGGAGGACTTGATCAAGTTGTCCATGAAAATTACGTATGAGGTAATGTGGCTCGCGGAATTGAAGTGGGACTGCTCAAAGGCCATCAAGTTCAGAAAAAGCGACCTCGTCCCTTGGTGGATCTCAATGGAGGGGATCTCGAGAATCCCATTCTCGATTTGGAACTCAATGTCCCCCAAATTTTTCACATTTCTCCGCCTGAACTTGATCCCGGCTTCCACGAACTCGGTCAGGCAGGGAATGAGCGGTCGCCGGTCCTGCCGCCACACGTTGGTCCTCGTTCGCTCCAGGCCCGAGGGCAGGAAGCTTTGCCAAATCACTTCGAGGCAATGGAGCATGCCCTGATCGGGTAACGGGTCAAACTTTACCTGTTCGCCGCCAATAAGGTCGAAGAACTTGAGCACCAACTTGCCCACGAGCCCTTTTTGATCGGGTTCGCCAAGCTGGAGGCCGAGCAGTTGGTCGACTATGAAGAGCGGGATCTGATTCTCGAGCAAAATCATGTCACGCTGGATCTGGATCTTGAGCATCAATCCCCATGTTGAGAAGATGGGGTCATTGCTTGGGTAGCCTAGATTCTCGAACCCCTCGGTGCCTCCCTCAATAGCTCGATCACAAAACACCCGTCCATAACCATCATCTGCACGAATTTGTTGCTGCTCATGGATATGGTTTCATCGTAGCAGGAGCGAGCTCTCTGCTCGACCTCCTTCACAGAGTCAAGGTAGAGGTCTATCTCGTGATGGGAGCGCTCGAGGATGCAGCGGAGGCAACGCAACTTGTGCTGGTCCATACGGCGGAGGTGGTCCTTACCGTGGTGGTACGGCCCGAGGGAGACGATTTGGGGGACATAGGCCTTCTTGTCGCCGTCCTTGAGATAGTCCGGGATCCGGTAAATGGAGTGCTTTACCCATGAACTCTCCACGTCGTCCTGGCGAGAGTGCTCGAGCTGCTCTTTGATGGAGACGACATACTCGGACGAGGACACTCTCGGCTCATCTTTGGGTACGTTTTTGGCCCCGTTGTTGTCGGCCACGATCCGGAGAGCCTCGGATGGTTCTCAGATTCCACAGCAGCCATTTCTTGCGAATAATTGGGTCTATGTTTCTTGGCCTGGCCTTTGCCTTCCTTGGGTTTTGATCTTTGAATTGATGCTTTCTAAGCCCCTGAAGAAAACATTGAATAAAGAGTTGAAGAAGAAGAAGCAGAATTGGTACTTTAATATCTAGGATATTGGAACAAAGGAGAGTATCTTTTCAAAATCGCCATTGAAAACGAGCTTTATAATATTCTAGCCCTTATGACGTCACGCGGATTTCGTCATCATATCGATACTGTAAAAGCCTGATAAACAACATTGCCCACCTTACCCATACAAGGTACAATTATTGGACTGGTTTTTCAAATGTCCAATAGGAAACGGACACCGCATGCTCACCGTGAAGCACGTGTACATATAGTCCCCCTGTTTACGTCACAGAGAATGATTGGGCTTGTATTTTGCCCCATTTATCCTTTTAATTAGATTTTCATAAATCAGAATACTTTAATTACTTAATGATGGGAAAATTAGTTGGTCAACATGGAAGGGGGAGGTGAGGGGTTCAAATCCCCACATTCTCAGGGGATGGGGTGGGGACGCGTAAGTTTGAGAGTGGGTTTTCGACTCCTACGCCGCAAGAGGCGTCAAAGCCCGAGTGAGTGTAGAATAGGAATAAAGTAGTGACAAAAAAAAAAAAAAATGGAAGGGGAGGTGGGGTTCAAATCCTCACATTCTCGGGGGGATGGGTGGGGACGCGTAAGTTTAAAAGTGAGTTTGACTTCCACGCCCGCAAGAGGCGGTCTGAAAAAGTCGAGAGTGAGTATAGTATAGAAATAGAGTAGGATTGAAAAAAAAAAATATATATATATATATAGTATCATTTTGCATGTAGGTATCGGAGATAATGCCTCACTCCCCTTAAAAATAGGGTTAAAAAAATAGTACGGTATTAGATATCACTATGCCCATCATTCCTCTCCCTTACAAGCTATCAAGTGAGTTTTAATTTCTTTGGATTCTTTCTCTTTCACCGAAATGTTTTATGTACTCAATGCGGTGCCTTTCAAGTATAAAGAGAATGGGTTGAGCTGAATGGAAGATGCATGAACCGGAAAGATGTGTGGTCCTTCTTCGGAGACTTGAATGGTAGGCCTCGCGTGGGCGAGACTTGAAGACGGGGTTCCAAAATAAATACCTGAACTTCTCGGTAAACTAGTTCCAGATGTTCCTCCTCAATTGACTAATCACATTACGAACGAAGTAAGCCCCCACCACCACCGCCTCGGGGACCATATCAAACCCCGACAAATAAGATATTTAATCGCACAGATGCAATATTTTCCCTCTTATACTGGCATATTTTTCTTCGCTCCAAAATAAGAGAGAATATTAACTTCTTTCCTTCTTGAAAGAGCTTTTGCTCAACTAATTTAATTAAGCAAAAGTACAACTCAAGTGCCAAAATTTAGTACAAACGATACTTAAATGCTAAAAGTTAGGAAAATGATAATTAAGTGTCATTCTTTTTGAAAAATGAGACACTTAAATATCACCGTCAACAAACCTCGCCAGAATCCTATGTGGCAATTTATTATTAATTTTGTTCGCATACGTGACTCGCTGGAGAGCTGACTTGGTAAAGAAATACAAAAATGACATCGTTTTGGTGCCGATTTGAATTTTAATATAAAATTAATTAAGTTAAATTTTAAAAAAAAAATTTAAAAAAATCAAGAGGAAGGAATGAAGAGGATGAACAATTCAAGGTGGCTAAGGGCTGAGCCCTCACTACCACCGCCTCCCCCCGGGTCGTCGAAGGGATGGTGATGGCTAGGGAGGGTCAATCGGGGCCGCCGACCCCGGCTAGGGCTTGGCGACCTTGGCCGATGGCAACGGCAACGAGAGCTGAGCCCTTAACTGCCTCCAACTATTCATTCTTCCTCTCCCTTTTTTTTAAAAAAAATTATTTTTAAATTTAATTTAATCAACTTTTTATTAATTATTTATTCATGTCAACAGTAAAACGACGTTGTTTTGACACTTGTCTCAGTTGATAATTTTCATTCTTTTATCTTCGGATGCATAACCTTGCACTAGATCGATTCGAGTTCGCTGCCAAGAATGAAGAGAAGATGGATGCACTGGACTTTAAACTGAGGAGCGATATAAAGAAAGTGGGTCCTGCGGGGTTGCAATTAGTACAGCAAACACAAACTATTCGGACGCGGGCATGGTGAAGGAACGGAGTACGAATCCACGTCGCCCCCTTTGTCAACCTTGAAGGCCCAGCCAAAGCAAAGACGAGGAATTAAGAATTGGGCCCCACTTGTTGATGATTTGTCGTACACATGTCCACCCAATGGTCAATCGCGCTTTCTAGGACTCTGAATTTCCTTCTCTCTACGCACTACGCCGGGAGGCGAGAAAATAGGATGCCCGTTCTTTTTTTATTTTTTTCTACTCTAATCTTACTCTAACATTCACTTTCAAACTTTTACCTTGTCTTCTTGTAGGGCATGGGAATCGAAACCCACTCCCGAAATGAACTCGTCCCCACCTCAATCCCTTGAGAAGGTGGGGATTTCAACCCCCACCTCCCCTTCCAAGTAGGATGCGTTCGATCGATAAGAAAGCGTAAAATCCATTGAGACGGTCCAAATACCAAATGATTTGTACTTTTTTTTTTCATAAATTGTTTGTACTTGATCCATGGGGGATTGAACCTTTATTAACAACTTAACTGAAGCATAAACCAAGAAATAAATTTGATAATTTTTTCTTTACGTCTTCATATAACTCATGCAAGACATACATTTTTCCTTGCCCTATCGAGAAGTTATTTTTCCTTGCCCTAAAAAGTTGATCAATAAATAATGAGAATTTCATAATTCATGGTTCATGTTGACTATAATTAATGGAGAGATGCTCTGTTTACCGAGTTTAACACAAATTTTGTTGGCCGATTTTGACATATTTAGTATTGCTTGAATGCGACGAAATCACACGAGATGAATATCTGGATCGCGTTTCAATGCGTACATTACTTTTTCAAAAAATCATGTTTTTATCCACCCCTTTCCTTTACTCACTTTTTAAAGGTGAGTTACAAAATAGACATTGTCCGTATTTATAATTAGTTAGTTTAGGTGTAGATTGTGACTATAATTGGTAATCTAGCAAGTCACGACGACGAGGAAGGACAATATTTTCCTTCTCTTGAAATTAATTAGGGAAAAAGTCACCAAAAATCTTAAACCTGACCTAATGTAACAAATTTACCTCAAACTTTTTTTTATGATACAAAAAACTCCAAACTTTATCAATTGTGACATATTTACCTCAACTCAATGGTTGAAGGGCATTTCATCTTTTAATTTTTAAATTATTTCTTTTTTGTTCCTTTTTTTTTTTCTATTTTTTCCTTTTTCTTCTTCTCTCTTCCCTACACCGCCGGTGGAGGGAAGCCGACTCAGTGAGGGCCACTCTTGCTAGCGTCGGGTGAGGGCAGCCCTCACTTGGGCTGGCGACAATAGCCCTCGCCTGCGTTGAGCAAGGGTCACCCTTGTCTTGTCGAGGGAGGGCAACCCTCCCTAAGTTGGGCGAGGATAGCCCTTGCTAGATTCGGCGAAGGCAACCCTTGCTGACACAGGTGAGGGTGGCCCTCACCAATGCAAGGGAGGGCAAGGCTTGCCAGATTCAGCCCAGGCGAGGGACGCCTTGCTTGCGTCGGGCAAGGGTTGCCCTCGTCGGATCTATCGAGGGCTGTCCTCGCTCGACCCTAAGGCAAGCGAGGGTGGCCTCCCTAAGTTCGACTTCTCTCTCCCATGGCCAGCGGAGGGAAGAGAGGAGAAGAAAAAAGAAAAGAAAAGCAAAAAAAAATTAATAAAAAGTAAAGAAGAAAATGTCCTATAGTTTGGGGGCAAATGTGTCATGCAAATATAAATTTAGGATAAACGTGTCGAGTTGGCAAAATTTGAGGTTTTTTGTGTCATAAAAAAAGTTTAGAGCAAATTTATCACATTGGGTAAAGTTTAGGATTTTCGGTGATATTTTTCCAATTAATTATTTAAGGATTGTGGGGGGCTCATCATTTTGTGAGTACCTTTTTCCAAGGTGCATGCATCTGTTGGCTCATGGATCCAAGGTTGAATCTACTTTATCATTTTTCTATCCTCCTTTTTCAATTATTGTACTTTTACTTACTATATTCCATGATTTGTGTCGAATTCTAATTTATCTTTTAAGGAAAAGGTCGCTTGAGTTGTTCTTTGTGGGTCCTTTGATGTTGAATCTTGATGCATCGGCTTTCTTTCTCTCTTTAGTCATGGAGTAGATCCGCGGTTTCACTGGCCAACCTATTGCGAATTTGCCACTACATAATTTCTTACCTCCTCCCTAATCAAATTCTGATGCAACCCCCTGCTTTTGAAGTGTTCATGCAAGATGTTTTCAATCCACGGGAAATAACTTATTAGATAATATTTTTTCACGAATAATTTAGGTGTTTCAAGGAAAATGAGAGACATAAAAAAAATGATTCTTTATGTTGTTTAGAAAAATTAGTCAACGGAAAATGTTTTCATCAT
The DNA here is from genome assembly GCA_014182395.1 of Eucalyptus sp. ANBG9806169. Classification (NCBI taxonomy): domain Eukaryota; kingdom Viridiplantae; phylum Streptophyta; class Magnoliopsida; order Myrtales; family Myrtaceae; genus Eucalyptus; species Eucalyptus sp. ANBG9806169. Next base: position 12,009,293 of record CM024581.1, on the reverse strand, counting down.
CGATAATAATTTTTGCCTACTATTTCGTGGGTGATGAATTATTATTATTATTATTATTTTTGTATGCAATACAATTGATTATTTTTTGATTTATTTTTGGTGAAACGAACATACTCTTAAATATCTCTACTAATAGGCAATTCCCACCACTATTGGCTCCTCATCATTATACCGTACTCTAGACTTAAGTAGGTTCTTAAAAGGCTCAAAGGTCCTCCAGATTGGTAGGAGATCCGTCCTGGGATGGAAGACCCCGCTTGGCTATGGCCCGTATTTCTTGCTCAACTAGGAAGAAATATATTTGTTTAGCTATAGGGGGAGTAAGGTGCCGTGTCCTCGAGGCATTGTTTCAGGCGAATCCAAGTAGCCCGCCACCTCTCCTTAGGACGTGGATAGGCATTAGTAGACCTGGCTAGAGAGGCTAGACCTCCCTGGGGTCATGGTGGAGCCTACCTAGGTGAACCATTAAACCTAGCTTGGGTAGGTAATGAAGCCATGGCATGCCCCTCATCATTATACCGTATTCATTGTCTTCATAGCTTTACTAATCATTCTTCTAATAAATCCTTACCCTTTCGTCCACGTAAATTAAAATGATAAAATAATATGAAAAATTAGATTTGAGGATTATGAGAGAGCTGAATTTTAATTTAAACCTATGGTAAATAAAATATATGTGCACACACTTAGAAAAAATTATTGAAAAATTCTAAATTTATTATATTTTTGTTAATTTGGTTCTAAATTTTATAATTATTCAAATTGAGCGCTAAACTTTTTCACTTTTCATCAATTGTTCTGTTTTGATTCGCACAGCATAGAAAGGGAATGAAATATCATTTAGGTTAAAAGTTTAAGTACGGCAATTAATGAATTCATGATCGAATTAAATGCCCGTGTCCACCCATTCGTCAATCGCGCTTTCTAGGTTTCTGAATTTCCTTCTCTCTACACCGAAATGTCCATGTGAGGCGAGTAAAGAGGATGCCCGTTCAATTGATAAGATGCGAGCGTAAAATCGATTGAGACGGCCCAAGTACCAAATGATTTGTACTATATATATTTTTTTCCCTAAATTGTTTGTACTCGATCCATTGGGGATTCAACCTTTATCAAAAAATTAATCAAAGCACAAATCAAGAAATAAATTTGAGAAGGTTTTCTTTACATGTTCATGTAACTCATGCACAACATATTTTTTTTCTTTGCCTTGTCAAGAGTTTATTTTACGCAGTAGTTATATCTTGTGACCATAACACATAAACAAGTTGATCAATAAATAACGAGAATTTCATAATTCATGGTTCATGTTGATTGTAATTAATAGAGAAATGCTCTGTTTACCGAGTCTACCACAAATTTTGTTGGCCGATTTTGACATATTTAGCATTACTTGAATGTGATGAAACCACACAAGATGAATATCTCGATTGTGTTTCAATGTGTACATTACTTTTTCATAGAATCATGTTTTTATCCAACCCTTTCCTCTAGTCACTTTTTAAAGGTGAGTTACAAAATAGACATTGTCCGTATGTGTAATTAATTAGTTTAGGAGTAGATTATGATTATAATTGGTAATCTAGCAAGTCATGGCGACGAGGAAGGACAATTGATGCAGGACTATCCGACTTAGCTCCATTAGCCCACTCAGCACCATCATTGCTCATTCAAGTCACGATAGAATTTGGCCATAACGTGCTTCAATGGGACAAGACTGAAATTTCTACTAAAGTAGTACCAAACCATTCTTACCGAAGTTATCCATACCAAAGATTAATTAGTTACTGAAGTTATCGATGTACGCTTTAGTAGTTGCTAATCTCGAAGTTTATCAACAACATATCAATGGAGGCCATTCTAAACAACTTGTTTGGTTATTTGATGAAGTCTTGGAATGATTATCTTCTAGTCAAGGTGGAATCATGAATTTTGCAAGGCTGAAGAATAAAAAATGCAAGTTCTCAAGTCATTAAATGCATCTCTCTCTTTTTTTTTTTTTATCAGTCATACTCTATTCCTATTCTAACTCTCACTTTCAGACTTTTGCCCTGCCTCCTTGCGGGGCATGGGAGTCGAAACCCACTCCCTGAAACTATATCGTTCCCACCTTAACCCCCCCGAGAAGGTGGGGATTCGAATCCCCCATCTCCTCCTTCCATGTTGGAAGGGTGGCCACTAGGGCAAACCCTAGTGGTTAATGCATCTCTATTTCTCTAGGAGTCTTTATTGTTATGTAAAGTTTCAAGAGTCAAAGTTCTATGTTCTTAGGTCTTTAATGTTAGGCTAGTTCCCATGTTTATTTATTACTTTTTTATTTCCTAAGTCGAATTCATCCAATAAATAGAGGAAGCCTCTCCATTATAATGCAGACTAGATTTGATGAATGAAAATACATAAGATTTTTCTTTGTGTGAGTGAATACTTTTGGAGAGTGGATGTCGTGACGAAAATTTTCAGGTCCATCACCTAGGTTTAGGCTAATAGACTACTAAGTCTTAAACTTAGCTAGGGCTCTCCCAAGCCCATACCAATTCGCGACTTAGGTTCAAGTTTTTAACATGCAAATGGATTTTATCTAGGAGTCGCCTCTAATCAGTTTATGGTAGGTCGATTAGACACCTAAGTAAAAAAACGGGAGAATTATTTTACTCCTACGAATTGGAGATTTTGGGTACGGGAACTTGGTTACACTAAATTTCTCTAATGCCCTTTCGGTACCATTTCTTTTTATTTTTTAAAAATGTTTTTGCAGGCAACTACGATTTATTTTAACTTAAATTACTATTATGCAAATATGGTAACCACATGGATGCTCATCGACTATTAAAAATTCAAATAAAAATATAATAAATAAATAAATTGCATCAAAAGAATTAAACACACAAGGCAAGCAATTATTTTTTTGGGTTTTCTTGAAATTAGAATTTTTATAAATCATGCATTTTAACTACATGACCTAATTTTACTAATAAATAAATTATAATTAAATGAACCTATTATGCAAACTAGTTAACATGCACCTTTTTGTATTTTTTTATTGAAATTCGGAATTAATAAAAACCCTAATTAAACTATCTAAAATGAATAATTTTCTAATTTATTTTAGGGATTAATTTGACTTAAACCCTATCCTATCTTAGAAAACTATTTTTTAGAAAAAATAAATTATTAAAATATGCCAATCCTAACCCTAACCTATTAAAAAAGACATTTTTTTTGAAAAAAAAATGTTATTTAGGTCCAACCCTAACCTATTAAAAAAGATTATCTAAAAATGCAATCCAACATATTCCGATGCAAGATTTTAACCTCTTTAAATAACTAAATAAATAAATAAAATGAAATAAAAACTAAACTACCTAAGGGGGATAACAGGTTTGGAGAAACGCAGATGACCGGGGGGGGGGTGTGCACGGCGTTCGAGCGACGTTGGGCGAGGGCAGACCGGTGGGCGTCGGGTGAACCGGCAGGCAGTGACGGTGGCGGCGCGGGTTGCGGTAGAACGGAGGTGCGGCGTCGGGTGGTTGCCGAGGACAGAGGTGGCGGCTGGCCATGGGCGTCGGATTGCAGGCGAGCTGCTGGCGTGATTGTCGAGCAGAGGCATAGGCGGGGGCAGCATTCGGGCAGCGCTGCAAATGGGGGCGAGTAGGTCGTTGCTCGCAGCGTCGAGCGGAGCGGAGGTGGCGCGGTTCGTCAAGCACTGCCAGTGGAGGCAGAGCAGAGGCATCGGCATAAGGGCTTTTGGCGTCCGGCGCTGCTGGTGCAGGCACCAAGATGCGGAGATCGCTGGGTGTGCAAGCGGAGGCTGTTTGGGTGATGGCGAGTGGCAACGGGAGCAGCGGCGGCCGGTGTCTGGGACGGTGGCACGAAGGCAGTTGCTATGGTGGCTATCGACGGGTCACAGAGGCGTAACGTCCAGTAGGAGTGGCGCTAGTGCTCGGATGGGGGCGTGGTGGCAGAGGCGGTGCGGTGGCGCGGCGAGGTTAGGAGTGGCGGGCTTTGAAGCTCCGGCGTCGGGCTGGGCAGCATCATGTCGTTGGTGTAGAAGCGCGGTGGTGGGCGTCGACTCGGGCAGAAGGGGTCACCAGTGGGGGAGGCCTGCGAAGAAGGAGAATGACTGTTCTTCTTCTTTTTCCTTTTTTTTTTCTCACTTCGGCTGACTTGTCCCCTCACACGTCCATCTCCCCACACGCTTCGAAAATAAAAAAACCCCCCTTTTCTTCTATTGACTTTGACCCTAAATAAAGGAAATGAAAATAGGAAAAGAAGCCCCCACAAACGCGGTTGGGTGTTTTTCTTTTTTCTCCTATTTTTTTCTCTCTAATTTTTTTTCTGAATTTTCCCCTTGAATTTTTCTCTCAAAATTTCTCCCCGGTCATGAAAAATGTGGCTCTCTTTTATAATGATTCCAGACGTCCGCTTTCCATGGCAACTTTCGAGTTTCCTTCTTCTGTTACATTAATTCAAGGCTGCAAAGCGGAGCGTGATTTCGCAATCAACTCGATTTTGCTTGATTCCTTTCATTTTATCGAAATCCTTGCCCTTTATTCACTTGATTTTTTAATTGCTTCTGCATTTATCAAAATCTGAATATTCATCAAATTTCAAACTTCCATGCATAATCAATGAAATCGATTTTCCCCTGTTTTTTTTTCCATTTTTCCATTTATTTGTTCTGATGCGATTTTTATTTTTTATTTCCCTAGATTTGCCAAAATTAGGTGTCAAAGCTGCCCCTCTTTGAAGGTGAGCTCGTAAAAGTTGCCTTCAAAGACAGGTTGAGACCTAAATTTTGATCATGCACATGTACTTGAATGACCTTGTTTTTTTTTTTTTTTTTTTTTTTTTTTGGGAAATGAATGCAATTTTTATGATGCATGGAAATGTTAATGTAAATGTATGGTGCAGAGAGAGAGAGAGAGAGAGAGAGAGAGAGAGAGAGAGAGAGAGAGAGAGAGAGAGAGAGAGAGAGAGTGTGTGTGTGTGTGTACTGTAGTTACGTACCAATTAGTGCGGTAGAGCATCTTGAGGTATAGGATAAATTTTCATTTATTCCACAGGTACCCGGTCTTCACTTAGGTTCCTTGAAGGGTCTAGTGTTTATCGAAATACCTAGATTTTAAACTAAGGTATGACGAAAAAGATAGAAAAACATTCATATCCAGAATGAAATACTTAACGAAAATAATTATGACATCCAGATCCAGACTAAGATGTCAAGATTTTGGAGCTCGAAATACCTAGATCTAGACTAAGATATAACGAGAAAAATCGAAAAACATTTACATCCAGAATGAAATGTTCAACGAAAAGAATTAAGACAACCAAATCCATACTGAGATGTCAAGATTTTGGAACTCGAAATACCTCGATCCAGACTAAGGTATAACGAGAAAGATAAAAAAACATTCACATCCAGAGTGAAATGTTTAGATGAAAATAATTAAGACATCCAGATCCAGACTGAGATGTCAAGATTTTAGGACTCGAAACACCTAGATCCAAACTAAGGTATAACGAGAAATATCGAAAAACATTCACATCTAGAGTGAAATGTTAAGACATCCGGATCCAAATTGAGATGTCAATAACGGGTTGAAAGATTTTGGTGAAATCCACAGATTCTCAATTTCTGAAAAGGAACTTGGGTTATAGAAGCACGCCGAGTCAATGAAAAGGACTCTGGGTTACAAAAGCACGCCATGTCAATATAAAGGACATCGGCTACAAAAGCACGCCGAGTCGATGAAAGGGACTCTGGGCTACAAAAGCACACCAAGTCAATATATAGGACACCGGGCTACAAAGCACGTGGGTCGATGTAAGGAACTCCGAGTTACGAAAGCACGCTAGGTCAATATAAAGGACACCGGGCTACGGAAGCACGCCGGGTCGATGAAAGGGACTTTGGGCTACAAAAGCATGTCAAGTCAATATAAAGGACACCGGGTTACTGAAGCACGCCGGGTCGATGAAAGGGACTCTAGGCTACAAAAGCACGCCAGGTCAATATAAAGGACATCGGGCTACGGAAGCACGCCGGGTTGATGAAAGGGACTCTGGGCTACGAAAGCATGCCATGTCAATATAAAGGGATAGCTTGACTAAGTCAAGTGTCGAGAATATCCGCACAATAAAGTATTTAGAGTATGGGTAGAGATATACTTACCTGGTGATATCTCTGATCCTTGGGGATATATCTTTTGAAACTTAGATATCTTGTGGAGGCCTCTCACCTCCTAGTAGAAATATATTTTGAAGCATCAAGGATGCACTTGTGATGGTTTCTCATCTCCTAATATCATGAGACATTCTAAAAGAAACCTGAATGTCAAGAGCTCATGGGTCTTTGAGAAAACATTACCTGTCAGACATGATTAGAGCAAAAGTGCATTCACCAAAGAAATAAGTAATTAAGGTTATTTTGGAACGCACACTTCAAAATCCACTGAAGTTTTTATCAATTCAATCAGGGTTCATGCATAATGACCTTTGCATCACCCAAATTCCCACTGAAGAGAATTATCGTTCAAGACAATTTTCACTCATGATGTGGATTTCCTAAGAATACCAAATGAGAGACTTTCAGTTAGAAAAAACTTTCACTCACTCTCATTCAAAAGGGTTATTTTAGGAGAATCATTCCATCTCATCGTATCGACGGAGGTTCGAGTATTCTCGCAAGCGGTACGACCTTACCAATTTGAGGGGTTTTTAACAGGGACCATATTGTGGGCTTGGTCAACGGCTTAACAAAGGGACTCTTTGAGTCAAGGCTATTGAAAGAACAATCCTGTGATCATCTTCGGGTTTATAGGTCAAGAACCCTACAAAATGAGAAAGAAATAATCCTGCTCGCACTTCTTCGAGCGATACTTATAAACATATGAACTTCCATGTTAATTCAAGTGCTATAATCTGAAGAAACTTTGTAAGGGACGTAACATAGACTGGGTTCATGGGTTGAGAAACGAAAGATTGTTAGGCTCAAAGATGTGTATAAGGGTCAAAGTTAATGATCATCTAGGCATTGTCGCCGGTCTTCTCTTTTGCTAGGGATGCACTATTGATCTTGACTCTTTAAGTACTGCTCCATTGGGATTCAATTTTGCAATTGATAGCCATTTATCTTGACTCTTTTTTTGCATCTATGGGCATCGGTCTTACTTTTACCAAGTACACTGCTTTTTCATGCCCCTAGTTTTCATGCACTTTTTCTTCACTTCTTTTTCATGGGCATTGGCATTACTTTTACTAGGCACACTGTTTTTTTCATGCCCCTTAGTTCTATTTTGATTTCAATTCTTACACACAATGCATGCGTCAAGAAATTACACTTTGAATAACACTCGAATTTTCAAAGGTCTTCATATGTCCTTTGCCTTGCCCTAGTGTGGGGGATGATCACCAACTGGGTTTAAAGAAATGAAATTATAGGCTCAAGTGGGCTAAGCAAAGGATATAAGTATGTAGGATAGAGAAAGAAATGTTCTTCGTCATTCTAAGGCACTTAAATTATCACATGAATTCAATGTAACAACATGACTTGAAGATTAATGCAAGTGAGAGTAAGAAATTTTCTTTCTATTTTCCTCATCTCATGATGCTGTCTTACCTCCAATTTGCCCCAATGTGGGGTGGTTCTTGACATGGGTAATTTGAAAAGAATTTTCACAAGTGTATAAGGCTCGAAGGGGTTAAGCAATGGATCACCTGTAGTGTTTGGGGTAGATAAATAGACCGTCTCTCATCATTTCGGTTGTTGTACCTTTTGCGAGAGAACTGTTCACCTTATAGTTATGAACTTTCCTATACTCATCTCACAAGTGTATGAGTAAGGGACCGTGTATAGAATAGGGTTTGCCTTTCATTATTTCGACTCGTCTCATTTAGTATGCTCAATCCATTCCACATCATTCATTAAATTAGTCCATCTTGATGTTCTTTAGTGGAATTGGTGGACTAAACATGTAAGAGTCACCATGCAAAATCCTTTTTAGAAGAGCTCAATAGCTTTAAGTATGAAAAAAATGTCAACTTCAAAATAAACAATTTTCCACACTAAAAAAAATGGTTTTAAGCATTTATTCAGGGGTTGTTCCACAAAGGGATTGCCTCAGCAATGGATGTCATTGGATTGTCCCAAGACTGAAAATCCACTTTTGCTCCTACACAAGAGAAAGTGCATGAATAGGATACTATGCAACATCAAAATGAATTCAAATTGCACATCTCTTTTAGCTTGGATCGAGATTTTATCTCAGTCATGTCACTACTAGAATTTGTAGTATTCCCAATTTGTCATCTCTTTTACCAAATATGGATGATCCTCTTTTACTCTCTTTAGAAATGTGTTCTCAAACGTGTTGAGTAACAGTTGAGCCAAATCATTGTGACCCGATATGCCTTCATATGCTTTCTTATCAGACCAATAAATTAATGCTCTAAAACATGAAGTAAATGAGTTAGAAAATTAAACAGAGTTAACCTAATGCATGCTTTTGGAAATGACTTCAAAAATGATTTTTTTATTCTTTTTTTTTTTTTGGGATTTTTTTGGATGAGGAAGCATGAAGAAGTCCAGTCCTCAGAATTCTCCTTAGATGATATTTTCTTTTCATTGTTGTATATTGTCACCGGGCTGGTTTGGCATACCCCATCATGTTCTCAAAACAAAACTTGTAATTTTATTGATGTTCATCAATCAAATTACATTTATTAAATGGTAAATGCAATGCTCAATCCCTAAATGGAAAACGAAAAAGAAGAAATTGAAAACATTTCCTAGAAAGCAATAAAAATTCCCATGCAGGGGAATGTGCAAAAGCAATAAATGAGTCACTCTCGTGGGCTAGGGCCCATTTCTTCTAATGGTCCTTTGTCAGCGGCGCCTATAGGGAGATCATTGAACAGGCTCGTGATTCATTCCAGTGCATCATCTGGTTTTTTTTTTTTGTCTTTGGAGGTGTCGGATCGTCCATGCCCCCCATCCATCTGGGACAATATCCCAAGGGTCGATGTAGAAGCTAGGAGGAGCTGAATACTTCACATAGTAGTTGAATTTGCCACTTGACTGCCCCAGGGTGTCCATCACTTCCACTTCATTTTGCATCATTCTAGGAAGGCCAAGAAACGTCTCGCGAATGTTGGGAGGCGACGAGTTTTGCTTTTCCTCGCCCTTGCTCAAGTGGTGGGTTTTGTCTTTCTTGTTTTTGTCCTCCAGAATTTTCTTCATCTCTTCCATGGTGATCTAATCTAGTAGAATGGGATCTCCGAGGGAATTCAATGGGGTTTCGAATGCCTTGACCCCTTCTTCCAAGACCATATGGCATCATCTTGAAACCTCAAAAGTGGAAATGAACGGTATGTCGTTTTCCCTAAGGCATATACAACAAGACCAAGGGAAACCTATTGTCATGGATCGACAAAATTGCAATAAAGTAAGTAAATTGCGAAGTGAGAATTTAGACAACTTACTTTCACTAGAAAGAGATATACAGATACACGCATGAAGTGTGAGGCTCGATTTCTATCTACGCGGCTTAACAAAGTGGAGCTAAGAGGATGATCTGACCATTGCAATCTCGCATTAATGTGTCAGGTTCTCCTAACTCCGGCTCAGTCGAATGGAATGCGCAATAATCACGCAGTCTCGTGGATATGGATAAACACATTCGACACCATGAAAAACTTTCGGGGAAGAGAAGGTCAACTTCTACATAGCAGTCTTGCTTTGGAGGAAGTATCCTTCACAACACCATCCTAAAAATCCTATCGCAGCCTAGGTCCGACCGTAGATTGTGTGTGTAATAGTTTAGTGCTAAAAGCAGTAAAACATGTACAACAATTTAAATGCAAATAACACTTCTAATCAGGAAAAATAAATCATTCATCCCACACTTTTGTGCAAGACAAGAATTAGCAAAGATTACTCCCCTTATACTTCCCATATGCAATAACATTTAACATCTTAGAAATGTTAGGGACATACCTGGTATCCTCACTGCTAAATTTTTTTTTTTTTTTTTAAAAAAAAAGAAAAATTGGCCTAAGTCCACTAAATGTTTTAAGACAAGTCCCCAGCGGAGTTGCCAAGCTGTCGTGATAAAAATTTTCGGGTGCACCACCTAGGTTTAGGCTAATGGACTACTAAGTCTTAAACTTAACTAGAGCTCTCCCAAGCCCATACCAATTCGCGACTTAGGTTCAAGTTTTTAACATGCAAATGGATTTTATCTAGGAGTCGCCACTGATCAGTTTATGGTAGATCAATTAGACACCTAAGTAAAATAATGAGAGAATTATTTTACTCCTACAAACTAGAGATTTTGGGTACGAGGACTTGGTTACACTATATTTCTCTAATACCCTTTCGGTACCATTTCTTTTTATTTTATAAAAATATTTTTGCAGGTAGCTATGATTTATTTTAACTTAAATTACTATTATGCAAATATGGTGACCACACGGATGCTCATCCACTATTAAAAATTCAAATAAAAAATAAATAAATAAATAAATAAATTGCATCAAAAGAACTAAACACACAAAGCAAGCAATTATTTTTTGGGTTTTCTTGAAATTAGAATTGTTTATAAAACATGCATTTTAACTACATGACCTAATTTTACTAATAAACAAATTCTAATTAAATGAACCTATTATGCAAACTAATTAACATGCACCTAATATTTTTGTATTTTTTTTATTGAAATTCGGAATTAATAAAAACCCTAATTAAACTATCTAAAATGAGTAATTTTCTAATTTATTTTAGGGATTAATTGACTTAAACCCTATCCTATCTTAGAAAACTATTTTTTAGAAAAAGAAATTATTAAAATATGCTAACTTTATCTAAGACCCTATTTTTGCAAAAAAAAAAAAAAAAAGAGACGTTATTTCGGTCTAACCCTAATCTATTAAAAAAATTATCTAAAAATGCCATCCAACATATTCCGATGCAAGATTTTGACCTCTTTTGATTTTTATATTTTTTTAGTATTTTTCCAAGACAAGCAATTATCAGATAACATTAAATCTAAACAATCAAGATATTCAAGAAATAAAGGATTAAAATAATCGATTGTTGTCTCACAAAAAAGTTACATTAATAATTATTCTAACCCTAAACATCACGACATACAAAAAGGTTCAAAATAATTAATAATCTGATCCGAAATCTTATGGATCAAATTAATAATTATAATGATTCAACAATTAAAATATTACCAAAATGCCCAAAAATTAATATAATTAAAAAATGATCCGATATTTTACAGATCAAATTAATAATTACAATAATTTTGGACAAAACCCCGCGGATAATGCCTACAAAATTTATAAAATGAACATCGAGATCTAATGTCCCAATTTAAATAAATAAATGAAAAAAAAAACTAAATTACCTAAGGGGGATGCGGGTTTGGACAAAAGCGGATGACTGGGGTGTGCGCGGCATTCGAGTGATGTCGGGTGAGGGCAGACCGGTGGGCGTCGAGCGAACCGGCAGGCGGCGACGGTGGCGGCACGGGCTATGGTAGAACGGAGGTGCGGCGTTGGGTGGTCGCCGAGGACAGAGGTGGCGGCTGGCCCTGGGCGTCGGATTGCGGGCGAGTTACTGGCGTGATTGTTGGGCAGAGGTGCAAGCGAGGGCGACGTTCGGGCGGTTCTGCAAATGGGGGCGAGCAGGTCGTTGCTCGCGGCGTCGAGTGGAGCGGAGGTGGCGCGGTTCGTCAAGTGCTGCCGGTGGAGGTGGAGCAAGGGCGTCAAAATCGGGGCTTCTGGAGTCTGGCGTTGCTAGTGCGGGCACGAAGATGCCGAGATCACTGGGTGTGCAAGCGCAGGTTGTCTGGGCGATGGTGAGTGGCGACAGGGGTAGCGGCAACCTGTGTTTGGGACGGTGGCACGAAGGCGGTTGTTATGGCGGCGATCGACAGGTCATAAAGGCGTAGTGTCTAGCAGGAGTGGCGCTAGTGCTCGGACGGGGGCGTGGTGGCAGAGGCGGTGCGGTGGCGCGGTGAGGTTAGGAGCAGTGGGCTTTGGAGCTCCAGCGTCAGGCTGGGCAGTAGCAGGTCGCTGGTGCAGAGGTGTGGCAGTGGGCGTTGACTCGGGCAGAAGGGGTCACCAGCGGGGGAGGCCTGCGAAGAAGAAGAAGGACTATTATTCTTTTTTTTTTTTTTCTCTCTTACTTCGGCTGACTTGTCCCTCACACGTCCATCTCCCCGCATGTTTCAAAAAAAAAAAAAAAAAAAAACTCCCTTTTCTTCTATTGACTTTGACCCTAAATAAAGAAAATGAAAATAGGAAAGGAAGCCCCCATAAACGGCAAGAGTTTTGATCTGTTTGGGTGTTTTTCTTTTTCTCCTATTTTTCTCTCGATTTTTTTTTTTAATTTTCCCCTTGAATTTTTCTCTCAAAATTTCTCCCTTGGTCATGAAAAATGTGGCTCTCTTTTATAGTGATTCCCGGACGTCCGCTTTCCATGGCAACTTTCGAGTTTCCATCTTTTGTTGCATTAATTCAAGGCTACAAATCGGAGCCTGATTTCGCAATCAGCTTGATTTTGGTTGATTCCTTCCATTTTATCAAAATCCTTGCCCTTTATTCACCTGATTTTTTTAATTGCTTCTGCATTTATCAAAATTTGAATATTTATCAGAATTTCAAACTTCCATGCATAATCAATGAAATCGATTTTCCCTGTTTTTTTATTTTTCCATTTTTTCCTTTTATTTGTTCTAATGCTATTTTTATTTTTTATTTCCCTAGATTTGCCAAAATTAGGTGTCAATAGTGGATAACTCGTTTTTTGGTCTCTTTATCTTTGAAAAGTGGATTACTCCTCGGTGATGAGCTAAGAAGTCCTTTATCCTTGATTGGTGGATTTTATCCTTAGGCCTTGGTGGTGAGCTTTTGCTATCTCGAAATCCTTTATCCTTGGTAGGTGGTTCGTCCTTTCAGCCTTGGTGGTGAACTTCATTTATCCCGATCTTCATTTTCGGTTGGTGGCACGTCCTTTAGACCTTGGTGGGATCGTAATCTATCTTTTATTTTGCATTTCTTCTTTTGATATCCATCCCCATACACACCACTCCATATGCCTAACCACAAAATTCCCTACATTTCGGAATCACTTGCCCACGCACGCATCAAGTTTGTATCAAAGCTTAAGGTTGAACTCGGTTTGAGTGATTCCTTCTGTTACTTATCTCCTATCTCATATGTTATTTTGATTTTAAAAAAAAAATGAATGATCAAGAGGCTTGACTTTGGAGCAAGCACATAACGAAAGGCGAGATTGTTCTATCCATAATCTCCCAGCAAATGGAGCAAGTCCCCATTTTTCTTGAGAATCCAACGAGGCAAGGACAATTAGCAAGGCATCTTGATGATTGACATTGACGTGACGATTCAGATTCTCATCAAAGTTCTAGTGTGATTCCAAATCCACTGGAGGTAACTCTGGTGATTTTGAACATCAAATCCGAAGAAGAAGAGGGAGGCATAAGGAGACCTGAACGTGATATCAAAGTGGAGGTTCTCAAATTTGAAGGAAGTCTCAATCCCGGTGATTTTGTCAATTGACTATACACAACCAAATGTGTTTTTGACTTTAAGTTCTACTCGGATGAGAAGAGATTTAAGGTTGCTACTCTTAAATTGACAAAATATGCTTCTATATGGTGGGAGAATCCAAAGCATCAGCAAACAAGAGAAGGAAAAGGCCAAATCAAGTCTTGGAAAAAACTGAAGAAGTTGATGAAGAAGAGGTTCTTGCTTGGCAACTATAAGCAAGACTTCCTCAAACTCAATTTCCTAAGGTAGCAAGGGATAATTACTAAAGAATATATTAAGGAGTTTGAACAACTCAAGACAAGGTGCAAAGTTCTAGAAGTTCTGGAGTAAAACATCGCTCCATTTCTTAGAGGCATGAATTGAGAAATTGCTGATTTGGTCAAACTTCAACCTTATTGGTCTTTTGAAGATGTATGTAAGTAAGGTATGAAAGTCGGGAAGCAATTGAAGAGCGAGAGGTTTTCTTTTAGAACTTCATCAAAAAGGACATCCTCTTTTAAGGGTGCTTCTTCAAGTAAGGTCGAGAATGTGTCGGCAAAAGACAAAAGCAAGGAGAAGTTTGCCAAAATGTCCAAAGAACTACAGAAGAAGCCTGAAAGGTGACACAATGAAATTCTTTAAGTGCCATGGCTATGGGCATTTTCAAGTTAATTGTCCTAATCCGAGAGTTATGACTTTTCAAGAAATTGAGGAGATCAATTTGACACTTGAAGAAGTTGAGAACAATTCGGACTAAAATGGTTTTGAATTTGAAAAGGAAGAGGAGACTGTAGAGAAAGTTGATAATGGCGAGTTATTAGTCATCCAAAGAGCATTACATGCTGTATTTTTTCCTAATGAGAATGAACAAAGTATGAGCAAAGTGAGAATATCTTTCACACCCATTGTACTATTAATGGGAAGGTTTTGTTCAATAATCATCGACGGTGGGAGCTACACCAACATCGCTTCAACAACCTTGGTTGGCAAGCTGAAACTTTCGACAAGTAAACATCTTCAACCATAAAAATTCCAATGACTTAGTCAAGGAAATGATCTTAAGGTAACCTAACGAGCTCTCATATCATTTTTGATTGGGAAGAATTATTGAGATCAAGTTCTGTGTGATGTGATTCCCATGGATGCATGTCACTTGTTATTGGGAAGACATTGGTAATATGATAGAAATGCTGTGCATGATGGACGTAAGAACACGTACTCATTTCACATGGAACAAAAATGCATTAGTCTTGTGTTATTGATTCCTTCCATGATATGTAAAAAGTAACTTGAGGAGGGAAATGCAAGTAAGGAAAATCTTTTCCTAATAATGCAAAAAGTAATCTGAGGAGGGAAACACAAGTAAGGAAAATATTTTCCTAAGTAAAACACAGGTTAAGAGAGCCATTAGCAAACAAAAGAATATATTTGATTTGTTTATGATAGATAAGAATAGTGGGGTAGAGCGGCCCATACATCCCAAAATGCATTTCTTATTGAAAGAATATGTAGACGTATTTTTGGAGGAGTTGTCACATGAATGACCTCCAATAAGAGGAATTGAGCATCACATCGATTTGCTCCCTGATGCTCCTCCACCTAACAAACTAGCCTATCGATGCAATCCGGAGGACACAAATGAGTTGCAAAGACTAGCCTATGAACTTATTGACAGAGGGCATGTCCGAGAAAATTTGCCCAAGTTTCGTTCTAGTTCTACTCGTGCCCAAGAAGGATGGCTCATTCAAAATGTGTGTTGATAGCTGAGCCATCAACAACATCACTATTAAGTAGGGAAAAGTACCAAAAAATTCATAAACCTATTGCATTGGTACCAATTTAGTCTTAAATTTTTCAATTGGACTAATTCAGTCCTAAACATTTTAATATTGGTATCAATTCAATCCATCCGGCCAATTTTGGCCGGCCGATCTTGATGTGGACGTTGGCTGGTGACCAGGACGCCGATGTGGCAATTTTTATGATTTTTTCGAATCTTTTATAATTTTTATTAATTTTTTTTCTTTTTCCTTTTTTTTTCCTAGCGGTGGCTAGCAAGCCTCCGGTGAGGCTCGCTGGCCATTGGGCGAGGGCTGCGAAGCCCTCGCCTGCAGTCGGCGAGGGTCGCGGCCCTTGCTTGGCCTCGCCTAGGGCCGTAGGTGGCTTAACCCAGATCTAGGTGAGGCCGCCTTCACCCGCGGCCTTAGGTGAGGCCGAGCGAGGGCCGCAACCCTCACCGGCGGCGGGCGAGGGCTTCGCAGCCCTCACCTAGTGGCCGGCGAGCCTCACCGGAGGCTCACCGGCCACCACCGGGAAGAAGGCAGAAAAAAAAAGAAAAAGAAAAAAATTCGAAAAAAATTATAAAAAATATAAAAATTGTCACGTTAGCGTCCGGCCACCAGCTGGCATCCACGTCGGTATCATCCGGCCAAAATTGGCCGGATGGACTGAATTGGTACCAATATTAAAAGGTTTAGGACTGAATTGGTCTAATTAAAAAGTTTAGGACTGAATTGATACAAATGCAATAGGTTAAGGACTTTTTTGGTACTTTTCCCCTATTAAGTGTAGGTACCTCATACCTAGACTTGACGATATGCTTGATGAGTTATATGATTTTACTATGTTCTCAAAAATAGATTTGTGGAGTGGCTATCACCAAATCAAGATACGAGAAGGTAATGAGTGGAAGATGGCTTTCAAAACTAAAGGAGGCCTCTATCAATGGCTGGTTATGCCATTTGAATTATCGAATGCTCCAAGTACCTTTATGAGACTTATGAATGAGGTTCTTCATTCCTTATGGGTCGATTTGTGGTTGTATATTTTGACGATATTCTTGTTTATAGTAGGAACAAGGAGGAGCATATATCCAATTTGAGGTAAGTTTTCAAAGTCATTAGAGAACAAAAACTCTATGCTAAAATGGAGAAATGCGAGTTCTTTGCAAGCATCATATTCCTTGGATATGTGGTTTCAAAAGATTGGATCTTCGTCAATCAATCTAAGATGGAAGCTATGAAGACTTGGCCTATTTCAAAGTCTATTTCAAATGTAAGGAGCTTCCATGACCTTGTTTCTTTCTATTGATGGTTTGTAAAAGATTTCAATACCATCATGGCTCCAATTACCGAATGCATGAAGAAGGATTCCTTTGAATGGACGAAGGTTGCTCAAAATTCCTTTGAAAAGATCAAGCAAAAAGTCTGTGAGTCCCTTATTCTTGCCCTTCCTGATTTTGACAAAGTATTTGAAGTACTTTAGTGAAAAGTTGATGGGTTTGAAGAAGAATTATTCAACTTATAGAAGGGGTTCTATGCCATTGTTAGAGCTTTTGATCATTGGAGTCACTATTTAAGGCCAAAACAAATTGTTCTTCATTCTGATCATGAGGCTCTTAAGTTCATTAGTGGCCAACGTAAGCTCAATTCGAGACATACGAAATGGGTAGAATTTCTTTGATCATTTTATTTTGTCTCAAAGTACAAACTTGGCCACACTAATGTTGTAGCAAATGCTTTATCAAGAAGATATTCCATGAGACATTTGCTAGAGCCTACGGGGCTATCCTGACGGCTCTACAATCTAAGGCAGAGCGTGAATCAGAGCCCTCAAGATGGTTAAAGTGATCCCAACTCCATTCTTCTCGATGACAGTATCCTGATTTAAAACCTCTCCTGGCACATGGGTTCCTCAGAAGCCTCAGTAATGATCCCAGAAGTTCAGAATTCAGATATTCCGAGTGTCCTTGAATTAGATCAAGTATCAAGGCAAGGATGATCTTTGAAGCAAGATCCACACGCTCATCCGCAGTTCTTGATATTTTGTCGCGGATATTTTTTTGGCAAAGAGGACCCCGCATTCTTGTCCATTGAAGATTAATTATTCTCTTGGCTGCACATACAGAAAGCACCTAACCAAACTGCGAATTACGAATCCTGTAAAACCAAATTATGAAGATAGAACAGGGGTTAAAATTGAAACCAGAGGTGGAATTTAATTCGAATTTTGCCTCCTCCTTCTCGGATTTTAGGAGAGGAAAGAGCACTCCAAGAGGTTTCTGCGAGCTTCTCAAACAATGAAGCCTCGCGGCTTATATAGAAGTTCGCTAAGAAAGACTGATTTACCAAGTCGTTACTTGTACAACATTATTTTCTCGATCGGGTCATATACATTCTTGACTTCTAAAGGAAAAAATAATAATAATACTCCAATATGATTTGGAGCGATTATCATTCCTATTGAAAAATATGAAAAATGAAAATTTTCTTCTGTCTTTATTATTGATGAACATGAAAATTAAAAACGTTTTCGTCAGCCGTACATGTTGGCATATGAATACAAGATGTGAAACTTGATATTTTTATTTAAATTTATTTTCCTCTCACTTTACATTTTTCTCGACATACATCAATATTTGGAAATTCCCCATCATTGCTGTTTAAGGTCATTTCTTCCAGGTTTTGCCTCGTCATTCTACAAAATCTCTTAAAAGTTGGGGAAGTGAGGGTTTGCCTATAATTTCTCTTGTGGCCAAGCTGTGGCATTTCTTTGAGATTTCCTCATTTTGGATCTATGAATTTTATTGGATTTGTTTTAGGAAAAATGACACAAATGATTTTTGAACTTTGACCCAATGTGTAATGTAACTCCTAAATTTTTAATTTATCCAATGTGTCCATGAACTTTAACTTAATGTGCAATGTGATCCCTGGACTTTAAATTTTTTTGATGTTGTCCTAGAACTTTTGCTTCATGTTCAACTTAGTCCCTAAATATATGAAAATGTATAATATTATCATTCCATTGAATATTTACATATAATTCAGTAATTAAGTTGAACATGTATAAAAAATTCTGGAATCACATTAAACAAATTAAAACTTCATGGATCATATTGTGGACCTTCACAAGAAGCTATGTAAAACATTTCACGCCCCAACAGCTACACTTGATTCGAAGCACCAGATGCATGAAAGGAAGGATAATAGTTTCTTAGGCCGAATTCCTCCGTCAAGAAGCAAAATGATTTGCTTATCGTTTCTGTACTTTTAATTTGGCCAGATTGTGGGAGCATGCAGCTAATGATGATGCACCGGTTGAAGGAGAAGCTCTAGCCAAGGTGTCGTTGCTCCGGAAAGAAAGAGAGCCACTATGTCTCGGTGCCGAGGTTCTCGAACAAAGAACAAGCTCGGATATTGGGAATAAGGAAAAGTAAAATAAACCCAGAAATTGATGCTGCTTACTACTACTTGGTCTTCTCCGAGGCAAAGCATTTAGGTTTCTTTCATTCTAATATACATCCTAGTAAGTCATCTCCCATCACTTACTGATTTCTCTGTTTTTAAAGGCGCATTGCTTCTTTGTTCCATGGCTTGGGAACTGCTTCTGTTGCACTTCCTTCTCAATAACTATTCAGGGAACCCTTTGATATTTATGAAAAGCTAAGTAATTTTAAAGGTTCTGGCAAATGGTTGACTTGGATTCGATAGCCTATATTGAGCCTGAGCTTTTGTATGCTCTTCCTCCTATTATGCTCCGGTTAGCTAATAGTTGGCTGGGATTTGATAGGGTCTGCTATAACTTCATTACGTAATTTTGTCTTATCTTATGTACCCATCTTGTGCCACCTCTCTTCATGTGTTATTCTTCTCTTAGTCTCTCGCCTTGTGCACCACTTAAACTGGATCGAGTTCTTTCTTAACACTTTCTTCTTTTTTCTTTTTAAATGTTTGTCGAGATAAATGACTCACTACTGATTATTACTCATGAGATGAGCATAAAAATAATCATTTCTCTCAAGACCAATATATATAGCTGACGAGAGTCAAGACCCACGTGTTATTCAAAGTGGAGCATCAACATACTTGAACATATTTTTGTAATTAATTTTGCTGAAAATAAGATGTGGGTTTGTGATCATCACCAAGAAGATTTCTAAGCTCCTTTATGAACATAATACTTGTTTCATTCCACCAAATCGTCACAAACATTAAACATGCAGTGGTATAAGGTGATCAGAACTTTTCTTTTTACATCTTTGGCCTCATGCGAGGTAAAACATATTCTACTGCAATCAATTTGATCACGAATCATAACTTACTATTTCCTTTTGTATGTTCAAAGCCACTTTACTTTTTGTATATTCAGAGCCATTTGGGTTTGTGATCATCACCAAGAAGTTCTCTAAGCTCCTTTATGAACATAATGCTTGTTTTATTCCAACTCAAATGGTCACAAACATCAAACATGCACCGATAAAAGTTGATCAGAACTTTTCTTTTTACTTCTTTGGCCTCAAGCGAGGTAAAACATATTCTATTGCAATCAACTTGATCACGAATCATAACTTATTATTTCCTTTTGTATGTTCAGAGCCATTTTCCTTTTATGTGTTCAGAGCCATTTGGGTTTGTGATCATCACCAAGAAGTTCTCTAAGCTCCTTTATGAATATTATTCTTGTTTTATCCCAACCCAAATGTTCACAAACATCAAACATGCAGCGGTATAAGTATCAGAACTTTGCTTTTTCCATCTTTGGCCTCATGTGAGGTAAAACATGTTCTATTGCAATCAACTTGATTATGAATGATAACTTATTATTTCCTTTTGTATGTTCAGAGCCACTTTCGCTTTTGGGAAGCCAACAAATGTGGAAGTTGACTCCATACATTCAAAGTACACCTATGGACTCAACCAATCACAACTTCATTTCAATCTTGAAAATTTGACACATTAATGTCTATGGTCATTGCAATGATCATTAATTCCGCGGCACTTTATACACTTGCCATTTGAACATGTCAAATGAAAAAAAAAAAAAACCAAAACAACAAGAGAGCTTAAGAACAACAAAATCCTCCATAAAAAAATAGCTCCATTTGCTTCCTAACTTCATTGAAACTCCAACAGTTATGGCTAAAAAAAAAAAAATGAAATTACCTAGACACCAAAACTTAATGGATGTGAATTTAACTAGATATGCACTGCAAAATTACTTAACTCAGAAATATTCTTTGAATCTCTTCCGGACAATCACTCGTGAGGAGATAGACTTTCCATTGTCTCGGACTGATGCTTCAACCTTTGTGAGGGAAAAGCAAACGTTGTCATCCACTCTAAAAGACAAAGTTGGATGAAACTAGTCTTTTTTAGTCCATTCCACCTGTAAGGATGCGCGATCGTATTCCACCGCTCAATCAACATATAAGATAAAGTTTCGCTCTCATAACTCTACTTCTTGAGTTGCAACCCATGTTGTACTTTGAGAGTGTTTGTGAATCATAGAGAGAAACTCTTTAGAAAGAGAAGTTCTAAATTTTTATTACTTATAAAGGGAGAAGACCTCTATATATATAAGTACTCTTTGAATTACAATCGTAGATTTCTCCTCAATTTAATAATGAAGATTCTATTTCCCATCTGCCAACTATCCACACTAATTACAAGAACAATCTAAAAAAGTGTGCGTCTTCAATATTCACCCCTAAGAATATTCTAGAATAGAAAAAAAAAAAAAAAGCACTTAAAGGCTCAGTGGTCTTCTTGGATGATCCTCGGTCCATTGAGCTGTGAAACCTCTGGGCCATGACACATGGCTTGATCAGAGAAACCTTAATGCTTTCCTCACTGTGTAGAGCTCTGATCTTTTGATTGCTCAAACAACCTGTGAGCACTTGTGACTTTGGGTATGGAGAGCCAACTTTGGCTTGGGTTCAGGTCCACAAGTGGACATTACACCTCAGAACTTCAATTTTGTAATTGCCATTAATACTCGGTTATCTTTTTCAAACTTTCAACCATTGCACATTATGCTTCCAAACTTCAATTTTGTAACTATCATTAATACTTGGCTATATTTTTTGTTAGCGTGTGCAATGGAAAAAGTGAAATCTCTCTTTTACCCTTGGTTACCCTTGGTTTCCATGAAAAAAAAAATAGATAAAATTAAAATATATGAATCAGAAGACACAAATCTCACTAAATATTATTAGTTGTTATTTGATGAATTAACTAATAGAACTAATAAACTATTTTAAGGAAAAGAAATGCGGTTAAGTAATATGGGAAAAGAGGTCTCAATAAAAAAATATATATATCAAAGTACGAAATTTGGATACTCATTATGTGTTTTAAACGGTCAATTAATACAAAAATGACGTACATGTTTTTTTTTTTTTTTTTTTAAATATCACATTGGATTTCAGTTAATCATTTCCTTTCATGGGTTGAGGACATAATTTCCTTTTATTAATTTTTTGATGTATTTTTGTCAATCAGTTTTTGTTAAATTAAATCAACCCTTTAAATAATATGATGGGTTACAAGTTGTTGTCCATTGATTTTTTCATTATTATTAGGGCTTTTTCCTCTTTATATAATTTGTGTTCATTCTTTTTCTATGAATATCATAATCAGTTACTAAAGTAGTGATATTCATTAGATTTTAACAAATTTATATTTATTTTTCCTTTTACTAGTACTTTAGTTAACTTACTTTTCTCCCATTTTCTATAATTTTTCATTTTCTCATAAAGGGCAAAAGAAAGATTTCCATCAAAAAATTAAATGAAAATATACTTTTATCTCTTAAAAGTCATGGACGTTTTTTATGTTAACAGAAAAAAAAAAGTGAAGACTTAATGACT
Source organism: Eucalyptus sp. ANBG9806169 (assembly GCA_014182395.1). NCBI lineage: Eukaryota > Viridiplantae > Streptophyta > Magnoliopsida > Myrtales > Myrtaceae > Eucalyptus > Eucalyptus sp. ANBG9806169. The sequence continues at coordinate 11,987,083 of CM024581.1, read as the reverse complement.
ATAACAAATGAAAGTTAGTGGATATTATATAATAGTTCAAAGTTCCCAAACAGATGCATACTATTATCACAGTCCATGTGTTATTCCATAATTTATTCTAAATTTTAATCAACTTATTATTGAAGCATTTTCGTTATCTAGAGAATAACATCGGCCCTAGAAAATTTTCCCTTTTTTTGGGGGGAACAATCTACCTAGCAATTTTAAGTAGGTATTGATCCCCCATAGGTTATTTAGTGAAAGAAATTTAGGTTTTTAGTGAAAACCAGCAATCTAATGGAAAATTGAACCTTCTTGTTATTTTCTGTTTTGACATCTGCATTCCAATGCAAATTTTATTTGACTTCTTGTTGTCTCACTTCTTTCGGGGCCCCCTTTAACTCAATATACAAAGTATTGGAGGAGGAAGAAAATTGGTAAAGAATGTCAAAACTCTCCTTCCCGCTTCGTCTTGAATTTCAACCAAAAAGGAAAAAAAAAGAATTAGAGAAAGTAAAGGGGAGGAAAGCATGAAGAAAAGATTTCCACGGGCCCACCGTTTCGTGAGGAAAACATGAAGAAGATGAGAAGCTATTACCTCCAAAAGACTCTTCTTCCAAACATGGAAGTCACGTTCGCACATCCCGCCTTTCCGCTTCGTCTTGAATCTCTTCCCTCTTTCAAGTCATCACACACGCACACACGCAAATTAACCTCAGAGAGAGAGAGAGAGAGAGAGAGAGAGAGAGATGGGCAGCAGTTAGTTCTCTGTGATTTCTTCTTCATTAGTATTGGCAATGCTGCTGCGCTCGGGTTCCATTTTCTTGATGGGTTTTCTTTTTGGGTGTTTTCGTGAGGAAAGCTTTTGTCCTTCTGATGCAGAAATTTGCTCGATCTTTTGAAGTTTCTAGTGTTTTTGCATGTCGTCTGGGGAGTTGGTTGGAAACGAAAGGGACGCGGATAAAAGTTGATGGGTCTGAACAATGCCCTAAACCAACGGCTTTCAGTTGAACTCTTTGATCAAATGTCTCAACCATAGAGCATTCCGGTTTTTACAGCTCTTCTAGTATGCCAAACAGCGAATGCTAGGTTGCTAGATTTATTCCACGACCAAGGATAAAGAGGGGCCTTCCCACGTGGTTGTTTCACTTAGAAACAAGAGTAGTGTGTCCTCTGCAATGCTGATTCATTTTTCTTGGGGTAAGTATACTATAAGTGTCAAAAGTTGTGTACGGCCCTCACTTTGGTGCCAAAAGTTTCCATCGGATCACTTAAGTGCCAAATCAGAGAAAAAACAATCACTTTGGTGCCACTGGCGAGAGATTTTGGCCAAAATGATTATGTGGCTTTTATAGGCTTTTATATTTAAAAAAAAAAAAATCGACGTGACTTAAGACTGTTCACGTGGGATGGCATAAAACGACATCGTTTTATACCATTCCATGTGGATTCACTTACAAAACAACGTCGTATTGCTCTACGGCCAAAAACAGTGTTGCTGAAGATGGAGTAAAATAGGGTTCGTATACAATTCTCGCTTGACGCCGACCGTAGCTTGCTCACCCACCATCGTCCGCTCGCTCGCCATCGCTCACCCACCGTTGCTCGGCCACCGCTTTAGTTTTCGCTAGCTGCGTCCTTAACTCTCACTCACTCAGGTTTGTCATATTCTCTATGTGGGTCAATTTAGTGAAAAGCCATCGCTCACCCATCGTCGCTTGGCCACCGCTATAGTTGCGCCGTCGTTCACAGTCGTTCCCTGGCTGCGTCCTTAACTCTCGCTCACTCAGGTTTGTCATGTTCTCTACGTGGGTCAATTTAGTGAAAAGCCATCGCTCACCCACCGTCGCTTGGCCACCGCTGTAGTTGCGCCGTCGTTCACAGTCGTTCGCTGGCTGCATCCTTAACTCTCGCTCACTCAGGTTTGTCATGTTCTCTACATGGGTCAATTTAGTGAAAAATTTAGGGTTCTGACGGGCAAGTTAGTGTGCAGAGGGCAAATTGAAGGCTCGGCTTAGGGGGAAAGTGGTGGGGAAAATGGTGGGGATCTCACTTTTATGGGGACCGAAAAGAAAAATTGAGGGTTCCGTCATTTGCTTTCTTTTGTGGGGACCGAATAGAAAAATAGGGGTTCGACTTGGAGGGAAACAATGGTGGGACCTTACTTTGTTTAATTAATTGGATTGCTTCTATGGGGGACCAAAGGTGATTGAATTGAAAAATGGGTGGTGGAGACCTCACTTTGTTTATTCAATTCAGCTTCCTTTGTTTCTGTAAAGGCACCGAATTGAATAAATTGGTCGCATTTGTTTCTTGACAACAAAACGACAAGGACTTGCATGTGAAGTTGCCGATTCTGTCATGTGGTCCCAAAAACTAATGACTTTTTTTTTTCCTTGGGTGCAACATCGACATGGACAATAATTAGGCAGGCATCATTGTTTGCTATGGTGGAGAGTTTTGTTATTGGCGCCGAGGATTAGGAATATATTGGTGGAAATGAAGGTACCATCTATGTCAATGTTTAGAAACCATCATATATTGATTTTTTGAGGGATTTGGTGTATTTTTTATGATGCAAAGTGTAAAAACTACATTACTGTGTTCCTGGGAAGGAATTAAAGGATGGCTTGAGATTTTTTTAATGACGATAATGGTATTAAGGACATTATTTACCATTATCTTCACGACGAAAAAGTTAGGGTATATGTTGAGTATTATAGTGATAATGATGATGAGCATACCACCACTGAAAGAGGAGAAGTGATGGATCCTATTCAAGCGAGTAATTAGGTTGGGGATGAGTTTAGGTTAGATGAAGGGCAAAATGAGAGGGAGAGAAGTCATATTGATAGAGATGAACAAACAGGGAGATGTCCTGAATCTTGGGTGAAGATGTGGGCGATGAAGACTTCATTGGATTTGAATGGGAAATTGCTATATCCAATGAATCGAAAGATGAATATTTGGCTTTAGTAAGTTTTCCAAGTGATGAAGATGATGATGAACTTGCATAGTCAATACAAAGGCAAAGGGAATTTCTCAGAAAAAAATTTGCAGCTTCAGCAAAGAGGCCCGAGCCAGTAAGCTAAAGGTAATAGAAGTGAAGATGAAGAAAGCTGCGGTGATAAAGTTGCTGGTTCAGAGAATGAGCTTGACAATGATGATGAAGAACCTGCTCATGGAAAAAAAAGTAAGTACCCTTGTTATGATCTGATTGTTGATAAACATGTTTTGTCTATGGGCATGAGATTTGATGATGCCAAATAGTTAAAGGAAGGTGTTGTCAAGAACTCTATTGCTGAACAGAGGAGCGTTGAATTCATTAGAAATATGAAAGAAGTTTTGAGAGCTAAATGCTCACAACCCAATTGTTCATGGAAGCTCTATGGCACGCTGAGTAAGAATGAGTCATTCCAAACTAGGTCCTTCTGGGAGGAGCATACTTGTCTAATTATATTTAACAATAAAAGGGTAACAAGTGTGTGGTTATCAAAGTATTTTTTCAATACTATCAAAGCAATGCCCGAGATCAAGAGTCCTTAATTTCAACTGTTAGTGAAGGAGCAATTAGGGGTTAATGTGTCAAGGAATCAATGTAAGAGAGCTAAGATGAGGGTGATGAAAATATTGATGGGTGAGTATAAGGAAGAATATGCGCAAGTATGAGATTATGCTGGCGAATGCATGTTTCGAAACCCATCTAGTAGGGTATATGTAGAGGTTGTGGAAAGGCCACTCCCTGATCTTGATCTTGGGCTTAGATTTGATAGATTTTATGTTTGTTTTAATGCATGCAAACGGGGCTTCTTGGCTGGTTGTAGAAGAATTATAGGATTAGATGGATGCTTTCTAAATGGTTTATGCAAGGGGGAGTTGTTGGCTGCTGTGGGGAGAGATGCCAATAATCAAATGTTTCCGATAGCTTGGGTGGTGGTGAAGATAGAGAACACAGATACCTGGTCCTGGTTCCTAAAAAATCTAATGGTTGACCTTGAGATAACCGATAGAGGAAGATGGGCATTCATGAGCGACCAACAGAAGGTAATTCCATTGTCAATTAATTCATTCCCTTTTAATATTAATCACTTGCATATTTTTCCTAACTTGTATTTATTGGTTTGAATTTTTGTAGGGACTTATTCCTGCATTGGCTGAGTTGATGCCACATGCTGAGCATAGAATGTGCGCGAGGCACATATATGCAAATTGGTTAGAGAACTTCAAAGGAGATAGACTGCAGAAGCAGTTCTGGCATATAGCGAAGAGTACCAACATGGCTAATTTCAGATTAGTCAAATAGGGATTGTTGCAGCTAACAAAGGAAGGTTTTGATACACTCTTCCAGACATAAGCTAAGCATTGGTGTCAGGCCTTCTTCAGCGAAGAGTTCAAATGCGATATCATTGATAACAATCTCAGTGAAGCTTTCAATGGCAGAATTTTAGAGGCCAAGTGCAAACCAATCATCAGCATGCTTGATGATATTCGAGTTATGGTCATGACTAGATTGCATAGGCAAAAGGATGAAGCTACGAAGTGGACGAAAGATTATGGTCCTAGGATTGTGAAGAGATTGGATACAAACGTTGCTGCTAATAGGTTCTGCCATCCAGTTTGGAATGAAGATAATGGATATGAGATTATCAAAATCATGATAAGTATGTTGTTAACCTGGATAAAAGAAAGTGTTCATGCCGAGGCTGGCAACTGAATGGAATTCTTTGTGCCCATGCCATTTGTGCTATCCAGATGAAGCAAGAAAACCTAGATGATTGGTACAAAAAAATCTCATACCTTGCTTCATACCAATTCATGATGCAGCCTATTAGAAGCAACAAATTTTGGGAGCCAACAAATCATGAATGCTTTCTACCTTTGCCACTGAAGAAGCAAATAGGAAGGCCAAAAAGGAGATGAAGAATGCAGCAGGAACATGCATCAAGTCAAATGATGAGTAGGACTGGGGCAAAGATGAAATGCTCCTATTGCCGCAAGCAATGTTACAATTAGAAAGGTTGTGAGCTGAAAAAACAGCATCAACAGCAAGATGTAATGGCTAATTTAGTGCCAGGAACAGGACCTACTGAAGAGTTTCTTGTTGGGCCTATTGAAGGGAGGACAAAAGGCCATGCTGTAATACCTATTGAAGGGCAGATAGAAAGCCCTGCTATAAGGTAAGTATCCTCTTTGCCTCAGTAACTTTTCAATTCATATTCGATAGAGTTTGATGGTTGACCATGTGTACTGACTTCTCTTGTGCTTTTCCTTTGTCATGCACTTGTAATTTGAGAAGTTTTCTCCATTTGTTTCCACCATGAAAATGAGTAGATGTCTAATCATTTATTGTAGTTGGTCATAATCCTGATACAATACATTGTTGTAAGGCCTACTAAAGGGCCAATAAAAAGGCCTTGTTGTAGGCTCAAGTGCAGGGACAGGGATTGGAACGAGTAGGACAACAACAACAACAACTAAGTCAACTGTTGAGCAAACGAGAAAAAAGTATCCTGTAAGTTGTACATTCCTGTGTTTATCTTTTATGGGCTGAAATTTAAATTTCTTATGTGTTTCTCAGGTGAGAAGACAAGCAACTGCACAAGTTACAGAGGTTGCTCCCCCATTTGTTGCTGCTGAAAATGATGCACCACAGTGAACAAGAGGGGCTCTTGGAAAAAGATTAAGGCAATATGGTTATGGGATTTACATAGATGAATGTATTGGAATGATTATTTTGAATGTAAGATTTGTAGGCCTCATGCATTTAATTTGTTGTACTTCAATTCATTTGGTTGACAATATTGCTATGTTCTTGTAGCCTGTTCAGAGGTACTTATCTCTCAAGGTGAGCCAACTCAAGAATCAAGGGAGCAGCTAAAGAAGTGTGCTCCAAAGAAGAAGATAGTGGGAATAGCTGCAAAATAGTCATCCAAAAAAAACCCAGCACTTGTTCCATCTCAACCAATGATTGGGAGCAATAGTGATGATATGGACCAACACATGACGCGTGCTAGAATAAAAATAGCCGCTGTCAAGAACAAGGAAAAGGAAGTGACAGAAAGGCTAGTTAAAGAACCTGCACATCCAGTTCGAAAGAGTGCTCAGATTATAAATCAATTCAAAGCTCCAAGAGGAAAAGGAGATCGTGGTGTTGTGCATATTAATTAATGGGAGGGTGCTGGACATGGTCTCTTTTTATGTGATGCTTGACATGGTATCTTTTTATATTTTCTTTTTTTAGAAGGGTGCTGGATATTATATATTTATTGATGGTAATTGCTGCCATTGTTTTTTGAGGAGGGTGCATATTGCCATTGTTTTTTTTTTTTTTTTTTGAATAGGGTGCTGAATCTTCAGTGATTGGGGAGTGAAGTTAGACATGTTTTTCTTTTGTAAACAATCAATCAATGTCAATGGTAATAGCTATTTTTGTTATTTTCTCTTGTGTTGGTTTCAACTAGTAATGCTAGTAAGACGGTATCGGTTATGCTGTATAATTTTTTGCTGTTGGTGCAATGTTCTTATGAGGTTGATATTATTTTTAGATGTGTGCATATACTGTTGCTGGTTGAAGTTATGGGTGCTAATGAATTTGTGAGTTCTGGTTGTATGTGTTGGTGTAAGAACAAAATGCACCAGCTCACCTTGGTTTAGTTGTGAGAGCTGCATCTTCTTGCATAAGCAATTTTAGGTGCTAGTGCATCTTGTTGCATCAACACTTGTATGAGCTGGTGCAAGAGGATACACCAGTAACCCAATTAATGCAACAAGATGCAAGATGCACCATGACTGGTGCAAGTCAAGTGACATTTGAAACTAACATGTTCTTTTTTTTAAAACTTGTGCAACACAAGTGATCACTTTGTAATCGCAACTGGCACTTAAATGATCACTTTTATAAAAACTTGGCACTCAAGCGATCACTATTTACAACTTATGGGCACTGAAATGGTTAATCGTGAGTTTGCCACAATCCCTTAATTTCACCATGGTTTGTAGTTGCAACAAACTAGCAAACCATTATATCTGAAGCAAAACTAACCAAAACAAACATTGATAATACACAACTAAACAATAAAACTTTTAAGTGCTCACAACTAATGCATTCCAATTTCAACCTTCCATTTCTACCATAGATTACAACAAAATCTTTTGCTCCATACAAAAATTGCAGCAAACCAAAAACACATTTTACTTATAAATAATCAAATACAAGTGCATATTCCATGTCTTCGACTATAGTAAACATACAAACTTTTTCTCATTACTCACTTCACCTTTGAATACACTACACAAGAGAATAAGAACACAATCAACACTCGATAAAAGTTTCTTTCAATTTTCAGCCTTGAAACCTCCCTTTTCAAATGGTTGACCATAGATGTTAAACCCTTCATTTAAGCTTGCATTGAGTCAACATCCTCCAACTCATCCATTAATGTAGGTGGAGGTTGATGTCGACCTTCAAGTAACTCCAAGATCACTTCTGTCGCTCGATCAGAGAATTTCTTAGCAACCCATTTGAAATATTTGCACTTTGAGCCTTCTCTATATCTGCCGCACCCATGGAATCTTCTCCCGGGATTCAACTGAGTCCCAGATGTTCTTCTCGGACTCAGTAATCCACAATAATAGTAACACTCACCATCTAATTCATTTTTTTTTATAGGAATGTGAGCCGCTGCTGAAGTTTCTACCCTTCATTTGTAAGAGCGAGTTGATAACTTTGGGAGAAAATCAAAGTATGCACTTGAATTGGGGATTTAGGGTTTTCAACTTCCGGTTCTCTCTCAATTTGGGGATTGAGGGATTCTTATTTAGGGGAAAAGACGCTAAACGGTGTCGTTTTTTTGTTTGTATGCTGATTGTACTCTCCGACAATCCACATCGGCTTCAAAAATTAATAAAAAACTGTCACGTTAGATTTCTGGCTAACCAGATCGGCATTGGCACTGAAATGATCATTTTTCAAAATATTTGGCACTTAAGTGAGCGCCGTACACAACTTTTGGCACTGATAGTGTACTTACCCCTATTTTTCTTTATGGATAAAAATTAAAATCGATATTGTTTTAGTTTTGTGAGATGCATATATCTTTTGATGTTGGAGATAGGGCTTCCAAGGGGGTAAAGAGGCTCTTCGTCATGTCGATCTTGCTGCAAGCCTGACCAATCAACCAGCCAAGACCTCTAAAAATAGTTCCTAGCGCAGGTTCAGCAAATGCTGAAGAGGTACTTCAAGTTAGAAGTAGTTGAGTAAGTTATGTAATTTATGGCAATGACTACAAAAATTATATGACAGAGTTGAAGTCGTCAGCAAATAGTCTTGAGAAGGAGAGGTATATCTAATTTGAAAAATTTAGAGATATTGAGATCTTGGACTCCTACCCTAAAATAGAATGCCTACCTATAATGTTTCTATCAAGCATTTGTTCCAAGCATACTTGCCCTTTGTTGCAGGCATACTTGTTTTGTTCATCTAGGTTGTTGTCTAAATGTTGATTACTTATTAATTTCTTTGGCAGATTGTGGGAGCAATGAAGGTAATTGCAGTAGATGATGATGCATCGGTTGTAGCAAAAGCTCAAGCCGTGGTGTTGCTACACCAGAAAGAAGTAGAGTTACTGAGTCCCATTGCTGAGGTTCCCAAAGAAAGAACAAGCTTAAATGCTCAAAAAAGGAAAAGCATCATAAACCGATAAGTTGATGCTGTTGCTACTACTTTGTCTTCTCCAAGGCAAAGGATTTTAGACACTTCCGATGTGTGTTCTAGTGGTTCGTCTTTCATGATTATTGATTTCCCATTTTTTTGATGCACTCTTGAAATTAGCTTCTGGTGTACTCTCCATAAATAGATATTTAGACAACTCTACATGTGGAAAAGCCTATGTAGTTTCGAAGGGTTCTAACCATAGTCGACATGGCATTTCGTAGCCTATATGTAGTCGGAGTTTTTGTTACTCCTTTGAGCTCAGTTAGCTAATTTGATCATGAAGTACTAACATATATATGCAATGACTTTAACATCCTTCACAAGATTCATGGGAGCTTGTGTTATGTAGTACCGCATTGTTGATGGCATGTTTGGACATATTTCATAGGAAAGGCTAGCGTGTTGATGCCATGTTTCATGTATATCGTTTGGGTGGTTTGGTTTGTGACAAGTTAATACCTTCATAATTTATGAGTGTTTTGATAATGTATTGTCTGTTTTGGTTGGTGCATCCTTTCGTCCAATTAAGGGGCGACTTTATTATGGTAATTTCATCTTTATGACTTTGAGTTCTTTACCATGCACATTTCTTTAGTGACGACATCCACTAACATATGAAAAATAGTTAAAATTTTCAAAAGATCTCAACATTGAAAATTGACACTTTAGTGTTGGGAGAAGTACACTATCAGTGCCATAAGTTGTGTATGGCATTCACTTTGGTGCCAAAAATTTTCGTCGGATCACTTAAGTGTCAAATTTTTTTAAAAACAATCATTTCAGTGCTGATGCCAATCTAGTTGGCCGGAAATCTGACGTGGCAGTTTTTTATTAATTTTTTATGCTGATGTGGCTCGTCAAAGAGTACAATTAGCATATAAATCACAAAACAACATCGTTTGGCATCTTTCCCCCAAGTCGAAACCCTAAATCCCCAAATCAAGAGAGAGAGAGAGAGAGAGAGAGAGAGAGAGAGAGAGAGAGAGAGAGAGAGGGCATGGCAGCGTCGTCTTTGATAGGGCTAGTATGAACACCTAGAGGGGGTGAATAGGTGTTTAAACGAAACCTTGGCAAATATATGCGGAATAAAATAAATTGTGAGCAAACTATGAAGAACAACAGACTTTGAGCGAGATTAGACTTTAACACAATAAAGAGTTTAGAGAAGAGAATAAGAACACAAGGTTTATAGTAGTTTGGCTTAGATCAAGCCTACGTCCACTCTCCCACGCTAACATCCTTCTGCTGGATTCCATTATGCAATCAACAAGAGATTATAACTTTGAGTGCAAACACTTAGTAGTAGATCATACTATCTCACTAAGTCACTCTTTTGGTATTTCTCTCACGATCACAAATGTTTAAGCTCACGAGAGACAAGTGTATGATCGAAAATCGCTCAAACTTTGGAATTATAAATTCTACGCTCCATCTCTTACTTGCTCATCGGTCCTTCATCTCCTTAAATACTCTTCCACTTCCAAACTAACAATTGGACAGCATCTCGAGGATCGTTTTCTAATCTATCCATTGGACAGATCTGTATCTAGAAGATTTGGTAGCCGTTGAGTGACAAAAGTAGAATCCCAAATTGATTTCGATCGCCCATACAAATAGAATCTTGGTTTCCATAAGTAAAGCTTCTTCGTATAGAAAGTTCTTATCTTCAAGATCCAATTGTCAATCAATTAGATTGAGTCAATCAAATCAATCTTGATGTAGAATCCAAACCAGATCACTAGCCATTATATCTTCGGGGCTTGTGTTACGTTCTGTCGAATTTGGATGTAAAGTCTGAGAGCAATAGACTTTACAATCTGAGTCTGAGTACAATAGACTTTGCAATTTGAGTTTGAACATATTCTGCTTCTAAATAGATTTAGCTTTAAGGTTTGTACCCAGTTCAGCTTCAGTATAGAGTCTATCTTATGGTTCTTCCAAGCACGTTCAGTCTGGAATTTATTAGAGTAGGCAGACTTCTGATGTAGAACAGACTTTGACACTAAAGTCTTGTAGTCTTCAGACTTTGACACAGAAGTCTGGAAATCTTTAAAATATACTTTGGACATGTGTTACGTTCAATCTTCTGGCCGTCTTCAGACTTCGACAATATTCTTTACATGTTCTATAATCTGCATAGTCTATTACTCAACCATCAAACGTGTTAGTAGCCTTTGATTTATTTTGTCATCTTCAAAACATCATAAGGGATTTCCCTAATAATCTCCCCCTTTTTGATGATGAGAAAACAATCTCTGAATATGCAGATGTGTAATCATGCTTTTAAAAATAATAATAAATCAAGGCAATCTCAAAGAATAATGTAATTCAAGATAGAAAATAGATTGAGCATATAATTATATCTGTAAAGATAATCGCAGCTCAATAAATATCAACACATGCATATTTATATTCTCTCCCCCTTTTTTTCATAATCAAAAAGCGATATCAATTGAAAAAGTATCACGTAGAGAATATAAAGCGATAGCAAATAATTTCCAAAAATCAACTTTTATAAATCGAATATTAAAGATATGCAATATAGCTCACTTCGATCATATATATCAGCAAATAAAAATCTGAGATGCATTATAAAATTCACTTATCCTTTTTGTCATAATAAAAAGATAATACCAATAAAATATTTGTTAATGACAAAAGGTAATAAAAGATGCACTAACCGGATTTTATAGAACTTAAATTCTGACACATTTACCTTTTCCTTCCTTCCATAATAATCAAGATCACTATCGATTCAAAAATATTTTTCCATAATTGATTAAAGCTCCCCCTCAATTTGTTGCCATTTTGAGATGATCATGATTTTTTCCTTTTTCTTGGATTCGCTTTCTCCCCCTATCATCATGACAATATTTGTGAATAGAAACAATTGTTGCTTGTGCACGTTGAATATAATATTTTTCCAGTATTTCCTTTGTAGCGACAACATCCGCAACGATCACTTGCATTTTGAAATTCGAGGCAAAAATTTATTTTCTTCAATCAAGCTCATCTCAAATTTAACCTGCATCAACTTAACAAACTTTTGTACGACGCATAAGGGATTTCCTCAATAAGCAAAAATTTTGCACAAGGAATAGAATTTTTGAACCTCCAGAAGATAGTACAGAATCTCTATGATTTTCAAATCTAGCTTTCCAAAATCCATATGGAAGATTCTTTTGCGACCTGCAAATTCTTGTATAATAGATAATAATCTTTGCACATAATACATTCCTTTGATTTATGGATCAAACTTGCTAGATATGAGATATCTTCTAAAAATATAACAAGAGTGTCCTTGAATATGCAATAATATATTTCGAGATCAAAGGGATTTCCTTGAGCATAAATCTCAAAAATATATTATAAATGCATTTCACAAAAAGAAAGTTGATATTGCTATCACGTGCCAACTCAAGTAAAAAATAATGCAATGCCTTATGTTTATGACAAGAGATATTTGCAATATAAAAATGATAAACAATCATCATGATAAATGCACGTAGAAATTTGCAATGTGGGATGATTAAAAAAAAAAAAAATCTCTTACCCAAGGTATATATTTGAAATATACCATTGATTAAAAAAGATCTTTACCAATCTTCGCATGAGATACTTTTTTAATTGTACCAAAATTTGCGTAGATTCGCAATCATTCTTGCCTTATTGAATTTCCTGTAATCAACTCATTTCTTTTTTGGTATCCATCAATTTGGATCCTTCATTTTCGTTAGAGTAAAATAGAAAATCTCCATAGACAAAAAAAAAAAAAAAAAAAAAATTCTTTCTTGATTCATCATAACAAAGTATTCAAAGAAGGAATATTATGCACAATGATATTTTGAAAGATAAATTCTCACTTAGTCATAGTACCATAAAAACAGAGAGAATAAAATCCTTGAGTATCTAAGAATATCTTGCATAATAAATTAATATTACGTAAAACAGATTTTTACTTGGCAAAATATGATAAAATCTGAGAGTATAAAATCAAACCAAATAAATTCATTTGTCTCTAAACAAAATGGTCACACGTATTATATCAAATATCAACGCACGAATCACAAAAATAAATCACACGATTCTTTTTTTCAATAAAACAAATCAAAGAATATGATCATTATAAAATCTGAATCAACCAAGGATATATCGAATATCAAGCATAATGAGAAATTTTAAATTGTGTACTCAAACCAAATTGAGAATAAAAATATATACATTCCTTACCAAACTCTCATTCTTCTCTTCCTTTATTTCCTACAAAAATAACTTATCTTTTCTTTGGTACCCATTTTTTCTTGGGTCCATGAGAGTTAGTAGAGTATGATGTTTTTACCCAATCTTTCTTAATAAGTCTCCAGACTTTAGGACATTCTTTCTCAAAGTGTTCCAAGTCTCCACAATTTAAACATTTGAGGGCATTTCGACCAACAGGTTTTGTAAAGATCTTTTGAAAATGCTTCTTGTACACAAGTCTAGGATGTATTTGTTTAAGTCTCTCATTGACTTTAGGAAAATCTATTAGAGAATCATTTTCCTTATTGAAACCAAGTCCCGACTTATTATAGTAAGGAACTTGTATAGAAAGGATATGCTTTAATGTTTTTGATCCATTTGAAAATCTTGTCGAAATATTTGAAAATTCTTTCTTTAAAAAATCATTTTCTTTGACAAGTAAATCTTGACTTTCTTTTATTTGTAGAAATCTTTTTGCAAAATTTCAAACTTTTGTTTTCGAGAAAGATCCTGTTGCCTAAGCCGAGAATTCTCCTTTTTAAGTTCGGAGATCCTTTTAAGATAAGATTTGAGATTTAAGCAAAGCTCATTTATATATTTTGAGACTTTGATAGGAATTTTTGAATGGTTTACCTCGATTTCCTCATCGGATTCTGAGTTTGTGTTCGAGTCAGACTCTAATTCCATATCTGTGTCTGAGTCAGACTCTGATTCCAAATTTGAGTCTGAGTCTGAATGTGCCATCAATCATATATTTTCTTGCTCGTCATCTTCTTTCATGGTTCTTTTCTGCCCATTATGCTTGTATTGTCTTCTTCCACTGGATTTCCTTCCTTTTCTACTTAGCTTTTTGAATTTCTTGATCATAAAAGTAAGTTCTTTGTCGTCCATGTCATTTTCTGAGTCTGTATCATCAGAATCAGCGTTAGATTTTAAAGCGATGGACTTCTTACCTTCGGGATCTTCGTCGTTGATTTGTTCCACTTCATAGGATTGAAGAGTGCCAAGCAATTCATCAACAGAGAGTGGCATAATCCTCTAAGTCTCCTGAATTGAGGTCTTGACATGGTTCCAATCTTTTGAGAGACCCCGCAAGAGTTTGTTGACCTTCATTGATGAAGAAATTGGCTGACCTTGATATGCTAAACCATTTACAATTTCTGTAAAACGGCTGAACATATCTCCAATCGACTCTCCTTGCTTCATCTTGAAGGATTCATATTTGCCAAGCAAGAAATTTACTCTTGTCTCTTTTACACGATCAGTCCCTTAATAAGTAACATGAAGTCTATCCCAAACTTCTTTAGCTGTTTCACATGAAGAGATTCTATTATACTCAACAGGAGACAAGGCGCAATATAAAGAATAAATAGCTTTTGCATTAAGCGCTTCTCTTTTGGACATCTCCGTCCAAGACATAGGAGCAGGGAGTTTGGTTTCTTTGTCTTTGGCATTCTTGTTTGAAGTAGACGCAGCAGTGGGATTGATTCCTTTTTCTACAACATCCAATTGCAAGGGATCTTTGGATCTTAGGAATGCCTTCATTCTGTTTTTCCAAACGTTGTATTCCTTTCCATCAAAATATGGTGGCCTAGTGTTACTTTGCCCTTTCATAAGTCTTGGTGCCAAGATACTAGCCATAAAAGATCTTTAGCTCAAAAGTAAAAACACTTTTATAAACCGAGCACTTGGCTCTGATACCAATTGATAGCGCTAGTACGAACACCTAGATGGGGTGAATAGGTGTTTAAATGAAACGTTGGCAAATATATGCGGAATAAAATAAATTGTGAGCAAAGTCTGAAGAACAGCAAACTTTGAGTGAGATCAGACTTTAACATAATAAAGAGTTTAGAGAAGAGAATAAGAACATAAGGTTTATAGTGGTTCGGCTTAGATCAAGCCTACGTCCACTCTCCCACGTTAATAGCCTTCTGCTGGATTCCACTATGCAATCAATAAGAGATTACAACTTTGAGTGCAAACACTTAATAGTAGATCACATTATCTCATTAAGTCACTCTTTTGGTATTTCTCTCACGATCACAAACGTTTAAGCTCACGAGAGACAAGTGCATGATCGAAGATTGCTCAAACTTTGGAATTATAAATTCTACGCTACGTCTCTTACTTGCTCATCGGTCCTTCATCTCCTTAAATACTCATCCACTTCCAAACTAGCCGTTGGATAGCATCTCGAGGATCGTCTTTCAATCTACCCATTGGACAGATCTGTATCTAGAAGATTTGGCAGCCGTTGAGTGACAAAAGTAGAATCCCAAATTGATTCCGATTGCCCATACAAACAGAATCTTGGTTTCCCTAAGTAAAACTTCTTCGTATAGAAAGTTCTTGTCTTCAAGATCTAATTGTCAATAAATTAGATTGAGTTTGTCTTCTAGTTCTTCTAAGCACGTTCAGTTTGGAATTTGTTAGAGTAGGCAGACTTCTGATGTAGAACAGACTTTGACACTAAAGTCTGGCAGTCTTCAGACTTTGACACAGAAGTCTAGAAATCTTCAGAATATACTTTGGACATGTGTTATGTTAAGTCTTCTGGCCGTTTTCAGACTTCGACAATATTCTTTACATGTTCTATCATCTGCATAGTCTATTACTCAACCATCAAACATGTGAGTAGCCTTTGATTTATTTTGTTATCTTCAAAACATTATAAGGGATTTCCCCAATAGTCTTCTTCCTCGAAGAACAACACCAGCACCAGCCACTCTTTGAGCAGAGCCCAATCCACCATTTCCATCTGTGCCCTCCTTGTTTCCCTCGCACTCCTCGTCTTCTCTCTCTCTCTGCATGTTCGACCCCCCTTCTTCCTCCTCCTCCTCTGCCCTCGCCTTCTATTTTCCCATCGCTTCTTGCCCGAGAAACAACCTCAGCCTCTCCTTGCTCACCTAGTCAAGCAACTACGATAGAAGCCGAGCGATGGTGGCCGAGCATGGTGGCCGAGCGATGGTGGCTGAGCATGGTGGCCGAGCGACGATGACTGAGCACGGTGGCCAAGCGACAGTGACCGAGCAAGCTAGGTCAGCGAGGATTGAACAAAAAAAAAAACCCTAATTTCAATCCCAAATGAGCTGTGCGGCGTCGTTTTTCCTGGGCCATCCACATATGACGGCAAAACGACGTCGTTTTCTTAAGGAAAATGGAAAACGACGCCGTTTAAAGGCTTGTCGATTTTTTTTTTTTAAATATAAAAGCCACGTAATTATTTTGGCCGGAATCTCTCGCTAGTGGCACCAAAGTGATCGTTTTTTCTCCGATTTGGCACTTAAGAGATCCGACAAAAACTTTTGGCACCAAAGTGAGCGTCGTACATAACTTATGACACTGATAGTGTACTTCTCCCCTTTAGTGTCTATATCCATTCCAATGCTCAGTGATTCCATAGAACTACATGCACTTTTCATTTGAACATATAAAATGCAAAATCCAACCAAAAATACGAAAAAAGAAAAACTCAAGAACAACAAAAAACTCCATAAAAAAATTCACGATCAAAGTTGATCTAGGAGGACTACTCCAACTCGTATCACTTCCTAACTTCATCGAGAAGCCAATAGTGGTCCCGAAATAATGGGAAAAAATGAAATTACCTAGACATCGATATTTTAAAAAAAAAAAGTATAAGAAAAGTGAAGCTAACTAGTTATTTGCCAAAGTAAACTTAGAGGAATATCATATATTACTTCTACGAAATAGGAGCAAGATCACAGCCATCCTTTCCATTGCCTCGTTGGTGTGTCAACTTTCTTGAGGCAAAAGCAAAGGCTGCCATCCACCCTAAAGGACCAAAGCTGAATGACGACATCCTTCATGAGTTCATTCCAAGTGTAAGGATGCGCAACCCCATTCCACCTCTCCGTCAACATGTAAGAAAAAGTTTTGCTCTTGTAATTCCACTTCTTGAGTTGCAACCCGTGAGAAACTTTGAGGGCTCAATGAGGGAAACTTTAATGCCCTCCTTCCTATCTAGAAATTTTAATAGGAGTAACAATAGAGTCGAAGTCTAAAAAGGTTAATGCTTCTCACATTTTTAACTCATTTATTTTGCCAAACATGTTTATCTTAAGAGAGGGGATATTGGGGAAAGGAAATTAAAGAGAGTAGCAGGTTGTTCTAACATCTAACATCTTAAGCTGTTATATTTTGTAATGTTCAAATTTTTACAAACTCATTATTTGTTTTTATTTGTGACTAATTTGCACACTCAGCTGCTATCACACCTAAGAGAGTGCTCACATATTAAATAAATCAAAAGGTTGCTAATTATTTAGTATGATGAACATCTAAGCTATTTGTCTTTTAGCATCAAGAAAAAGAAAAATATAAATGAGATTGATTAATAGTTTATTCTTTATGAATATAGTATGAATTGATCCCAAAAAAAAAAAAAAAATACCTGCTGGTCTTTGTTTATTCTAAGATTCCTATGATTGATTAATTTGAACTCTTTATGAAAATAAACGAATTGATCTAGAAAAGACTCAACCTTTGTTTATTCCAAGATTTTAACTTTCAACAACTATCCCATTATTAGGCTTTTGGGGACCACTATATAAATTGATATTAAAAATGACTTCCCGATCAATTCTGCCCGGTCAATTCTGTGCATAGCCTCTTGACAAAAATTAATTTCAACAAACTATGAAGGGAAAATTAAGCTAAATACTCAAATTAAATTTTAATAGGAGTAATAATAGAGTCGAAGTATAAAAAGATTAATGCTTCTCACATCTTTAACTCATTTATTTTGCCAAACATGTTTATCTTAAGAGAGAGGATATTGGGGAAAGGAAATTAAAAAGAGTAACAGTTTGTTCTAACATTTGACATATAAACCCGTTAGATCTTGTAATGTTGAAATTTTTACAAACTCAGTATTTATTTTCATTTGTGACTAATTTCCGCACTCAGCTACTATCACACCTAAAAGAGTGCTCACATATTAAATAAATCAAAGGTTGCTAATTATTAATATGATGGACGGACCTTTAAGGACGAACATCTAAGCTATTTGTCTTTGGGTTAATACCTTGAAAAACTCTAAACTGGTACACATGTGACAAATTTACCCCAAATTATTTTTTTGACCACTAAAAACCTCAAACTAGTATACATTTGACAAATGTACCACAAACTGGTACACTTGTGACAAACTTACCCTCTGTTAGTTTTTGTTAAATTTTATTTTCAAATTATTAAGTTAAATGACACGTGACAGTTGACTAGTATACCAATTTAGGATTTTACATTCCATTCGTCAGAGTTTACAATTTTTGTGATTTTTTTGTGGTATTAATATAATTTAACGGAGGGTATATTTGTCATAAACTTACCAGTTTGGGGTTTTTTGCGGTCGAATAAATTAGTTTGGGGTAAATTTGTCATAAATGTACCAATTTAGGGTTTTTTTTATGGTCACTCGGGATAAACCAGTTTGGGGTTTTTCATGGTCAAAAAAGTAGTTTGAGGTAAATTTGTCACAAATGTACCAATTTGGGGTTTTTTAGGGTATTAACCCTTTGTCTTTTAGCATCAAGAAAAATAAAAATATAAGTGAGATTGATTAATAGTTTATTCTTTATGAATAGAGTATGAATTGATCCCAAAAAAAAAAAAAAAAATACTTGTTGGTCTTTGTTTATTCTAAAGTTCCTACAATTGATTAATTTGAATTCTTTATGAAAATAAATGAATTGATCTAGAAAAACACTTAGCCTTTGCTTATTCCAAGATTTTAACTTTCAACAACTATCCCATTATTAGGCTTTTGGGGACCACTATATCAATTGATATTCAAAATGACTACCTCGTCAATTTTGCACATAGCCTTCTGAAAAAAATAATAATAATAATTTCAACAAACTTTGAGGGGAAAATTAAGCTAAATACTCAAATTAAATTTTAATAGGAGTAATAATAGAGTCAAAGTCCAAAAAGATTAAAGCTTCTCACATTTTTAACTCATTTATTTAGGCAAACATGTTTATCTCAAGAGAGAGGATATTGCGGAAAGGAAATTAAAGAGAGTAGTAATTTGTTCTAACATCTGACATCTTAAGCCAATAGATCTTGTAATGTTCCAATTTTTACAAATTCAATATTTATTTTCATTTATGACTAATTTCCACACTTAACTGCTATCACACCTAAGAGAGTGCTCACATATTAAATAAATCAAAAGGTTGCTAATTATTAGTATGATTGACAAACCTTTAAGGATGAACAACTAAGCTATTTGTCTTTCAGCATTAAGAAAAGAAAAATATAAGTGAGATTGATTAATAGTTTATTCTTTATGAATCGAGTATGAACTGATGAAAAAAAAAATACTTGCTGGTCTTTGTTTATTCCAAGATTCCTACTATTGATTAATTCGAATTCTTTATGAAAATAAATGAGTTGATCTAGAAAAAGACTTAGCTTTTGTTTATTCCAAGATTTTAACTTTCAACAACTATCCCATTATTAGGCTTTTGGGCCAACTACATAAATTGATATTAAAAATGACTTCCTGGTCAATTTTGCACATAGCCTTCTGAAAAAACTTAATTTCAACAAAATCTGAGGGCAAATTAAGCTATATACTCAAATTAAAATAGGAGTAATAATAGAGTTGAAGTCTAAAATGGTTAATGCTTCTCGCATTTTTAACTAATTTATTTTGCCAAACATGTTTATCTTAAGAGAGGGGATATTAGGGAAAGGAAATTAAAGAGAGTAGCAATTTGTTCTAACATCAAACATCTTAAGCCGTTAGATATTGTAACGTTCAAATTTTTCCAAACTCATTATTTGTTTTCATTTCTGACTAATTTCCACACTCAGCTGCTATCACACCTAAGAGAGTGCTCACATATTAAATAAATCAAAATGTTCCTAATTATTAGTATGATGGACAAACCTTTAAGGATGAACAGCTAAGCTATTTGTCTTTTAGCATCAAGAAAAAGAAAAATATAAGTTAGATTGATTAATAGTTTATTCTTTATGAATAGAGTATGAATTGATCCAAAAAAATACTTGCTAGTCTTTGTTTATTCGAAGATTCCTACGATTGATTAATTTGAATTCTTTATGAAAATAAATGAATTAATCTAGAAAAAGACTTAGCCTTTGTTTATTCCAAGATTTTAACTTTCAACAACTATCCCATTACTAGGCTTTTCGGACCACTATATAAATTGATATTAAAAATGACTTCCCGGTCAATTTTGCACATAGCCTTCTGAAAAAATTAATTTCAACAAACTTTGAGGGATATACTCAAATTAAATTTTAATAGGAGTAATAATATAGTTGAAGTCTAAAAGGATAATGCTTCTCACATTCTTCACTCATTTATTTTGCCAAACATGTTTATCTTAAGAGAGGGGACATTGGGGAAAGGAAATTAAAGAGAGTAGCAATTTGTTCTAATATCTAACATCTTAAGTCGTTAGATCTTGTAATGTTCAAATTTTTACAAACTCATTATTTGTTTTCATTTCTGACTAATTTCTACACCCAGCTACTATCACACCTAAGAGAGTGCTCACATATTAAATAAATGAAAGGTTGCTTACTATTAGTATGATGGAAGAACCTTTAAGGACGAACAACTAAGCTATTTGTCTTTTACCATCAAGGAAAAGAAAAATATAAGTGAGATTGATTAATAGTTTATTCTTTATGAATTGAGTATGAATTGATCTAAAAAAAAAAAAATACTTGTTGGTCTTTGTCTATTCTAAGATTCCTACGATTGATTAATTTGAATTCTTTATGAAAATAAATGAATTAATCTAGAAAAAGACTTAGCCTTTGTTTATTCCAAGATTTTAACTTTCAACAACTATCCCATTATTAGGCTTTTGTGGACCACTATATAAATTGATATTAAAAATGACTTCCCGGTCAATTCTGCACATAGCCTTCTGAAAAAAATTAATGTCAACAAACTCTGAGGGGCAAATTAAGCTAAATACTCAAATTAAATTTTAATAGGAGTAATAATAGAGTCGAAATCTAAAAGGTTAATGCTTCTCACAGTTTTAACTCATTTATTTTACCAAACATGTTTATCTTAAGAGAGACGATATTGAGGGAAAGGAAATTAAAGAGAGTAGCAGTTTGTTCTAACATCTTATATCTTAAGCCGTTAGATCTTGTAATGTTCAAATTTTTACAAACTCATTATTTGTTTTCATTTCTGACTAATTTATACACCCAGCTACTATCACACCTAAGAGAGTGCTCACATATTAAATAAATGAAAGGTTGCTTATTATTAGTATGATGGAAGAATCTTTAAGGACGAACAACTAAGCTATTTGTCTTTTAGCATCAAGGAAAAGAAAAATATAAGTGAGATTGATTAATAGTTTATTCTTTATGAATTGAGTATGAATTGATCTAAAAAAAAAAAATACTTGTTGGTCTTTGTCTATTCTAAGATTCCTACGATTGATTAATTTGAATTCTTTATGAAAATAAATGAATTAATCTAGAAAAGACTTAGCCTTTGTTTATTCCAAGATTTTAACTTTCAACAACTATCCCATTATTAGGCTTTTGTGGACCATTATATAAATTGATATTAAAAATGACTTCCCGGTCAATTTTGCACATAGCCTTTGTCTTTACGAACCTCTAAGCACGAACAGCTAAGCTATTTGTCTTTTAGCATCAAGGAAAAGAAAAATATAAGTGAGATTTATTAATAGTTTATTCTTTATTAATAGAGTATGAATTGAGTATGAATTGATCTAAAAAAAAAAATAAAAATACTCGCTGGTCTTTGTTTATTCTAAGATTCCTACGATGGATTATTTTGAATTCTTTATGAAAATAAATGAATTAATCTAGAAAAAGACTTAGCCTTTGTTTATTCCAAGATTTTAACTTTCAACAACTATCCCATTATTAGGCTTTTGTGGACCATTATATAAATTGATATTACTTCCCGGTCAATTCTGCACATAGCCTTCCGAAAAAAATTAATTTCAACAAACTCTAAGTTGCAAATTAAGCTAAATACTCAAATTAAATTTTAATAGCAATAATAATAGAGTTGAAGTCTAAAAAGGTTAATGCTTCTCACAGTTTTAACTCATTTATTTTGCCAAACATGTTTATCATATCTTAAGCCGTTAGATCTTGTAATGTTCAAATTTTTACAAACTTATTATTTATTTTCATTTGTGACTAATTTCCACACTCAGTTGCTATCACACCTAAAAGAGTGCTCACATATTAAATAAATGAAAGGTTGCTTATTATTAGTATGATGGACGAACCTTTAAGGACGAACAGCTAAGCTGTTTGTCTTTTAGCATCAAGGAATAGAAAAATATACGTGAGATTGATTAATAGTTTATTCTTTATGAATTGATCTAAACAAAAAAAAAAAAAATACTTGTTAGTTTTGTCTATTCTAAGATTCCTACGATTGATTAATTTTAATTCTTTATGAAAGTAAATGAATTCATCTAGAAAAAGACTTAGCCTTTGTTTATTCCAAGATTTTAACTTTCAACAACTATCCCATTATTAGGCTTTTGTGGACCACTATATAAATTGATATTAAAAATGACTTCCCGGTCAATTCTGCACATAGCCGTCTGAAAAAAAATTAATGTCAACAAACTCTGAGGGGCAAATTAAGCTAATTACTCAAATTAAATTTTAATAGGAGTAATAATAGAGTCGAAGTCTAAAAGGTTAATGCTTCTCACAGTTTTAACCATTTATTTTGCCAAATATGTTTATCTTAAGAGAGAGGATATTGGGGGAAAGGAAATTAAAGAGAGTAGCAGTTTGTTCTAACATCTAACATCTTAAGCCGTTAGATCTTGTAATGTTCAAATTTTTACAAACTGATTATTTATTTTCATTTGTGACTAATTTCCACACTCAGCTGCTATCACACCTAAGAGAGTGCTAACATATTAAATAAATCAAAGGTTGCTTATTATTAGTATGATGGACGAAACTTTAAGGACGAACAGCTAAGCTATTTGTCTTTTAGCATCAAGGAAAAGAAAAATATAAGTGAGATTTATTAATAGTTTATTCTTTATTAATAGAGTATGAATTGAGTATGAATTGATCTAAAAAAATAATAATACTTGCTGGTCTTTGTTTATTCTAAGATTCCTACGATGGATTAATTTGAATTCTTTATGAAAATAAATGAATTAATCTAGAAAAAGACTTAGCCTTTGTTTATTCCAAGATTTTAACTTTCAACAACTATCCCATTATTAGGCTTTTGTGGACCACTATATAAATTGATATTAAAAATGACTTCCCGGTCAATTTTGCACATAGCCTTCCGAAAAAAATTAATTTCAACAAACTCTAAGGGGCAAATTAAGCTAAATACTCAAATTAAATTTTAATAGGAGTAATAATAGAGTCGAAGTCTGAAAGGATTGATGCTTCTCACATTTTTAACACATTTATTTTGCCAAACATGTTTATCTTAAGAGAGAGGATATTAGGGAAAGGAAATTAGAAAGAGTAGCAATTTGTTCTAACATCTGACATCTTAAGCCATTAGATCTTGTAATGTTGAAATTTTTACAAACTCATTATTTATTTTCTTTTGTGACTAATTTCCACACGTAGCAGCTATCACACCTAAAAGAGTGCTCACTTATAAAATAAATCAAAAGGTTGCTCATTATTAGTATGATGGACGAACCTTTAAGGACGAATAGCTAAGCTATTTTTCTTTTAGCATCAAGAAAAAGAAAAATATAGGTGAGATTGATTAAAAGTTTATTCTTTATTAATAGAGTACAAATTGAGTATGAATTGATCTAAAAAAAAAAAATACTTGCTGGTCTTTGTTTATTCTAAGATTCCTACGATGGATTATTTTGAATTCTTTATGAAAATAAATGAATTCATCTAGAAAAAGACTTAGCCTTTGTTTATTCCAAGATTTTAACTTTCAACAACTATCCCATTATTAGGCTTTTGTGGACCACTATATAAATTGATATTAAAAATGACTTCTCGGTCAATTCTGCACATAGCCTTCTGAAAAAAATTAATTTCAACATACTCTGAAGGGCAAATTAAGCTAAATACTCAAATTAAATTTTAATAGGAGTAATAATAGAGTCGAAGTTTAAAAAGGTTAATGCTTCTCATAGTTTTAACTCATTTATTTTGCCAAACATGTTTATCTTAAGAGAGAGGATATTGGGGGAAAGGAAATTAAAGAGACTAGCAGTTTCTTCTAACATCTGACATCTCAAGCCGTTAGATCTTTTAATGTTCAATTTTTACAAACTGATTATTTATTTTCATTTGTGACTAACTTCCACACTCAGCTGCTATCACACCTAAGAGAGTGTTCACATATTAAATAAATCAAAGGTTGCATATTATTAGTATGATGGACGAACCTTTAAGGACGAACAGCTAAGCTATTTGTCTTTTAGCATCAAGGAAAAGAAAAATATAAGTGAGATTGATTAATAGTTTATACTTTATGAATAGAGTATGAATTGAGTATGAATTGATCTAAAAAAAAATACTTGCTGGTCTTTGTTTATTCTAAGATTCCTACGATGGATTATTTTGAATTCTTTATGAAAATAAATGAATTAATCTAGAAAAAGACTTAGCCTTTGTTTATTCCAAGATTTTAACTTTCAACAACTATCCCATTATTAGGCTTTTGGGGACCACTATATCAATTGATATTAAAAATGACTTCCCGGTCATTGTTTACTCCAAGATTTTAAGTTTGGACTATTGTCCTGTTGATTCAGGAAATGACATTTTGGTCTTTTTTTATTCTAAGATTTCAAGTCCTGACAGATGTCCCGTTGATCTAGAAAAAGACATTTTGGTCTTTATTTATTCCAAGTTATGAGTGTTGATCTAGAAAAAATTATGATCGCATTACCAAGCGTACGTGAACCACCACGAGTAGAAACTATTTCCCTAAAACTTTGTTTGAGATTCAAGGACAACTAAGAGATGATATCTTTTGTTACTATTATTGCACGCAAGAAATACATCTTGCTCTTGATGATCTCTATATTCCTAGAAAGGCTTTCAAAAGTTATGTCAAGAGTAACAAGGAACTTGATCGGGCTTATCAAGAGCCCAAATTAAGAATTAAGTGTTCAAAGAAAGACTCATGTGATGATCCTTCTTTCGGAGATCAATGCAAAAAACGATGACAGTTCAAAAGATTTTCCTTATGACATACGAAGAAAATACGCAAATGGTGATTCTTGCGAAGAAGACACTCTAAATGAAGATCTTTTGGAAGACATAGAAAATCTGACAAGTGCCACATTTGCAACAGGAAAGGTCATTTTGCCAAGAATTGTCCAAAGGCTAAAGGAAGAAATTCTCATTTAATCCAGAGGATAGAAAAGCAAACTAGAGTATCACTCCAAGATGATGATGTGAAAACAGTCTTCTCCCTAGAAGATGAGCCAACCAAACACACTATGTGTGCCATCCAAACTTGGTCACAAAACAGTGACATTGAAAGCTCGTTAGAAGAACCTGAAGAAGAGGTATTCTTCTTCTCTAAACCTCCCATAATCCAAGATCTTTGAGCATACACTCCTTCTGTCCTCTTGTATTTTCCTGTAAAGATATACCCATCTAAATATGACAAGCCTATTCTTCTTATTGACCTTGTCGACTTTAGAGCTAGTCCTTCTATTCTTGATGCAAAAATACTTCTAGAAAAATACCGGATGTCATATACTCGGTATTTTAATTATGCTTCTAGAGATACCTTTCCTATAAGAGTACAAAACAAACCCATCACCATACAATTCTTTCCCAAGTGTTCAATTACCACCAAAATTATTGGCTTGAGTTCACTAGATAAAGACATCATTATTAGTTGGGATATCCTTACACAAATTCATAAACTCATAATTGTACCTAATGGATTACGGTTCAAAGGGCAGTTTTAGGAATTTATAAACATCTAAAGATTTTTCACTATCCAAATGAGTACTTTAGATCCAATCCTGCAAATCCTTCTTGGGACATGTGCAGACTCTCATTCAGACTTTGTCCAAAAATGCTCCAATTCTTTGTGGAAAAATCATCATTTCTTCATCATTCTTCCTTTAAAGAAAAATGAGGATGTTAATCCCACCAAAGCTAGTCACTCTGGAATGAATCCATAACATTTACTTTTAACACAAAAGGAATGTTCGGATTTACTTCATCAATGACTAATTGAGCCATCGGATTCTTAATGGCCTTGTGAAGCGTTTTATATTAGCAAGCGAGTGGAGCAAAATAGAGGAAGGATGAGGCAGGTTATCAACCATTTGCCTCTCAATCAATTCTTGTAAGATGATAAGTTTCCTCTACCATATCGAAATTCTCTATTCTCCAGCCTTACCCAAGCTAAAATGTATTATAACGGTGCGTTTGGTAACCATTATGCTTCGGAAACAATTTTTGATCAGAAATTGTTCTTTTTTATTTTGTTCCCAAGAACGATTTTTAAGCATTTTAAGCTGTTTTGTAACTGTCCAAAATTTTTATACCCAAAATAGAATTACGTTTCGTACCGTTATGAAAATTTCTAACCCAAATCATTTTCTTTTAATTTTTAAATATTTTTATTACTTTTATCCTTTTTTTTTTATTTTCTTTCTTCTCTTCTTCTTCAAGGGTTACTGGCCTTGGGATGACTGACGACCGGTCAGACGAGGGCTAGCGACCTCGCTGGAGCGCCGCTGGCCCTCGACTAGGTTGTGCCTTATTGGCCGAGCCTCATCGGCAGTTGGGCGAGGCTTGCCCGGCTAAGGCGAGGCTGACCTCACGGCAGCCCGGCGAGGTCGAGCCCCACCGGTGGCTAGACGAGCTCAGCCTTGATAGATATGGGCGAGGCTGCTCGCCTAGCCAAGGCTTGGCGGAGCCTCACCCAATTGCTGGCGGGGCTCGATCTCGCCGAGCCACTGCGAGTTCGACCTCACCTTAGCCTAGCGACGCTGACCTCGCGGTGGCCAGGTGAGGTTGAGCCCCGGCAGCGGTAGGCGAGCTCGGCCTCGACAGATCTGGGTGAGGCCGAGCTCACCCACAATGTCTTTTTCTAGATCAATGGGACATCTGTCAGGACTTGAAATCTTAGAATAAAAAAAGACCAAAATGTCATTTCCTGAATCAACAGGACAACATCCAAACTTAAAATCTTGGAGTAAACAATGACCGGGAAGTCATTTTTAATATTAATTTATATAGTGGTCCCCAAAAGCCTAATAATGGGATAGTTGTTGAAAGTTAAAATCTTCGAATAAACAAAGGCTAAGCCTTTTTTTAGATCAATTCATTTATTTTCATAAAGAATTCAAAATAAACAATTGTAGGAATCTTAGAATAAACAAAGACCAGCAACTATTTTTTTTTTTTGGATCAATTCGTACTTTATTCATAAAGAATAAACTATTAATCAATCTCATTTATATTTTTCTTTTTCTTGATGCTAAAAGACAAAGAGCTTAGCTGTTCGTCCATCATACTAATAATTAGCAACCTTTGATTTATTTAATGTGTGAGCACTCTCTTAGATGTGATAGCAGCTAAGTGTGGAAATTAGTCACAAATGAAAATAAATAATGAGTTTATAAAAATTTGAACATTACAAGATCTAACGGCTTAAGATGTTAGATGTTAGAACAAATTGCTACTCTCTTTAATTTCCTTTCCCCAATATCCTCTCTCTTAAGATAAACATGTTCGGCAGACTAAATGAGTTAAAAATGTGAGAAGCATTAACCTTTTAGACTTCGACTCTATTATTATTTCCTATTAAAATTTAATTTGCCCCTCAGAGTTTGTTGAAATTAATTTTTTTCTGAAGGCTATGTGCAGAATTGATCCGGAAAAAATACTTGCTGGTCTTTGTTTATTCTAAGATTCCTACGATTGATTATTTTTAATTCTTTATGAAAATAAATGAATTGATCGAGAAAAAGACTTTCTAGTCTTTGTTTATTCCAAGATTTTAACTTCTAACAATTATCCCATTATTAGGCTTTCGGGGACGATCATATAAATTGATATTAAAAAAGACTTCCTGGCCAAGATTTTAAGTTTGGACCGCTGTCCCGTTGATTCAGGAAATGACATTTTGGTCTTTGTTTATTCTAGGATTTCCAGTCTTGACAAATGTTCCGTTGATCTAGATAAAGACATTCTAGTCTTTATTTATTCCAAGGTATGACTGTTGATCTAGAAAAATTTATGATTGCGTTACCAAGTTTACGTGAACCACCACGAGGAGAAACTATTTCCCAAAAAAATTTGTTTGAGATTCAAGGACAATTAAGAGATGATATCTTTTGTTACTATTATTACTAGCAAAAGCGTGCACACACAAGGTGTGTTTGTAAAAAGTCAACATTTAAAAGATTTCACAAATCGTCTCTGCACAAAATATTTGAATCATTAGTTAGTAGAACAAACTTTTCAACATAATTGAAGCAATTATACACATATGTACAGAAAAAGAAAAATATCTCAATATTTTTGTTAGGTTATTTATGAGATAAAAATGATTCAATATTTAAAATTGAAATACGTTAGAAATGAGATCAAAGTTATTAATCAATACATTTATTCATTGATGGAATTTTTACAAAATCACTCATGAAAAATAAGAAGTCTTATTTATTTTTCATGAATAATTATTTTTTTGCTTCAAAAGACGCAATTGACTTGCCCACGGTGTAAACGATGCCACGTGATTGCAGTAAATTATCCATTCATTGTAATGAAGTTCCAACAATTGGCACCGAGATGTGTACATGCACACATTTTTTGTGAAAGAGAAAGGATCTGAAGAGATTAAATTCCTGCACGCAAAATGCTGCTATATGTGACTACCTATTTCTCCCATTAATAATTTAATTATTAAATCAAACTAAAAGGCTAAGCGGGGCAAAAATAAAACCCGACCGTTCGCATGAGGTGTCCGACTGTGCTATGTATTGGTAAGGCGGGGCGTGTCATTAGTCAAACTTTCACATTATCTGTACGATGACGAAATCGACCTGACTTCCTAAGGGTTACAATATTGTAAAGCTCGTTTTTTGGGGGAGCTGCTTCTTCATTTCCCTTTTGATTAGAAAGCATCAATCAAAAGGATGAAAACCCATTTAAGGCAAAGGCAGAGAAACGCTGACCAACCCTTCATAAGAAATGGCTGATGTTCACAGCAAGGAGCTCTTCTTGGGTCGCCATTATTAAAGTAGCAATTCTATTTTTTCGGTCTTTTGCTTGGAAAGCATCAATATAAAGGATGAAAACCCAGTAAAGGCGAAGGCGGAGAAACTTTGACCAAATCTTCACAAGAAATGGCAGCTGTTTACAAAAAGGAGCTCTTGGGTTGGTATTTAATCACTCTCAAGCTCCGAGAAACTGTGGAATCTCGACTCTCCAAGAAATCATCCTATGGGTGTGAGATCGTCCCCAACCATGAGCCGAGGCCTCCCAAGTCCGAGTGGGTCATCTCCATCGAAGAGAAGCTCTCCATCGAAAAGAAGCTCAAGCAAGGTCGCCAGGACAACGTGCCAGGCTCGTGGGCAAATCTCTCCATTTACGGGATCCCACGCCATCTCAAGCACGGGGAGGACAAGGCCTGGGTCCCCCAGATCGTCTCCCTTGGGCCGTACCACCACGGTGAAGAGCACCTCTGTCATATGGAGCGGCACAAGTGGCGCTGCCTTCACCGCATCATCGAGCGCTCTGGTAAGGGTATGGGCCTCTATCTGCACTCGGTGAAGGAGGTCGAGCGGAGAGCCCGCGCTTGCTACGAGGGAAGGATATCTATGAGCCCCGTAGAGTTCGTGAAGATGATGGTTCTCGACGGGTGCTTTATGATCGAGATGTTCCAGGGATTCATCAAGGGGTTCAAGAAACTCGGCTACCCTCCCAATGACCCTGTCTTCTCAATGCGGGGATTGATACTCCAGATCCAGCGGGACATGATCATGCTCGAGAATCAGATCCCGCTCTTCATACTTGACCGGCTGCTCAGTCTCCAGCTCGGCAACCCTGATCAGAAGAAGCGCGTGGCCAAGCTAGCATTCAAGTTCTTCGACCCTTTGATGCCAAATTTATCTTTAAAGGAAAAAATACATATAAAAGAGAAAATCCAAAAATCGATGTTCCACCCGTTAGACGAACATGGCATGGTCCATTGCCTCGAAATGTTCCGGAGGAGCTGTTTGCCATTGGGCTCAAAGTGGTCCAAGACCAAGCCGTGGTCCAAGACCAAGCCATGGTCCAAGACCAAGCCATGGTCGCAGAGCCCGCAAAAGCTTACACGCTGCTTGACCAAGCTCCGGGAAAACGGGATTGACATCATGCTGAGTCATTCAAACATTTTGGGGGACATCGAGTTCAAGGACGGGATCCTTCAGATCCCCCTGCTTAAGATCCACGAAGGGACGAGATCACTCTTTCTCAACTTGATAGCCTTCGAGCAGTCTCACTTTAATTGCAGTAATTACATTACCTCATACGTAATCTTCATGCACAACTTGATCAGCTCCGTCGAGGAAGTTCAATACCTCCGCAACCGCCATATCATCGAGCACTGCCTTGGGAATGACGCCGAGGTGGCTGACCTCTTCCGCCAGCTTTGTCAGGAGGTGGCCTTCGACATCCAAGACAGTTATCTCTATGGTGCGTCTAAATATTTGTTCGGGCGCCCCAAAAATTATTGTCCTCATCATGCACCCATGGAAGAGAAATGCGCACAAGGGTGGATTATCTGGAAAGTCAGGGGGAATGCTTGGGTAGCCATTCTCAAGAATAAGTACTTCGACAATCCCTGGTCAATCATTTCCTTTATTGCTGGTGTCGTTTTGCTTGTGCTTGCTTTTATACAGACCTTCTATGCAGTCTATACCTACTATAGGCCGCCTTCTTGATTTCTCATGTAGTGTTAATTATCTGATACGTAAATGTCGAATTGGATTAATCAAATTACGTGGTGCAATTTCTTCTGTTCTTTCTTTTATTTTTATTCTTATTTTTTTGGCTAATCCCCATCCTCAAGTCAACCATGGATAAAGGACTATAATTTTCCCCTTTCACAATTAATAAATCTTAGATTGTGCCTTTGGAGGTTGGAATGACTTTGTGCAGTGCCACTACGACTTGGGATCTAATTTCGGGTTGTACCTTTATTGGGTGGGAACTTTCTAAGGTAGATAGTCTACCGTAAACTATTGTAGTCCAACAGTTAAAATTTGTCAATTCACTGACTATTTTTTTGGTCTGTCAGTGTCATCCTAACGGCAGAGTTGTTGGAATGCTTTACACCTTTTATAACAAAAAAGTAAGGCTTAATACCACGAGAAGTCCTAAACTGATACGCTTGTAATAAATTTACTTCAAATGATCACAAAAAACTCTCAAGCCAGTACATTTGTGATAAATTTATCTCAAACTAATTTTTTGACCGTCAAAAGTACATTTGTGACAAATATACATTTCACTAAATTAGATTAATATCATAAAAAAATCAAAAAACTGATATAACTGTGACAACGAAGAGTAAAATCTTAGACTAGTATATCAGTCAATTGTTGCATGTCATTTAATTCAGCAATTTGATAATAAAATTTAATAGAAATATGGTAAATTTGTCACAAGTGTACCGGTTTAAGGTAAATTTGTCAAAGATATACTAGTTTCGTGTTTATGGTGGTCAAAAAATTAGTTGGGAATAAATTTTTGAAATGTGTATCAATTTGGGGTTTGTCATGGTATTAACCCAAAAAGTGCTACATCATAATTAAAGTTAAAAGCATAGGAACATAGTTATCACATGTGTAGTGGACCCAAATGTTTATAATAAATAACAACCGACAACATTACTGCAATAAATGGGGAAATTGGATTTACTTTAAAGTGATATGTATTGCCTCAACCAATAATTTTCCCTCAAAAACGAGCTTGATGAGCAAGTGGTGTGCCTTAAGAGATTCAAACCTCTGACCCAAAATTGAGAAGGAATAATAATAACACCAACATCAACTTTTCTTTTCTTTTTCCTTCTTATAAAAAGGGCCTCGACTTCCTTTTTTGTGGTAAATAATAATTAAGGAATTGATTATTGTGTAAGTTGAAAAAATATGTTTCTTCATTCTTGTGAACTTACTATTGATTTTATACTCAATTTATATCTCAATTGATGCTGATTAGTGATTGGCGAATCAATGAACACAGATGGCGGAATTATTTTTAAAAAAGAGTTAATAAAAACATCTAACAGATTCTGCACAAATTATTATTCTTTATTTTGTAGGGGTGGTCCATGTGAGCTACTCTGCACAATTGATGATATTGACTTAAAGTAATCAATAAAGATAAATGGTACATATGAAGCTCCTTTTTAATCTCGATGTTGGGAAAATCTCTTCTTTGGTCCAATTTCCTTATAAAGCAGCGATTCAATGATTAAAAAAAAAAAAACGCAAGAAAGGCAAAGGCTGACAAACACAGAACAATTCTTCACCATAAATGGTTGGTGTTTACAACAAAGAGCTCTTGAGTTGGTATTTAATCACCCTCAAGCTTAGAGAGACTGTGGAATCCGGACTTGCATATTACAGGAAGATCTTCGTTTATAGAGCTGGAAGATGATGCGCTTATCTTTGAAACACTTCCAGTTAAAGCCATTGAACATCCTAATTAAGTTATTTGAATGAGTTTGCCAAACAAACCCTAGGAAAAAATATTCAAAGGTGAGAAGATTACCATAGACAAAAGTGTGCTCGAATAAGTTTCGATGCCTAATCACAATGACGAAGACAAAATGAAGGGGAGTGCTCGATGAAGAGGAAGATGAAGAAAGTTAGAAGAGAGAGAGAGAGAGAGAGTTATGGATTTCTATATAGACTTGTTATGTCAACTAAGTTATCGTCAAATATCATTCAATTTAGTAATTTTATGGTAAAATTTGAAGGAAGCTAACGGAGGGTAAATATGTCACAATTAGTTTAAAATTTTTGATAGCACAAAAATTAGTTTATGATAAATTTGTCATAAATATATCATTTGCGATTTTTGTGGTTTTGTTTTTGTCGAACGTTGAATCAAATTTGAGCCCTCTAATGACCCTTGAAACCGAACATTTTACATAATGGCATCGTTTTTATAAATAGTTGAACATGTGAGGGTTTATCTGAACGACAATTAATAAAATTGTGAAGATGATGGATGAGGTATGATGAGATGGAACATGGTGTTTGATCCTGGTTATGTGTAATCGTTCCTCAGAAAGTATCACCGTATGGAGTTTCGATGGTCGTCTGGTGGGGACTGAAAAGAGTATGATTGTATCATAATTTAGTCAGGGACATGGGAAAAGAGATCGTATAGCGGCAAATTTGTAAATTTGGCCGAGTCGAACCATGGATCTATTGTATGACTAGAGAGAGAAAGAAAGTCAATGGTCAAGATTCAACATCAAGGGCCCCATCTAGGACAACTTAAGGACAAGTGCCGGTCATCTTCAACATTCCCTTTCAAGTGCTGGATATCCCTACTGCATTTAATTTCCTGCTAGGTCGTCCCTGGATACATACTATTGGAGCAGTGCCTTCAAGTTTACATCAAACTATGAAATTTGTGATCAAAAGGAAGCTAGTCACTATGTATGATGAGGAAGACCATCGGATTTATCATGAGACGGTTATTCTCTATGTAGAGCTAGACTTCAAGTTCGAGTCAAGTTACCACTCATTTGAGTTGGTGTCCACCATACATGCTTCTCGAGGTTCATCGCCACCCACTCCTAATGTTTCAGATGTTGCCCTCATGGTGGGAAGAGTGATGGTTGGGAATGGCTTTATTCTTAGCAATGGTCTTGGAAGAAATGGTCAGGGCATTCGAAACCCTATTGAAGCCCCTTAAAGGTCCCATGCTGCTAGATTAGGGTACCATGGAAGATGTGAAGAAAATTCTGGAGGGCAGAGACGAGAAAGGTAGAACTCGCCATCCGAGCAAGGGCGAGGGAGGCAAAACTCACTACCTCTAAACATTCGCGAGACATTTCCTAGCCCTCCTAGAATGATGCAAGATGGAGTGGAAGTGATGGACACCCTGGGTAGCCAAGTGGCAAGTTCGACTATTACGTGAAGTATTCGGCTCCTCCCAGCTTTTACATTGGATGACCCTCGGGATATTGTCCCAGATGGATGGGGTGGCATGGATGATCCGGCACCACTAAAGGCAGAGAACCCTGATGATGCACTGGAAAGAATCACGAGCCTGTTTGGTGACTTCCTTATAGGAGCCATTGACGAAGGACCTCCAGAAGAAATGAGCTTCGGCCCACAAGTGTAACTCATTTACTGCTTTTGCACATTTCCCTACGTGGGAATTTTTATTGCTTTCTAAGAAATGTTTTCAATTTCTTCTTTTTCGCTTTCTTTCAGGAATTGAACATTGCTTTTTTCCATTCAATAAATGTAATTGATTGATGAATTTCAATAAAATTACAAGTTTCTTTTTGAGGGCATGATGAGGCACACCAAACCAGCCCGGTGATGATATCTAGCCGATAAAAGAAAAAGAAAAAATCAAAGGAGAATTCTGAGGCCTGAGCTTCATCATGCTTCTTCGTGTCAAAATGTTTCGAAAAATGCTTTTCAAAAATCTTTCAAAGAAAATAAAATATAATTTACCCTGTTTGTCTTTTTTATTCATCTACTTCCTGTTTCAGGGACGATCTTATAGCATGCAAAGGTGTGGAAATTGTCCAATCCAATGCAACAAGTGCTGATAATAATGATCGCGAAGACTTGATCAAAGATTCTGTTGAGGTGCAGCGTAGCTGGGAATAACATGAAAAAGCCAAAGCTCTCACATCCGAGCAAACTATCACTATTACTTTATGTGACACGGAAGAAGCCAAGGAAGTGAAAATATGGGCAAATCTCCCTAAAGACAAGGCCAAGCGCCTGATCCAGTTACTGAAGGAATATTAAGACGTCTTTGCATGGACCTATGCTGACATGCCTAGTTTAAACCCGTCAATCATGGAGCATCATTTGCCTACTAATCCAGACATGCCACCTAAGAAGCAGAGGATGTGGAGGATTAAACCCGAGCTCTAGAAGAAGATAAAGGAAGAAGTAATGAAACTTTTGAATGTGGATTCATTGAAGTCTTACAATACCCATAATGGGTGGCTAACATTGTACCGGTGATAAAGAAAGACGGTCGAGTTCGAGTTTGTGTTGATTATCGGGATTTGAACAAGGCCAGTCCAAAGGATGATTTCCCGCTACCTTACATAGATGTCCTTGTGGATAGTACTGCCGGATTTGAACTGTTCTCATTTATGGATGGCTTTTCTCGGTACAATCAAATAAGAATAAAAGAAGAAGATAAGAAGAAAACTGCATTTATCACATCATGGGGAACCTTTCATTATAAGGTTATGACCTTTGGACTCAAGAATGTAGGGGCAACCTACCAGCGAGCCATGGTAGCATTATTTCATGACGCACTAGGAGATTGAGGTCTATGTTGATGATATGGTTGCAAAAACCCGACCTGGAAGAAGCCACGTCGAAACTTTGAAGAAGTTGTTTGAATGACTTTGTGAGTTCAAGCTTCATCTAAATCCTGTTAAATGCGTGTTTGAAGCAACATCCGGTAAATTACTCGAATTCATTGTGAGCAGTAAAGGGATTGAGATCGACCCATCTAAAGTTAAGGACATACGTGAGTTGCAACCTCCGTCAATAGTGAGAGAAGTTCGGAGCCTTTTGGGGAGATTGAATTACAATGCTCAATTCATTTCCCAACTTTCAAAAACTGCCAAGCCGTTCTTCAAGCTCTTAAAGAAGAATGCACGAGCCAACTGGGATGATGAGTGTCGAGAAGTGTTCGACAAGCTGAAGCGGTACTTGATGAATCCATCGGTTCTTGTCCCGTCATTGCTAGGGCATCCTTTGATTCTCTACCTCACAATTCATGGTGAATCATTGGGTGCAATGTCGGCTTAAGAAAGTCCTATCGATAGAAGAGAACGAGCCATTTATTACCTAAGCAAAAAGTTCACTGTATCAGAACTAAAATATTCTGATTTTGAAAAGACCTATGTTGCATTAGTGTGGGTATTGCATAGATTGCGACAGTACACGCTACATTATCAGACTTTTCTCGTGACTGAAAACAATCCTATCAAGTACTTGCTTGATCAGGCCAGCTTTGGTGGGTAAGTTAGCTAAGTGGCAAATTTTAATCTTAGAATTTGATGTGCAATTCATGCCATAAAAGTTAGTTAAGGGTCGAGTGATCACTAATATATTGGCCAAGAATCCAAGAGTCTCAAAAATGATGACAGTTTCTTAGATGACCGTGTTTTGAATGTAAATGAAGAGTCATGGACAATGTTCTTTGATGGAGCCGTGAACTTGTCTAGTTCTAGTACCGAAGCATTTCTGATATCCCCAGATGGACAACACCACCCAGTAGCTGCAAAATTGATGTTCTCATGCACTAACAATGTAGCCGAGTATGAAGCTTGCATCTTTGGGCTTCGAGCTGCAATTGAGATGGGTGTGGCTAAGTTAAAAGTGTTCGGAGATTCCACGCTAATCATACTGCAGACTATAGGTGAATGGAAGACTAAATATGCCAAGTTGCTCCTGTATCACGAGTATTTAGAAGATCTGGTAAAGGAGTTCGACGAAATTTTGTTTGAATACTTGCCAAGGTCTTATAATCAATTTACGAATCCACTCGCAACTTTGTCTTCTATGCTGCAAGTCACCAATGGGCTAGAAGTCGAGCCACTGAAAATAGAGGTTTTGTAGAGGTCGGCTTATTGTATGATCGTGACTGAGGAACCTGATGGAAAACCATGGTATTAAGATATCATGAACTACATTCAAAAACATAAATTTCTCGAGGGAAGCACTCAAGCTGATAGGAAGTACATCATGAAGATGGCCTCAAAATTCTTTGTCAGTGGTGAGAATTTGTAAAAGAGATCTTATGATTTAGTATTATTGTGGTGTGTGGATGCAGCTGAAGCCACTCAAATCATGCAAGAAGTGCACGAAGGAGTGTGTGGCCCTCATATGAATGGGCACATGTTAGCTAAGAAGATTATGAGACTAGGCTACTACTAGCTCACATTAGAAAGCGATTGTATCCAGCATGTTCGAAGCTGTCATCATTGCCAAATTCATGGAAACAAGATAAATGTTCCTCTAACGGAGCTGCACTAGTTTTCCGAGCCATGGCTCTTCTCAATGTGGGGCATTGATGTGATTGGCCTGATAAATCCCAAGGCTTCAAATTGGCATCGTTTCATCTTGGTGGTAATAGACTACTTCTCCAAATGGATTGAAGCTACATCCTTTGCAAATGTCACTGCTCGCAATGTTGCAAAGTTCATCAGACGTGAAATAATTGCTCATTATGGCATCCCTGAAGCAATCGTTATTGATAACGGGACAAATTTGAACAACAAACTTGTTGATGAGTTGTTCAGCGAATTCAAGATCAAGTATTTGAATTCGTCCCCTTACCGCCCTTAAATGAACGGGGCTGTTGAAGCGGCCAATAAGAGCATTAATAAGATCTTGGCTAAGATAGCCGAGAATTATCGAGATTGGCATGACAGGTTACCCTTCGCGCTAATGGCGTATTGGACATCGATCTGCACTTCTACCGGGGCAACCCCTTTTACTCTAGTATACGGCATGGAGGCAGTTCTGTGGCACCCCCAAAACCCGGTAGGGTCGCCATAGATACTATGCGAAAGAAAACAAGACAAAAACAAATTATACAACGATAGAAGAAAGATTCAGGCCGATGCTTAGGCGTAAAATTTTTTCTTTTTTTTCCTTTTAAAAGGCTTTAAAGATTTGCGCAGCTCATAGCGGAAATAAGAGGCGAGTCTCACCAACACTTCGCTTCCCTCACGACAGCACAATGCACACCAACTATTTTTTATTAAACGAAAGCACAAGGACGAACCACTTTTATTTACATATATATTTACGAAGGGTAACAAGGGTCGGTACAAAAGGTAGGCCAAGACTCATCTATGCTCGGCCTTCAACCTCAAAAAGAGACACACGACCCTAAAAAATATGACGTGTAACGATCTCCCTTCGGACTACTCGTGTCGGCCATCCAAAAAGTTGCTAACCCCAACTCCACGTGCGCAGGCTGTCACACCCATCCCGGTGCGTCAGGCGGTGGGGGTGGCAGCATCCCCATCATGACACCGTCGCGGCGGATGTGGACGGAGAGGTACTCCTGGATGACTGGGCCTCCAGATAGACCCACGTCATAAGATACGATAGCGCGCACACGGATAAAAGTCAGTCCCGGCAGGGTGGGACAATCGATCTCAGTCAACTCGACCTCCACGTCAGATGGAAGGCCGTAAAACACTCCCTGTGTAACGGCAGGGAAATGCATCGTACTAATCTGAAATGTTGGTCCCCGAAGGGGTGAGTACAACCACTCAACAAGTAAAGAGATCCAATCAACACTCAATGCATTTAAATAATACGAACAATTTCAATACACATGCCATTCATGCATTGTAGTGTACTTACCTCGAAGCCATGTACATGCCATCATATCTCATCATCACAATCATAATACGTACATAATATTAATTACGAATGATCATCATCATCATACCATATGATCCATATATGTCATCATCATGTCATATCCCAGATGCATGTCCTCATCATCATATCATATCACATATGCATGTCATCATCATGCCATAGTACACATGCATGTCATCATCATGTCATAGTACACATGCTTGTCATCATCATACTGTAGTACACATGCATGTCATCATCATACTGTAGTACACATGCATGTCATCATCATACCATAGTGCACATGCATGATTAAATTTCCACTTGGAATTCTCAATTGATCTTCACATCACCCTTCCTCGGGATCATCCATCCCATACTTTACACTCGAACCCTATTCGGGCCTTGCGAAAATCCTCCGGAATTATGCCATTCATGGCCACCGGGCATCCGGCACCCCCGCATCCCGGGCATCTCGCATCCCAACCGGCATCACGAGGCATCCCCTCGGGCAAAGACCTCCGAGGCTTCCGGCACCCATCTCATCCCGGGCATCCTGATACTCCCAGGGTCATCCGGCCATGTATCTCTATACATTCCGGCCATTAACATCCTCCCCCAACAATTTCCATGGATCACGTTGCCAATTATGTCTCAATTCATCATGCACATGATGTAATGGCAAGACAATATCATCTTTGTTCTTATACATGTATCATCAAGCAATTACACATACATGCAATAGATGCATTCCCCCATAGCAATTAGGTCCACATGCCACTCAAAACAATGTACTTGCCAATTGCATTTTAGAATTTATTTAAATCCCAATTTAATTCTACTTTGCAATTAATTAATTAATTAATCACAAAAATCACAATTTCATGAAATCAAAACACATAATATTTTAATGCCATAAAATAGTGATTTGTCCACAGAAAATGCATGGCCAATCAATTTCTACACAATAAACAATATTTCCACAATTTCCGTATAGAATTTCGGATAAGGGCAGAACGCACAGTTTTCTTGATAAGTCAATTAAAATACCCATATGACCTCAGAAAATTATGAAATTTTACCCGGTTATAGCGAAGACATTAAACTAGACTTTTCATGAAGGAACCTAGGCCAAATTCATTATAGATAAATTTTTATAGATCCACGAAGCTTCTGGTCAGGTTACCGAAATGCCTAGGATACTTTGTCCGAAATATGGAGATTTGACCCACCTACACTTCTTTGTTTTCTCTGAAATTTGGATATGTTATACTTCTAAGGATACCCTACAACTTTCATGAAGGAACTTAGGCCAAAATACCAAAGGAAGATCTCCAAATGGTTCCACAAAGTCTCGGGTATCCCACATCGCAACACCAGATTCATCATCCTCAAGATCAGGTTGGTTTCCTAAGCTATACTTGTTCATTTTACTTCAAATTTGAGTATGTTCATACTTAAGATGTTCTCTACAAGTCTCATGAAGAAGTCGAAGAGAGATTCATAGTAAAAACCAACATGCAACCACAAATCCACCTCAAGGTCAGAAAAACAGTTCCAGATCTAGGGTCTCCAAAAAATGAGGTTTTGACCCCTCAAATCTCCATCATTTTTCACGAAATTTCAGTATGTTATAGTTGAAGGTATTAGCTACAACTTTCATGAAGAGATCCAAGCCAAAATCAAACTCCAAACATGCATGTAAGCTCCCACAAGTGTCTGACTTCAGTGATCCGTGCGAAAAACAGCATGCATCTCCAAGAACAAACCATCCTCACTCCATTTCGTGCATCCAAATCAACAAAAATCCAACCAACATGCAAAACAAACATGCAAAGAGAGATGATGGACCCTAGACTTGCCTCCAACCAAGAAGGAACGGCGACAAGGCGGCGGTGGACGGCGGCGAACGGCGGCTCCTCCTCCTCTCTCTCTCTCTCTCTCTCTCTCTCTCTCACCGTGCGACAACCCCCTCCCCATCCGGCCACCTCCTTCCTTAAGTTTCCCCAAAGGCAATGATTGCCTTGCCTTCCCAAGAGCCAATGCATGGAAGGCCCCTTGCCACTTGGCAAAGCCCCATGCAATGGGCTTGGGCTTGGGCTTGGGCCCTCTTGGGCCTACTTGGAAGAAGTAGGCCGGCCACTTCTTCCTCTCCCATGGGCCGGCGACAGCCCTCCTAGTGGGCCTTAATGGGCCGGCCACTTGGCCCATTAGGGTCCACCCTTGGGCCTAAGGCCCAATCCAACCTCCTTTTTCCAATTTAATTGCAATAAAAAATATTACTTACTCCTAATTAAACATCCTATAACATTTTATGAAAATTTAATTTACAACAAGCATGGCAAAATATAAATTTATCCTTATTAATAAATACCTTAAGTTTAAATTAAAAACACAAGGCACAAAGCACAAAGCCTTAAGAAAGAACTAAGACTAAAACACAAACCAATAGGTAAATTCATTACCTAATTAAAAGCTCTAAGG
This sequence comes from Eucalyptus sp. ANBG9806169, assembly GCA_014182395.1. Lineage (NCBI taxonomy): Eukaryota > Viridiplantae > Streptophyta > Magnoliopsida > Myrtales > Myrtaceae > Eucalyptus > Eucalyptus sp. ANBG9806169. Next base: position 11,946,061 of record CM024581.1, on the reverse strand, counting down.
CACCTTAGGACTTGCCCTTAATTTCTAGGATGCCACAACTCTCCCCTCCTTAGAGAATTTCGTCCTCGAAATTAAACGTTACCCACATCCTCAAACAGGTAGGGGTACTTCTCCTTCTTCTGATCTTCACTTTCCCAAGTGGCTTCCTCCATATCGTGATGTCGCCACAATATCTTCGCCAAAGGAATCTTCTTATTCCTGAGAATTTGTTCTTTCCGATCCAGTATTTGCACAGGTTCCTTGATATATCTCACTTTCTCATCCACTTTGATGGCTTCATGATCGAGTATGTGACCGGGGTCTGGCTGATACTTTCTTAGCATCGACAAATGAAACACATCATGTAAATTTCCCAAATTTGGAGGTAGCGCCAATCGATAAGCCGCATCTCCTATTCTCTCAAGTATCTCAAAAGGTCCAACGAATCTAGGAATCAACTTTCCTTTCACTCCAAAATGAGATACTCCTTTTAACGGAGATACCTTAAGAAATACATGATCCCCTATTCCGAATTTCAAGGGTCTCCTACGCCTGTCCGCATAGCCCTTTTGTCTACTTTGAGCTGTCTTTAGTCTTTTCCTGATAATCTCAACAGCTTCAGTGGTATCTTGTACCAATTCGGAGTCTGTCAATCTTCTTTCACCTACCTCGTCCCAACGAGATAGGGGTTCGCACCTCCTCCCATATAACGCTTCATATGGGGCCATGCCTATACTTTTCTGAAAACTATTGTTATAGGCAAATTCTACCAAATGCAGGTTCTCATCCCATCGTCCTTTAAAATCAATGAGACAGGCTCTCAGCATATCCTCTAGAGTTTGTATTACTCTTTCTGTTTGTCCATCTGTCTAAGGGTGATAAGCAGTACTGAATTGAAGTTTCGTCCCCAAAGCACCTTGCAGGCTTCGCCAAAAATTCGAAGTAAATCTAGAGTCTCTATCCGAGGTGATTGATACAGGTATACCATGCAGACGCACTATCTGACTTACATAGATCTCAGCGAGTTTGTTCATTGAATAGCTCATACGGACTGCTAAGAAATGGGCAGACTTAGTTAAACGGTCCACTATTACCCAAATTGAATCGTGACCACTTGATGTTCTTGGCAATCCTTGCACAAAATCCATTGTCACATGCTCCACTTCCACTCTGGTATGTCTAACGGTCTTAAAAGTCCCGCCGGTTTACGATGTTCTGCCTTTACTTGCTGGCACGTTAAACATTGAGAAACATACTTGGCTGTATCCATTTTCATACCATTCCACCAAAACTGTTGACGCAAATTTCTGTACATTTTTGTACTTCCTGGGTGAATACTATACTTGCTCTTATGTGCCTCTGACAAAATCTCTTTCTTTACTTCTTTGTTGTTGGGCACACAAAGTCGTCCTTGGCATCTTATCGTCCCATCTTCAGAAATTTGAAACTCTGGTCTCTTTCCTAGGGACATCGCTTCCTTCACTTTCAAAATCTCGGATCGGACTTTTGCGGGGTCTTGATTCTCTGGATAATTTCCGGCTCAATCCTTAAGGCTTTAAGCATACCGGTAAGATTATCCACCTTCAACTTAAATTCGAATCTGCTACGAGACTTTAATAAACTCCATTCGCTATTCTTAAAGCGGCCATCTCCATGGCTGACTTACGGCTAAGAGCATCTGCTACCCTATTCACCTTCCTTGGATGATATCGTATCTCACAATCATAATCTTTTAACAATTCTATCCACCTTCTTTGTCTCATGTTCAACTCTTTTTGCAAGAATAGATATTTCAAGCTCTTATGGCCCGTATAAATTTCAAACTTTTCCCCATATAGGTAATGCCTCCATATCTTCAAGGCAAACACTATAGCTGCCAATTCCGGATCATGCGTGGGGTAGTTTAACTCATGGGGTTTCGAGTTGCCTAGATGCATAGGCTATGACCTTGCCATGTTGCATCAAAACACATCCCAATCCTTTGTGAGATGCATCCTTTATATCTTTGTAAAACCATCCGGTCCGGAGGGTATGGTTAAAGCGGAGCTGTGGTTAACTTCCTTTTAAGTTCTTGAAAGCTCCTTTCACAATCCCCACTCCATTCAAATTTCGCATTCTTCGAGTTAACTTAGTTAATGGGCCTGCCAATCTGGAAAATCCTTCAATAAACCTTCGGTAATAACCAGCCAATCCTAAGAAACTTCGTATCTCGGTGGGTGTGGTCGGTCTCGGCCAATTTATTACCATCTCCACTTTTGCCGGATCCACTGCAATTCCTCCTCCTGACACCACATGTCCTAAAAATGTTATCCGGTCCAACCAAAATTCACACTTGCTGAATTTGGCATATAACTAATGGTCCCTTAGAGTCTGCAAAACTAACCTCAAGTGTTGCTCATGTTATTTTGGTCCTTTTGAATACACCAATATATCGTCGATAAAAACAATCACAAACTGATCCAAATATGACTTAAATACCCTATTCATTAGATCCATGAACGTTGCGGGTGCATTTGTCAATCCAAAAGGCATAACAAGGAACTCGTAATGTCCATAGCGAGTCCTAAATGCAGTCTTAGGAATGTCTTCCTTCTTAATCTTTAGCTGATGGTATCCTGATCTCAAGTCAATCTTAGAGAAAACCGAACTTCCCTGAAGTTGGTCAAACAGATCATCAATTCTAGGCAGAGGATACTTGTTTTTAACAGTCACTTGGTTTAATTGCCTATAGTCAATGCATAAGCGCATCGACCCATCCTTCTTTTTCACAAATAGAATAGGTGCACCCCAAGGTGAAGCACTTGGCCTAATGAATCCTTTGTCAAGCAACTCCTGTAGTTGCACTTTCAACTCTTTTAATTCTACTAAGGCCATTCTATATGGGGCTTTCGATATTGGTACCGTTCTAGGCATCAGTTCAATTTCAAACTCAACTTCTCTTTCCGGGGGTAATCCAGGCAATTCCTCGGGAAATACATCTGAAAATTCACTTACTACTCAAATTTCATCCAGTTTCAACTCTTTCTTGGCACAATCTTTAACCATTGCTAAGTACCCTTGACATCCCTTGCTAAGTAACACATTAGCCTCTATTGCAAAAATAAGTGCTCGAGAGGTGGGTCGACCACCTAAAAATTCACAAGCTGGGTGAGTCGGGTAAAACGAATTGGATTACTCTTCTACAACAATCCATTCTAGCCTGATACTTACAAAGCCAATCCATTCCTAGGATAACATCAAAGTCATACATGGCCATCACGACTAAGTCTATTCCCGTGTCCTTTCCTCCTACGGTTATCTTACAATTCTCACACACCAACGTAGACAGCACCACATCCTCTAAAGGCGTAGAAACACAAAGAGGAATTCCAAGAAAAGTCGTTTCAATTTCACTCAACAATCTATATATGTCAGACACAAAAGAATGCGTAGCACCCGTATCAAACAATGCATAAGCCTTCTTGCCATTTATGTAGATTGTACCTGAGATGACGTTGTTGGAAGCTTTCGCTTCCTCTTGAGTGACCGCATACACCCTTCCTTGAGCTAGTGGCCTCGAGAATTCCCTTGTGAATTTGATTTGACAGCACTCTGATATCCCTGTCGCACTGAGCCAGCACTCACCTGCGACCTTTCTTGTGGGCAATTTCTCCTTAGATGGCCCACTTGTCCACAACCAAAGCACTTATGTTGCCCATTACAAGGTCCTGGGCCGTGCCTTCCATTGCACCTCTAACAAACACCAGGCTGATAGGGTGCTTTCCCTATATTCAGACCACTCCTTGCTCCCCGAGTTTCCAAAATTACTCTTCTTCCTCACATCCCAAGTCGACCTTGACCGAATAGGGTCTCTTACCCCTTCTCACATCATTGGAAACCCCACGGTTTCTTAAACTCGACCGCTCTCTTAACGGCTCTGCTCCACCAACCTGTGCCCTTTCATAGATCTCATTGTAATCCCTCATATTCAAAGGCACAAGTTGCTTTCTAATGTCGGTTCTCAACCCTTTCGAAATCTCTTAGCTTTTTCCTCCCGATCCTCAATCGGTCTAGGAGCATATCTAGATAGTTCAGAAAATCTAGCCTCATCTTGGTCCCTTTGTCCGCTCCTTTTGTTCTAGCTGAACAAATTCTGTGATTTTCTTATCCTTGGTACAGTCAGAAAAATGCTTTCTATTGAAAGCCACGACAAACTCATCCCGGTTTATATCAATACCTGGTGGAAAGATCGTATCCCTCGAAGCTCTCCACCAAAACTTTGCATTTCCCTCCAGTGGTACTCTGCTAAAGTTATTTTCTCGGCATCGGTGCAGTCCAACAACCGGAAAATTCTCTCCATTCCATCAATCCAATGCTCCGCCTCCTCGGGACTTCCCATGCCACTTGAACTTGGGTGGCTTCGGCTTCAAAACTGTTCCACAAGTCCCCGAGTACGGCGTTCAGCTCGGGTTGTTCTTTGCCTGCCTTTCCATCAGATTTCCAATGTTGGCCAATGCTTGCAAGATATCCTCCATTCGGGGTTCAGCCCTTGCTGAAGAGGCTTCAGCCCTCTATGGACGATGACTTCCAAATCGTACCATAGCTTTCCTGCAGTTCCAAGCATTTGCCTCAGGAACAATCTGAGACTCACTGTCTCCATTCTTAGCAACCACTACCACTACTAAAGTAACATACACATGTTACTGGCAACCTAAAACAACTACCAAGGATCTACGGGCGAATACTCATCACCCGTTATTCAATTATTCCGTTTTATATCCTATGGTGTGCATTGTCAAAACTTCCCTCATTTGCCAAATGAGGTCTCCTTATCACTCCAAGCATAAACCTTATGCTCTGATACCAACCGCTGTGGCACCCCCAAAACCCGGTAGGGTCGCCACAGATACTATGCGAAAGAAAACAAGACAAAAACAAATTATACAGCGATAGAAGAAAGATTCAGGCCGATGCTTAGGCGTAAAATTTTTTCTTTTCTTTTTCCTTTTAAAAAGGCTTTAAAGATTTGCGCAGCTCATAGCGGAAATAAGAGGCGAGTCTCACCAACACTTCGCTTCCCTCACGACAGCACAATGCACACCAACTATTTTTTATTAAACGAAAGCACAAGGCCGAACCACTTTTATTTACATATATATTTACGAAGGGTAACACGGGTCGGTACAAAAGGTAGGCCAAGACTCATCTATGCTCGGCCTTCAACCTCAAAAAGAGACACACGACCCTCAAAAATATGACGTGTAACGATCTCCCTTCGGACTACTCGTGTCGGCCATCCAAAAAGTTGCTAACCCCAACTCCACGTGCGCGGCTGTCATCACACCCATCCCGGTGCGTCGGGCGGTGGGGGTGGCAGCATCCCCATCATGACACCGTCGCGGCGGATGTGGACGGAGAGGTACTCTGGATGACCAGGCCTCCCGAGATAGACCCACGTCATAAGATACGATAGCGCGCACACGGATAAAAGTCAGTCCCGGCAGGGTGGGACAATCGATCTCAGTCAACTCGACCTCCACGTCAGATGGAAGGCCGTAAAACACTCCCTGCGTAACGGCAGGGAGAGGCATCGTACTAATCTGAAATGTTGGTCCCCGAAATGGTGAGTACAACCACTCAACAAGTAAAAAGATCCAATCAACACTCAATGCATTTAAACAATACGAACAATTTCGATACACATGTCATTCATGCATTGTAGTGTACTTACCTCGAAGCCATGTACATGCCATCATATCTCATCATCACAATCATAATACGTACATAATATTAATTACGAATGATCATCATCATCATACCATATGATCCATACATGTCATCATCATGTCATATCCCAGATGCATGTCCTCATCATCATATCATATCACATATGCATGTCATCATCATGCCATAGTACACATGCATGTCATCATCATGTCATAGTACACATGCATGTCATCATCATAATGTAGTACACATGCATGTCATCATCATACTGTAGTACACATGCATGTCATCATCATACCATAGTGCACATGCATGATTAAATTTCCACTTGGAATTCTCAATTGATCATCACATCACCCTTCCTCGGGATCATCCATCCCATACTTTACACTCGCACCCTATTCGGGCCTTGCGAAGAACCTCCGAAATTATGCCATTCATGGCCACCGGGCATCCAGCACCCCCCGCATCCCGAGCATCTCGCATCCCAACCGGCATCACGAGGCATCCCCTCGGGCAAAGACCTCCGAGGCTTCCGGCACCCATCTCATCCCGGGCATCCTGATACTCCCAGGGTCATCCGGCCATGTATCTCTATACATTCAGGCCATTAACATCCTCCCCCAACAATTTCCATGGATCACGTTGCCAATTATGTCTCAATTCATCATGCACATGATGTAATGGCAAGACAATATCATATTTGTTCTTATACATGTATCATCAAGCAATTACACATACATGCAATAGATGCATTCTCCCATAGCAATTAGGTCCACATGCCACTCAAAACAATGTATTTGCCAATTGCATTTAGAATTTATTTAAATCCCAATTTAATTCTACTTTGCAAGTAATTAATTAATTAATCACAAAAATCACAATTTCATGAAATCAAAACACATAATATTTTAATGCCATAAAATAGTGATTTTTCCACAAAAAATGCATGGCCAATCAATCTCTACACAATAAACAATATTTCCACAATTTCCGTATAGAATTTCGGATAAGGGCAGAACGCACAGTTTTCTTGATAAGTCAATTAAAATATCCATATGACCTCAGAAAATTATGAAATTTTACCCGGTTATAGTGAAGACATTAAAATAGACTTTTCATGAAGGAACCTAGGCCAAATTCATTATAGATAAATTTTTATAGATCCACGAAAATTCTGGTCAGGTTACCGAAACGCCTAGGATACTTTGTCCGAAATATGGAGATTTGACCCACCTACACTTCTTTTTTTTCTCTAAAATTTGGATATGTTATACTTATAAGGATCCCCTACAACTTTCAAGAAGGAACTTAGGCCAAAATACCAAAGGAAGACCTCCAAATGGTTCCACAAAGTCTCGGGTATCCCACATCGCGACACCAGATTCATCATCCTCAAGATCAGGTTGGTTTCCTAAGCTATACTTGTTCATTTTACTTCAAATTTGAGTATGTTCATCCTTAAGATGTTCTCTACAAGTCTCATGAATAAGTCAAAGAGATATTCATAGTAAAAACCAACATGCAACCACAAATCCACCTCAAGGTCAGAAAAACAGTTCCAGATCTAGGGTCTCCGAAAAATGAGGTTTTGACCCCTCAAATCTCCATCATTTTTCACGAAATTTCAGTATGTTATAGTTGAAGGTGTTAGCTACAACTTTTATGAAGAGATCCAAGCCAAAATCGAAATCCAAACATGCATGCAAGCTCCCACAAGTTTCTGACTTCAGTGATCCGTGCGAAAAACAGCATGCATCTCCAAGAACAAACCATCCTCACTCCATTTCGTGCATCCAAATCAACAAAAATCCAACCAACATGCAAAACAAACATACAAAGAGAGATGATGGACCCTAGACTTGCCTCCAACCAAGAAGGAACGGCGACAAGGCGGCGGTGGACAGCGGCGAACGGCGGCTCCTCCTCCTCTCTCGCGGCCTCTCTCTCTCTCTCTCTCTCTCTCTCACCGTGCGACAACCCCCTCCCCATCCGTCCACCTCCTTCCTTAAGTTTCCCCAAAGGCAATAATTGCCTTGCCTTCCCAAGAGCCAATGCATGGAAGGCCCCTTGCCACTTGGCAAAGCCCCATGCAATGGGCTTGGGCTTGGGCTTGGGCCCTCTTGGGCCTACTTGGAAGAAGTGAGCCGGCCACTTCTTCCTCTCCCATGGGCCGGCGACAGCCCTTCTAGTGGGCCTTAATGGGTCGGCCACTTGGCCCATTAGGGTCCACCCTTGGGCCTAAGGCCCAATCCAACCTCATTTTCAAATTTAATTGCAATAAAAAATATTACTTACTCTAATTAAACATCCTATAACATTTTATGAAAATTTAATTTACAACAAGCATGGCAAAATATAAATTTATCCTTATTAATAAATACCTTAAGTTTAAATTAAAAACACAAGGCACAAAGCACAAAGCCTTAAGAAAGAACTAAGGCTAAAACACAAACCAATAGGTAAATTCATTACCTAATTAAAAGCTCTAGGGCACCTTAGGACTTGCCCTTAATTTCTAGGATGCCACAAGTTCTGCCAATAGAAGTGGAAATTCCTTCCTTGAGAGTTTTATCTCAAGTGGAGTTGTTTGAGGTAGAATGGTCGCAATAAAGATTTGAACAGTTGAACTTGATTAATGAGAAAATACTGAAGGCTCTTTGCCATGGTCAAACATATCAACAGAGAGTAGTCAGATCTTTCAACCGAAAGGTGCATCCAAGATATTTCGAGGTAAATGACCTAGTCTTAAGGAAGTTGTTGTCGATTTTTCCGAATCGTAGGGACAAGTTCGCTCCGAATTACAGTGGCCCATATGTGGTGAAGAAAGTACTTCCTAGAGGTGCCTTGATCTTGGTAGAAATGGATGGTCGTGAGTTTTCCACTCTAGTTAATTCTGATGCTGTCAAGAAGTATTATCCATAATAGAATTTGCTATGTCATTTTTGAACTACAAGCATTTCTATGATGAATAAATTGCCTCAATGAGTTGAATTGTTCAAATTTGTTGTAAATCTTGCATTTTACTTCCTTGATGAATTGTGTGAGATAAATTGAATGTGTCAAATAAGATACTTTGGAATGATGAAAGACAGAACTTATTCCATACACTATTTCATACACTAATCCCCAGTGAATTGTGTGGAAAAATTCTATGCCCACAAGGAAAAGGGTGATCTCGCAAAGGGACGTCAACCGAGGTGATAAGAGGCAGTTTCTTCCTCTACCCAAAACACTACATATATACCCATCGTTTAGCCCTTTGAGCCCATACACATGAAGAGCTTTTTATTATCCCTATCAAGGATCATCCCATACTAGGATAATATTTGAATTGAATGGTAGAAATCTTCTTACTCACACTTGCATTGATCTTCGAGAATTGCTTTCGTAGTGTAGCTTGTACGATAATTTAAAGTGCTTTAGGATGACGAAGAGCAGTTCTTTCTTTATCATATATACTTTTGTCCATTGCATAGCCCATTTGAGCCTATGAATTCACTTCATATTAAACCCAGTTGATGATCATCCCCCACATTGGGGTAAGGCGAAAAACAATCATTCAAATAGCACGGTCTAGAATGCTGATAAAAGATGGAGGTTGCATGAGTTCAATGAAGATAAATGTAAAAAATAAGGGGGCATGAAAAAACAGTGTGCTTGGTAAAAGTAAGGCCAATGCCCAAAAAGAAAAAACATTGGTTGTTAGTAAGTCGTATTCTCCAGCAAGGCGATATTAAAAATGCTAAGATGTTACAATCAATGGAGTTATGATATGAAGAAAATCTTCGATGGTGAAGAAGAAATTGGTGGAAATGTCAAGATGATCACCAACTTTGACCCCTAAACACTTTTTGAGCCTAATAATCTTTTCGTTTCTCACCAATGAACCAAACCTACGTTATGTCCCTTACAAAGTCTCTTCAGATTATGACACTTGAATTAACGTAAAAGTTTATATGTTCAAAAGCATTGCTTGAAGAACTGTGAGTAAGGCAATTTCTATCTCATTGCGTATGTTTCTTGACTTGTAGACCCCAAGATAATTGCGAAATGTCATTTTTCAATAGCCTCGACTCAAAGAATCCCCTTTGTTAAGTTGTTGACTAAGCCTGCATTTCGGTCCCTGTTAAAGACCTTTCAGATTGGTTGGATCGTACTACTTGCAAGATTGCTTAGACACTTGTTTGACATGACAATGGTAAGATAGAGTGATTGTCAAAATCCCGCATCAAAGGCCAGGATGAAATAGCCCTTTTAATGAGGATGAGAGAAAAGTCCTTTCAGACCGAAAAATCCCTCACTTGACATATCCATGACACTCATGTGTTCAGATTGGAATATTCTTTTGACATCCTTCCCAATGGAAATTAGGTGATGCAAGATTGATAGAAATCATCGCGCATGAACCTCACTTGAATTAATGCATGTCTGTGACTATAAATGCATGTTGCTTTTCCTACAACTATGTTTTACAGGAGACATATTCCTAAGGATCAGAAATGTTGCCAGGTAAGTATATCTCTACCCATACTCTGAATACTTGTCATCGTGCAGGTATTCTCTCTCAAGTGCACTGACACTTGACTCGATCGAGCTGTCCCCTAAAGATTTTTCTCCAAATTTAGTATGATTAAGGCGACCGAAGAAAGGTTCGGGTCCTAGTCAAGCAAAACCTCAATTTAGGCAACCGTAGAAAGGTACGGGTTTTGGAAAAGCTGTTTCTCATTCAGGCGACCATAGAAAGGTACGGGTCTTGGAAAGTGATTTCCCGTTTAGGCGACTGTAGAACAGTATGGATCTAAGACAACATATGCTTCTCATTCAAGTGAATGTAGAAAGGTACGGGTCCTAGAAAAACATTTTTTTCAAGGCGATCGAAGAAAGGTTTGGGTCCTAGACAACCAAGTACTGTTATACTGGGTGACCGTAGAAAGGTACGGGTCCTAGAAAAGCAGTCTCCTTACAAAACTTCGTTGCTATTTTGGGCGACCGTAGAAAGGTACGAGTCCTAGACATGTAACACCCACTATCTCAAATTACTTTATCTTCCTTGAAGGTAAGTTATTCTAGATATGTTCCCTTACCATTTGCATTAGCATTTCCATGCATCACATAAATTTCTTTAAAAAAATGGAATTCACTTTCTGACAAAAAAATCATGCATTGCATGCGCATTATCAAAATTTAGGTCTCAATTAATCTTTGAAGGCAACCTCTACGAGCTCACCTTCAAAGAAGGGCAGCTGTTGACACCTAAATTGTTTGCATAAAAAATGGGTTAATTTTAACCCAAAAAAAAAAAATATAGCATTAAAATTGCAACATATAGTTTTAGGAGCATCTATTTTATTTTATTCCATTTTTGCATTGGACCGAGGGTAAGCGTTGATACGACGTGAGGTTTTTTACATATTCAAATAATATACACCGAGAGACATTTTTTTGGCAGAAATGAAATTTTCGGATGGAATATTTGAAAAAAATACAAAAGAGAATATTGCGCGAGGTGCATATATTTCAACGATATATTCAGGGAGATTATGCAAAAGCAAAATTGAAAATAAAATATTCCACCAAAATCTAATTCCCTCTCCTATAAAAGGTGCTGTGCGCGTACGGCAATGATGGTGGCTTTTCTCTTTCATTTTTTAGTTCAAATTTCAAAAGAAAAATTTTTTCTTTTGGGGGGGTCAAGGTCAACTCGCGGTTGTCCTTTGCTGAAGAAATAGGAAGCGAACAGTGAGCGGAGAGAGAAGTGACGTGAGAGACAGGTGAGGAGAGAAAAAAAATAGAAGAAAAGCAGCAGCAACTTTTCGTCTTCTTTGCGTGGACGCCCCGCCCGCGTTGGCCCGACGCCTGCACCGACCACCGCACTTGCACCGCCTCCACTAGCCACCACCGCTGCTCTACCACCACCGCTCGCCACTACGGCTTCGCCGCGTCTCGCCGAGTCACGGATATCCCACAAGCTCGCGACACGGCCTCACCGCGAGCTCGCGTCGCGCCTCCTCCGATGCCACTCGGCTTACGTCGCTATTGCTGTCCCTCTACCCGATGCCCTTTGGTTGCCCATAGCACCGCCGGCATCCCCGCTTCGTTGCACCGGCCACTTTGGTGCTTGTCCCCCGACTTGTGTTGTAGCAACCCGTGAGCTCACCCTCGCCTCGCTCTGCCAGCACTTGGTTTCCCCCTTCGCCGACATTTCCGCTCACTTTGCTCGAGCACCACCTTGCAATACTCGCACCTCTGTTGCATCGGTTACAGCACCTTCGCCCGCGACCTAGAACCCGCAGCCAGTGCCCTCTGCCGTCGCTGCCCATTACTCTGCTTCGCTCAAGCACCAGCAGCACCGCCGTCGCTAGCACGCGCCCGACGCCCGCTGGTCGGCTCATTTCTGGGTCGGCCATTCATCACCGCGTCGCCGCGCCCACTCTTGTCGCGTTCTTTGTCCTCCCTTGAGTCCCCATCTTATGTAGTTTTTTTTTTTTTTTTTATCAAGTTTTGTTATTATTGTGTAAATTAGAACATTGGTGTCAATGTTCATTTTTTAATACTTTAGGCATTATCTATAGGGATTTACCCAAAAATACTATAATTTCTAATTTGATCCGTAAGATGTCGAATCATTTTTTTTAAATTATATTGATTTTTGGGCATTTTGATATAACTTTGATTATTAAATCATTATAATTATTAATTTGATCCGTAAGACTCCGGATCAAATTTTTAATTATTTTGAATTTTCTTATATGTTGTGATGTTTAAGGTTAAAATAATCATTAATTCAACCCGTGAGACAACGGATTATTTTTTTCGATTATTTTAATCCTTTATTTGATGAATATCTAGATTAGTTTGGATATAATGTTTATCCGATAATTGCTTGTCTTGAAAAACTAAAAAAAAAAAAACTAAAAAATAAAAATCAAATAAAAAATCAAATCATGCATTGGAGTGTGTTGGTTTAGTAAATTAGGATTACATTTTTAGGATTGCACTTTTAGATAATTTTTGGAATAGATTAGGATTGAATTTTTTTTTATATAGATAGACTCTTATATAATGTTTGCACATTTTGATAATCTCATTTTTCTTAAAAAATAGTTTTCTAAGATAAAATAGGGTTTAAGTTAAATTAACCCCTAAAACATATTAGAAAATTATTCCTTTTTAGATAGTTTAATTATTTTTTTATTACTAATTTTAATAATAAAATATAAAAATATTAGGTGCATGTCAATTAGTTTGCATGTTAAGTTCATTTAATTAAAAATAGCTTGTTAGTAAAATTAGGTCATGTAGTTAAAGTGCATATTTTAATTTCGAGATAAAAAAAAAAAAACCCAAAAAAATTGTTTGCTTTGTGCATTTAATTCTTTTGATGCAATTTGTTTGATTCATTGATTATTTAATAATAATTGAGCACCCATGTGATCACCCTATTGCATGATAGTAATTTAGGTTAAAATTAATCGAAACTACTTGCAAAAATATTTTTGAAAATAAAGAGAATGGTACCGAAAGGGCATTAGAGAAATCTAATGTAACCAAGTTCTCGTACCCACAGTCTCTGGTTTGTAGGAGTAAAATAATTCTTCTATTATTTTACTTAGGTGTCTAATCGACCTACCATAAACTGATTAGTGGCGACTCTTAAATAAAATTTATTTGCATGCTAAAAATTTGAATCTAAGTCGCGAATTGGTATGGGCTTAGGAGAGCCCGAGCTAAGTCTAGGCTTAACCGTTCATTAGCCGAACCCTTAGGTGGTTTAGCCCGCTTCGGGGAGGTCGCGACAATAGTGCCTTTTTTTTTTGGTATCTTATGCTGCATTTAGTTCATCAACGATGAAATTGAGTTTTGTTTACACCAGTCTGCCATCCAAGTATACCTGTGTTGAAGTCTTCATTCCATAATCTCTTGATTTTAAGGAATACAAAATCCAGACAAGAATTTTTCTTGAATTTTTTTTTTTTTTTTTTGCAAGAAAAGAATTGTCAATCAAAGCAAAATCAGTATTAGGAATTGGTAAGAAGGGAGCCAAAAATGCAAAACCAGAGAACGTGGAACTCTAAGAGCAAAGGCAAAGCCAATTGGAACAAGCAAAACAAGGATGCGATTCTTCTGCGGTTCCAACCCCGACCAAACACAAAAAAAAAAAAAAAAAAAAAAAAAAAAAAAAAAAGTCCCTAAACCAATTAGACAATACTCGAAAGTCCCGAAAAGAACGTAAGACACTCTCCAATCAACCTTCGCCCACAAGATTTGCCTAGTTAAACTTTTTGCAAGCCACAACTTGCAGTTCGTGATATTTGAACATTCTTAGTCCTCAGAAAAAAATTTCCAGAATTTCAATTCGGATGAGAAGGAATAACCAGGAAGCAATATTTAAACTGTGTGGAGCTCTCTCTTCTCGTCTTCCTTCCAGTTCAAAGTTCAACCCTCGCCACGTTAAAACTAGCCGCTCTCTTACCACCATATAATCAACTCCATCTTTAGGAAATATACAGAACAACTTGAACTTCAAGACATTCTCTCTCTCTTCAATCTGAATGTTGCCGCATGAATTCATGGAGGGCCGCAATGTCGAGATCCCTCGTTACTTCCTTTGTCCAATATCCCTACAGATCATGAGGGATCTCGTGACAATGGTGGCGGGCATAACCTACGAGCATGAGAGCATTGACAAGTGGCTGTCCAAGTCCTGCGGTGGCTAGGAGTGAGCGGTTCCAAGTTCCAGTTCAGTTCCGTCTGGAACTTGGAACCTACCCTTAGGTACAAGTTCCTCATTTCTTAGAACCTGGAACCTACCCGTCGGAACCAAGATCCTGGAACCTACCCTGTCACATGTTCCAAGATCGGTTCCAGGTTCCAACAGGTTCTTTTTTTTTTTTTTTTTTTTTCATTTTCAGATTTGAACTATAACATACGCGCATGCTCTACGGTAACTTCCCACATCTTAGCAGACATACTAGTGCCAAGAATCTGGACATACATAATCAAAACCAATAAGAAGTTTCCAGAGAGAAAATGAGATGCTTGATTAACTATAATTATTGTGCCCACATATGTCAAGCATGAATTGTTATAGTTGGAAAAACAAATTAGAAGTTGCCAGCATGTTCCATCATCATTAAGTTGAAGCGAGGTCAAACGCAATTTAAATCAGACAATAACTCAAAATAACTAACGAATGTTGTTGGTTACTTCCACCCAAAAAAAAAAAACAAACAAACAAACAAACTTACCACTTTTCGAATTAAAGGCTCTAGAATTGGCTCTAGCATATGCTGAACAGGTTGCATCTTCATCACTTCAAGAACCACTTTGGACAAAGCAAATATCAATGAATACACACTGCAATCAATGGTTATGGTCCGAGTTCACCTTTGGAGCAAGATGGGTATGCACAAACTTCTTATATATATCATATCAGATCATGTACATAATTTCATGAAAACTATAGACTTGGAAAATGGAAAGTGAAAATAACAAACTAGATAAGTCTATGTTGGCCTCAGAGAGTTGATTTCATACTGGGAGAAAACAAAATCGCTTCACACTACAATAATACATAAACCTCGAATCTATAATAAAAAGATCTCAATACTGTCTCCCTGATCATTGTCTTTTCCAAACCTCACTAACCTTGCCCAAATTCTCAAACCAAAAGATTAAGCCACAAACTGAAAAACCTGTAAGTAAATAGATAATGATGTGGTTTGTGTTTTAGAAGGAAATGATGCCCATTCATCATCTCGGACCCTAACTAATCAATCATCCACACATTAATTGAGACATACCATCAAACTTAGTTGCTCAAAGGAGCGTATTAAAGAATATAAGTGGAGTTTACTCTGCAACTTCGGCAACTGGCAACTTAGGTACCTCTTCTATTTTTGCATGCTTGTCTAGCTGGCTAAAGTTCCCCTTTACCTTAAAAAGTTGGTTATGGTGGTGCTTACAGTAGAGGTGATTCATATGGGTGATGTAGTTTGATGGGCTAATAACACAACCTCCATGGCTGCACTTGAAACAAGCTTTATGATATGATGTTCCATCAGCCACCACTGAAAGAATCAATAGCCAACAGATTAATTTAAGAAGCTACAAGATGAACAAGAATGAACTCCTGAGATAAATTATGCTCAGACGTAGATTGCATCAAATAACCAATCCTTCTAAAAAACAATTAAGTATAGAAAGATGGATGGCTTAGATGAAATCATATGGACAGGAAATGCAAGAACTCATGCTAAAATGACTGTGATTCATCAAAACTTTTCATTTTGTACTTTGTGCGAACAATGTGAATGACATTAATTATGCTGCCAAATTACTCATGCTTACTCTAAATTTGATGGATAATTGTGCTGTACTCACTCCACATCACTTAAACAAGGGTAGATCAATCATTTATTAACACAATGATGACCCTCGGTCACAACCACTTATTTTTTTGGTTGAGGCTTGATGTTCAGTTGATGCCAAAAAATGGCTCCATAAAAGTAGTAGCTTGCCAGCATGTTTTTGACGCTTACCTTTTCAATTGGATAAATAGTCTTTCTGCATGCAGCACACTTTTCTCGGGTTCCAGAAAAGAATCTCAAGACTTTACTGTTTGTTTGTACCTGTCAAAAATCAACCATCATAAGCATCTTAGCACATTCTTAAGAACTCAATATGTTGCAGAAGCAACTGATTTAGCTAAATCTAGCTCATATAATGAAGCTAGTCGCATAGGGACTTGGCAACCAAGGGTTAGCTAATCAGCAGATTTATTGACAGTTCTCGGAGTACCTACACAAACATGCAAAATGGACTGTCAAAAAGTGAATCACCGAGAGATTCAAGTCTATGCTAGTGATTTTTTATCACCTTCAAAACTTTTATCCAGCTGCCAGTCATCTTGAACAGTTTATCAAAGTGGGGCTTGCAATATAATACGCCCTCAAAGGAGGAGTAGTTGTTGGATGAAATCCCTTAAAGTATTTTGAAGTTGACAAAACAAGTTTATCGGTCTAGTCGAAGACTTACAGAATCTATTGACAAAGAAATCTATTGACAAAGTCGAAGATCAAAGTACGAAGACTTACAGAATCTATTGACAAAGTCGAAGATCAAAGTCGAAGATCAAAGTCGAAGATTAAAGTCGAAGCTAGCAAGACTCAAGACTTATATTTTAAAGTCTACTCACAATGACGGTTTCCGGGACGACGTTTATTCGATCTTATACGATCTTTCTTCTAACGTCGATGGATATCTTTCTCTTGGATTCAGCACTAAACGATCTAAGTTTTATATGGAATATGTTTAGATTCTTTGACGACTTCGCAACTTATATTTGGAAGGATCTACTTATGGAAACCGAGATCCCGATTGTATGGGCGGCGGGATTGATGGGCTATCAACACTTACCTTAAAGAGCTCGAGATCTCTCTAATTGATTCTGTCCAACGGGTTGATTGGAAGAACTTCTTTGGAAGGTGCCAACGGTACTGAAGGCATGAAGAAGTATATAAGAGAGATGCTCTAGTTGTTGAAGGGTGCGGATAGAAGAATTCCAAAGTCTGAAATCTCCTCTATTACTTTGCGATATCATTCTTTGAGCATTACATGTAATCAAAAGAGATCATATTGTAGATCTTGAGGAAGTGTAGTAGAGTAATCTACACTATGGACTCAAGAGCGTGAGATTGTAATCACTCTTATTGATTCTTAGTGAAATCCGGCTGAAGGGTGTGCGTGCGGGAGAGTGGACGTAGGCTTGATCTAAGCCGAACCACTATAAATCTGAGTCTTGATTCTCTATCCTTTATCCTTTATATTGTTATTTGCTTTCATTTGCTGCAATCGTTGACTTTAAATTATTCACATCTTATTTGATTTGAATTGTTAAAATTGCGATAAACACCTATTCACCCCCTCTAGGTGCTAATACTAGTTCTAACAATTGGTATCGAGCTTGTGTACTTGTTTATAAGAAGTGTCTTTACTTCTAAGTAAAAGATCTATGGCTAGTATGCTGCCTACGGGGTTGGTTGAAGGACAAAGCAATACCGAGACCTCCATACTTTGATGGAAAAGATTACAGCATATGGAAAAATAAGATGAAGGCATTCCTAAGATCGAAAGATCCTTTGGAATGGGAAGTTGTTGATAAAGGAATTATTCTGTTCTTTGAATCGAGACTCGAGAGAGGAAAAGAACCTCTTTGTTCCTATTCTTTTGACTCAAGAAGAAATTACCAAAAGACAGACTCTCGACGCCAAAGCTATTTACTCTTTATATTGTGCTTTATCCCCTACTTGAATATAATAGAATATCTTCTTGTGATACAGCAAAAGAAGTATGGGACGAGGCTTCACATTACCTATGAAGGCGATCGTGTGAAAGAAACAAGGATCAACATTCTCTTGGGACAATATGAAGTTTTTAAGATGAGATCGGGAGAATCATTGCGACATGTTTAGTCGCTTTACTGAAATTGTGAATGGTCTTGAATATCGGGGACATCCAATCTCGGGACATATGAAGGTCAACAAACTTCTTCGTGGACTCTCAAAAGACTGGAATCACATAAAAACCTCAATAAGAGAGACACGAGAGGATTGCTCCACTTTACGTAGATGAATTAGTTGGAACTCTTCAATCCTATGAAGTAGAACAGAACAACGAAGAGGAAGATTCAAAAGGTAAGAAATCTATTGCCTTAAAGTCTAATGACTATTCGATGTTCTGATTCGAAGAAGATCTAGATGATGAAGAGCTGGCATTGATGATAAAGAGATTCATAAAGCTGAACAAAAAAAAGGAAGGAAATTCAATTGGAAGAAACAAAATTCTCAAAGGTTTCAAAAGCAGTCAACGAGAGGAAGATGATACGAATAAAGAAGTGACTTGCTTTGAATGCAAGAAAAAGGGACACATCAGACCTAAGCTGTCTCTGTTAAAGAAGAGAAAAGGGAAGTCTGAGAAAACGGGGAAGGCACTCAAGGCGAGACTTGGAGTGATGCGAATGTGAAGATAGTGACAATGATTATGCCAATATTTGTTTAATGGCACGATCGGACTCGGACTCGAGACCTTGATTCGGACTCGGACGGTGAACTCGAGGTAAGTAACTTGAAAATTCCTGTTAAAGTTTCTAAATACATTGATGAACTTTGTCTTAGTCTGAAAACCTCTCTTAAGAGGATCTCCGAATTAAAAAGGGAAAATTCTACTTTGAAACATAAGGATAAACTTATGAAAGAAAAGGTTGAAAAACTTGAAAAAGATGTTGTTATAGAAAAAGAAAACTCAGACAATATCTTAAATGAAAATAATCTTTTGAAAAAAAGATATGACTAGCATATCAAAGAGATTTTCAAATGGTTCTGAAAAAAACTGGACAAGATTCTTTCGATACAAAGACCATATTTTGACAAGTTGGGTCTTGGTATGACTTACGAAACTATTCCACTAATTGATTTTCCAAAGGTAAAAGAAAGAATTAAACAAAGACCAGCTAGAACTGTTTACAAAAACCATTTTCAGAAAGTCTTTGTAAAATCTGTTGGTAGAAGTGCTCTAAGATGTTCCAAGTGTAAAAGTTCAGAACACTTCGAGAAAGAATGTCCTTTAGTTTGGAGACTGTTAAAAGGAGTTGGGCTAAGACTGTCTATTGTACTAACATACGGACCCAAGATGGTATGGGTACCAAAAAGAGCTTGAATTCTTGTTAATTGCGAGGTTACTATAAAAAAGAAGATAAAATGGTATCTTGATAGTGGCTGCTCAAGACATATGACGGGAGATTCAAGCTGCTTCATAAAACTTATCCGAGATAGACGGAGGAAAAGTTTCCTTTGGTGGTAACAATAGAGGGAAGATTACTGGTCGAGCAGTGAAGATTGGGAGCTTGTCAATCAATAATGTTTCATTAGTTGAAGGATTAAATTACAACTTGCTTAGCATAAGTCGGTTGTGTGATTGGTTTCAAGATCAACTTTCGGGAAGAAACGTGCTCGGAATCGGTAAAGACCTTACCCAATCTTTTCTTGGTTGAAGACATGGAAATATCTATCTTCTGGATGTGAATCAAGAAAGATCACAATGCTTAATATCGGTACAAGATGAAGCAAATCTATGGCACAAAAAGCTAGGCCATATCAACATGAAGCAAATCAACAAGATCTCTACAAAGAAACTTGTTCGAGGATTGCCTACTTTGAATTATTCAAAATCGATCTATGTACACCATGTGTACCTTGGGTAAACAGTTAGAAATTCTTACAAATCTATAAATAAAGTTTCCACTAATCATGTATTGCAGCTTTTGCATATGGATTTGTTTGGACCTACGAACGAAAAGCATTGGTGGTAAAAGGTTAAATGCAGTAATAGTGGATGATTATTCACGATTTACTTGGGTCTACTTTCTTTCAAGTAAGTCGGAGACTTTCTCTCTTTTTCAAAATTTGCTAAAAGGTGCAGAATGAGAAAGGTCATACTATTACAAGCATTCGTACAGACCATGGAGGTGAGTTTGAAAATCAAGAATTTGCTAACTTGTGTGATGAATTTGGTTTTCAACATAAATTCTCTTCTCCATATACACGAACAGAATGGGGTTGTGGAAAGGAAGAATAGATCTTTACAAGAAATGGCAAAACTCTTTTAATTGGAAATCAAGTTTCTTCAAGGTTTTGGGCGAAGCTGTTTCAATTTACTTGCTTGCTATATTATAAACCGAGTGTTTTAAGACCAATTCTTGAGAAAACTCCTTATGAAATTTTTAAAGGGAAGAAACCAATAGTTTCTTATTTTCAAATATTTGGTTGCAAATGTTTTATTCTAAAAAATGCTAATGATCGTGTTGGTAAGTTTGAAGAAAAATCAGATGAAGGATTCTTTCTTGGATACTCTACAACAAGCAAAGCCTTTAGAGTGTTCAACAAAAAGACTCGGAGGCTGTGGAAGAATCAATGAATGTAAAATTTCAAGACTCTCCACAAGTTCAGCGATATCGGGCGAAGATTCGAAGCGCTCCGAAGCTTTTAAAGGCGGCTCACCAGAGCGATTTGCTAATTCAAGATAAGTACAACAAGCTGCGATGAAGAATCTACTCAAGAAGAAGATCAACAATCTATCGGACTGAACGATGCTTGGAAGCACAAGTCTAGTCATCTGAAGAACTCATTATTGGAAATATTAATGAGGGAATTCGAACAAGATCAAAAGGCGAGAGGAGTCTAGTGCTGTTGCTCTTATTTCTGAAATAGAACCCAAAAATATCGAAGAAGCCTTAGCTGATGAAAGCTGGATTGAAGCAATGCAAGAAGAACTCGAGACAATTCGTGTATTAATGACGTATGGGAATTAACTCCCAAACCAAAAGGTAAATCAATTATTGGAGCTAAATGGGTTTTCAGGAACAAAGTTGATGAAAAAGGCAAAGTAACGAGAAACAAAGCAAGACTCGTAGCTAAAGGATACACGCAAGAAGAAGGGATTGACTACGATGAGACTTACGCTCCGAGTAGCAAGGTTAGAAGCAATCAGATTATTACTTGCTTTTGCTTGCTATAAGAATTTCAGGTTGTTTCAAATGGATGTCAAAAGTGCATTCTGAATGGAATTATTCAAGAAGAGGTCTACGTAGAACAACCTCCTGGTTTTGAAGATTCAAAGAAACCGGACTCGTATTGTTGAAGAAAGCTTTATATGGACTAAAACAAGCTCCTCGAGCTTGGTATGAAAAACTAAGCAATTTCTTAATTCATAGTGGCTTTTCTAAAGGTAATGTAGACACTACTCTGTTCATTAAAAAGGAAGGTAAAAGTTTTCTACTTGTTCAGATTTATGTAGATGACATCATATTTGGATCATCTAATGAGACTTTGTGTAAGAAATTTTCTAAGTCTATGCGGGATGAATTCGAAATGAGCATGATGGGTGAACTATCCTTTTTCCTTGGTCTACAAGTCAAACAACTAAAGGAGGGAATATTCATTCATCAAGAGAAATATGCAAAAGAACTTGTTAAAAGTTGGTCTGGAAAATTGCAAGAAAGGCGATATACCAATGTCAAGTTCCTTGAAGATAGACAAAGATGAAGCGAGGGAAGAAAATTGATCAAAAATTATACGGGAGTATCATTGGCTCACTCCTTTATCTTCTTGCATCCGGACGACATATTATTTAGTGTTTGCATATGTGCTAGATTTCAATCGATCCCGAGAGAATCTCACTTAAGCTATTTGTTAAACGTATTATTAAATATGTTGCTACTCTTGCTAAGATCGGTCTTTGGCATCCCAAAGAAGGAGACTTTACACTTCTTGGCTATTCGAGACGCGAGATCTTGCAGGTTGTAGAGTTGAAAGAAAAAGCACTTCGAGGTACTTGTCAACTACTAGGAAACGGGGACAGTATCTGGTTTTCGAGGAAACAATCTTGTGGCTCTTTCAACAGCCGAAGCGAGAATACGTTGCTCTTGGAAGTTCTTTGTTCTCAAATCTTGTGGATAAAACAACAAGCTTGCAAGACTTTGGCATTGAAGACTCTTGCACAGAAATTAGGTGTGACAACACCGGTGCAATCAATCTTACAAAGAATCCTATTCTACATTCAAAGAGCAAAACATATTGAGATTCGACATCACTTTATAAGAGATCATGTTCAGAACAAAGAAGTCTTGATACAATTCATAGACTCAAAGAATCAATTGGCAGACATCTTTACAAAGCCTCTTGAGAAAAGCTTGTTTGAGTCTATTCGCTCAAGACTCAATATATTATCTCTTGAAGAATACTAGAGTTCAGACTCAGTAACTAAAGTCTGACAGAGCATCGACTCAAAGGATCGAGAATATGAATCGACACGTCTGTAAGTTTCTTTACTTAAATTGTCTTATTGATAAGGTAAGATAATCTGTCTAATTTTAAGTTGGTTATTATTTTCAAAAGAAGTGGTTATCGTTTTATTAAGGCAGTTATTTTTTTCAAAAAGGAAAATTCAAAATTTCCAAAATATACGACGCTTGGTTATTCCCGTGCCTTTTATCTTTTATACATCTCTTCTCCTTCGTTTCACTTTACTCGAAACCCTAGATCAAAAGCTTTTCATTTCTGCAATTTTTCCTCCCAAACTTCATTGTTTCAAAGTTCTCAACTTTCTTGCGAAACAAGTGAAAGTCTTTCAAAGAAAAGCACAATGTCGTATCGGAGGAAATCTTCGAATAGCAAACAAGGGACCACAAGGCTCGGTGAGGGGCCTACGCATTTTGATCTCAGCGAGGAAAGCGACATTCCTTGGCAGTCTCAAAAGCGGTCATCTCCAACTAGACCTCAAGATGAAATGGTTTATGAAGACATCGAACCGGTAAGAACTCTAAAGCCTTTGCCTTTGTTTATAAACTTTACTCGCATTAAAGGAAAGTGCGCTATGACTTTTGTGGATGAGTTTCTGAAAGAGAAGGGTTATAGAAACGAGACGCACTTTCTTCTTGTGATGGAAAGGTCTGGAGTTGTGCCGAGGGCACGGCTGCAAGAGCGTTTGCAAATTTTCCGAGTGACCCTAGGTTTAGTAGCATGAATCGCCTGAGGGCAAGGATGATGATGAAAAGATGTTCATGCATTTTAAACCATGGATGGGTGTGGCTGCGAGCCTAAGAGGGAAGAAGAATGAATTGTTCCGCTAGACGGACACGGGAAGAAATATGAAAAATTGTTGAAGCGTGGGGTGATGAACCCAAGAACTGTTGATTTCGATTTTCTTGACTTGTTAAGTATAAATCTGCGAGAGAAATTCGAAAAGCTCCAACTTTATCGGTTACGCACGGGCGTGACACAGCACATTCGAATTGACTGCCTATTTCTACTCAATATCAGCTTCATTGATGCAAGCAGTTTTACCTTGGTGTGAGAGATAAGGAGTATGTCATTGATTGTGATATTTTGGCTGATGTGCTTGGTGTGGAAAGAAGAGCTTTCCAACCAATCGGTGTGTCTGTAAGTTCTGCTACTCTTGAGCTAGCAAAGGACAGGAATTGCAGAAGGAAGGCTGTCTTATTCGGAATGAATGCAACAAATACTTTGCTGCATAAAATTGTAATCAAGCTGTCTAAGACCCAAATCGACGTCCAAGACGAGATGTTTCAATTTTCGAAGCGAAGTTGATGTTTGCCATCAAGATAGGTGTGAACTTCTCTTTACCACATACCATCATCTTTCACATGTATAGATGCATGGTTAAGGACAAGGAAAGCTTCCTTATGCTGCTCTCATTACTCGACTCTTCAAACATCTGCACATTCAACCTCCTCACATTTACACGGTGAAGACCATTGATAAAATGGTCATCGGGTTGGGGATGATTACCAAGATGCGTTTGAAGGAGCTTAGCAAGAAGCTGGAAAAATTCAAGGAAAAGACTCTGCCAAGCTCGAGACCAGACTCATCGGCGGCTAAAGGAAAGGGAAAGAAGCTGTGGCTAGTTCCACCAAGAAGCGAAGGGCAATCATCTGGAAGATGAAGATGATGAGGATATGATTCCTATCTCTACTCTAATCTCTCAATTTGCTGCATCTATTCCAATTGTCCCGAGAACATAAAGTTGCAGAGGAAGAGAAGAAAGAAGAAGAGAAGGAAGAGAAGAAAGAAAAGGAAGAGAAAGAGGAAAGAAGAAGACGAGAGGAAGAAAGAAAGGAAGAGCGAGAGGAAAAGGAAGAAAGAAAAGAAGAGAAACGAGATGAACTGAAGAACAAATTCTCCAGCGAAAAGGAGGATTTACAACATCCTGTAAGCGAGGAATCGCCTCAAAAAGAAGAATTCTTTTCTCCACCGGAAGACATGGAGACGGGGAGATAAAGAAAGCGAACACACACCTCTTCGGCTGACTTTCGGAGAAGAGGATGATCAACGGTGTGTTAGTCGATCACCTCCGGATGCTGAGGATATTCATGCTGCAAAGTTTCTGAAGGAGAGGCATCATCTCCACACAATGAACCTCATTCGACATTCCCTACGGCTTGACTCCACCGTCGGACCGAGCTGGAAACAAGCACTCGGGCCCGACAACGAACGGAGATTTTCGAAGGCTGCTTGAGATCATCTTGGATCTAAAAGGTCAAATTTATGCCATGGGATATGAATTTCAGACCTTGCGAGAATGAAAATCATGCAATGTTCATCACTTTGCATGATCGGATTAAAGATGTTCGGCGCGAGATTCAAGCGCAAAGGGCACTACACTCACCCAAGTACGGGCAGATTTGAGGAAGTTGGAAGACTTTGTAAAGTCTATGGAAGACTTTCAACTTGTTCGCATTCCTCGAGCTCCTTGATTTTTTTTTGCGACAAAAAGGGAGAAGACCTTGCAGGATTTTTTATCAAAATTCAAACCCAATCTTTTTCTTTTATTGCTTGCTATCTTGACTTTGAATTAAGTTCCTTAACGTTTACTTGCAGTTTTGGAAAGTATTCTCTATGGCAATACTTTAAGCTTCGTAAATTTGATAGTACTGTCTGTTTATGACTAATGAGGTTTCGTGAATGCGGATCTATGTACAGGGAAAGTCGAGTACGGGATATTTGTGTACGGGGATAACTTCTACTATCTTATTTAAATCTTTTATGATGCTTGCTTAAAAGTTGTATTGCGGGGCGATAATATTCAAATCTGCGGGGAAAGTTTTGTCACCATCAAAAGGGGGAGATTGTTGGATGAAATCCCTTAAAGTATTTTGAAGTTGACAAAACAAGTTTATCTAGTCTAGTCGAAGACTTACGGAATCTATTGACAAAGTCGAAGATCAAAGTCGAAGATCAAAGTCGAAGACTTACGAGAATCTATTGACAAAGTCTCGAAGATCAAAGTCCGAAGATCAAAGTCGAAGATTAAAGTCGAAGCTAGCAAGACTCAAGACTTATATTTTAAAGTCTACTCACAAGGACAGTTTCCGGGGACGAGCGTTTATTCGATCTTATACGATCTTTCTTCTAACGTCGATGGATATCTTTCTACTTGGATTCAGCACTAAACGATCTAAGTTTTATATGGAATATGTTTAGATTCTTTGACGACTTCGCAACTTATATTTGGAAGGATCTACTTATGGAAACCGAGATCCCGATTGTATGGGCGGCGGGATTGATGGGCTATCAACACTTACCTTAAAGAGCTCGAGATCTCTCTAATTGATTACGTCCAACGGGTTGATTGGAAGAACTTCTTTGGAAGGTGCCAACGGATAACTTGAAGGCATGAAGAAGTATATAAGAGAGATGCTCTAGTTGTTGAAGGGTGCGGATAGAAGAATTCCAAAGTCCGAAATCTCCTCTATTACTTTGCGATATCATTCTTTGAGCATTACATGTAATCAAAAGAGAGATCATATTGTAGATCTTGAGGAAGTGTAGTAGAGTAATCTACACCTTTGTGGACTCAAGAGCGTGAGATTGTAATCACTCTTATTGATTCTTAGTGAAATCCAGCTGAAGGGCTGTCCAGGTGCTGAGAGTGGACGTAGGCTTGATCTAAGCCGAACCACTATAAATCTGGAGTCTTGATTCTCTATCCTTTATCCTTTATATTGTTATTTGCTTTCATTTGCTGCAATCGTTGACTTTAAATTATTCACATCTTATTTGATTTGAATTGTTAAAATTGCGATAAACACCTATTCACCCCCCTCTAGGTGCTAATACTAGTTCTAACAGTAGTTACTTAGCTGCAGGAAATGAGAAGAACATTAGAGATTTACAGACTAAATCATCACAGAAGCAAAGGTCAACGATGGCTCGCCGAGCAGAGGTCAATGGTGGCGTCAAGGGCAAGCGGCAGTGGCGTCGAGCAAAGGTCGGCGGTGGCTCGCCGAGCGCAGGTCGGTGGCGTGTCGAGGGCGAGCGGCGGTGGCGTCGAGCAGAGGTCGGCGGTGGCTCACCGAGTAGAGGTTAGCGGTGGCGTCGAGGGCGACCAACGGGTGGCGGTGGCGACGTCAAGCAAAGTCAAAGAACGGGAGAGACTCAGAGAAGAGAGAACCGGGTCTTCTTGTTTGCCGTGGAAAGTGTCGAGCGAGAGGTAGGGACATTTCTGATTTGGGGCTTTTTTTTTTCAGCCCTAGCCGGTTCCAATTCCGGTTAGGTTCCTATCCCACTAGAACCGAAACCGGAACCGAACCGCCGGTTCCCAAAAAGGGGAACCGGGAACCGGAACCGGTTCCTAGTTCTACCTCGGGAAGCTCGCGCTCACCCCTAGCGGTGGCGACGCGGCAGCCACGTGCCCCGTCCCCAACTAGCCTGCCGAGGGCTTCCGACCTCACCCCGAACTACACGCTCCTCCAGCTCATCTAGGCGTGATGTGTCAGCAACGCGAAGAACAACGTCAACCGGATCCCGACCCCAAAGTTGCCCCTCAACAGGGGTTGCGTCCTGAAGCTGGTGAAGGAGCTCACGGCCGAGCACTTGATCGTTGAGACGATGAAGGAGTTGGAAGAACTGGCGAAGGAGAACGAGCAGAATTAGGCGTGCATGGTCTAGGCTATAACCACGTCGAATCGAAGACCCAACGAGCACTGAGCGAGCACCGGAGAAAGCGAAGACGAGGGAACCTGAAATTTTGAATTCACGAGAGGAAAGGAGAGAAAAAGCATCGGTCTTCCTCCTTCAGAATGAGAAAAAGGAGGGGAGAGAAAGGGAAATAACTCTCTGCAGTAAGTCTAGTGCGGTAGTACAGGCCTATTGTTGGGGGAAAATTTCTAAATAAAAATGAAGAAATTCATATTTTCTGTGCAGAAAAATGGATGGGGACCACTCGCTAACACGGAGCCATGTGGAGCTTCCTCATTGGTTGGGGAGCATGCTGACCAATATTCAGATGAAGCGGAGATATTCCGACATTTGAGGTGACATCCAGCTCGAGAACGGGATCCTCGGGATCCCATCCCTTGAGATTCACAAAGGGAGTCGCTCTTCCTCAACTCGATAGCCTTCGAGCAGTTTCACTTCAATTGCAACTACTATGTCACCTGGCACGTAATCTTCATGCACAACTTGATCAAGTCCCCAGAGGACGTCTTGCAACTCCGCGCTGCAAGATCATCGAGCACTACCTTGGAAGCGACGCTGAGGTGGTTGATCTCTTCCGCTAGCTTTGCCAGGAGGTAGCCTTCGACCCCCGAGATAGTTACCTCTGGGATGTGTCTTTTGATATGGGAGATTACTTCATATTTTATCAAAAACCCTTTAAAGCCACTCTTGCGCAAAAGTGGAATGCATGGAAAGCCATTCTCAAGAACAAGTACTTTGACAATCCCTGATCAATCATTTCCTTCATCGCTACTATCGTGTTGCTAGTGCTTACTTTCCTACAGGCCCTCTATGTAGTCTATGAGACTACGACTACTACAAGCCACATTATTGATTTCCCATGTAGTGGAAATTATCTGATGAGCGCTTTAGGAGTGATAAAATTCCAGTGAAAAGAATATGTGATGGAAGTCAAACTCAGATCGAATGAGCTACAACTTCCGAGTTCAATATGGCAATACACACGAATCTTTCAAACTCTTTTTAGTTCTCTTAATTATTTAAGCTACATAGTGAATCTAAGTTTTCCTCAAGGATATTCAGCAGAAGATCTTAAGCGTTCTTTACGAGGTGTTACGAGGTGAAAATAAGGCTATGGAAAAAGAAAAGGACAACTTATCGAGAAAAGAAAAGAAATGTTTGCCTATTTACTAGGCCGAAAAGAACCTCTAAACCTCCTCTTTTTTGGTGGTCACCTATGCGAATTCTGAGCAGCTTCCATTTTGAGACGAAGTTCAAACAATTGAAAAAGGTAGTGGGCTTAGGAATTTGGAGGACTCCCTCCTCTCCTTCTCCAATTAGTTCCTCCAATTACTTCCTCGTTCTGGTTCATTAGACAAGTTGAATCATGATTATTGATTTTATAAATTTCATGTGGATTCTACATGTGGATCTCACGAGATTAACTATCATGATTTAAAAGAAATATTTTGTTATATAGTCAAGTACTATTGACACCTAAATTTCGGCTAGGTATTTTAAATTAATCTGCATAAAAAATTAGGAATCAATTTGACCCTAACAAAAATGATTTTCGCATCAATTAGGCCTTAATTTCTATTTTGCATCCATTAAGCTTTGTTTCCTTTATTTTTTCACCTTTTCGGATAATTTATATTAAAAAAAAAAAAAAAAAAGAGGGCCACGCGGGGGCCTTCACACCCAACCCCTGCTTCTTCTTCCGCGTGGGCTAGACCCATCCAGCCCCCTTTGCGACCCAGCTCCTCTGCCTTCTCCTTTCTCCTTCTTCCTTTCTGCTTCTCCCCTCCGCCTCTGCAAGTCACGCGCAGCAACGCCGACGTGCTCGAGGATGGCCTACGACAGAGAGAGAGGAAGGTAAGTCGACGAAGGAGAGGACATCTCACAGACGCCTTCAATGAGTGTCTTCAATGCCGAGATGAGACACCAGTTCGGCCAAGGGAGAGGCCGGTCGATGCGCCAAAGAACGCCGGCCAAGGCCTTCGTCAACCGACCCCCCTTCGCCTATATATAGAGCGTCGGGGGAAGCTCTAAAGACACACGCCGAGAGGGATCACTGGCAACGAGATTCAAGGACCTCCCCCGAGAGACTTCTGGGGAGGCCCAAGGGCAAGCAGCCGGAAATCTGAGGTCGGCCGAAGAGGGAAGGCCAAATCTAAGGGAAGAGGGAGGAATCAAGGTCGAGGAGGGGCTAAGTGAAAGAGATCCGAGAGAGAGAAGGTTGGATCTGAGAAAAGGACCAGAGAGCCAAATTTGAAGGAAACGGGAAGGATTGCCGGCGGCAGCACCCAACAAGCAGCCAATGGGTCCCCACCGCGCCTGAACCACGTTGACGACCCCTGACAAGCTCCAGCCGATGTCTCTGAAGCCAGTGAGCATCCCCAACCCCCTGCTTGTTACCTCACTTTTGGGTGGGCTAAGCCGAAGCTTGTGGCCATCTGGCTCACGCAAGCTCCGACTGTTGACTGTCCTCGCTTCACCGTCTTGTCGTGCTAAACTGCCGTCACCAGTTTCGAGCATGTTCGAGCCAAGAAACGCCCCTCCTGGTGGCGCCCTCGACCTATTCGACAGAAGGCCCAAACCAAATCTTATTTTCCCTCTTTGAGTCCGAGTGCTTGGTAGTCGCGGCAAGAGACACGATGGCCAGCGATGGACGAAAGTGGTCTAGGCAAAGCTCAAGCCTTCGGCTCGTGGCAGCTAGGGTGCCGCCCAAACACACCCTCTGTCGTAGCCGTGTCAGGAGCAGTGACGGCCGCAAATCAGGTCGCGGCTCAAGTCAGCGAAACCCTCCATTTGAATAGGGTTTGGCCAGAACCGAGTTGCAGCTGCAAAGCCGGGTCGGACGCTGGTCATTGTTCGAGTAGGGTTCCATTCGATCTGGGCCTATGCATGTGGCCTGGCCGATTCATGGGCCGGACCTTCTTTAATGGTAAATATTGGTTTAGGCTAGGTTTGTTTTAAACGATGGAAAGGAGAATTCCGAGCTGGGCCCATGCCATAGGCCCGTGGGGCCATGGGTGGATGACTTGGGTCGGTCCCAACCCGGAATCGACCAGGGTCTATTTTTTTTAAATAATATTATATAATTATAATAAAAAATATTATTTTAATAATAAAAATAAAAATAAAAATTATTTCTCAGAAATTCAAAAAAATCTAAAAATATCCTATGTTTTCCCAAAAAGCCCAAAAATAAAAATAAAAAGGCAAAAATGATTTATATTTTCAAAAGGATCGAAAATCCAAAAAAATGTTTTTATGTTAAAAAATATTTTTCCTTCACAAATGCATGGAAAGTCCCTTGAAAATCCAAAAAGCCTTAGGGTTTAAACATGATTAGGTACTTGAAGAGCATTAGTGATTAACTAGTGTAATTAAGTCATTAATCCTAGTTTCTCTGGTTACGCAAGAGCGAATATTTCTCCCAATATTTCGCTTGGATTTCTAATCGATCCACCCCAAATTGATTAGTGGTGACTCCTTTTTTAAATTAACTTACAGGTAAAAAAATCAAAACCATCAAGCCGTGAATTGGCGAGCTTGGGAGAGCCCGGGGCTAAGCCTAATAGATATAGCCGAGCCATTAGCCTCCACCGGCGTCGGTGCAATCGGGGCACCAAAAAAATAGGTCACGACTTGACTTGGCGACTTTCTGGGATATTTTTGTGGACTTAGGCCGTTTTTTATCTTGTTTAAATCCTTCACTAACTTATTATTATTATTTTTATGCAGGTTAGTAGCTTAAAATATTTTGTATTTTGTTAAAATAAAATATTTTGTGATTATAAATTGTTATCTATGTTTTAATGTTTTAGCACTACATGTGGCACACACAACCTAGCCGTCAGAACTAGGCCACCATAAGATATTTAGGATGGTATTAAGAAAGATACAGCCTTGAATGCGAGACTGTGATGTAAATGTTGCATTTCTTTTCCCTAAATTTCTTTAGGTAGAGCCGAGGTTAAGAGGATATGATGCAAGCGCGAGATTATGATGGGCAGACATCCTCTTAATTTCTCTAAACCTTGAGTCGCACATATCATGCTCATGTTTGTGTGATTGTCGTTAATTTTCTTGCATGAAGTTTTTTATCCGTGCACTTTGCAATTTACTTACCTTCCTATATATATTGAGTAGTCCATGATTAGTCTAGGATTTAATATTACGATCATTTAAATTTGGAAGTAATTGTCATAGAGTTTTTTTTTTTTTTTTGAAGAAAAAAACTTTTGCAAGAAAATTACTTTAGTTGATGCCTTTGTTTCCTCAAGCATTTTATAAATCTTTTTTTTTTCCGCAAGAAATATCTTGTTGTTTCAAGAAAGGATAGAAGTTTTTTTGAAATTTTGTTTTCAATTCGTGCTTTTGTCGTCTTTCAAATTGGTTATCTTTTTAGTCCATGCTAACATGTCGCATGTCTCTTTTCTTTCCCATCCATGCTTAGGAAATCCTCTTCATGTACAAACTTTTCATGAATAAACAAAAATGATAGGATTAGGTCATCATCATGGACGACTCCCTATTTATGCCTTGTGTTTACATATGCTTGTTTATTCATGACTAGGTAATCACGGCACGTCAACGTTCGCCGATCCAAACTCGCTCAAGAGCAAGAGCAAGAATGGCCAAAGAGAATGTACCAAGCCATGTTGCGGTTGTGGAAAGCAAAATAAAGCAAGTCTTTAATGTGCTTCAACAACTCTCAAAACAGATAAACTCCATCCAGGGCAAACTTAGTCCTGCCCCGGGCTCAATCGAGGCATTGTTACCACAATCATCCACCAGGGATGATCGAGGTAGAGATACCGACGATAACATGCCCGAATTGGAGGATGATCCACACAAAACTATGATTGAGAGGGCTAAGCCAGATAGTTTGTCTAAAACTGAGCATGAAAAACGCCTCGAGAAGCTTGAGGAGAGGCTGAACCAACTACAAGGCCTCCAAGATCCTACTCTGACAAACCTCTCCATTTACTCCAAAGTCAAAACGCCGGAAAAATTCAAAATGCCCGAATTTGAAAAGTATGACAGCACGACTTGCCCAATGGTTCATTTTCAAATGTTCTTGGTTCGGATGGCCTAACACGTCAATAATGCACCCTTAATGATCTAGTTGTTCTAATCAAGTCTAGTAGGCCCTGCTCTGAGGTGTTACATCATGAAGAACATGAACCTCCTTGAAATGTGGAGCGAAGTGAGTGAGGCATTCCTCAAACAGTACAAGTTCATAATGGACATTACCCCTTCTTGTGAGGATCTTGAGCATACCGTAAAGAAAAAGTATAAATCATTCAAAGAGTATCTCTAGCCGCCTAAATCAGTCTTGAACCAACTAACTTCAAGCTGAGAAAAATGTTTATCAAAACCCTCTACGAGTACGGCAATCGAATGGTAACCACAATCGCCGAATCATTTAATCAACTCATTCTAGTAAAGGAACAGATCGAGATAGGGTTGAGGGATGGTTGGTTCACTGAACCTGCACTTGCGAGCTGGAGGCTCAACATGAAGAAAGATAAAGAACCCCTGGTGGACGTCAATGCGACCTACACCGCAAACACCAGTCATCCCCCGACCATTCAAATAAGTGCGGGACAACGACAGACCACTAGCTATCAGCCGTCCCAGCGTTACAACAACAGAAGGCAATTTACTCCACTTCCTAGATCTCCATCCCAAGTATTGGCAATCCTCCGGGAAAAGAACCTCCTCTCGATTGAGCCAAAATGACACAATGTCGAAAACTTCTCCAACTATGACTCATCCAAAAAATGCGACTATCACATGGGAGAAGTGGGACACTCGACTAATGAGTGCTTTGCCTTTAAGAATCGAATCCAAAACCTACTGGACACTAAGCTTTCTCATTCCAAAACACCAAGCCAAATGTCCATAGCAATCCGCTCCCTGATCACACCAACAAAGTAAACGCGATATTTGGTTCTAAAGTCAGTCGAATTAGAAATGTCAAAGCACACACTGTCAACATCTATCAAGGGCTGGTAAAGGCTAGGTATTATTCAGGCAATGAAGTACCACCCTTAGCAACAATGAAAGAAAATGTATCAAGAATGATGGAGGCTGGAATAATTGTATATGCTGGCCACACTGGTGTAGTCTCTACTATATCACAAGTCGTCATCGATTGGGATGAAGAGTTTGCCATGCTAAACGCGAGAAATGAAAAAATGTATTCAGCCCCACCTGAAGGTGTCTTTGAAGAAAAAGGAGCTATAGCCTAAGCGCTGACAGTAGAAGCACATATAGTCATTGAGATCCCCCAACCTTATAAATATGAAAGTACCAATGCAGTTCCTTGGTCCTACGATCTTGACGTTGGCTTAATCACGAGGTCTAGGTGAACCTATGCTCAAGCCAATACGCAGCTTGCCAAGCCCGTCACTAACGAAGAAGCCAATGAGTTTTTGGCCGTAGTCAAAGCCAGTGAATACAATGTAGTGGAACAATTGTGGAAATTACTATCACAAATATCTCTATTGGAATTACTTCAGACATTTGACAAGCACCAGAAATCCTGATGAAGGTATTAAGTGAAGTAGATGAGGTATTAAGGTATTAAGTCCCTAAAACGATTGATCATGACAAACTCGAGGAGTTTGTCGGCACATCCATCTAAAAGATCAAATGACATTTTTCGATGAAGAGATCCCCGAGGAAGGTAGAGGGCACATTAAGGGCCTCTACATATCAGTCAAGTGCAACACCTTCCACGTCGCTCGAGTACTAATTGACAATAGATTTGCTCTTAACATATGTCCAATAGCAACACTCTGTCATCTTAAAATAGAGACATCCTGGATCCAGGCAGCCAAGACTTTCGTCCGAGCATTCGATGGAACGAAGAAGGAAACGATGGGTGAAATTAAGCTTGACGTTCAAATAGGCCCCACCATATTCAAAATTCTGTTCCAAGTGATGGATATCCCCACTGCATTCAATTTCCTCTTAGGCCGCCCATGGATCCATATCACTAGAGTAGTACCCTCAAGCCTCCACCAAAGTATAAAGTCCGTAGTTGGAGGAAAACTGATCACGGTCTGTGGAGAAGAAGACCACCATATCTACCACAAGACAGCCATCCCTTATGTTGAACCCGATGGCAAGAATGAATCCAGTTATCAATCGTTCGAACTCGTGTCTACTATACACGGGACTCGAGGGACTCTGCCCCTTATCCTCGAAATGTCAAGTGCTGCAATCATGGTAGGGAAAATCATGACTGGATACGATTTTACCCTCGGTCAAGGGTTCGGCAAGGGAAGCCAAGGCATCCATCAACCTATCAAAGCCCTAAGGAGACCTCACACCGTCGGTTTTGGGCATTACAAAGGAAAAGAACAACGCCAAGAGGGAAAGGCGAAGGAAAAGGCCAACCTTGTATACCCCCACCTCGAGGAAACCTTCCCAAGCCCTACAAGGATGATGCATGAGAATGAAGAAATGATCGATGCTCCAAAGCAATTCAGCCATGAAAGCTCGAAGTTTCCCATTTACTTGGGCATGGGTTAGGATAACATAACTCAGCCAACACTTACAAAGAAAGAAGGGCCAAATGACGTGACCACTATGTTCTGGGACCTTTTCATAGGTCCCATCGAGGAGGAACAACTAGAAGGAACAAGTGATAACTTTTTGTTCAGCTAACTTCAACGTCAAGTTAATGAACTACACAAGGCAGTACACCACTTGACGAAGAATTTCACTCAAGCTGCCCATCACAATGACGAGTCGGTAGCCGAAATGAATGAAGAAGACCCTACTAACTTAGCCTTGCAAGGAGCTTAGCTACCTTAGTCCTCAAGCGACACAATACCATATTCACTTCCTACATCGATGGTCACTATTTTCCCCATCCTCCTAGAGCAAGGAATGATCTCTAAGGAGTTGAGACGTTCTGCTCCCGAGTACTTTTCGGATTATGATCCATCCAAGTAATGTGACTACTATTCGGGGGAGTTGGGGCACTCACTAGATGACTATACTATCTTGAAAGACAAGGTTCAGGATCTTTTGGATGCCGAGGTATTCACATTCCGCTCTCCATGGCTTTGTTATGGAAAAGATGACATCATCGTGATACCTAGCACCTGTACCATGTTCCTTGAACACACTAAAGAGACGCATGGAGGAAAGGCAATCATGGACACCTTGGGGCAACCGAGTGGTAAATTCGAATACTATGTTAACTACTCAGTCTCTCAAGGTTTCTATGACCATCATCAGAATATTGTCCCTGACGAATGGGGAGGCATGGATGATCTAAAATTCACAAAGCTGGGAGCACAAGAAGGCGTGACTAGTGACTGGTACGAAGATGTCTTCGTGGACGCTATCGACGAAGGACCATCAGGAGGGATGGGTGCAAACCCGCTCGAGAAAAACCCTTTTTAATTTCCTTGCATATTCCCCTACGTGGGAACTTGTCCATCTTTCTTAACTCTGGTTTGTTTTGTTTTTAACATCATTTCCACTTGAGGAATGGACTTTTGAAATCACTCTTCCAAAATGTAAATCCACCTAGTTCTAAATAAAGTTACAAATATTCTGAGGGCATGAGGAGACACACAAAACCGGCCCAGTGATGCTATCCAACCATGAAAAGAAAATACCATCTAAGGAGAATACTAAGGGCTGAGCTTCCTCATGCTTCCTCCCCCCCAAATATATACTTTTGAAAACAAAAAAAAAAAATATTTCATTACCAAAAGCTTTTGTCAAAACAATATGTTAATTTAATTCTATTTATTTTCTGACTTATTCACTTCATGTCTCAGAATATCATCCCCTTTGACTTAGCGTGATAAGGGGCATTTGAAAGCGGCACACTATGTGAACTATTCGAGAACACTCTTTCAAGAAAGCAGGGGCAAACAAAAAATATTATCCCGTCTCAAAAAAGGGTATGTCTTATTCCCTTAACATAATTTTGGAAATGACATCCTCTCTCTTCTATTTATAGGAGATGAAAGATAGGATGTAATAGGCAGAAGCATACGGTTGAACTCGAAGCATGCATACTATAGTAGCTTGGGGCAGAGTAACCTCCCCCATGCTGTTCTCAGCCTTCCCATTTTGCAAGCCGTCCCCGGAGCTCTATGCACTCCACCTCGCTCTTGTATAACTCTTTCTCAAGTCTGAGTAATATCTTCTTCGTGCAACATGCCCAAGTAACTAGATGTTGCAATTTCATTGATGAGATTTCCAGCTTCGACGAGCCAAGAAGCACAAGGA
Source organism: Eucalyptus sp. ANBG9806169 (assembly GCA_014182395.1). NCBI lineage: Eukaryota > Viridiplantae > Streptophyta > Magnoliopsida > Myrtales > Myrtaceae > Eucalyptus > Eucalyptus sp. ANBG9806169. Next base: position 11,909,564 of record CM024581.1, on the reverse strand, counting down.
AGGAATTTCTTCTCTTCCTTTGAATTAGCTACTGTCAACAGGGAGAAAATCCAAACAGTCGAGGCGATCTCTAGCCCCCCATTCCATATGATGACTTTACAATATGGAAACCTCACTTCTTATTCCAGACGCATACTCTCCCGAGAAATGATTGCCATAAAAAAACTGGATGTTTTGATTGTCCATCTCAGATTCCATGAAAGCTTGAGGTACATGGCTTCGCCCAATGCTGCTAATGTCCATATGGTCAAAGACAGAAGAAAAATTCCATAGAAGGAAGACGTTGAAGATGAATCAATGACCATCAATCATGCACACATAAGCACAAATGTGAAGGGATAATCTAAAGAGACATTGAACTGTGTCAAGACAAAAAGGCCATCATCGATATTTAAATATCCCTAAGAGTTATCAAATATAAACTCTGGGGAAGAGTAATTTGGTATCATTTCCAATACTCCCCCTCTCTAAATTAACTTTTGACATAGTATCCCCTATTGACAGGAAGTATCGGGATTCAAGAACCAAACTCAATGGTTAATTTGGGCAAATCAATATTGGCCAAGCTAGTACATGGAAGTGACTCGTATCGAACTCACCTAACTTGGTGTAAAAGGACGTGTCATCCAGGAGCCAATTCAGTTAAATGGAAAAATAAGCGCTCCATGAACGCTACTAGTGGTATGAGGATTGAAATGGTCCAAAGGCATCCAAGGTTTGATCCTCAAAAACGACAACTAGTTGCCACGTGTAAATACAAATAAAAAATTTCCGCTTCTCCTGCAACTATAGAAATGGGAGGATAATTGGCCTAATGAAACCAAAGATGTAGGACTTCATACTTCAAGCCTATTCAATCATTAGCAAACCAATGAAGGGTAATGTTGTATCCCTCATATCAGACTCCGATAAGCTCTCCTAAGTGAAATGGCGTCCTGAGTATCGCCAAAGCAAATGACAGAAATCTTTTAGGCCTCAACTCACATTAGATTTTGGCCCTACTGATTGATCTATTTTTGCATCTTCTCTTCTACAGGAGCAAAAACAGAGATGCCCGTCAAATCAATTATCAGATTCCCAACCCTGGCTAATCATTCGTGTGTCATCTCCCTATTAAATAGGGACAGTTCGTCGACACCCACTTGTGAATAACCCCTTTGATATTTAAAATTTAACATATTTGTAAATACAATTATGTTAAATACCTCTAAAGCTGTTAATAAATTTTTTTGAGTAAAACCATTCATTTGCTTTTAAGAGTGCAAACTCCCTCATATTTAACATATTTAAAATACCACATGCCTTTTCCAAATCAATTTTGCATGATGCTTTTATCTGTCTAAATCACTAATTCCACTAAGGATCATCAAAATAGATAGCTATATGAAGGATATAAGATTGATTAAGCATGCTGGATGAGGCACATCAAGATGATGAAAGGCAAACCATATCCTACACACAATCCCCATCTAGACACTTGTGAGATGAGTGCAGAAAATTCCATATCTACACGGTAAAAGTTTCTCTCGCGAATGGTACGATAACCAAAGTAATTAGGGACATTTCATTTCTCTTCCCTAAACACTACGGGTTATCCGTTGCTTACCCCCTTTGAGCCTCATACACTTGTGAAGTTTCTTTCATACCCCTGTCAAGAACCACACCACACTAGGGTAGATCGAAGGCGAGGTAGCATCACAAGGTGAGAAATGGGATAGAAATTTCCTTGCTCGCACTTACATCAATCTTTAGGTGTCTTTATTGCATATGAACACTCACGATAATTTAAGTGCCCTAGAATGACGAAGAGCAATTCTTTCTCTATGCACTTGTATTCATTGTATAGCCCAATTGAGTCTGTAATTTCACCATCATATTGAGACAAAGCAAGAATTACTGCCATTCAAATAGTATAACCCGGAGCGCCAGTTGAAGATGAAGACTCAAGAGTCTAATAGCAATGTTTTGCTTGAACTTGCCTAGGCTAGTTCCTCAGACGACAAAAAAACTAGGGGCATGAATAAGCAGTGTGCGTAGTAAAAGCAAGATCAATGCCCATAAGATGAGAAAGTTGGAATAAAAAAACTAGGGGCATGAAAAAGTAGTATGCTTGGTAAAAGCAAGGCTAATGCCCCCAAACAAAAAGTGAATTTTAGCCATTGGTACTTCCAAACAAAACGGCTATTGTGGTTCAATCAATAGAGCCTCCATTTAACAATGAGAAAAAGACCAGTGACAATGCCAAGGCAAACACCTACTCTCACCCTTTTACACATGAATCGAGCCCATGTTGTGTCCCATTGTAAAAGTCTCTTCAGACTAGGGTACTTCGATTAATGTAAAATTTCATATGTTTATAAGTATCGCTCAAAGAAGTACGAGCAAGATTATTCTATCTCTTTTTGCAGGCTTCTTGACTTGTAAACCCGGAGATGATTGTGCTGCATTTCTTTCATAAGCCTTGACCTTAATGGTCCCCTTTGATAAGCCGTTGATCAAGCCTATATTACAATCCCCAACAAAGACCCTCATATTGGTAAAGTCATACCGCTTGTGAGAATACTTGGACCCTTGCTGACATGATGACGATGAGATGGTGTGGTTTTTATAAATCCCGCATCAATGGTTAAGATAAAGTAGCCTTTTCCATGAGAGTGAGCGGAAAGTCCTTTCGAACTGAAAGTCCCTCATCTGGCATGTTCAAAACATTTACATTATAAATGAAGGTTGTCTTTGAAAATTTTCCCCAGTGGAACTTAGATGATACAAAACTGACAAAATTGTCATGCATGAATCACATTTAAATTCATGAATTTGTAGCATGTACAATCGTGTGCGCATATTATGCAAATAGTAGACATACTTTTAGAGATCAAAGATATCATCAGGTAAGCGTGTTTCTCCAAAAATCTTGTCTGAGTACCCACCACTGTCCGAGTACTCCCTCTTATCGACACTTGACCTATTCGAGTTGTCCACATGATTTTGATACTTGCGATTGTCCAGGTATCCCATTGTCTTTGAGTACCTGCCACTGTTCGGGTACTTCATCTTATTGACACTCGACCTGTTCAAGTTGTCTTCAGAGTATGGATGCTTGCAACTGTCCAAGTATCCCATTGTCTTTGAGTACAAGCCATCACTCGGGTACTCTGTCTTTTTTACACTTGAGTTGCCTCAAAATATAGATATTTGCAGTTGTTCAGGTATCCCCTCGTCTTTTAGTACCTACTACTATCCGGGTACTCTCCCTTATCGACACTCGACCTATTCGAGTTGTCTTCTGAGTTTGGGTGCTTGTGATTATCCAAGTATCCCTTCGTCTTTAAGTATCTACCACTGTCTGAGTACTCCCACTTATCGACACTCGATTGATTCAAGTTGTCTTTTAAGTTTGAATACTGGCGACTGATCAAGTATCCCATTGTCTTCAAGTACCTGCCACTGTCCAGGTACTCCCTTTCCATGACACTTGACCTACCCAAGTTGTCCTCAAATTATATCATTGAATACTAATAGCCGTTCAAGTATTCCACTACTTTGTGTGCCTGCAATTACCCAGGTATGCTCTCTTATCATTATGACGCTTGGACTGGCTTGAATGGTCCCAGATCGTATCATCAAATACTTGTGATTATCCAAGTATTCCACTACTCTATACATCTGTGGCTACCCAAATGTTCTAGCCCTTTGAGTGTCTGTGGCCATCCAAGTAAGCCTCATACTACATTCAAATTTATGTTACTAGGAGGTGAGAAACCTTTATGAATATTCAAGGCGCGTCCTCGATATTTCGATTACCAAGAGGTGAGAGACCTTCACCAATATTTGAGACGCGTCCTCAATATTTCAATTATTAGGAGGTGAGAGACCTTCACCAATATCCGAAGCATGTTATCGATATTCCGATTACCAGGAGGTGAGAGATCTTCACGAATAACCGAGGCGCGTCCTCGATATTCCAATTACCAGGAGATGGGAGACCTTCACGAATATTCGAGGCGCGTCCTCAATATTTCAACTACCAAGAAGTGGGAGACCTTCACGAATATCTGAGGTACGTCCTCAATATTCTAGTTACCAGAAGGTGAGAGACCTTCACAAATGTTTAAGGTATGTCCTCGATATTCCATTTACCAAAAAATGGGAGACCTTCACAAATGTTTAAGGAGATGGGAGACTTTCACGAGGGTGTCTCCTCGATATCACAACTTCTTTCCTCGTGGAAGTGAAAGACCTTCACAAATATCCCAGGTTCATCATAGATATTGCCCAAATTTTCAAGTAAGAGACCTCCAAGGTTTAGTACTTGTGATCATCCAAGTACTCTTGTGATGCCTGCAAATGACCATGTATCCTCCAAGGTTTAGTACTTGTAATCGTCCAAGTACCCATTCGATGCCTTTCAATGACCAGGTATCCTTCAAGATTTCATATTTATGATGTCCAAGTATTCTTTTAAAACCTGCGAATGACCAGGTACTCCTTTGATGCCTGCAAAGGTCCTTATCCTCCTGGTTAGTACTTGTGATTATCCAGGTACTCTTGCAATACTTGCAAATGTCAAGGTATCCTTCAAGATATATGCCCTGAGAAATGTCAGGTGCTCAACAAACAGATGCTTTGAGAATGGTCGGCTCATCCCTCGAGAAAGGTGGAGTAACCAACCAGTGTCCTTGACAAAGATTAGACACCCAACAAACGAATGTCCTGAGAAAGGTCAGCGCATCCCCCAAGAAAAGTCGGGTAACAAAGGCGGGTGTCCTTGACAAAGATCAAACACCCAACAAATAGATGCCCGAGAAAGGTCGGCGCATCCCCGAGAAAAGGTTGAGTAACCAACCGGTGTCCTCGACAAAGATCGGGCACCTAACAAATAGATGCACATCTCCCGAGAAAGGTCGGGTAACCAACTGGTGTTCTTAACAAAGATCAGGCACCCAACAAACAAATGCCCTGAGAAAGGTCAGCACATCCCCCAAGAAAGGTCGGGTAAACAACTTATTGCTCTACAGGCGACCAAAGAAAAGTTCGGGTCTTGAAAAAGCAATTCATCGTCAAAGCGACCAAAGAAAAGTTCAAGTCCTAGACAAACAACTTATTGCTCTAACAAGCGACCGAATAATGGTTCGGGTCCTAGAAAGGCAATTCCCCGTCAAGGCGACCGAAAAAAGGTTCGAGTCCTAGACAAACAACTTATTACTCTAACATGCGACCAAAGAATGGTCCGGTTCCTAGAAAAGCAATTTCTCATCAAGGCAACCGAAGAAAGGTTCGGGTCTCGGAAAAGCAATTTCCTTACATCATTAGGTAAGATGGTACCCTGATGCTTGCCAAACTCGGGGTTCGCGCCCTATCTCATTCATTTCCGGTAAGTAACTACAGGTATTTTCTTATCTATCTTAGTATGTATAATGTTATTGCTCTTTTTCTTGCATAAGTCACCTGATCCCAAATAAGATATAATTTATTGCATATGTATGGATGAAATTTAGGTATCGGTTTGTTTTTTAATGTAATCTCTACGAGCTCACCTTCAAAGAGGGGCAGCTGTTAACACCTAAATAAATTTCGGTTAGGTATTTTAGATTAATTTGCATAAAAAATTAGGGATCAATTTGACCCTAACAAAAATGATTTTTGCATCAATTAGGCCTTAATTTCTATTTTACATCCATTAAGCTTTGTTTCCTTTATTTTTCCATATTTTTCGGATAATTTATCTTAAAAAAAAAGAGGAGGGCCACGCGAGGTTGGGCTTCACACCCAGCTCTCCTTCTTCTTCCACATGGGTTGGACTCATCCGGCCCCCTTTGCGACCCGACCCCTCTGCCTTCTCCTTTCTCCTTCTTCCTTCCCCCTTCTCCCATCCGCCTCTGCAAGTCATGCGCAGCAACGTTGATGCGCTCGAGGACGGCCTATGGTAGAGAGAGAGGAAGGTAGGTCGATGAAGGAGAGGACGTCTCGTAGACGCCTTCAATGCATGCCTTCAATGCCGAGATGAGACGCTAGTTCAACCAAGGGAGAGGCCAGTCGGCGTGCTAAAGACCACCGGCCAAGGCCTTCGTTGACCAGCCCCCCTTCGCCTATAAATAGGGCGTCGGGGGAAGCACTAAAGACACACGCTGAGAGGGATCACCGGCAGCGAGCTTCAAGAACCTCCCTCAAGAGACTTCAAGGGAGGCCCGAGAGCAAGCAACCGGAGATCTGAGGTGGGCTAGAGAGGGAAGGTCAAATCTGAGGGAAGAGAGAGGAATCGAGGCTGGAGGAGGGGCTAAGCGAAAGAGATCCGAGAGAGAGAAGGCCGAATATGAGAGAAGGACCCAAGAGCAAAATCTGAAGGAAGAGGGAAGGACTACCAGTGGCCACACCCAACAGGTAGCCAACGAGTCCCTGCCGCGCCTAAACCATGCTGACAACCCCCAACGAACTCTAGCCGGTGTCTCCGAAGCTAGTGACCATCCCTGACCCCTTGCTTGTTACCTCGCTTCCAGGTGGGCCGAGCCGGAGCTCGTGGCCATCTGGTTCACACGAGCTCCGACCGCCGACCGTCCTCGCTTCGCCGTCTTATCATGCTGAATCGCAGTCGCCAGTTTCAAGCCTGTTCGAGCCAAGAAACCCCCCTCCTAATAGCGCCCTCGACTTGTTCGACAAAAGGCTCGAACGAGATCTTATTTTCCCTCTTTGAGTCTGAACGCTTGGCAGCCACGGCGGGAAACGTGATGGCTGGTGATGGACGGAAGCAGTCCAAATGGAGCCCAAGCCTTCGGCTCGTGGCAGCTAGGGGGCCACCCGGACGCACCCTTCGCCATCTCCGCCATAACCGTGTCAGGAGCAACGGTGGCCACAAACCAAGTCACGGCTCGAGTTGGCAAAACCCTTCAATCAGGTAAGGTTTGGCCAAAACCGGGTTGCGGTTACAAAGCAAGGCAGGACATGGGTCATTATTTGGGTAGGGTTCCGTTCAATCTGGGCCTACACGCGTGGGCTGGCCGATTCATGGGTTGGACCTTCTTTAATGGTAATTATTGGTTTGGGCTGGGTTTGTTTCAAAAGAGGGAAAGGAGAATTCCGGGCCCGGCCCATGCCGCAAGCCCGTCTAGGCCATGGGTGGATGACCCGAGTTGGTCCCAACGTAGGAATCCTACCCGGGTCGTCTTTATATATAATATTTTATTATAATAAAAAATAATAAAAATAATTTATTTTCAGAAAATCAGAAAAATTCAAAAATATCCTATGTTTTCCCAAAAAGCCCCAAAAAATAAAAATAAAAAGCCAAAAATGATATTTTCAAAAAAGATAGAAAATCCAAAAAATGCTTTTACGTTAAAAAAAATAGAAAAAGACCAAAAAAAAAAAGTTTTCCTCCATAAATACATGGAAAATCCCTTGGAAATCCAAAAAGCCTTAAAATTTGAACAAGATTAAGTATCGAAGGGCATTAGTGATTAACTAGTGTAATTAAGTCCCCGATTATAGTTTTTTCTGGTTGCGCGGGAGCGAATATTTTTCTCATATTTCGCTTGGGTTTCTAATTGACCCATCCCAAATTGATTAGTGGCGACTCATTTTTAAAATTAACTTATAGGTAAAAAAAGTCAAAACCATCAAGTCGTGAATTGGAGGGCTTGAGAGAGTCCAGGCTAAGCCTAATAGATCTAGCGGAGCCATTAGCCTCCATCGATGCTTGCACGATCGAAGCTCCAATAAAAGAGGTCACGGCAAGTACAATTAATTTTGATGTGCCTTGGATCCTACATAGACTTCACCACTATACCTCAAACCTGTGAGTTACACTCATTGATTCTCTTGGCCTTGCTGGTGATAGGGCGCGGCCGACCTTGCGTCGCCTAGGTGAGGTCAAGCCTCGCCGGTGGCCAAGCGAGCCTCCAGTGAGCTTGTCGGCCCTCACCCTAGCCTGACAAGGCTTTGGCGGGCTCATTGGACCTCGCCCAACCGATCGTCGGCAGCCGCCGTGGCCAGTGACCAGCCACAAATGAGGAAGAAGGAGAGAAAAGAAAAAGAAAAAGAAAAATATAATAAAAATATTGAAAAATTAAAAGAAATGATAAAATTATACAATTTTACCAAACGCAATTCTATCCTAGGAAAAGATATTTTATGCAATTACCAAGACGTTCTTATACTCGAAATTGTTTACGGGAATAGAAATAAAAAAATTATTTCTAATAAAAAATTATTTTCAAAAATAAAATTGTTATCAAACGCGCCCTAAGCCTACTAACCAGTTGGCCAATATCTACAGAGCAGTTGGTTCAACACTTGCCTTGGTCATTTTAGTCATTCTATGGCAGGGCATTTTGGTCATTTCACAGGAGAAATATAAAAGGAATCCTTTGCCTCCCGTCATTCCATGGATCTCCCGCCCAAAAAAGAAACCCGAAAAATGACGAAGTTCTGGATTCTTCTGGGCGCCGCGAGCCTTTCACGTCCTCTCCAGTTTCGCCGCCGGCCGCCAGCTCCGTCGGTGGCCACAGCCGGTCTTGCATCTCCGATCACGGAAGACGCAAGGAGCTCGAACCTAGATCCTCTCGATTTCCTCTCTCGTCTGAGGTACATTTCCGTCTATTCTAAGTATTCATATGTCTCCCCCTACCCGCCGTCAGGTTCTCCGACGGTCAGACCTCACCTTGAACTGAATCACCTCCGGTTGCTGTGTGGAAAGCAACATCGAGAGTTGTGCAAGCAGGCCGGTGGATTCATCGGTGCAAATGCTTCTTCGAGATCAGAGACAGAAGCTCGAGGCCTACGACTGAGTGTTCCATCGGCGGTTGGCGTCGAATTGCGAAGAGGCTCACGTCGCTGAGTTCGACAATCAACTTCGGCTCCATTTCAATCGCCGTGGTATGCACTTCGTGTTATACGGGGAGAGAGAGAGAAGAGTCGAGAAATCTTCGTAGACGGCCAGTTCCTTAGGACGTTCCAACGATGATGGAATTTGTCCATCAACTATCACACCCATCAAATCGTATCTTTCCCGATTAAACTCGTGAGTTGAATTTCGAATTCATTTTTCATAGCCGCAAACGAGATTCACTGTTTATTCGGTCCATAAGGTTGCTGGTGCTAATTGGTTCGAGAGTACTGGTTTGAGTTCAATGCGGTGGTGTCAAGGTATTGGAGTGTGCCATGTGTTAGACGACGCACAGAAGGTATTCGGTGAAATTATCCAAGACAAGGATCAGTATTGTTGCCTTGCGGAATTCAATTATGCTTAGCCAGGAACTGTAGGAATGCGCTTATCTCAGCTAGAGGATTCGGATTCCAAGAAATAAGCCAAGTCAAACATCTCCTTTTACATATGATCATGCGCGATTTCGCTTCATGTTCCGTTTTCGTACTCATATTCCCATCTGTTAATGTTTCCTGTTCAGAGTACCTCGTTGCTCCTGCCTTTTACTTCATTGCCACAGAGACCTTTCTTGTTTCAATCAGTAACCTGGAGTTGTTTGTCAAGTTGAGTGAAACAGAGTTGCTCTTCTTTGTTATTGAATGCCGCGACTCATTATCAATTACCTTGAGTTAGATGTGGTCGATTTTCGATAAGATTCAGATCAAATGGTAAAGACCACCAAAGCTCCCTCATCTTCCAGGTTCTTGCTTCTCATCTAAATGAAGTTCATAAGTAATCTGCGCATGTTTAAGAAATTGTGACATTCTGGTTGCATATACGGAAGGGTGTCTTTAAGTCCGTGCAACTTGACAAAGTTTATTTTTAAGGAGCAAGGCCCATGTAAGTGGGGCTACATTCTCGATCGGCTTCTTTTTAGTGGGTACCATAGTATTTCACCTAGAGGCCTGGAACAATGGCACATGCTTCTGGTATCATTTCCATTGCCTACTGAACATGCTGGATTAAGGGCTATACCTGCAGTATGTGTTCGCCATATGGTAATTTCTTGGTCATAAGTGCTGTAGATACATGTTCAATGCATGTTGATTTCTTGGCTATGAGTGCTGCTTCTAGATGTTACATCGATTGCGTTTGGCTTGTATATATGCTGGCTTCAAGGCTACACATGCCACTATATTTTCCAAAATATGCTGAATTCAAAGCAATAGATACCATATTTACTTAAAATTTGCGAGATTCATGATTAGAGATGCTGTCCATGCTTAAAACTTGCTGAATGTGTCATTTGGATGTTTATGCATCATGCTCACGAGTGAAATGTATGTCATTTGCATTGGTAGTTTGCTGGATATTCTGAACTAGATGCGATTTAGTTGGGTCTTGAGATTGTTTGAGGGCATAGTTGGTTCTAAAGATAGCTTATAGATGTGCTATTCATTTCTCATCATTTTTAGCAATTCCACTGTCAATTTTTCATAGGAAAACATCAAATGTAGCCTGTGAATGTTGGTTTACTTGCTGGTTGTTTGCTCTAGAATAAATTTGGCTTAGTTTGAATGTTTCTTTGCTCATTCATGATTATGGGGCTAATGTGTCGTTAATTTCTTAGTCATTACATGCATGTTTAGATGTCATTTTTTTATGTAAATCGCAGACTGAACTTGTTAAATGTTGTTGAACACTCCTTGGAGGTTTTTGGGTTGACTCAGGGGTGGTTGAGTAGTCGTTAGGCTTGCTGGACTTGTTAAAGGTAGTACTCATTTCGTCCCCATTTGGCATGATATAGTTTAACATGGTTTTCTCTGAATATAGATTCCTTTGGATAGGGTTGCATGCGGTAGATGTTGACATCCTTCACAAGCTTCATGGGAGTTTGTGTTATCTAGTTTTACATTGATGATGGCATGTATTGACATATTTCATAGGAAAGACTGGCGTGTTGATTGCCATGTTTCATGTATGTTGTCTGGGTGTTTTGGTTTGTGACAGGTTAATACTTCCATAATTTATGAGTGTTTTGATAATATATTGTCTGTTCTAGTTGGTGCATTTTTACAGGTCCATTGATGTCTGGATGTATTATTCCAAATGGATTTCTTTCAATAAGCTGGTCCAGAGTTTTAAAACTTGGTTTGTTCAATGTCAATCTTCTTGTTGCGCATATTATTGGTGGGTGTCAATCGAACTAGTGATTGCCTAAAAATACCCTTTTTACCTATTGACTCACTATTTCATTCAATTAAGGGGCAACTTTATTATGGTAATATCATCTTTATGACTTTGAGTTCTTTACCGTGCACATTTCTTTAGTGATGACATCCACTAACATATGAAAGATAGTTTAAAATTTTATAAGGATCTCAATATGGAAAAATGGACACTTTAGTGTCTATATCCATTCCAATGCTTAGTGATTCCATAGCACTATATACACTTCTCATTTGAACGTATAAAATGCAAAATCCAACCGAAAATACGAAAAAAAGAAAAACTCGAGAACAACAAAAAACTTCATCAAAAAATCATGGTCGACCATAGCTGATCTATGAGGACTACCCCAGCTCCTATCACTTCTAACCTATGTAACACGGACACTCTCCGGAAGCCTTCGTGTCGTGTCCGACACTCCGACACGTGTCCGACACGCTCTGACACGTCCCGACACGCTCCGACACGCGGTCAACAAGTGTCGAAAAATCCGACACGTGGTCAACTCTCTCCGACACGCGAGTCTAGAATTCCGACACGCGATTCCGACACGCACGGGGTCAATTTTAAAAATTTATAATACTTGTGGGGTCAAAATATAAATATACACAAAAAAATTAATAAAAGAAGTAATAAAAATGCTATACTATACACGCACGGGGTCAATTTTTTTTTTTTTTTTTCAGTTTTGTTTTTTTAGAATTGTTTTAGTTTTTTTAAAAATTCTTTTACTATGAAAGAAGTAATAAAAAATGTTATATATGATAAATAAATAAATTTAAAAATATCATTTCGGCATTTTCTTTAAACAATGTTTTTCCTCTAAGTTTTATGTATTATTGTGAAATTAATTATAGGTTATTATTATTATTATTATTATTATTATTATTATTATTATTATTATTATTATTAATGTATTTATATATAAAAATATATTTAATATATAACGTGTCGGAACGTGTCGAAATTCTCTATTTTTAAGAAATGACGTGTCAGCGTGTCGTGTCATGTCGTGTCGCGTGTCGCGTGTCCGTGTCGGTGCTACATAGCTTCTAACTTCATCGAGACGCCAATAGTGGTCCCGAAATAATAGGAAATAATGAAATTACCTAGACATTGAAATTTTAAAAAAAGTATAAGAAAAGTGAAGCTAGCTAGTTATGTACTGGGGTGAACGTAGAGAAATATCATGAATTACTTCTTCACGAAATAGGAGGAAGATCACAGCCATCCTTTCCATTGCCTTGTTGGTCTTCAACTTTCTTGAGGCAAAACCAAAGGCTGCCATCCACCCTGAAGGACCAAAGCTGCACGACAACATCCTTCATGAGTTCATTCCGCGCGTAAGGATGTGCGACCCCATTCCACCTCTCCGTCAACATGTAAGAAAATTTTTGCTCTTGTAATTCCACCTCTTGAGTCGCAACCCGTGAGAAAGAGGCACGACTCAATGAGGGAAACCTTAATGCCCTCCTTCCTATGTAGGATTCGGATCTCTTCTTCGCTCAGGAAACCTTGCCTTAACTGCTTGTTGGGTATAGAGAGCCTACTTTGGCCTCGGCTCATGTCCGTGGCAGTAAGAGTCTTCTCCACCACGAGCGTCATATCCCGACCTTGCATCTCCTGAATTTTGTTTATGTACTTCGTCGGCAATTTGCTTGGTCCGATTAGAGCCGCAAGACCCGTATTGGGAGTTTTCTTGGGTTTCTTGGAAACTCTTCCCCATTCTTGGGTTTCGGAGGAATCAAATGTACGCGACCTCTTCTTGTGGTTCTCAGCGACGGCTCTCGAAGGCTCTTGCTTGTTGTTTTGGACAACGACAAATGGGTCAGAACTTGACGTCTGGGCGTGGAATGTCGGCCTTCGCGCTCGCGGGGATCTCTTCTTCTGAACGATCCATCCGACACGGATTGGCCCAAAAGTGGTGGTGGTCACGGGGGTGACCTTCTTCTCAACATCACGATCCAAGATGGAAGGCCCGAGACTTAGCTTTCCCCGGGAGATCAAAGAAGCTACGTCTGCCAAGAGATTGAGAGATGAGAAATCGAGCTTCATCTTTCTCTCCCCCTTTGAAAGACGGTTTGCAGACCGAAAATAGACCGTCGCTGCCGGAAAACTTTGATACCCCATTATCGCCAAGTGATGAAGAGATGAACAGACGAAGAGACGATGATCGTGGGTTTTGCCACAGAGAGAGAGGGATAGAGAGGGAGAGAGGGATAGAGAGGGAGAGAGAGAGAGAGCGCGCGACGAAGAAGGGGTGAGAGGGAGGGGAAGAAGTAAGCTAGTGCGAATCAAAATTAGGAAATATTAGGAAATACTTGAAGAAGATGAGAATTCTGAGTGGATCATCAGTGAGATCCGGGAGTTTCAAATTAGGAAATATTAGGGCTTTGTGACCGTTGTGACCGTTGAGTGCTTACTCGGACGAGTGATTCTGAAAAATAATTTGTTGTCGATCTCCGAATTAGCCACGAATTGTTGTCCGCCCCCGAGTTTTTCACCAAAAATTGTACTCTGATTTTAATTGCACGTGTACCAGAGAACAGAGCATGATTTTGCGAGGAGCCGAGAGATAATAAAACATTATCACTGATTTCTCTCAGTCACAGGTCTTCTTCGTTGTTCTCAATCGCCAGAAATCAGCCGTGGCTGTCGGTCTCCACCTCTCCCACCACGGCGCCAAAACTCCTCTTTTCTGCCCTGTTTTCTGGCCGGCAAGTTTTGATCTTCATTGCCAACACGTCTAGGACCTCCATTCTCCGATCTGCACACCAGCCGAGGCTAGAAATTCAATTAACTAATGTAAAATCCGTTCGCTCTGTTTCTGTCGCGTATGAATGAAACAGAGGCCTGGAGCTCTATTTGATGTTTGTGAGAAAAGAATTTGTGACTGAAGCTCTTTTGAGCTCTTTTGAAGTGTTTGATGTGAGCTGATGTTGTTATGATTTTCTGAAATTGAATCATCGCTTTATATGTGTACAGGTTCATTGATCGAAATGCATATCACTCGTTTGATGAAATGCTCGAACTAAATAAATCAGGATGTGCTTCTATTCAACCCTTAAATCAAAAGTCACACTACCTCAATCCAACCTGTTCTCGACTCATTAAAGCCTCATTTATGGGTCGTCTTTTGTTGGAATATGATATTCATTTGTCATTGAACTGGTGTTATGATTCTCATCTTCGGTATGTTTCTCTTGGTCACTATGCTTGGTCCCAGTATTCTCTCTCGCTGTGTTGTTTCTTTTTTTGTCTTTGAGTTCCATATACTAGGGTGCGTTTGCGTGGTCATCTGCAATTGTGGTGGGAGTTCTGTGGTGTCCGGAGGTCTATGATAATGGAGGAAATCATGTTTGTGTTGCGCTGTTCTTATCACAGTACTGGGGGGCGTTGTTCTCTGGCGTAGTTCAGGTATGGTCTATTGATTAAGGTGTAAAACCCGTGTCGATGAAGTTCCTCGTGTGATTGATCAATGAGTGCTGAATGTTTAGACATATAAGAAGACTAAAGGAAAGCAGAAGAGAGTTGAGAGGCTGTTGCATCAGAGACGATGGATTGAGAAAGGGAAAGAGAAAGAAATAACTATTAAAAAATAAACAAATATAAACGGAAAGAAATAAAAGATGAAAGATAAAAATGGTTGGAAAATATGGTTGTAGGATAGGTTGTTAAGTCTCAAGAAAATTTTAATTGAATTCCATTTAGTCTGTGATCTTACAATTTAGGAAGTTATATTCCTGATTTTCGAGATAAAACGAATTTTCAATCGTTTAACTTTAGATGAAATACACACCGAGATAAATAAAAAAAAAGCTATAAGCAAGTAGTCAAACACAACCAGGTGCAATTTATATGTTATTCCTTTTCGACTTGAATTGGGCTGTAGTAAAGAAAGCTATATAAATGTTGCTAAAATTATCACAAGAAAATGAACCACGATGAGATTACATGTAAAAAAAGTAATTGCAACAGAACCCCTTCTCTTTAGGAGAAATCCCAGAAGTCCTCCTAAATTAGGCATTTCATTGCCAAGGCAAGACAGAGATCTGTACAGGTCAGATCCCCATTTTGCTTTCAACAATTGCTATTGTAAATCTTCTTGGGCTCTAGTGTTCTTTCCAGGATGGAACAATCCTTTTCAGAACGGATGATTAAACCATCTTTCCTGGAGTCCTAATTGCACAAGCAAATGTATAATGTGAAAAAATGTTGACCACCAATAGTATTACATGCCAATTAGCATGACAAATGTTGGATGCCAAAATACCAAGTTTGAGTATGACAAAATACTTGAAAGTCAAAGACAGCGATTGATTGATTGAGTATACAAGTGGATGCACAAAGTGAAGAAAGTAAGTAGATTAAAATGTACAAAGAGTGAAGACTCAAGTAGAATGGCACCGGTACCTCAATGCGTATCGCCCCAAACCTTAAGTAAACATCCTTGTCCTCCTCCCAATCCGGCTCAAGAGGCGAAGACTTCAACTGCGCCAAAATAAACTTTTTTCCAGTGGAATCATCCTAAATTCCTCTCATGTTGATATTGTTAAAGTCATTATTAAGAGTGTCAAAACCATCAAAAAATCGAGATGAACCAGATTTCACCATTAAAGGAACACTGAAACAACAATACAGTGTAAGCATAAAGTTTGAGAAATTAGCAAGAAGAAGCAATGCATTGAGTTTCTATATTTATGAAAACTAATGTTCTTTATAGCCACCAACTGCAGATGAAAGAAACTGCTCAACACTTCCTAATGGCGATCGCCATAATCCTCTCTCAGTTGACCACTTCCCTCAAGCATACAAATACTTTTCCGATACTTCCTTATGCGTACCCTTTTTTTCCTTCAAAACACTGGCGTACTTACTTCTCTAGGATTTGAAGGTCCTTTATTTCCATAAGAGTAAATTTTTATCACAGACAAGGAAAACAAGAAAAACTCAATATTGTCACCGCTTGGAGTCTCAAAAATTAAAACAAACATCATAAGAACATGCTAATTCATCAAAATTTCTTTAATCTCGCTTTTCCCTCAATGTCTAGGGGCCAAAATTGCCACCAGGATGCCATGGAAAAAATTTCCGTTGACACATGATGAAAAAATTTAAGAAACTACTCAAAAGGGTATGCTTATCAAGTGGATTAATAGACATTTGACAATTTTCATGCAAAATTTACAAGCTTTGGTCTTCCAGTCTTTTGATCCAACTCCACTCGAAGACCAAGCTTTGCAATCTCCGGTGTATTAACAGTTCCCCAGAGCTCCAATTCAGCAACTGCTTGTTGGTTTTCGATATTTCCCTCGAACAAGTTTCTGATTGTCCAAATACCCCATTCTCTCAAGAACGGGTTATCTTCATCCGCAACGCACTGCTGCATAAGCAGAGTAATCCCATCCTTGCATCTGAACTCATTTTGCATGCTCCTCCCCCAGTACAAACAGTTGCCGATGACTGCAACAATGTCTCTGCGAAACGCCTCGTAAGGGTATTGTTTCAGTTGTTTAGAATCTGCGCTGCCTTGGTGCTGACCCTGATTAATGGCTTTTCTGATAATTGCAGGAGGCTCAAGTTCATGGAGCAAATTTAGAAGCGAATCCAAAAGACCCGAGGAGAGAAGTGCGCCTGTTGCGTCTTGTGTATTTCCCATGGGTCCTCATGCACCATAATGTGCACAAAATTATCTCTCAACGTGGTGAGTGTGTAACCAAGGACATTGATACGAGAGGACCCTGTAGGAAGACTTAACTTGCCCTCCCCTGGAAAAATCAACAAGCCCACTAGCTTTTCTGAATAATCCGAGAATGTATAATGTAAACCCGTTAGAGATAGTGATGACATTTATTCTCCCACAGCATGCTAATGAGAAACGCTTGATCAGGTGAACACTCATCACAGCCCAACTGTACATCTCTGCTGTCATCAGCAGGAACAGAGGCTAGTTCGGCAAATAAAGTAGGTAAAAGTGTGCTTTTTCTAAGCAGATGACTAAGTAGATGACTGAGAGACGCAATTTAAACCATTCTTCTCGAAATCCAATATCAAACAAGAGGATATGACATTATGTGATGAAGACAAGAACACAATTAGGTTCAATCAAAGTGGGAGGAAAAGAACTTGAGAAAGTGGCCTAAAGAGAAGCAAGCGAAAATGGAACATACCTATTGAAGCAGTCCGAGCAATTTCTGACACCAAAGACAAATCAGGATCTCCACACAGCTTTGCCACATGTACAGGGTTCCCATCTTGACAAGTATACAGTATGATATACAAAGGATCGACTATCTCTTGGCTCCAAATTCTTGCAGGCATGAGAAATTCATTCGGAAAGAATTGAACCCAAATAGTTTGTTCCAGCAAATGAGACCTTTGCTAGAGCGTGCAGGCTATCCCGACGGCTCCACAATCTAAGGCAGGGGTGTGCATCGGAGCCCTCAAGATGGTCAAAGTGATTCCAACTCCATTCTTCTCGATGAAAGTATCCTGATTTACAACTTCTCCAAGCACGTAGGTTCCTCAGAAGCTTCGGTGATGGTACCAGAATTTCAGAATTTAAATAGTTTAAGTGTCCTTGAATTAGATCAAGTATCAAAGCAAGGACACTCCTTGAAGCAGGATCCGCACGCCCATCTGCATTTCTTTATATTTTCACAAGAACTTCTAAGGCATCCGCTAGACTTGTGGTTTTAGAATAAGCAAACAACAGGTCGAGGATATTTTCTGGCAAAGAGGACCCTACATTCTTGTCCATTGAAGATTAATTATTCTTTTGGCTGCACACACAGAAAGCACCTAATCAACTATGCGGCGTTTTGATAGATAATGAATCTGTTGTTAGATTCTTCACTGAACCAAGCCATATACCAAGGGCCCCGAGGAGTTTTTTTGAGGATTGCAATGACTTATTGGCTCAATTAAAAAGCGTGGCCTTAGCCTATTGTCCACGAGAAGTCAACCAAGTTGCAGATTGGACTGCTAAAGCCCTCCAAAAAGGGATACTCCCATGTAATTGGCTATCTAAGCCGCCCCAACACCTTTGGGATTTATTATGCCTAGACTCTTTGTCATCAACATTTACGTAGTGTACTGCTGTGAATGAATAAAATGGTTCTAGCGTTTCGACAAAAAAAAAAACTATGGGGCGTTTTTACCGTACAAGGAACTATCAAAGACTAACTTCCATCGGGAGTCAAGGTCCTCAAGCTGAAAACTTGTACACAAAGCATGCCCCAATAAGAAAAAAGGCAACATATCGACTCATCGTCAACAGTAGGGGGTTCAAATCCACCCGACCTGTCATCGGCAACTTTTCAAACACTTGGTGGGCACGAACTACAAAGTGCATAAGAGCAAGCGGGATCCCCGTTTGATTCTCAACTCTGCCACACAACTACCGTTGATATGCTTGCGATCATAACCTTCGTCCCTTCCAAATGCTAATTGAGCTCTCCGAGGTGATTCCGTAAAACCAAATTACGAAGATAGAATGGGGGGTAAAAATGAAATCAGAGGTGGAATTTAATTCGAATTTGCCTTCTCCTTTCGGATTTTAGGAGAAGAAAGAGAACTTCAAGAGGTTTCTGTGAGATTCTCAAACGACGAAGCCCAACGCCTTTACAGAAAGTTCGCTGAGAAAGACTGTTTTGCCCAAATGTTACTTGTGAATTATTTTCTCGATCTCATCATATGTATTTTTTGCTTCTAAAGAAAAAAATAAAAACAAAACACCAATATGTTTTGGTGCAATTTTCATTCCTATTGAAAAATGAGAGCAGCGGAAATTTTTCTTCTGATTTCATTATTGATGAATATGAAAATTAAAAATGTTTTCGGTCATGCTAACCAATACAAACCGGTCTATGAATACAAGATTTGAATCTTGATATCTATTTACATTTACTTCCCTCGCACATTACTTTTTTCTCGGTGCACATCAATATTTGAAAGTTCCCATCATTGCTAATTAAGGTTATCTCTTCCCGGTTTTGCCTCATCATTCCACAATGTCTCTTCAAGTATGGGATATGTGGGTTTGCCTATAGTTTCTCTTGTGGTCAAGCTGGGGCATTCTTCTTTGCAATTTGCTCATTTTAGATCTATGAATGTTGCTAGATTTGTTCTAGGGAAAATGACATAAATGGTCATTGAATTTTGATCCAATGTACAATGTAATCATTGAACTTTAATTTATTCTATATGATCCTTGAACTTTGTATTTATCCAATGTAATCCCTAGACTTTCGATACATGTTCAGGTGAGTCCCGAAACCATATGAAATTGTTTAATGTTATTATTTCATTAATACATGTTCAGCTTATCAGATCATGGTTGCAGAGATATCTTTGTAATGGTGGCTAGCTGGCTACAACAATTCTCAATAAATTTAACTTTTGTCATAATTTGATATCGGATTTTAATACAATCATCTAATCCTCTTATCTTTCTTTTGTGCTGGTATAGTAGTTCAGTTCCTAGGTTATATCCTATGGCAATATCCTCTCAAAGCTAATCTTCACACAATATCGTTGGTTTAACTCTTTGAAAAGGTTGGTAATGTCAATTGGGGCTGAAGGTATTTCCAATTTAGAAACCGGAGATCGCCCATTCAATCCCATCACTTGCGTGTTGATTACTCTAGGTCTCATTGACTTGCAAGGGTCAAGTGCTGAAATTTAATTGGTTTATAAGAAATGCAAGATCCTCTGTAAGTTTACACTCGTCAACCTCTCCACTCATGTCTATAAATTGTAAAAAATATTTTCTAAAATGTCATAACAAACCATATGCGGTCCCACATATTTATTTATTTGTTGTCATAAATCCGTTAGGAAACTTTATTATTATATGGTCTGTTTTTTCTAAACTTTTTGCTTTAACCAATTAAAAGTTCATGATGATCAAAATAATTTATCGAGACATATGTTATCTACACCACACATTTGTTATCTATGCGTAGGGTATTGAATTCTTGATGTTACTTAGTGAAAAAAGTTTTTCATTTCAATGGAAAATTGAACATTCCTGTTATTTAACATGTTGAAGCCCCCAAACTTTAGGAGCAGTACAACTTTTGCACTAAACTTTTAATCATTACACGATACGTATCTAAACTTCAATTTGTAACCGCCATTAATACTTGGTTATATTTTTCATTAGCATGTGCAATGGAGAAGAGGAAATCCTTTTTTTACCCAAGATTTCCATGAAAATGAAAAAAATGGAAGATGGAGAAAAATAAATAAATTAAAACATATGTATCAGAAAACACAAATCTCACTAAATAAAATCTGTCGATATTTGATGAATAAACTAATAGAACTAATAAACTATTTTAAGAAAAAGAAATGCGGTTAAGTATGAAATTTGGATACTCATTACGTGTTTTAAATAGTTAATTAATACACAAATGATGCACCCAATAAAAATATTTAAAAATATCACGTTGGATATCAGTTATTTATTTCCTTTTATGAGTTGAGGACATAATTCCCTTTTATTATTATTTTTTATGTATTTTTATGAATCAATTTTTCATAAATTAAATCAGCCATTTAAATATACATGGTGAGCTAACAATTGTTGTCCATTGGATTTCTTTCTTTTTGAGATTAGGGCTTTTCCCTCTTTATTTACTTTGCGTTCATTCTGTTTCTATGAACATCTTGCTTAGTTTTACTGAAGTGGGATATTTATTAGATGTTAACAAATTTCTATTTATCTTTCCTATTATTAGTACTTTAGTTGACCTAGTTTTCTCCCATTCTTTTCTATATTTTTTTTTTTTCATTTTCTCACATAGCGTAAAAGAAAGATTTCCATCACAATTAAATTTTCACACTTAGTACTAAGTAAAAAGACTAGATTAAGTTTGAGAGGAAGTGTTAGAATATTTAAATAATAAACCATTCATTCACATTTATCTAATAATTTAAGCTTTTAGCCAGTTGATAATGGACAAAGAATTCTGCTAGTTCTAGGGGCCTCTCCCCGGAAGGCGTCCTGAAAAAGTTTGTAAGTCAGGTCAATCGATTGTGTGTGAAATATATGTGCTTGATACTTCGAGGCCCACGAGCGGCAGTGAGCCTTATGTTAGAAACTCAACACGTTCTTCTATATGCGTAAGGCTTGCAGCAATAGTTCTGGGTTAGTCTCGTCCTCCGAGAAATGTAGCACGAAAAAGCTCATATCATGCGTCCTCTTGTGTTAGTTTATTTTTACCCTGCAGAAGCCTATATAGAGAGATTAATCGTATTGGGCCAGTTTTCACATGGATAATTTTTGGCTGGTTCTTGTTTTTTGTGGTGTCATTTTGTCTATCATTTCCGTTACTTTTAATTTAGCCAGATTGTGGGAGTATGCAGCTGATGATGATGCATTGGTTGAAGGAGAAGCTCTAGCTGCTCCGGAAAGAAACAGAGTCACTATGTCCCGGTGCCGAGTCTCCAGAACAAAGAGCAAGCTCTAGTATTGGGAATAGGAAAAGTATTATAAACCCAGAAATTGTTGCTGCTGCTACTACTTTGTCTTCTCCGAGGCAAAGGAATTAGGGTGCTTCCAATCTAATGTACATTCTAAACATATTAATCCGTTAGATCTTGTAACGTTTAAATTTTTATGAACACTTTATTTAAATTTCATTTGTGACTAATTTCCATACTCGGCTGCTATTACGCCTGAGAGAGTGCTTGCATATTAAATAACTTAAGGTTGCTAGTTTGTATTTTTATAATGGATTAACAATTATAACGAGCAGCTAAGCAATTTGTCTTTTAGCATCAAGAAAAAAGAAAAATATATATAAGTGAGATTGATTAATTGGTTATTCTTTATGAATAGACTAGGAGTTGATCTATAAAAATACTTTCGAGTCTTTGTGTAGTCCAAGATTCCTAGAATTGATTAATTGGAATTCTTCATGAAAAGAATATGAATTGATTAAGAAAAAGACATCATGGTCTTCGTTTAATTCAAGATTTTAAGTTTTGATGGTGGTCCTATTAGGCTTTTGTGAACCACTATATGAACTGATCTAAAATAACTTTGTGGTCTTTGTTTGGTCCAAGATTTCAAGTTTTGACCATGGATCTCGAAAAACTCTTCGCTCGCATTACTAAGGTCACATGAATCACCACATGGACAAACTATATATTGAGCCACCCCGTACATATATTGAAATTTCTGTGTGAGATCCGAAGACAATTAATCTCACCCGATTCTTATGGCAAAATTAAACTAAATGCTCTAATTCAATTTTCGGAGGAGTAATAATAGAGTTGAAGGATGAAAAGGTTAAGACTTCTCACATTTTTAACTAATTTCTTTTGCCCATGTTTATCTTAAGATAAATGATATCAGGGAGAAAAAAATTAAAGAGGGTAATGGTTAATTCTAATATTTTAAGCCAGTAGATCTTGTAATGTTCAAATTTTTATGAATTCTTTATTTATTTTTCTTTTGTGACTAATTTCCATACTCAACCGTTATTACGCCTGAGAGAGTGCTTGCATATTAAATAAATCTATGGTTGCTAGTTTGTATGATGGGTGAACAATTAATAACGAATAGCAAATCAATTTGTCTTTTAGCATCAAGAAAAAAGAAAAAATATATATAAATGAGACTGATTAATTGGTTATTCTCTATGGACATAATATGAATTGATCTAAAAGAAAATACTTTTTGTCGTTTGTTTATTCCAAGATTCCTAGGACTGATTAACTGGAATTCTTTGTAAAAAGAATATGAATTGATCTATACAAAGGCTTTCTGGTGTTTGTTTATTTTAAGGTTTCAGTTCTAACAGCGGTCCCGTTATTAGGCTTTTGTGAACCACCATATGAACTGATCGAGAAAAAAAAAATCGATCTTCATTTATTCCAAGATTCTAAGTTTTGACCATTGATTTATAAAAGCTCTATGGTCGCGTTACTAAGCTCACTTGAACCACCATGAGTACAAACTATTTATTGAACCACCTCATGCATATGTTGAAATTTCTATGTGAGATCCGAAGACAATTAATTTCAACTAACTCTTCGGGAAAATTAAGCTAAATGCTCTAATTGAACTTTCAGACTAGTAATAATAGAGTTGAAGTATAAAAAGATAAAGACTTCTCATATTTTTAACTAATTTCTTTTGCCAAACATGTTTATCTTATGAGAGATAATATCGGGGATAAAAAATTAAAGAGGGTAACGGTTTGTTCTAACATTTTAAACCGTTAGATCTTGTAATGTTCAAATTTTTATGAACTCTTCATTTTTTTTTTCATTTGTGACTAATTTCCATGCTCGACCGCTATTATGCCTTAGAGAGTGCTCACATATTAAATAAATCTATGGTTGCTAGTTTGTATGATGGGTGAACAATTATTAACGAAGAGCAAAGCGATTTGTGTTTTAGCATCAGGAAATAAAAATAATATATATATATATATATATATATATATATATATATATATATATATATGTAAATGAGACTGATTAATTGGTTATACTCTATGGACATAGTATGAATTGACCTAAAAAAAAAAAAGACTTTTTTGTTGTTTGTTTATTCCAAGATTCTTAGGACTGATTAATTGGAATTCTTTACAAAAAGAATACGAATTGATCTACACAAAGGATTTCCGGTATTTGTTTATTTCAAGATTTCAATTCTGACAGTGGTCCCATTATTAGGCTTTCGTGAACTACCATATGAATTAATCTAGAAAAAGACTTCCTAGTCTTTGTTTAAGGCTTTCGTGAACTGTCATATGAATTATTCTAGAAAAAGACTTCCTAGTCTTTGTTTAAGGCTTTCAGAGCTATCATATGAATTAATCTAGAAAAAGACTTCCTAGTCTTTGTTTACTCCAAAATTTCAAGTTCGGACAGCTGGTCTGTTGATCTAGGAAAAGACTTTTTGGTCTTTGTTTATTCTAATATTTCAAGTTCATACAATTGTCCCGTTGATCTATAAAAAAACATTATGGTCTTTATTTATTCCAAGTTTTGACTGTTGATCCAGAAAATATTTTATGTTGACTATTTTTCTAAATATAAATAATTATTTTTCAGAAAGTATTTTTGAAATCTCTCATTTTCCCGAAACGCCTTAATCATTTGTAAAAAGTCTTATCTAACAAGTTCTTTCCCATGGATTGAAAACATCTTTGCATTAGCACTTCAAAAGAGGGTGGTTATGTCAAAATTTGATTAGGGAGGAGGAGGTAAGAAATTATGGAGTGGCAAATTCGCAATAAATTGGCCGGTAGAACTGCGAATTTACTCTATAAAGAGAGAAAATACGGCCGATGGGTCAAAGATTCAACATCAGGGCCTTTCGCAGGACAACTCAAGCGACCTTTTTTTTAAAAAAAAAAAAAAAGAAGATAAATTAAAATTTGATACAAATAATTGAATATAGTGAGTAAAAGTACAATAATTAAAAAGGAGCACAAAAAAGTAAAAAGGTAGATCAACCTTGGATCCTTGAGCCTGATGAGTGCACAGTGCATGGTTGATGAACCTTGCATCCTTGAACCGAATGAGTGCACCTTGGGAAAAGGTGCTCACAAAACGATAAGCGCCGGCGCCCCTCCCACCACCCCCATCATCCCCCCATAAAAAAAAAAAAAAAAAAAGACAACACTATCCTTGAATTATCAATTTCCGGAAAAGGACTATATTGTCCTTACTCGTTGCCATGATTTGCTAGATTACCAATTATAATCATAATCTACACCTAAACTAATTAATTATAAATACAGATAATGTCTATTTTGTAACTCACCTTAAAAAGTGATTAAAGGAAAGGGGTGGATAAAAACATGATTCTTTAAAACAATAACATATGCATTGATACATAATCGAGATATTCATCTTATATGATGTCATCACATTCAAGTAATGCTAAATATGTCAAAATTGGCCCACAAAATTTATGGCAAACTCAGTAAATAGAGCATTTATTTATTAATTACAATCAACATGTTTCCCGTTCTTTATTGACCATATTTTTTTACGTGTTATTGTCATATGATATTAGTACTACGTGAAATAACTTCTCAACGAAGGAAAGAAGAAAGTATTTCATGCATGAGTTACATGAACACCTAAAGGAAATCTTTGCAAATTTAGTTATTGATTTTTGCTTCTATTAAGCAGTTAATAAAAGGTGCAATCCCTCACACAGATCAAGTACAAGCAATTTTAGGAAGCAAAAAAAAAAAAAACAAATGAACAAATCATTTGGTATGTGGGCTGTCTCAATCGATTTTATGCTCGCATCTCGTCAACGGAACGGGCCTTATCTGTACTGTGCCAAGAAGTTCAGGTTTTTTTCTTTACCACATCTTCAAGTGTCACCCACTCGAGGCCTGCCATTCAAAGTCTCCGAAGAAGGACCACACGTCTTTCCGGTTCATAGCATATTAGTTGCATCATGCACATTCATCTTCTATTCAGTTCAACCCGTTCTCTATATACTTGAAAGGCACCGCATTGAGTACGTACAACAGTTTGGTGAAAGAGAAAGAATCCAAAGAAATTGAAACTCACTCGATAGCTTGTAAGAGAGATGATAGATGGGCATAGTGATATCTAACACCGTGCTAACCTTTTAACGCTATTTTTAAGGGGAGTGAGGCATTATCACCCATTCCTACATGCAAAATGATACTATATTTGACTATCTATTTTTCACATCAGTAAGTAATTACAGTATTCTGATTTATGAAAATCTAATTAAAAGGACAAGCGGGGCAAATTACAAGCCCAACCATTCCGTGTGACGTATACGGAGGGGACTATATGTACATGTGCTTCACGGTGAGACTGGACATATGAAAAGCCAGTCCAATAATTGTACCTTGTATGGGTAAGGTGGCGCAATGTTGTTTATCACGCTTTTACATCATCGATATGATGACGTGACGTTATAAGGGCTAGAATATTATAAGCTCGTTTTGAATCGGCCATTTTGGAGAGATACTCTCCTTTGTTCCAATATCGCTAGACATTAAAGTACCAATTCTAATTCTACTTCTTCTTCTTCTTCTTCTTCTTTTAATGTTTTATTCAGGGGCTTGGAAAGCATCAATTCAAAGATCAAAACCCAAGGACGGCAGAGGCCAAGAAACATAGACCCAATTCTTCACAAGAAATGGCTGCTGTGGTATCTGGACTCCCGAAGGTACAGCAAGAACCATCCGAGGCTCTCCGGATCGTGGCCGACAACAACGGGGCCGAAAACGTACCTAAAGAGGAGCCGAGAGTGTCCTCGTCCGAGTGTGCAGTCTCTATGAAAGAGCAGCTCGAGCAACATCACCAGGACGACGCGGAGGGCTCATGGGCAAACCTCTCCATTTACCGGATCCCAGACTATCTCAAGGACGGCGACAAGAAGGCCTATGTTCCCCAGATCGTCTCCCTCGGGCCGTACCACCACGGCAAGGACCACCTCCGCCATATGGACCAGCACAAGTGGCGTTGCCTCCGCCGCATCCTCGAGCGCTCCAATCACGAGATAGGCCTATATATAGACTCCGTGAAGGAGGTCGAGCAGAGAGCTCGCTCCTGCTACGATGGAAAGATATCCATGAGCAGCGGCACCTTCGTGGAGATGATGGTTCTGGATGGGTGCTTCGTGATCGAGCTATTACAAGGAGTTGCCGAGGGGTTTAAGAAACTGGGCTACCCAAGCAATGATCCCGTCTTCTCGAACTGGGCATCGATGCTCAAGATCCAGATCCAGCGTGACATGATTTTGCTCGAGAATCAGATCCCGCTCTTCATACTCGCCCGACTGCTCGGTCTCCAGTTGGGCAACCCCAATCAAGAGGGGCACGTGAACAAGCTGGTGCTCAGGTTCTTCAACCCTATTGGTAGCGAATGGATGAGGTATGACGTGTCACACGGCCAACGCGGGCTCCATTGCCTCGCAGTGCTATGGCAGAACTTCCGGCCCTCGGCCCTGACGCGAGCGAGGACCACGGGGTGGAGGCAGTACCAGCATGAGCTCATTCCTTGTCTGACCGAGCTCATGGAAGCCGGGATCAAGTTCAGGCCCAGATTTACGGAA
The DNA here is from genome assembly GCA_014182395.1 of Eucalyptus sp. ANBG9806169. Lineage (NCBI taxonomy): Eukaryota > Viridiplantae > Streptophyta > Magnoliopsida > Myrtales > Myrtaceae > Eucalyptus > Eucalyptus sp. ANBG9806169. Next base: position 11,882,400 of record CM024581.1, on the reverse strand, counting down.
AAATTGGGGGACATCCAGTTCAAGCACGAGTACAGGATTCTCGAGATCCCCTACATTGAGATCCACCAAGGGACGAGGTCGATCTTTCTCAACTTGATAGCCTTCGAGCAATCTCACTTTAATTGTGAGGAGCGCATCATCTCATACGTAACGTTCATGCACAACTTGATCAACTCCTCCGAGGACGTTCGGTACCTGTGCAAGTGCCGGATCATCAAACACTGCCTTGGGAGTGATGCCGAGGTCGTTGACCTCTTCAACCTGCTTTGCCAAGAGGTGGCCTTCGATAGTGAATGCAGTTGTCTCTATATTGTGTCTGGCATGGTGAAGGATTACTGCGGATGGAAATACATTTCTTTACGTACATCCTGGAGAGCTAGTACCGTGCAAAAATGGAATGCTTGGAGAGCCATTCTCGAGAACAAGTACTTCGACAATCCCTGGTCAATCATTTCCTTCATGGCTGCTGTCGTTTTGCTTGTGCTTACTTTCCTACAGGCCCTTTATGCAGTCTATGGCTACTACAAGCCGCGTTCTTGATTTCTTATGTAGTGAAAATTATCCGATGAGCGCTTTAGGAGTGATAAAATTTCGATAGAAAGAATATGTGATGGTGGTCAAGCTCAGATCGCATGAACTATGACTTCCGAGTTCAATATGGCAATACTCATGAATCTTTCAAACTTTTTTTAACTTCTATTAATTGTTTGAGCTAGGTAGCGAATCTAAATTTTCCTGATGATATTGAGAGAGATTTTAAGCGTTCTTTATGATGTGAAAATAAGGTTATGGAAAAAAAAAAAAGATGATTTATCAAAAAAGAAAAAGAAATGTTTGCCTATATACTAGGCCAAAAAGGACCTCTAAACCTCGCCTTTTTTTTGGCTCAAAAAAAAAAAAAAAACCTCCCCTTTTTTGGCGGTCACTTATGCAAATTATGAGAAGCTTACATTTGGAGACGAAGTTCAAGCAATTGGGAAAAGGTAATGGGCTTAGGATTTTGGAGGACTTCCTCCTCTCCCTCACCAATTACTTCCTCGATCTGATTCCTCGAATAGATTGAATCATGATTATTAATTTTATGAATTCCATGTGGGTTCCACATGTGAATCTCACAAGATTAACGATGGTGATTTAAAAGAAACGTATTTCTATATAGTTAAGTAAAATTAATTATAACATGCCTTGGATTCTATATGCACTTCATCACTATACCTTAAACCCGTTAGCTACTCTCATTGATTCTCCAAGACTTGTTTCTATATGGCCTTTATAAAAAAAAGTATAATTAATTAGAGTTCGAATCTTACCTACCTAAAATGGATTTAGCTCACATTAGTGCAATAATGGTGGAATTGGGTTTATCTGAGAATAAAATGTATCGCCTTAACTAATAACCGGTTGGCCAAGATCTCCGGAGCCAGTTGCTACGAATCGTTTGCCTTGGTCATTTTGGTCATTTTGGTCATTTTAAGGCAGGGCGTTCCGGTCATTTCACGAGAGAAATATAAAACCCACCCTTTGCCTTGCGTCATTCCGCGAGCCTCTCGCGTCCTCTCTAGCTTAGCTACCGCCAGTCTTCCATTTCCGATCACGGAAGACGCACGGAGATCCAACCTGGATCCCCTGGATTTCCTCTCCCGCCTGAGGTACATTTCCCCTCGATTCGAGATGTCTCCGCCTACTCGCCGTCATCTGCTCCGGCGGCCTGACCTTACCTTGAACTGAATCACCTCCAGTTGCTGTGGGGAGAGCAACATCGAGAGTTGCGCGAGTAGGCCGATTGATTCATTTGGTGTTCTTTATTGCATGTGAGATAGAAGTAATTTGGTTTCAATAGATATTATTTCATTTGCCAATGATGTTAAATCAACAAACCATTGATCTCTCTCCTTTTTGACATGTTTAGGCATCATGCTCACAGGTAAAATGTATGCATCTGCATTGGGTAGTTTGCTGAATATTCTGAATTAGATGCGATTTAGTTGGGTCTTGAGATTGTTTGAGGGCTTATTTGGTTTTAAAGATAGCATATAGATGTCCTATTCATTTCTTATCATTTCCAGCAATTCCACTGTTAATTTTTCACAGAAAAACGTCAAATGTGGCCTGTGAATGTTGGTTTACTCGCTGGTTGTTTCCTCAAAGTATAAATTTGGCTTAGTTTGAATGTTGCTTTGCTCATTCATGATTATGGGGCTAATGTGTCATTAATTTCTTAGTCATTGCATGAATGTTTTGATGTCATTTTCTTTATCTAAATCGCAGACTGAACTTGAAAATGTTGCTGAACACTCTTTAGAGGCTTTGGGTTGACTCAGGGGTGATTGAGTAATCCTTAGGCTTGCTGAACTTGTTACAAGTAGTATTCATTTCGTCGTGTTTTGGTATGATATGGTTTAACATGGTTTTCTCTGAATAGAGATTCCTTGGATAGGATTGCGTGCGGTAGATAGGTCTCACTATCAAACTAGACTTAGATTTTGATTTTAGCTCATGAGAGTTCTAAGCCACTTTCACTTTTGGGAAGGAAGTTGATTGCATACATTCAAAGTACATTTATGAACTCAACTAATCACTAACTTCATTTTACTATTGAAAAATTGGCACATTAGTATTCATGGCCATAATAACGCATCGATTCTGCAACACTATATACACTCGCCATTTGAACATATCAAATGCAAAATTCAACCCGAAGAAAAAAAACTCAAAAACAATAGAGTCCTCCATCAAAACATCATAGACACCCGTGGTTGATCCATGAAACTAGACTACCTCAAATCCATTTACTTCCAAACTTTATTGAAACTCTAACAGGTCAATTTTAGAAATTATGAAATTGCCTATACCAAAATTTTGAAGGAATGTACAACGAATGTGAATTTAACTAGATATGTACTGTAAAATTACTTAGAGGTATTTCTTGAATTTCTTCACAACAATCATTCATGTGGAGCCAGACTTTTTATTGCCTTAAACCATCGTAAGGCAAAAGCAAAGGTTGCCATCCACTCTAAAGGACCAAAGCTGGATGGTAGCATCTTTTCGAGTCTGTTTGGCTTGTAAAGATGTACGACTGCATTCGACCGCTCGGTTTACGCATAAGAAAAAGTTTTGCTTCTGTAGCTCAACTCCTTGAGTTGCAACCCGTGATGTATTTTGCGACAGGGGTCGATGAGAGAAACCTTAATGCCTTCCTTGCTATCTAGAGTTCCGATCTCTTGGTTGCTCAAAAATTTTTGGAGTGCCTCTGACTTGGGTATGGAGAGCCTACTTTGGCAGGGGCTCATGTCCGTGGCAATAGATGTCTTCTCGATCACGAGCGTCAAAGAGACGAGGGAGGAAAAATAGATCGTCGCCGCTGGAATACTTTGATTCGCCATTATCGCCAAGAGAGGAAGGGATGAAAAAGACGAAGAGCTGACGATCGTGGGTTTTCACAGAGAGAGAGAGAGCGACAGACGGGGGCGAGACAATGGGGGAAGAGCAAAGATGTGTGGGGATTTCAATAGACAATAGGCAGTACTTGAAGAAGATGAGAATATCTGAGTGGAGGAGTCTTCGGATCATCCGTGAGATACGAGAGTTCCAAATTAGGAAATGTTAGGGCAAGTAGCGCTGCCTGACCTTTGTGACCGTTGCTTACTGCCTAGTCGGACGAGTGATTTTAATCAAGAATTTGTTGTCAATCTCCAAACTGAGCACAAATTGTTGTCAGCCTCTCCGAATTTGTCACCAATAAATTGTACTTGATTTTAATTACACGTGTACACAATTCATCGGATTTATTATCCCATTAAAAAAAATGTATTGGCAAATAGAATTAATTCATCGGTCCGATCATCGTCACCGACGCTCTAAGGTTCTATGTGGCTCTATTATAACCGGCATTGGCAGTCTTCATTTACACTTCCAAGAGGCCCACGCATTCGGTGAAAAGGAGTGAAGGCTCGGTCACAAAAACAGAGCATGATTTGGGAGGTGCCGAGAGCTGATAAAATATTATCACTGATTTTTCTTATTCGCAGGTCTTCTTCGTCATTCTCAATCGCCAGAAATCCTCCGTGGCCATCGATTTCCACCGCTTCCACCACCCGCGCCAAAGCTCCTCTGTGCTGCCCTGTTTTCTGGCCAGGAAGTTTGAAGCACTTCTCTTTGATGTTTGTGAGAAATTCGATCGTGCTTGAGACACCCTGTGTTGATGTTGTAATGATGATCTGAACGCGAATAGTCGCTTTATATATATGTATAAGCTCCATGATTGAAATGCATACACTCGTTTGATGGAGTGCTTAAACTAAATCAGGATGTGCTTCTATTCAATCCTTGAACCGAAAATTATAATACCTCAATCCAACATGTTCTTGACTCATTGAGGGTCATTTTCTGTTGGAATATGATATTCATTTGTAATGGAATTGGTGTTATGATTCTCATCGTCAGTAAGCTCATCGTTTGACATGAAAATTGCGTCTCAGGGCTTGCTGATCTCTCAGAACAGAACAGAGTGATACTTGGTCCTGATATGCTCTCCCACTGTGGTGTTTTCTTTTCTGTTTTTGATTCCATATACTACCTGAGCGTGTTTTGGACGTGTTTTTGTGGTCACTGGCGAGTGTGGGTATGAGTCCTGTGGTGATCGGTCGGAGGCCTATTGCCGTTGGAGTAAAGCATGCTTGTGTTGCATTGTTATCGGTGCAAAACTGGCATGCATTGTTCTCCAGCGTGGTTCATGTAAGCTCTGTTCATGTAAGCTCTATTGCTTAACATGTAGAATTTGTGTCAATGAAGGTCCTTCGATCAAAAAGCTCTGAAAGTTTAGGCATGGAAGAAGAATGAAGGAAAGCATAAAGAGAGTTGAGAGGTACCAAAATCAGAGACGATGGACTGAGAAAGTGAAAGAAAAAGAAAAATAATAAATAATAAAAAAATAATAAATTAATAAATTAATTAATAAAAACGGAGGGAAAATACATGTCTCAATTGGGTAGTGAAGTCTTAAAAAAAATAGTTTTAATTGAATTTCATTTATTTCACGATCTTATAGTTTAGGGAGTTACAATGCATGATTTTTAGGGTACAATGAATTTTAGATCATTTAACTTTAGATGAAATAGATGACGAGATAAAATAAAAATGATAAAAGAATTTCATTTGCGTTTATGTTAGGATTAGTGAATACTTTTTTAGTTAAGCATCTATATATGGTTTAGGATTAGATATAGGCTTGACTTTAGATCTACCTCATAGGATATTCATGTCTGAAGGCTTAAATAACGAGACTTTGTATATTCTTTGCTCAACTAATAATGAGTTAATTTACCGAGCTTTACATTTTGTTGTCCTTTTTATCACATTTGAGTGATGTGAAGTTTTAATTTTAACTCACGGGGTTCTTGTCAGACCCAAAAAAGAAGAAGAAAAGATTGTTAAGTCAGATAAATTTGTCCAAAGATGCCTTTTCAACTTAGTTAATCAAGACATAGATATGAAAAAGCCTTACAATTGATAGAGATATCAAATCATTTCAATTATATCAAATTTCCAAACAATGTCTATGCAACATGCATATTCGACAATATGTGATATAATTAACAATATAAACATTGATGGATAATTTTATAGAGAAAATTATCAAAATAGTTATAAATATATTGCAATTTTTCAAATTCAGTTATAAACATTTTTAGGCCAATTCAATCATAAACCATTTGCATTGTGCCAATTTAATCCATTATACTAGTTTTGGCCAGTCAGTTGACACTAACATAGACAAATTTTAATAATATATTTTTTTCAAATTTTTATTAATCTTATTCTTTTTTTTTTCTTTCTCTTTCTTTTTTTCTTCACTTTCTTCTTCTTTCTCTAGTTGGTTGCCGTTAGCGATGAGCTAGAGGCAGGGCCAACAAGGGACCTCATTGGCCTAGGAGAATCTTGGCTATGGCTGGGCGACCTCCCCTAGGCCACACGCTAGGCTAGCGAGGCTTGCAAAAGTTGGATCTAGCGAGGGTTGAGCCTCGCCAGCCTTGAGCGATGCTTGACCTCACTAGATTCAAAAAGGTTGTGCCTCGCCAAAGGCCACGAGGTCGAAGGGTGTGTCCTTTAGCTTGGGCGAGCCTTGCTAGTCATGGATAGGTTGTTGCCTCACCAAGGTTGCTGCCTTGCTAGATTTGTTGAGGCCTTGCTCAGCCATGGTGAGGGCAACCTCACCGTCACTAGGCGAGGCTCACTCTTGCTAGTGGCCAATAAGAGCAAGCCTCACTAGTGGCTGGTGAGGTCGACCTCCCCAACTAGAGGAAGGAGGAAAGAGGAAAAAGTTGAAAAATAAAAGAAAGAAAAATAAAAGGAAAAAAAAAATTAAAAAAATTTGAAAAAAAATATTATCAAAAAATTATTAATGTTAACGTCGATCCACGTTCACGTCGGCACCCGATCGGCCAAAATTGGCTAGATGGACTAAATTGACACAATTACAAAATGTTTAGGATTGAATTAGCCAAATAAAAAGTTTAGGACAAAATTGGAAAAAGTGCAATAGTTTTAGGACTGTTTTGGTAATTTTTCCTAATTCTATGACAAAAATATATATTATATAGGTATTGACAATAAATTATAAGTTGCACAAACTAAAAGAACAATGAATATTATGATTCCGGTGTTTCACTTTACAAATAGAAATAAATAGACTAAATTTTATTTTCATAGCACATAAACTAAAGTTAGCAACTAATCATTTTAACATTCATGGTAAAACGCACTATTTATAGATAAACTTTGGTAATTATTCGTATCCTCTAGAACTTTGGCACATACGCTTAGGTAATCATTCATTTCCTCCAATACTTTGGCACGGTGCGCAATAGCTCATGAACTTTGCGAGGTTACCAAGAACCTCCCAAATTTTTTAAGGGGGAAATGTATAACATCGCAAAGATCAAGAGCAATTGTATGACGGTGTCAAAGTTCAAGGAGGTCATGAACAATGACGTTATGAACATAACTTAGTTTTTTTTTTTTGGTCTGTCCTACTCTATTCCTATTCTACACTCACTCTCAGACTTTTGCCCTGCCTCTTGTAGGGCGTGGGAGTCGAAACCCACTCTTGAAATTTACGCGTCCCCACCCCATCCCCCGAGAAGGTGGGGATTTGAACCCCTCACCTCCCCCTTTCATGTTGGAAGGGTGGCCACTAGGGCGAATCCCAGTTGTTGAACATAACTTAGTTTATCAACTGCTTTTTACCCTAGTTTTTCAATTGCTTTTTACCTTGAAAGGTTACTTTGTTATTTTCCGCCGAGAAAGACATTTTGCTTTAAGTCTCTTCTAAGACAGGTTTAATTTGTAGAGATGAATTCAACAAATTTAATATATCCACAATTTGAGCATATTAGGTTTAGATGTTAATCTTACTTACCTATCTTGGAACTCTTTTTTGGTGGAACCTATCTTGTAGTTTAAATTATTATTTTTTTCTTGTGATTACGTATATCAAACTTTTAATTTTTAACCACCGGCCGTGGTGGCTCCATTGGTAAGGCTTCAGTGATCCTTCGTAAGAGAGGAGAGAGGTTCGATCCCTAGCGTGAGCAGCTAAGTGTATTAAGCGTGATGCCGTGGTGGTGGGTCATGCGCTACCGTCACCACTAACGTCACCGGGGTTTACGGCGTTGTCGGGCGCAAGTTCTGGTTCCTCTGTCTCAAAAAAAAAAAAATTAATTTTTCTTTTTCTTTCTTCCTTGCCAAAAAAAAAAAAAAAAAAAAAAAAAACTTTTAATTTTTCTTATGACATTTAACTTAGTCTATATTCTAGCTTAAATCTTAGCAATTGTAGCCTATGTAGCACGGACACTCTCCGAAAGTCTTCGTGTCGTGTCCGACACTCCGACATGTGTTTGACATGCTCCGACACACGGTCAACGAGTGTTGAAAAATCCGACATGGTCAACTCTCTCCGACACGCGAGTCTAGAATTCCGACACGCATAGGGTCAATTTTAAAAATTTCTAAAACTTGTGGGGTCAAAATATAAATATACACAAAAGAAGTAATAAAAGAAGTAATAAAAATGCTATACACATACATGCACGGGTCAATTTTTTTTTTTTTCAGTTTTGTTTTTTTAGAATTTTTTTAGTTTTTTAAAAAGTCTTTTACTATGAAAGAAGTAATAAAAATGCTATATATGATAAATAAATAAATTTAAAATTATCATTTCAGCATTTTTCTTTAAACAATGTTTTTTTCCTCTAAGTTTTATGTATTATTGTAACAAATTAAAATAATGAATGATATTATTTAATATTTTTCGTGTAAATTAATTCTAGGCTATTATTATTATTATTATTATTATTATTATTATTATTATTATTATTATTATTATTATTATTATTATTATTATTATTATTATTTATGTATTTATATATAAAAATATATTTAATATATAACGTGTCGGCGTGTCGTGTCGTGTCGCGTGTCGCGTGTCTGTGTCGGTGCTACATAAGTTGTAGCTCCATTATAGAACTATTTTGGAGTAACAAGTTGATTTAATTTCAATTTCATCTCTTTTCACATATCTATATTAGTTCTCATTCAAAAGTTTTGACTTCAACTTAGCCGCTTAAGTTTAATTCATCGATGTAATCGCATTTATTTAAGAAGTTAATATACATCTTGAATTTATTCCATGTAAAAAGTCCGTACATCTACAATCGATTAAAGGGTGAGATTCAACCACTCACCCCATTTAATCTCACTATAATTACCTTAAATGCCACCATACCTTATAAGAATCACTCACACCCCCTACTTGATCCCCAAATCTCTTCCTGTCTCCCTCCCAGAATAATGGAGAGAGAAAAATGGCAACATCTAACGAAGTAGGTTTCTCGCCGGGATTCACCGAGTGGCAAAGGCTTTGTTGTGCTTTCGCCTGCAAAATCGGTGTCTCTGTGTTCGATTCTTGTCCTGGAAAACTTAGATTTATGTAGAGAAGAAGTCATGACGATGGGTTGTTTGCTAGTGTACCTCCGGAGAGCCATTTAATTACGGTTATACCCCTAGGTTATCAAACCAAAAAATAGAAAGGAAAAAAAAAGGCTGAGGTTTTTGGGGAGAAGGAAGGATGGCAGAAAAGAGAGGGAAAAAAAAGAAGAAAAAAAAGAAGGGAAGACATTTTAAAATCATGCGCACTAAAGTGTCTTTTTATAGCGAAAAATCTTATATGGAGGACTCCAAACACATCTACATAAAGTATTATGCATCCAATAGAGTGACGTTTGTGGGCTCCCTGATTCCGACACTTTGGGTGGTGCATGCAAGTGATTAGATGATGTTAGGATTTTCTACTATATATGCATGGAGCAATAGCTAGGTCCAACTCACAATTACATGCATGAAGGACTAATTGATATATAAGTTAATCTCTAAACACATGTGCATATCATGCTCTTAACCCTATATGAAGTGAACTTTTAAGTTCGAGTCTCTTCTGTAGATCAAAAAGGGCATTGCATGGCTTTTCCCATTTGTGATTGCATGGCATATAGCAGCTCAATGAAAGGCATCCCGAGTAAGGACGGATCCATCTAGGCAATTTCCATGGTCTTAAACAAGCATGTCACCATGTATAAAGTTTTGATAGCGAGGGGAGCCGTGACTAGAGCAATTCATGTTAGCACACAAATACTGATTACCTTATGCTCGGTAACATTTTGGAAGCTTCTTATTTAGAATTTACCTGGGCGTACAACTCACATTTTCTAACAAGACCTTGGAACAGGGGCAAATTTTGAAAGGGTAGGAAACCCGTTTTGCCTCATAAACAAATTTTAAAATATTCTCCAATTTTTCATAATCACATGCCATTTTTCATCTTCCAAACAAAGTCGAAATGAGAAATGATCATATTAGATTAGTTCGTCTTTCATCAACAATATTCACAGGGATTCACGTGGATGGTTTAATTCTTGAGAAGCCTCTATTGTCGGTGGATGAAGATGGCTCATATTCAATTACTTATGCTGGGTTCTTTCGTAAATGAAGACATGATCGTTGAAAGATGGTGCCCTGAGACGTGGATGAGCTCATGTAATCCATCAATAGTCATGCGTCATGTCACTTAGTAACTAAGATTCAGCACTTGCATGCTGCATGCATTTCTCAACGATTAGCTGTCCATCTATGACATTTTATGTAACAGTGTTTTATTTGTTTTTAATAGACTAACATAAAAAAAAAAAAATCCAATTACTATTTTTTCCTTCCGAGTGCCAAACGTCCTATTGATAAAGAATTACTAACTTCTCTTTCTAGTGAAAAGAAATATAAATATATCTTTTGTTGTATGGTAATTGATTCTATAAAGTGACCAAAATTTATCCACAAATCAATTTCTTTTATACTATTATGTCACAATCTTGATAAAAAAAAAAAAAACTTGAATTGCCAAGGTATACCGATAATTAAGTACAAGTTAACGTGAATTGACATCCGACCAAAAAAAAAAAAAAACGTTAATTAACATGATTTGGCTAGTCTCCTAGGAGATAGACCGCAAGATCCAAGATCCTCTATACAACATATTAACAATTTAATGCTCCCTTTGTATTCTCTTATTAGACATGCTCACTAGGCAGCTCTAGCATGTCTTGGGCTCAAACCCTCTTAGCTCTTGCCTAGGTCCAAACTTGCGGGTTTGGGCAAGTGCCCAGGCCAGCCCAAGGAAAAAACATGGGCGGGCCCGTCCTGCCCATTAGGCCAACTTTCCTATTCTATTTTTAACTTCTCCAGTAAAGATAAATGGAAACAGAAACAAATAAAATTAATAATATCAGGACTTTGTGTTATTTTATACTATCAGTTTACCTATGAGTTTTATACTTCTTTTATCTACCGTATTAGATTTTTCTTTTTCTGTTAGTGTTCATAAATATTGAGTTGATTAATTACATATATAATCTCTTTTTTGGTAATTATGTGGATGGCCAGGCCTGGCCGGACCTCAATGACCTTGCCTAGGCTCGGCCCACCAACTGATTGGATTTAAATTTTTGTCCAGATTTGCCCAACGGGTCTGAGAAGTTCGGTCAAACATGCCCAGTTTATGAGCAGCTTGTGAGCCGGCCCATCCATTAATAATGTTTAGTTTTGACCAACTCACATACTTCGGAAATTCCAGATTATGCACATTGTGTATATAAGAAGGTGACCTTTACATTTGATACCTCTTTGGTGGAGTAAGGTTATGACTTAATTGCTATCGCATTCGAAATGTAGTAGAGTTGTAAAAAATAAATTATGTTGTCATTGCTTGGTTTTGATGAATAACATATATAACAAGGAGCGAATAGCATGAAAGTTCTCAAAATATCCCTGAAATCAATAGAGAGAGAACATAAGAATCACCACGTTAATAGTTAATCCCGATTCATGATTTTTAATACTCTGTATATGTTATTTATGATATCAGATATTGTTTGTTCTTCAATAATTTATTTGTAAATACAATTATAAGTTAAGCATATCTTGTAGGATTATAGGAGGGCAAGAGTCACAACATTGTTCATGAAGAGACTAAATTCCCCTCAAAAGAATGAAGACAATTTTAAGTGGTCAACCCTACACAGAGATCCTTGCTTCAAAGCTTCATCTGAAACCTTCCAGGTTGATAAGTTTTTTTTGCCTTAAGAGGTATCAAATCTTGACCCAAAATTTAGAAGGAACATTAATGATTACACCAACCTTAGCTTTTCTTTTTCTTTTTACTTTCTTATAAAGAGACTTCAACTTTCCCTTTTGTCGTCAAAATAATTCAATAGATCCGAAAACCTAGTGAAAAAAGTTGAGTGCGTGTGTGTGCTTTTTTCTTCTGAGTTAATAATACGAAGAACTCCAACTTGGTATATCTATAATAAATTTACTGCAAACTAATTTTTTTTGTCACCAAAACCCTAAACCGGTACACTCATGATGCATTTACCCTTCATTAATTTCCATCAAATTTTACCTTAAAATTGTGAGCTAGATGACACATAGCAATAACTCAATTGACATGGCAAATTCATATGGAAATTCATAACTCTATCTTTTTTTTTTCAATAAGCCCCAATTGTTTTTCAATAAGTCCTAATTTGAAAACAATTAGGGCTCTCTCCACTTACAGGATACTCTAATTCTCCGTCGTCTTCCTCTTCATCGAGTATTGTTCTTCACTGTTGTCTTCGTCTTCGTGATTAGGTATTGGAACTCATTCGAGCACACTCTTCTTCATTGAGCAAGCTTTTTTAACACTGTTAATCTTCTCATCTTTGATTTTTTTTTTCCATGCACACTCTTTATCTCCATTATTCTCCTAGTCTTTGATTTTTTTTTTTACCTTGTTTGTTTGTCAAACTCATTCGGCTTGGTGTGAAAGATTCCAAGCAATTGTCTATGAGTGTTCATTTTTTTGGCTTGTACATCAAAATCGAATATCCCAAGTAGCTTGTTTGTCGAACTTGATCTTCTCCACTCATTCTTGAACTAGATTTTCCTATCTTTGCTAATTATCTGTAAGAGGTTTTTATAATTGCACTTAACCTGGGTGGACTTATGGAGTTTGGTGAGATAATAAAGTACATATGCCGCCATGTAGAATATCTCTATGGTTGTAAGTCAAAGGTAGTGAATTATAATGCAATTATTAGGGATGTTATTGGTCCAGGATACATAGTGCAAAAGTTACGGTACCGAATTCTTGGGTATTCCTTGAGAGGATGGTGTTGTGCAAATTTTTGGTGATGATCAAGTGCTAGAATTGGTTGATCTAGGATTAACTTTTGGTATTATGGAAGTATATATTGAAGGAGCTGCTCTTCGTGATGGTAGTGGTTCTTATACTAGTGGTAGTAATATTGGTGAGGATGATAGCAAGAGTGATGATAGTGACAGTAATATAAAACCATAGCAAGATCCTCATACATTATCCTTAAGTGATGGTGACTACATGCTTAGTGGTAGTAGCAATGATTTCTTTCTTGCAAGGTGAATAAGAAGAGAGACTTATGCCATTGCTACTACTAATATAGTTAACGCTTACATTCCTAAAAATGAGGATGAGGGTGAAATTGATGGAGACATTGATCCAGAAGAAGGAGATGAAAATTTGAGCCCTCCTAACTCCAATGGATATGAAGAAGTCAGCGACCAAATAAGACCCAAAACCATCGGATATGACCCCAAATGTGAGTATAAAAAAATACAATTTAAAGTAAGGATGCGATTTCCCTCACGTGCTTAATTCAAGAAAGATGTACAACTTTACGCAATCTTAAACGGACTTAACATTGGATGGAAGAAGAGTGAAACAAAAAAGATTGCTATTAGGTCTATAAGTGGCTATAAATGGAGAGTTTTTGCTAGTTGGATGCTTAGTAAGAAGACTTCCGTCATCAAGAATGATGGAAATAAGCATACTTGCCCTAGGAGCAGGAGAAATTAGAATGCAATTTATGTATGGCTTGCGGAGTAGTTCTTACCTAAAATTAGAGCTAACTTGAGGTGTACGGCATCACAAATGCAAGTAGATGCATACGGCATCACAAATGCAAGTAGATGCAATGAAGATGTGGACATTGACATTGAATAAGAGGATTTGTTACAGAATGATTGCTAAAGCTATTGAGATAATCAAACATCCATTTATTGAGCAATACAAGTTGCGACACTCTCGTAAAGTTAGTTGATTTGGTGTAGTCACAATAGCTCATTTGACCTGGAAGTTGGATGATATAATACGTTCAAGAGATTTCATGTGGGCTTCAAAGAATTGAAAGAGGGTTTTCTAGTAGTCCGCAAACAAGTAATTGGGTTGCCTGGATGCTTTATTAAGAGTTTAATCAAAGGAATGTTGCCTTGTGCTACTAGCAGAGTTGGAAACAACCAAATGGTTCCAACTGGATGGGTTATGGTTGAAGCTAAGCCTAAAGAATCTTGGACATGGTTCCTTGAGCCACTACTAAAAGACTTGAAAGTGGGGCAAGGTCTTGGCTGGACTTTCATTAGTGACCAATAGAAGGTAAGATTGTGCACAAGTTTTACTAATAGAAGTATTTTGTTGTTAAAAGACCCGACTTATTTGCATGTCCAAAAAACGTGTTGTAGGGTCTTCTTAATGCAGTTTTTAAACTTTCCCTGCAAGCAAAGTAGAGGAATTGTACTCACTACACAAGGGAGAAACATTTAGGAATTGCTGCTGGAGAGCTGCATAATCGACATATGAGGCCGATTTCAACATAGCCACAAAAAAAAATGAAGAGTCTATTTGTTTATATGAAGACTTCATGAGATAGATCCTGAACACATTTGTAGAGCATTTGTTAAGTGTGGATAAAACTACAATGCTATCAAGAACAATTTGAGTGAGACGTTCAACACATATATCTGCAAAGAAAGGGAATGTCCCATTGTTAATAAGTTAAAGGGCATAAAAAAAATTAATTATGGTGAAAACATATCAGGAAAGCCAATGAGTGATCAGTTCAAGAATCAGATTGAAGATTGAGAAGGAAGAAATGAAGCCTAGGTTTTGCATTCTAAGGCTTCCAAATTCGAAGTTGAAGTAAATGATGAAATGTTTATGGTTGATTTGAATAAGGAAAAAAAAGTAAAGAAGGAAAAGAGAAGGAAAGAAAAGAAAGAAAAATTAATTAAAATTTTGACAAAAATTAAAATATTATTAAAAATTGTCTACGCCAGTATTGATAGTACCATGTAGGACAACTAGTGTCCATGTTAGTGATTCCAATCAAAATTGGTCAGATGAACTCAATTAGCAAAACATGAATATGTTTATGACTCAATTTGTATAATTATAAGATTTATAACTGAATTGGCAAAAGTGTAATAGGTTTATGACTTTTTGGACAATTTTCCCTAAGTGTGTGCATGTGGATTTTCTTTTACCATAAGCTAAATTAAAATTGAGCTATCTCATAACCCTCAAACCTAAATTATCGTGTTAATTTACCATTTTAGTTTACATAATCGAAAGGCTAAGGTTTTATTAGAAGAATGATTAGTGAAGTTGTGAAGATGATGAGTAAGGTATGATGTCGAGGAGCTAATGGTGGTGCTACCTATACATAGAGGTACTTAAGAATGCATTCATTTCATGGAAAATGAGTCAGAAATTAATTGCTTGTATCGCTAACAAAAATAAATGAATGGAAAATATTTTTCACCGCCCATGAAATAGTTAGGCAAAGATTGTAATCAACGATGAAAACATTTTCCGTTCACTAATTTTTCTCAAAAAATATAAACAATCATTTTTTCGAAAAATGTTTTCCCAATCTCTCATTTTCCTCGAAACACCTAAATCATTCGTAAAAAAGTATTATCTAACAAGTTCTTTCCCATGGATTGAAAACATCTTGCATGAGCACTTCAAAAGAGGGTGGTTGTATTAGAATTTGACTAGGGAGAATGAGGTAAGAAATTATGTAGTGGCAAATTTGCAATAAGTTGGCCCGTAGAATCGTAGATCTACTCTATGACTAAAGAGAGAAAGAAAGTCGATGGGTCAAGATTCAACATTAAGGGCCCATCGTAGCACAAATCAAGCGACCTTTTCTTTTTTTAAGCTAAATTAGAATTTGATGCAAATCATTGAATATAGTAAGTAAAAGTACAATAATTGAAACAGGAGGATTAAAAAAATAAAAAGGTGGATCAACCTTGGATCCTTGAGCCTGATGAGTGCAACTTGGAAAAAGGTGCTCACAAAACGATGCAAGCCCCCGCTATCCTTGAATTATATAATTTCAATAAAAGGACTATATTATCCTTCCTCATTACCTTGACTTGCTTGATTACCAATTAATCATAATCTACAACCAGACTAATTAATTATAATTATGAATAATGTCTATTTTGTAACTCACCTTAAAAAAAGTGATTAAAGGAAAGGGGAGGATAAAAACATGATTCTTTAAAACAATCTTGTATGCATGTGTCACGGGCCGAGAGTTTCCTTGGCCTCGGAACGACCCGTGGGCGCCTGGCGAGCGGAATTCGCCAAGCCAGCCTTTCTTCTTTAGCTGTTCCACGATCGATACGGTGAATGCTCCTTCGTGCGAGATCCTACCACGTCCAGCTTCGCTCGGGCGTCTGGTCCATCGAGTAAGACAACAGATCCATTTAGGTACGACAACTGGTTTCGGCCTGCCATGGCCTCGTCAGGAGAGCGGCATCAGCTCCCGACCAGTTTGTGCACGGGAGGCCTACCTCGTCTTCAGAGCTCCTAAGTAATGTAATCCTTCTATCCTAAAACTTCTAGCACCAATCGTCCTGACGCCACTCCCATGGACCAGTTGTGTTCTACCCTTCTGCCTCACACTCTTCACCAGATAACCCCAAGCGCCACTCACAAGGGTCACGAGTACGGAAGGATTCACGGACCGTGACACATGGATGCACAATTGAGATATTCATCTTGCATGATGTCATCACATTCAAGTAATTCTAGATAAGTCAAAATTGGTCAACAAAATTGGTCAACAAAAATTTATGGTAAACTCAGTAAATAGAGCATTTCTCCATTAATTACAATCAACGTGTTTCCCGTTCTTTATTGACCATCTTTTTTTATGCAAATCATTGAATATAGTAAGTAAAAGTACAATAATTGAAACAGAAGAATTAAAAAAAATAAAAAGATGGATCAACCTTGGATCCTTGAGCCTGATGAGTGCAACTTGGAAAAAGGTGCTCACAAAATGATGCGAGCCCTTGCTATCCTTGAATTATTAATTTCAATAAAAGGACTATATTGTCCTTCCTCATTGCCTTGACTTGATTACCAATTATAATCATAATCTATAACCAGACTAATTAATTATAATTATGGATAATATCTATTTTGTAACTCACCTTAAAAAAAGTGATTAAAGGAAAAGGGAGGAAAAAAACACGATTCTTTAAAACAATCTCGTATGCATGGATGCACAATCGAGATATTCATCTTGCACGATGTCATCACATTCAAGTAATTCTAGATATGTCAAAATCGGCCAACACAATTTATGACAAACTCAATAAATAGAGCATTTCTTCATTAACTACAATCAACATGTTTCCCGTTCTTTATTGACCATCTTTTGTGTGTGCTGTTGTCATATGATATAAGTACAATGTGAAAAAAACTTGTCGACACAGCAAGGAAGAAAGTATTTCATGCATGAGTTATATGAACACCTAAAGAAAATCTTTGTGAATTTAATTCTTGATTTGTGCTTCGATTAAGCAATTAATAAAGGTGCAATCCCCCACACAGATAAAAAAAGAGAAAGTACAAACGATTTTTGGAACCGAAAAAAAGAAGACAAAAACAAGAACAAATCATGTGGGTATTTGGACCGTCTCAATCGATTTTACGCTAGCAACTCGCTAATGGATTAAGTGAAGAGAAAAAGGGTTTTTAGGGTGTGGAAACAGAGAACTACCCGAAGGTAGAAGATACGCGTCATCTCGTGCGCCTTCCGGGCGTAGATAGAAGGAAATTTAGGAACGTGGAAAGCGTGACGATTGGGTGGACACGTGTGCATAAGTGGGACCCATTTCCTCTTGCCTTTGCTTTGGCTGGGCCTATAACATTGACAGAGGAGGTTTCGCACTCACTTATATCTAAGTGGGCCCCGCAAGCTCATAAATTACTTCATCTTTTACCCCCAAAGTCCAAAACGGCCGTCTTACCTTCTCTTCGTTCTTGGCTGCGAAATCGAATTGATCTAGTGCAAGCTTGTACGTCCAAGGGCAATATAATGGGAATTAGCTGGTGGAGTTTAACACTCTTTATTTATTAGTCACTTTTAACTAATGTCCGCACTCCAATTTTATGTTGAATCTGGGCTGCTATTACGCCCGAGGGACTGCTTGCATTCTAAACATATCTAAGGTTGCTAGTTTGATTAGTATGATGGATGAACAATTAATAAGGGACAGCAAAGCAATTTGACTTTAAGCATCAAGAAAAAAGAAAAAAAAAGGAAAATGAGATTGATTAATTTGTTATTATTTATGAATAGAGTGTGAATTGATCTAAAAGAAGATTTTCTAGTCTTTGTTTATTCCAAGATTCCTTAGATTGAATAATTGGTTATCCTTTATAAAAGAATATGAATGAAGTAGGAAAAGACATTATGGTCTTTGTTGATTCCAAGATTCCAACCATGTTATTAGGCTTTCGCAAGCCCCAAATAAATTGATCTAGACAAAGATTTTCTTGTCTTCATTTATTTCAAGATTCCAAGTTCTAGTCGTTGTCATGTTATTGAGCTTTCGGGAAGCACCATGATGAGGACAAATTGTATATCGACCCACTTAGGTACATATTGTTGAAAAATTTGTGTAAAATCACCAAGGGAATTAGTAAAGTGTCAAGAGAAATCGAGGATAATTAAGAGACGAATATCTTTTTTGTTAGTATTATTACTAACAAAAGCATACACCCACAAGTTGTGTGCGTGAAAAGTTGACATTTAAAAGTATAAAAACGTATTTGCATGAAATATTAGAATTATTATTTAAAAGAACGATTTTTTTAAAGAGAAAAATATTGTAATATTTTTTTTTAGGTTGTTTATTACACTAAAAAGATTCAAACTTTAAAAATCAACTATGTTAGAGATGAGATAAATTTATTAATCTACAGATTTATCCATTAATAGAATATCTCCAAAATAACTCATGAAGTATATATTTCGAAGAAAAAATTATGGTTCAGAAAAATAAGAGGTCTTTTTTACTTTATATAAATGATTTCTTTTTTCGTTTGCTTCCAAAGACATAATTGACTTGCCCACAGTGTAAACAATGCCCCCGTGATTGCAGCAAATTCTCCATTCACTTAATTGAGCCGCAGCCTCCATTTGTGACGAAATTCAAACAACTGGCAAAATGGGGATGTGATATGGGAATTTGCTGGTCTCCCTCCTCTCCTTCACCAATTTCTCCTCTAGACTCGAATTCATTGGATAGGACACATCGCAATTTGATTGAGATTCCACGTGGATGTCACGTGCGGACCCACAAGTTCAACAGTTGTAATTCATTTGATCCGTTTGACCTGAATATATAAGTCATTCTCTTTCCTTATCAAAAGAAGCATTTTTCCCGTTGTTGAGTATAATTAATTTTGGCATGTCTGGGACCTCTAAATCTGCTTCACCTCTGTGTCTCAAGCTTTTGAGTTACTCTCATCACTTATGAGAAAAAGTACAATTAATTTGAGCTCAAAGCTTACCTCCCTAAAATGGATTTGAAGGGGCATCTCCTAGTAAGGTGAGGGCAGTTTGTCGCTCTGGCCTACAATGACTCCTAGTTCTTTTCCCACCAAATCAAGCTGAAAAAACTTCAATTCATCTTCCTATTCACACCACATCCATGATATGAGATTGATGTTAGAATAATTGTGGGTGGACGAGTCATCACTACAAGATAAATAATCTTGCAAAGCACTATGGTAGTTTTTTTGATGTAAAATTAATTCCACGTGAACACGGATAATCTAGACACATGATTGGATTTGTATGTTGAATCGGAGTAGTTAAATTATGTGAGGCAACTTCTTTTGTTCTTTTTTGATTGGCTAATCCCAATCCCCAAGTCATCCTCGAATTAATAAAACACATTACCAATGAAGTGTGATTAGTTAGTGGAATTGAGGCTAGACACCTCAGTAGAGATATCTTTTCAACCCCCTTATTCAAGTCCAAACACGTGAGGCCAAATATTCAAAGTCATCGAAGAATGACCCCACGCCTTTATTGTACATAGAGATGGCAAAATGGGTCTTAGACCCATTATGATCCATTTAAATCATAAATGAGTTATGTATGGTATGGATCACTTATTTTAAAAAAAAAACTAGTCGAATAGGTTTAAAAATTGAAATTATAAGGCCTAGAATATTAAAAAAACTCGTTTTGAGTCTCAATACTGGAAAAATGAGAAAAATGTGAAATTATTCATTGTTGCTGTTGGTTCTGGGCGAACTTCTTGCTCCATCGCGGGGAGACGATGGAGGAAGGAGAAAAGAAAGAGAGAGGAGAACAGTAAAAAGAAAACAAAGTTGAAATTAGTGGGCCCATTTGGACACGTACTAATCAACTACTGGACTAGAGCATGAATATTTTCTCCGGAAGGAACAGCATCGCATCTCCTTTGTTCCAAAACCTGTAGCCATAAAAGTAGCAATTCTTTCTTTATTTTATTTTATTTTTTTTTTTCATTTTTATTTTTACTTATAAAGCATCAATTCAAAGGATAAAAAGCCCATTTAAGGCAAAGGCGGAGAAACGCAGATCAATTCTTCACAAGAAATGGCTGCCATTCGCTACAAGGAGCTCTTGGGTTGGTATGTAATCACTCTCAAGCTCCGAGAAACTATGGAATCTCGACTCCCCAAGAAATCAACCTATGGGAGCAAAATCGTCCCCGACTATGAGCCAAGGCCTTCCGAGTCCGAGTGGGTCATCTCCATTGAAGAGAAGCTCATGCAAGGTCGCCAGGAAAACATCCCAGGCTCGTGGGCAAAGCTCTCTATTTACCGGATCCCACGCCATCTCAAGCATGGCGAGGACAAGGCCTGGGTCCCCCAGATCGTCTCCCTTGGGCCGTACCACCACGGTGACGAGCACCTCCGCCATATGGAGCGGCACAAGTGGCGCTGCCTCCACCGCATTCTCGAGCGCTCCGGTCAGGGGATAGGCCTCTATCTAGACTCGGTGAAGAAGGTCGAGCGGAGAGCTCGCGCCTGCTACGAAGGAAGGATATCCATGAGCCGTAACGAATTCGTGGAGATGATGGTTCTCGATGGCTGCTTTGTGATCGAGATGTTCCAGGGATTCACCAAGGGATTCGGAAAACTTGGCTACGCTTTCAATGACCCAGTCTTCTCAATGCAAGCATCAATACTCCAAATCCAGCGGGACATGATCATGCTCGAGAATCAGATCCCGCTCTTCATACTCGACCGACTGCTTCGTCTCCAGTTCGGTGACCCCAATCAGAAGGAGCGCGTGGCCAAGCTGGCGCTCCGATTCTTCAGCCCTCTGATTGGGATCCCTTTGACTACGTTCTCTGGCACCACACCCAAATGGGTGACGCTCTACCCCCTTGACGAGGACCAACGCAAAAGATTCCAGTACTCTGACATCTATGACCGCTCGGAGTTGGACCTCTTTGACAAGAACTCCATCCAAAGATTGAAGTTCGACCCGTTATACGACCATGAAAATGTCCATTGCCTCGAAGTGGTCCGGAGAAGCCTCCTGCACTTGGACCTAAAGCGGCCCAAAACCGAGCAATGGTTGCAAATCCAGGCACGGCTCACTTTCTGCTTGAGCGAGCTCCGGGAAACCGGGATCCAGATAAGGCCGAGAAACTTCCGAAATTGGGGTGACATCCAGTTCAAGAACGGGATCCTCAAGATCCCACCCATTAAGATCCATGAAGGGACGAGGTCGCTCTTTCTTAACTTGATTGCCTTCGAGCAGTCTCAATTCAATTGTAGCCACTACGTCACCTCGTACGTAATCTTCATGAACAATTTGATCAACTCCCCAGAGGACATCTTGTACCTCCACGATTGCCGGATCATCCATCACTGCCTTGGGAGTGACGCCGAGGTGGCTGACCTCTTCCACCAGCTTTGCGGGGGGGTGGCCTTCGACCATATGGACAGTTATCTCTGGGACATAGCTAATGATGTGTCGAAGTACCATTGTGGATTATTTTCCTTTAATCAAGATACTATCACTTCCGGTACAATTTATGCTAAGGCAAAACTCATTCTTGCATTATTGTGGGGTATCTTGACCATCTTTCTCACCCGCAAGTGGAATGCCTGGGTAGCCATTCTCAAGAACAAGTATTTCGACAATCCTTGGTCAATTATTTCTGTAATTGCTGCTTTAGTTTTACTTGTGCTTAGTTTTATACAGGCCTTCTATGGAATCTATGCCTACTATAGGCCGCGTTCTTGATTTCTCATGCAATGTTAATCGTCCGATGTCAAACTGGATTAATCAAATGATGTGGTGCAATATCTTTTGTTTTTTCTTTCATTCTTATTTTTATTTTTATTTTTGCTACTCCCAATCCTCAGGTCAACCCTGTATAAAGGACTACCATTTCCTCTTCTCGCAATTAAAGAATCTTAAGAGATTCAAACCTCTGACCCAAAATTGAGAAGAAACAATAATAACATCAACCTCAACTTTTATTTTCTTTTTCCTTCTTATAAAAAAGGCCTCAACTTTCCCATTTTGTGGTAAATAATAATTAAGAAATTGACTATTAGATCAGTCGAAAAACTAACTTCCTTCATTCGTGTGAACATACTATTGATTTTATACTCAATTTATATCTCAATTGATGCTGATGAGTGATTGGCGATTCAAGGCACATAGATGGCGAAATTATTTTAAAAGGAGTTAATAACAACACTTAATAGATTCAACACAATTTATTATTCTTTAATTCGTAGAGGTGGTCCATACGAGCTACTTTGCCTAATTGATGATACTGACTTAAAAGTAATCAATAAAGATCAATGATACATATGAAGCTCTTTTTGAATTTAGGAAAATGTGGCCTTTCTAGAAGTCATTTTTCCAGAAAATAATAATAGAAACCATTTTCCAGAAAAATAATAATATTGTCCGGTGTTTAGCTAAAAAACTTGAAAGTGAACTAGAAGTTTGTTTTTATCATTTGATATGAAAAATCCGATTTGACTTTTCTCCATATGGTCCTTTTAATAGATTTTTTTTTTCTTTTTTTTTTTTTAAATAAAATTTTATTTATTTTCTTTTTTTTTCCTACTTTTTATTTTTTTTCTTTACGACCTTCTTCTTCTTCTTCTTCTTCTTTGGTCAGTTATTGGTCACAGCAATAGCCAACGATTGGCCAAAGATGAACTCGAGCTTGAGCTCATTGCTTGGCAAACTAGCAAGCCAGAGGCTCACACTCACCGATCGGCAAGCCAAAGGCTTATGGTCATCGAGCTCATGAAGCTTGCTGATTTGGCTATCGGCAAACTCAAGGCCTCAAGCCTCACTAGACTGATGAGCCAAAGGCTCAAGCTTGCCCAAGGCCAACAACCTCGAGGCTCGCTTGTGGTTGATCCTCGGCTGGCAATGGCCAAGAAAGAATGAAAATTTAAAAAAAGAAAAAAAAGAATGAAAGGAAAAAAAAGAAAAAGAGAGAATATAAAATTCGAATTTTTTAAAAAAAGAAAAAAAAAAGAAATGGAGGCTAGCCAAAGTATGAGATAAAAGAAAATAAGTGAAGAAAATGCTTTCCTCTGCTTGAAAAGTAAAAATCTTTTACTTTATTTTAGAAGACTTTTTTTTTCATTGATGAAAAATGTTGATCATTGATGTTGGAAAAATCTCCTCTTTTGTCCAATTTCCTTATAAAGCAGCAATTCAATGACTGAAATGCAAGAACGGCAAAGGCAGAGAAACACAGAAAAATTCTTCACCAAAAATAGTTGCTGTTTGCAACAAAGAGCTCTTGAGTTGGTATTTAATCACTATCAAGCTCAGAGAAACTGTGGAATCTAAACTCCCCAAGAAATCAACCTCCAGTGCATCCACAGAATTAATAGATCACCACCACCACCACCAAACAGCCTCAGGACCACCCGGTTCACAATCTATAGTGAAAACCACTTGAGGCTCTCTGGATCGCAGTCAAGAACAACTCGGGCGAAAACGTCTCCAATGATGAGCTGAGGCCGCCTGAGTCTGAATGGGTCATTTCCATCGGATCCTGCACCATCTCAAGGATGGTGAGGACAAGGCCTACATCACCCCGATTGTCTCCCTCGGCCGGTACCACCATAGTAAGAAGTGCCTCTGCCAGAAGGACCGGCATAAGTGGTGCTGCCCCCACCACATCCGCAGGCGCACTGGTCGTGAGATAAGCCTCTATCTAGACTCAGTGAAGGAGTCAAGGAAAGAGCTTGCGCTTGTTACGAGGGGGACGATATCCATTGAGCAGCAATGAGCTCTTGGAGATGATGATTCTTGATGGGCGCTTTGTGATTGAGCAATTCCAAGGAGTCGCCGAGGGGTTCAAGGGACTTGGCTATCCTCACATTGACCCTATCTTCTCGATGCAGGAATCCATATACACACGATCGAGCGGGACATGATCATGCTCGAGAGTCAGATCCCGTTTTCATACTTGACCAGGTTCTAAGCCTCCAGCTCGGCAACCCCAACCAGAAGAGGCTCGTGGCTAAGCTGGCACTCCAGTCCTTCAATCCTCTAATGCCGATGGATGAGCCTTTGACCAAGCTTTAGCTGCAATAGGCTGGAGTCTCTCAGCTACGCCAGCCCCTTTGACCCGTTATCAGACCAGGGCAAGTTCCATTGCCTCAAAGAGTTTTGGCAGAGCCTCCTCCGCTTGGGCCAAAACCAGAGCCAAGGGCGAGGATCAAAGTGACGGTCGTCTCCAACCGGGTCACCAACAAGAGGCAGCAGCAGCTCATTTACTGTGTGATAGAGCTTCGGTATGCTGTGATCAAATTCAGAAAGAGGAAGATGGACAGGTTCTGGGACGACATTCAGTTCAAGGACGGGATCCTCCAGATCCCACGGCTTCTGATCCACGATGGGACGAGGTCACTCTGCCTCAACTCGATAGCCTTTGAACATTCTCACTTCGATTGCAGCAACGACATCACCTCATACATAATCTTCATGGACAACTCGATCAACTTCCCCGAGGATGTTGATTAAATAGATTTGTTCTCCCAATTCCTAAAAGCCATGTGCCATTAGAACAAACCTCAAAGCCTCCTAACAACTCCGCAAGCATCTTTAAAGCAGCTTTCTGGTAACCCCTCCCATCTTAAATAAGAACAAATCATGGCTGACGGTATATGTACTGCGAACCCATGAAAGGCAAGCAAGAGAGGGACTCTGAGCTGGCCAAGGCTGACGCTTTTATTGTCTACCCGAAAGCAAAAACAATCTTGGCTTCCAGCAGAAGGTCGTCAACTAAAATCATGAGGAGTTCGAAGCTAATTCATGTTCCAACAGTACATCCTCTCGTAAATTGAATGGGCAAGGGAGAGTTAATAAAGGACGAGAGGAGATATACACAAAATAGGGTAATCAAAAGGGAACTAAGAACTTCAGCTATATTAAAATGACAGCATTTTAGAGGAAAAGAAAATGCCATGTCTAAAGAACAAATTGGGACTACCCCTTATTAAAGCTAAGACAGAAAAATTACAATTAATACACTCCTCTCGAGAAGTTTCCATGATGGTTTTTGTAGGCTTTCTAAAAGATCTTTAAGATAGGTGGAGTGTCAGGCAACATGCCAAAATAGTTTCTGAGCCAATCTTTTGCTGTGAGAAAGCTCCATCAGCTGGCATGACACCAGGGATAAGACAACCCTACTCGAGAACTACTCTCTTTCCATCATAGCGCCGATAAAAAGGAAAGTAGAGTCAAAAGGCAAAATTAGTATACAAAGCAAAAAATTGGAGAAGCAGACATGCAGAGGAAAAAAGAAAAGAAAAAAAGGTTCAGCATACCCATTTACCGAAAGAAGTTGGGACATATTTGTACTTGACCATAAGCATTATCTGTCTCCTCATTGTAAGTGTAAGCAACATGACCCAGTAGAAAGGAGTACTGGCCAGGAGACAGGTACATCAGCCACGCTGAAGAAGATCATTACGAAAGCAATCTCAAATGCCCATGTGATTTGTAACCTTCCATTGCAAGACAAGAAGAACGTGTTCAATAAGTAACCATCCAATCTAAGCAGGAAGTCATTTTTTATATCCAAAAGATCTCATAGGAACCAATGTAATCAGTGGATTGAAATTCGAATCTTCAAAAGCATAAGCATTTGACCCTTCTGTATGAAGATCTCGATTTAGTGCGAGACATTGATTGGTTTTGAATCAATTAAATGACAAGAATATTGTCAGTCAAAGATTGTTTAAGAAAAAGGCTATACATCTGAAAGGACGTAAAAGAAGTAAACATCACAGGGAGAGTCTGAGCTTCTCAATTCACTGCCATTAACTTTAAGTTATCAGTTTCAATCGCCCCGCATGAATAAACTCACGCGTCTACGTGTAAATGGAAAGAAAGATCATATAGAGAAGCAAATCAAGAATGCTGTTACAGTAAAATCATATCAAAAAGGCATTTTTACATCACATAAAATCAGTCTCAAGTCAAGAACAAGCGACTGCTTTGCAATAACAAAATGCAAACACGAAACTGAGACAACATGATGCTTCCACACCATTCAACTTCTTCAGTCGCTAGATTTTGGATCTAGTCAGGAGACCTCGGGCGCTTCTTTTTCACCCAAAGCCCAGCTAAAAGCATCACGTTCTTAAAACTTAATAAACACCAATTTCACCGGTCTCTCACAAATTCCAAATTATTCCACGTCCTCCAAGAAATCCAAGTTGAAGGCTAAAATCATCATGCCAATTGAATCCTTCCACTTGAAGTCAGAATACCCAGAAATCTTTCTCCTCCAAAATGCAGCAGATAAATTCCACCAAATCCAATCGATAGGAAATCGGAATGACCAATGCCAAAGCCCCACACCACACCTCCCCCTCCCAAATCAACTCCCACTGAGAAAATACTAGGATCAGTCTTCAATTGAAAAGCACGACAAAACACTACCTAAACGTTAAAAACACAAATTTTACCAATCTCTCACAAATTCAATCTATTCCGTCTGCCTCCCAATTTATTCAAACTTGAAGGTACAAATCGTC
Organism: Eucalyptus sp. ANBG9806169; assembly: GCA_014182395.1. Classification (NCBI taxonomy): domain Eukaryota; kingdom Viridiplantae; phylum Streptophyta; class Magnoliopsida; order Myrtales; family Myrtaceae; genus Eucalyptus; species Eucalyptus sp. ANBG9806169. Next base: position 11,855,585 of record CM024581.1, on the reverse strand, counting down.
AACTCCAACGAGTCTTTCCACTCTCAAAATACCTCTAACTCAGAAAACCGGGAACACAAATTCGATCTTTCACCCCAGAAATGACGCAGATCAAATCCACCAAATCCAATTGATAGCTAAATGCAATTACCAATCGAAAATAATAATACGAACCGATCCCAACCGTAAACCTACCAACACTTGAACTCGGGGAGGCGGCGGACGAAGGGCCTGAACTCGTCGGCGCCTCGGGTCCTTCGGCGAGTTCCTAGAGCTCCGGTTCGACCGGAGGGTAGAGGAGGAAGCCGATGAGCAGGTTCAGCATGTAGATGCCCAGCGCGGACGTCACGATGTAGAACGCCTTCACGAAGGAAGCCCCCCGGACGAGGTATGCGCAGGCCACCGCCAGCGTCGCGACACGCGCGGCACCGACATGTCCAGCAGGTGCTGGTACCGCTGAGAGACGGCGCACGTCCACCGCGATGCGGCGGAGGGCGTTAGTGGCGACTGGAATGATTAATTGATGGGCTCGGGCCGGACCCTTAGAGATCGGGCCTAAGTTCTGCGTACAGAATACTCCGGTTGGGCTTTATGACTAATTAGCCTTCTCCAATTAATCCAAAAGTGCCTTTCGTGTACATGTGGCTCAACTTGGGCTTGGACGAGCCCATGGGTCGCGAGCCTCATAATTAAGTCTAGTGGCAATTTTTAGATAATTCCCTATAAAATCCATATTGCCACACCCGCCAGATTTGGGAGAATCGGAACGAGCTATTGCACCTCCCTTACTTTTTTTTTTGTCAGTCCTACTCTATTCCTATTCTACACTCACTCTCAGGCTTTTGCCCCGTCTCTTGCAGGGTGTGGGAGTCGAAACCCACTCTTGAAATTTACGCGTCCTCACCCCACCCCCCCTGAGAATGTGAGGATTTGAACCCCTCACATCCCCCTTCCATGTTGGAAGGGTGGCCACTGGGCGAATCCCCCGGTGATTGCACCTCCCTTACTTATAAAGCTTAAAATGCTATCTTGTCGCTCGTCAACCTCCTTCAACCATGACTTGGAAGAATTGTGACACTGAAGGGTTACGATCAGCTTCTATTTTCCTCTCTATTCAAATTTTCAATTTTCTTCATTTTTAAATTTGTTTGCAATGTATATATATCGATTTCACCATCGATAGCCATTACAATCAATTGAGGGTGATTTTTAAATCAACTTTAAAAATCAAGATGAAACCTTGAGGAGTTGATCTTCAAAATCGCGGCTCACCTTGATCTTCCCAAGGAGTGATAGTTGCAACTTGAAATATGAAAATTTTACCTTATTTGGAGGGTATGTTTGTAAAATGCACCGAAAAGAAAAAAAAAGAAATAAATTGAAAAGAGGAGAAAGAAAAAAGAAAAAAAGTTTGGAGGGGATTCCCTTCTGCTCCAGCAGTGGCGCCAGAAAATGGGTTATAATTTATATCACTCTTTGAATCAACTATTCCTGCCTCTTCAGCGCCCACGCTCATCCTCCAAAGCTCGTCAATCGACTGTATCTTTATGTCCATCCGGCGTTGTCGGCGACTCTTCCCTAGCGTCTATCGCCGAACAGAAACGCGGGCCCACCACTTGCTGCCGTCGTGGATTGCGCCAGTGAGTTCTATAACTAGAAGACGTCTATTTTCGCAAATTGTGTGATGCGCAGCTGATTGGGTTTGCGTCGGCTATAATTGGAAAATCCCTTCAACGGTCTGAATTTTACATAAGCATCAAACCTTTATAAATTCTGAAACTGAATTGTTGGAAAAAGAGATTACATATTGGAGGAAAAACACGTCGCAATGTTTATTATAACCAGAAAATAATCATTTCAAGAAAGCAATGACAAATTTAATAGCGACCAAACCAATGTATAATCTTTACGAAGAAAGGTGTTGAATTACGATCCAAATGCGGACTTACTTGATTGTAACAAAATCCCAATTGCTAGGTAGTCAATCGAGAGTCTCGAAGTCAACAATAAACTTGTATATTGATGTCTTGGTAGTCGATCAACAACTATGAATCGATAACTTCTCCAAATAATCGGCAATTTCAATACAAGAGATGAAGTATGACTAACTAGATCTCCTTAAGGTAATTAGTTCCTCACAAACTATGCATCCCAAAATGCAACATCTCGAACTCATTTGTATCAGCACTATATGGACAGGAATCCGTCGAACACTTTTTGAAACTAGCACACTTAGAGGATTATTTCATAAAAGAAATTCAAGAGACATTCTAAGAGTACTTCGAGCATTATTTATTTTTTGTGATTTTGAAGTAAGGAGACATGTCATTTATATAGACGAGGGAAATGATATAAAAAAACTGAAAAAAAAAAAATGATCTCAAGAGTCATATCGGTTATACTCACATTAGTTGAGTCATTAACCCTTAATAAGAATAATATTAATTTCAGAAAATGCAACATAACAAAAAGTGTTAGTTAAGGGGACACCTCACTAATGTTGAGCATTAAAAAACTTATAATTACAACAATTATTATAACAATCCCCACATTAATGGCTCAATAGGATAGTTTTTACTCGAAGAATTTCACGTGTGCATGGGAAATAAAACTGCACCAAGATAAATAGCTTTTGCTTTGAACATTCTTTAGTGAAAGCCTATCGGACTTACTTAACTAGTCGATAGACTAAGCCTTGAATCACCAATTGTTGGTATAAGCCCAAATAATAAACCTCACACATGGTACCTACAAATCAAGATTGGTTCTCAGTTATGTTCATTCTTTCAGCCTTGAACCTCTTAAGATTCATGTGTATTTTAGAAAATCTAGTATTTAGAGATTTTCATAGAGTTGACCAGCTCTGCTCATATAAGTTCATTCCTATGAAAGGTATCTTATCATACCTCACTAGGATGTTGAATTCCAAGTTATATGAATCATTAAACGCATAGCGTACTCTTAAAACTCTATAGATAGCATTATTGCATCATGGGAATAGGAGATGGTGCTCATACTAGAATTTCCAAAATTTGCGTCGTCCAATTGATCTAGTTTGTGGGATCTCCAATTGCATTATTTTGCACCAGCTTAGATACTTTATACCTACAAGAACTGTCGTGACTAATACATAAGAGTTGGCGTTGACTGCTGTGCCCTATCCAGAGCAATTAAAGATAGAGTTTTGCAATGAGGATCCCTGAAATTTGTGTAGGTTATAGGATACCAAAGGGAAGGAAAGTTATTCTGTGGCTCCAATATCTCCGCACAAACCCGAAAAATTTTGTGCAGGTGGACTATAAGGCTCGATGTCAGTAATGTTTACGGACAAAGCATTCATTTTCCTTTTTCCTTAATTTGTTCTCTTTCGAGCAAACCTATGTAATACTTGGTCATATTCTTCAGGGATCTGCAAAGCCGTAGGCATACCAAGTGTCTGGCGGGGAATCGAGAATTTGCGCAGGAAACATGCTTGCGAGGATGCAACTGGCGATTCTACTGCATCATTTATCAGTGGGATACAAGTAAGAAGAAACGTGAAGCTTTTACTCCTTGAATTTAGAGAAATTCCAGTTCATTGAACCATAAAATTCACAACAATGTTTGGCAATGGAATTTTCAGGTGGGAATTGCTCAACCCAGATGCGGATTTTTTCTATCTTCCCCACCGTGCACCGGCTGATAAAGTTGAAGTTAGTTTCAGCAAGTTATGAGGATTGATCCTGACGACAACTTGAAAACTGCACAAGGCTGGAAGAATTGAGTCATATTGGTCTCATCATATGTATGCTTTTTATTTTATTTGCTTCAACCAAAATATCAAGGAAAAATAAATTTGAGAATTTAACTTTCAATTCTTTTTTTTTTTGGTCGAAATTGCTTCTCCTTTTCATTTACTTAGTTAAGTTCGGGGCGAATACAAATTGTGCATCAGCACTTAGTAAATCAAGTAATCCTATCGGAGGGTAGTTTACCCAATTTAGAGGGAGGGAGCGTTGCCATTGGGCCCGTTCAAGCCGCCGGCGGGCCGGTTCGCTCTCTGTTACAATGGGCCACGGTCAGGCCCGGAATTCTTCTTTTTGCTCACGATTCGGTCCACCAGCCCAGCAATCTCCCGCAGTTTGGTTGAGCTTCTCCCCGAACCGCTCGCACGAGTGACAATGAATCGAAAGTACTTCGAAGACTTCGAGCGATCTATGAGAGAGGAAATCTAGGGTTTCCATGAGAGCGAGGGCTTCCGCTTGTTCTGCTGAGGAAGCTGCTATCGTCTTCGCGAAGCCGTCCACCAGGCAGCCTCGGGAGTCACGGCAGATGCAGGAAATGTCGTTTCTATTCTCAGTTCCATCTCTGTTCTTGCCAAAATCTGGAGGCTGTCAGCTCAATCGGGTCTCGATATTTCCATGAGGCTCCAGATCTGGTAAAAATCCTTCATTCTCGACAGATTGGTCTCCGTTAGCGTTGCTATTTTCATACCCCTCAAATTGGGGTCCGAGATTGGGAATCTTGCGATATTGACCCTCCTTTGCTCGTTCTTCCAGATTTTTGTCACTAGCCGAGACTTTGGTTGAGGACCCTGCCCAGCCTTCCGCAGTCACTGAATTTCTTCGATTCTGGTGCTGTGATCTTTCAACGGCCGAAGGCGGAACTTGTAGTGCTTCCCTATCAAAGTTGTCATTGGAGGAGCCCCTGTGGTCATTTTCATGTCGGTCCTCTCTGTTCTCGGCCATGTTGTGCCTCTCCAGGTTTGATTTTCCCATTCCATCCCCCACAAAAGAAGCATCTATGTTTATTCTCAATGTGTTGATGGGCGGCGGTTTCCAAATATGTTTTTGAGAAGTAGTGGTTGTTGCTGCAGCTTGCTTTCTGTTGCAAATCTTATAGTTCTCATGGATAGCGATTGCAGTGGAGAGTGTTTGATGCGAAGACAAGGGATAGTGTTCAAAGATATGCCGGTTTTGGGCTTTCCAAATGCACCACATGATCGTGGCAATTAAGTTGAGATCTCGATCACTACTTGGATCTTTGCTTATCAAGTATATCCATTCATCCACTCTTGTTAACCCAATTCTGGAAATCTAAATATGCAGGGGACTGGCGCACCATACTTGAATGGTCCATGGGCATAGCAAAAGCGCATGTTCGGTAGTCTCAGCTTCTTGCTGACAAATTGGGCATAACGGATCAGGTGCAACTCTCCTTCTATATAGGTTTTCCACTATAGGGATTGCATTCTGGCACACGTTCCAGAGAAATTGCTTAACTCTAGGCAGAGTATTTGCTTTCTAGATTAAGTTCCATAAGTCTGGCTTTGTCTGATACGAGGAGGATGTTGATGTGTTAATTGTTGATGCTGATTGCTTTCTGTTATGTATGTATCCACTTTTTACCGAGTAGTCCCCTGATTTGTTACTCATCCAAACTCGCTTGTCTGCTGTGGAGGGTAGTCCAATAGGGATTTGTAGGATTTCTGAGACTATGTAATCATCGAACATCTTCCGCAATAAGGCCTCATTCCATTTCCCTTCTAGTTGGTCCATTAGAGCCCCCACTGCTTGAGGTTCATTTCTTGTCGCTGACCCCCCGATTATGCCACTTTTTAACCATTGGTCACCTCTAATTGAAATTGACTGTCCGTTGCCTACAGCCTGTTGACACCTAAATTTTGACGGCCCATTTAGAAAATTAGGGGTTAATTTTATTAATTGCATAGCGTATAGATTTAGGTTGCATTTTTTTTTATTTATTTGCATTTTTTTTGCTTTCTATTGAATCAGTAGCGGATGGGTTCAAATTAGTTGGCCAAATTTTTTTAAATGATCATAAATTATCTTTAAATTTTCCGGGATAGGGCAAGTGAAAAAAAAACGAATATTACGAAATATTGCGATTTGGCTTTTTAGGATTTGGAATTAATGAGTAATCTTATCAAAAATCTTGGGTCGTTATCAATAGGTGCAAAATTTGTGAAAAGATTTGCGAAGATTGATTCGAGGAAAATTTTGAAAATTCAATTCCTCTCCCTATAAAAGGCCATGTGTACGAGAGGTTAAGGGGGAATTTCCCTATAAAAGGCCAAGATAAATAGTTTTTACTCGAAGAATTTCACGTGGCTTTTCTTTGGAATCAAAGAAAAAAAAAACACAAGGGAAAAAGGGGAAGGTTTTGGTTTCTTTGACCGAAAAAAAAAAGAAGAAAAAAAGGTGAGGAGAGAGGGAGGTCTTCGTGGGTTTTGGAAAGAGAAGAAAAAGTAAAAAGTGAAAAAAGGCAGCAGCAGCAGAGAGAGAAGGATGGGGGCGCCACTGTTCATCGTCTCTCCCGAAGGCCCCCGTCCGAGTGCCTCGCACCAACGACAATCTTCCCGGCTCGCCCCGCCACGCCGCCCGGAGATCTAGCCACGAACCGCCGCGCAGCCGACGATCCAGTGACCCGCAGCTCGCGCCCACGTCGCTCGCCCGCCGCCCGAGCCGTCCGCCTCAGCCACCACGACCTGCAACTCGCGCGCCCGACGTCCGCAAATCCGAGCCAATCGCTTGTCGGCAGCCTCCCGAGATCCGCCCAAAGAGCCTAAATCGGTCGCCGCCCGGCAGCCCAAATCGGTCGCCGTGCCTCCTCCCGCGTCCGACGCGACCCTCGCACCGAAGCCCGCGCCGAACGCACCCGACCGCCCAGATCCGCCCCGCCGCTTGCTCCGGCCATGAGCCCTTCCGCCTGAAATCTCGTCGCGCGCGCCGCAACTATCGGCCCCGACGACCCGCGCCCGGAAGTCCCGGCCGCGCCGATCCACCGTCGTTGCTTCGCGCCCCTGCCTTCGCGCTGCTCGGATCCGGCGCTCGCTGCCACCGCTCCGACCCGCGGGATCCGGTGCCGATCGAAGCTCCCTTCAGCCCGCATCGCTACCGTCCAAGCACCGCCGCCGCGCTCATCGCCGACCCGCCGCCGTCGGCCCACCTTCGCCGGACCGATCGATGCCCCGCTTTGGAGACCCACGAACACAAGCCGTGTGTGGGTAGTAAAAAAAAAAAAAAAAGAGGAAGAGGGTAATTAGGTAGTTTTTTTATTATCCTTTTACTTTTATTTTTTTACTTTCTTTATAGTTTTGTTTATTTTATTCTTTCTATTTATTAGGTTATGTTTTTGGTTATGTTATTTGATAGTCTTTTTAGTTTAGGAATTTAAATTGTGATAATGGATGCAATATTCGTAAAATCTTTTAGGCATTATCCTTAAGGTGTTGCCCAAAATTATGTAATTATTAATTTGGTCCGTAAGACGTCGGATCATTTTTTTGATTATACTAATTTTTGGGCATTTTGATGATATTTAAATTGCTAAATCATTATAGTTATTAATTTGATCCGTAAGATTTCGGATTAGATTTTTAATTATTTTGATTTCTTGTCGATGTTTAGGGTTAAAAATAATCGTTAATTTGACCCGTGAGACAACGGGTTATCTTTTCGTTTATTTTAATCCTCTATCTGTTTGAATATATTGCTTGTTAGATTTTATATTTGTTTTAGTAAATCACTAAGAAAAATAAAAATAAAAAACATTTGGATTAGGATTTCATTTGGTTTTAGAATTTTTCTTATTAGTTTGCATATCTAGAATAGGGATTTTATTTCGAATTTAAAAATATAAAAAATGCATTCATTTAGGTTGTCAGTTTTGATTCGAATTGCACGTTTAATTATGTGTTAGTTTTAATTTCGAATTTCATAAAGAAAAGAAAAAAATCATTGTGCATATTAGGTTAGAATTGCATGTTTCATCTTTAATTTAAATCATCTTTTTTAGATAATTTGCATTTTAGATTAGGATAATGTTTCAATTTAAATTAGGATTTAATATGATCTAATCCTTAGTTTAAATTAGATAGAATTTTAATCTAGCTAGATCATTTTTTGCATTCGAATTTCATGAAAAATACAAAAAAAAATTGTCTTAGAGTAGATTCATTCAATTTTTAAGATAGATTGCATTTTTTAAAAAATAGGAACATCAAATGCACGTCATTTAGTTTATTTAAGTTCATTTAATTAGAACTTTCATGTCATTAGATTAAGCCATTTAATAAATGTCACGTGACATATAGCTTGCATATTAAATTGCATGAAGCATGTCATTTTAGTTTAAATAATTTAGTATGTCATTGCATCACATTGCATGTCATTATAATTAGATCATTTAGATTGCATTTAATTATTGCATTTCTTCATGTCATATAGTTTTAGGTCATGTCGTCATTTCATGTTTGAATAGTAATAATGCATTGCATAAGTCATGATTTTTAAAGCGGAAACAAAAAAAATTGATTGCTTGTTAATTAGGAATCATATCTATGATTGTTGATGTGAATTCTAAGTTAACATTGCAGATGCTTTCGTTGCTTTAAGGTATGCCTTTTGCATTATTTAATTGCTTTCTTGATGTGTTAAATTGGTGGTATGCGCACATGTATGATCACCTCACATGTTAGGAAGCTCAATTAAAATCAAATCAAGCTGCCTGCAAAACATTTTTAAAATTGAAAAGAAATGGTACCGAAAGGGCACTAGGGTAGTCTAGTGTAACCAAGTCCCCGTACCCAAAATCTCTGGTTCGTAGAAGTAAGATAATCCTCCCGTTATTTTACTTAGGTGTCTAATCGACCTACCCTAAACCGATTAGTGGCGACTCATAGATAATGATCTTTTGCATGTTAAATCCTAAGTCGCGATTTGGTATGGGCTTGGGAGAGCCCGAGCTAAGCTTAAAGGCTTAGTAGTCCATCAACCTAGTTTTAGGTGGCTTTTGGCAAACCCCGAAAAATCGGGTCGTGACACAGCCCACATCACTTTAGGAGCTATCGAATCTCTTCCCAAGATGATGCTTTGCCATCCCCAAGAGGGTCTACAACCTTTCCCAGCTTTCCAGAAATCACCTTGTGGGTAGTATAGGCCCTTCATTAGTTGACTTAGAAGTGAATTTGGCTGCTGAGTCATACGCCAAGCTTGCTTGCCTAACATTGCCCTATTAAATTCTAACATATCTTTAAAGCTGAGCCCTCCTTCCTCCTTTCTGAGTTTTAAATTTTCCCATTTCTTCCAATGAATTCCAGCAGCTTTGTGGCCATTTCGCCACCAAAAATTTGCAATTTTCTTCTCAATGGCTTTACAGATGGACACAGGGAGTTTGAAAACAGACATAGCATAGTGTGGGATGGCCTACACAACTGATTTAATCAAAATTTCTTTCCCGGATTTAGACAGCAAGTTATCCTTCCAGCTTTCTAACTTCGTGCTGACTTTTGCAAGAATCCATGCAAATATATCTTTTTTCGATCCTCCCCAATCCGATGGAATCCCTAAATACTTTCCTGTTTTCTCTATTTCTTGAACTCTCAGCATCTCAGCCATGTTTCTTCTCAGAGTCATAGGGCAACTTTTACTAAAATGGATGCCAGATTTGTTGAGATTAATGGCCTGTCCTGAGGCAAAACAGTATTGGTGTAGGATAGCTGTCAAATTCTGACATTCTACAACAGTGCCATGTAGGAAGAATACCGAATCATCCGCAAATAGCAAGTGTGACAAGTTTGGACAGCAGCTGTTTAATTTAATACCCCGTATAGTTCCATCTCTCACGGCTTGTTTCATAAGGTAGGATAACACATTAGCCACTAGAATGAAGATATATGGGGAGATTGGATCACCTTGTCGTAGTCCTCTGGAAGGTTTGAAGAAAGGTTGGGATTCACCATTAAAGTTTATGCTGAAAGACACCGTAGAAACACATTGCATCACCCATTTTATCCATTGTGCACTAAATCCCATCTTCGTCAAGCAATCTTGCAGAAAGTCCCATTCTATTCGATCGTATGCTTTTTGCATATCAAGTTTAAGGATTGCCTGAAACTTCCTCTTTCTCTCTCGAGTTCTCAGCTTGTGTAGCACCTCTTGAACAATCAAGATATTATCTTGAATTTTTCTTCCTCCCACAAAGGCACTTTGCTCTTCAGCTATGAGGGTAGGAAGTAAGGGTTTTAGTCTATTAGTCATTACTTTGGAAATGATTTTGTAGATGAAATTACATAGACTAATAGGACGGAATTGTTCAAGCTTTTCGGGGTTTTGGACTTTGGGAATAAGGGTGATGTGGGTTCTGTTTAGGTCTGGGTTTAGCTGTCCTGTTTCAAAAAATTTCTGGACTTCATTGAAAATCCCCTGTCTAAGATCTGGCCAATGTTTTTTGTAAAATAGCCCATTTAGGCCATCCGGTCCTGGAGCCTTGTTAGCTCCTAATTGTTGCATTGCCTCTGTCACCTCCTCAATTGTAACAGCTTTTACCAGACTTTGATTCATTCTTTCATCCACTAATTTTGGTATTTGTTGGATGACAGGCTGAAAGTCGCGCTCCCCCACAGACAAGTAGAGGTTCTTGAAGAAGGCTTCTGTCATCTCCTTCAATGGCTGATCTCCTTACACCCATTCATCAGTTGCATTTTTTAATAAGGTGATCATGTTTCTATTTCTTCTCTAGATGGTTGTTGCATGGAAAAATTTTGTATTTCTGTCGCCCCATGTTAACTAGTTGATTCTTGATCGCATCCCCCAAAACATCTCCTCTCGTTGCCAAAGTTTTTCTATTTCCTACTTAATCCCCTTTGCTGTCATAGTTTCGTTTTGTGCATCCATTTCGTTTGTCAGCTTTTGTAGTACATTTTTCAGCTCATCTATTCTCTGTTTGGCATTATAAAAGCTTCTACTGCTCCACTTTGCTAGTTGTGTAGCCACCATCTGCAACTTTTGCACTATGTTCAATCCTTGAAGTTCCCCTGCAGCCTATGCCTTTTTGACTATGTCTTTACTTTCCTCATTTTCTGCCCAGAAGGCTTCATATCGAAAGACCTTCCTATGCTTAGCGTTTTGCGCCTGTAGGGAAATGATAATAGGGCTGTGATCCGACCCTATCGCTGGTGGTGCAATACATTCTGCATTAGGATGAGATATCCTCCAATCAAAAGTACATAGTCCCCTATCTAGTCTCTCTTTGACAAGTTGATTTCCTGTTCGGTTATTTGTCCAGGTGAATGTGCAGCCTTTGGATTCCAAATCCATTAAAGAGCACTTGCCAATAAAATCCCTGAAGGCTGTTAGTCGATAGTTTTCTGCTCGTTTGCTGCCTACTTTCTCCCAGTGGTTCAAAATTTCGTTGAAATCCCCAACGCAAAGCCATGGTAAGTGATAGCTTCTACTTGCTCTATACATATCCTCCCATAGTTGTACTCTTTCGCTGAATATATAAGGGGCATGTATGAAAGTGATCTGCATTCGCTTTCTGTTTTCCACTACTTGACAATGAGCACTTATATAGTTCTTTGAGAATGATTGGATTGATAGCACTACCTGTTCATTCCAAAAAATAGCCATACCCCCTGCTATTCCTTATGGGTTTACTACAAAACAGTTCTGAAACTTTAACCTCCTCCTCAGCTGTTGAACCTTTTGCTCCCGATTTTTTGTCTCCATTAAAAAAACGATATTGGGCCTTTCTTGAGTCACTAAGACTCGCAAAGCCTGAATTGTCAGGGGTGTGCCCAACCCCTGACAATTCCAACTTACTATTTTCATGGCTCTTTCGGTGGCTTATTAGGGCCAACCACCAAAGCCCACTTACTTGACTTTTCTGCTACTGCAATCGGTGTCTCTATCAGCTGAGTACAGTCAAACTCTTGTGTTTTCGAACTTTTCGCTCCATAAGGACAGAAACGCTTTCCTTTCTTAGCTGAGTTGTGCTTAGTACCTTTGGGCTTTCTTCTGAGCTTCCCTTCTTCCCCTGTTTCTGCTTCTAGCATATCTACTTCTGCCTCCTTTTTCTGTTCTTTGTAGAGGACCATCATTGATTCTTCATCTATACATGAGCTCCCTCTCTTCTGTGGGCTTTTTTCTCCCATAAGTGGTAGTGCTAATTGTTGTATAGATGTCTGAATATCTGTTTGGGGCACTGGTTCTGTAATGGTCAGACCACAGGTTGTAGTTACGTACTGATCTTGCTGCTGGTTGTCTGATACATAATGCATGGGAGTTTCTGGCACACTTTCTGGTTCTTCAAGGATTGGTTCTTGTTTGCCATAGAAGATTTTGCCATAGGGGCTCAATTCATGCACTTCTACGCGAAGCCAATTCCCAAATTTTCCCGGTAAGTCATCTGGTAACCCTGACTTCTCATATGGGATATCCTTGCATGCAGTAGCGTAATGCCCTATTTTGCCACATGAGTAGCAATAGTGGGGTAGTCTTTCATATTTGAACTCAACCCATAATTTCTTCTTTGTTAAGTTCACTAGTATTCCCGTCTTAAGTGGATTTTCCAGATTCAGCAACACCTTTGCTTTGCCTATTTTGTAATGGCTATTGCCTCTTGCCTCTAGTTTCACCTCAATGATGTCTCCCAATTTAGAAGCAATGTCCTGAATTACCTCATGAGTAACTCTTCCAAACGGTAAACCATATAAATTAACCCAAAAGGCACAATGGGTAAATTTATAACAGATTTCAGGGGTGTCAGGGTCACATTCTTGGAGCACTAATAGGTTGCTAGAGAAGCACCATGGTCCGGTAGCTAGCACTCTCTGTTTATCTTCTTCCGATTGAAATGCGAATGAGAAGTATCCTGGTCCTAGTTGAGTACAATAAACCTTGTCGACTCTCCACACTCGTGTCATAGTACTCACAAAAGCTGTGAAGTTCACATTCGGTCTAGAGTACAGCTTCCCAAACACAGTTTTCCGGCATTCAATCAATTTTTCTTCTGAAATGGAACTGTTTATATCAACAACATCATTTTCAGACCATAACTCACCTAAGCTTTTGCACAGGGCAGCTAGGCGACGTTCATCCGCAAGATGAGCTTCCATCTCTGGATCCCTGGATTCGATTGAAGGGAGCTCTGACTAGTAACAGGCAGCAGATTTGTTTAACTCACCAGTATGAGAAAGCAATGGGTAGTAGGGTTTGTAAGGGGGATAGTCTGTCAATAATTTGTAGTGGGTTCGGGTTATATGGAATTCGAATGTGTGATGGATTATAGGTAAGGAGAAAGGAAGGGTTAGGGTTTATCAGTAATACCAGAGAATCTGATTTTGGGGAAAACTATCCATCTGGTAGAGGGGGAATCGCCATACCACTACTCGAGGAGATGTAGATGGTGATTGTCAACAGATTAGTCAAATCTGAGCATGAAGATGGGGGGACTACCCAGCTGGTAGAGGAGGACTCGCCATTGAAGGGAGAGGGGAGCTCGCAAAGCAGAGAGGACTTTCAATTCAATAAGCTACAATCTTGTGACACATCATGTAGAAGTCACATGCTATACTCTTTTTCGTGAATTAGAACTCAAATGTAATTTGGGGAAATGCACGGTACTTCATTAAGTCCCAAATTCTGTGTACTTTTATCTTCACCCAAAATATAAATTGTGATTAAGCGGATACACTTTACAACATAGCGGTTGGAGTAAGAAAGGACGAGAGCAACGCACCGGAAGCCTCCAGAACGAATGTGCTTGTCAAATACTGATCATAAAAAATAATCCAAAACAACTACATGATATTACCTCGAAGTGCAGATATTTGGGATTCTCTTGCATCGTTCGATCCCCCATTTATAGAACCAAAAACTCTAATGGACGGAAATTTAAAAATCTCAGGACAGATAAAATAGTGGTGGTGCAATAGCGACTCCTTTTGCACAAGTCAAGATGAAATATTTTATTGATCTACCGGACGTGAGAGCTTTATATTAAAACGGTTGACTTCTCTTAGTTTTTCACTCTATACCAAGCAAACTCAACGAAAATTATTCACTTCATAGTGGAATGTTTCCGGTCAGAGAGCAATGGCTGCGCACCCAACTCTGGAGAGAAACCTCAAGGGCAAAGTGGCCATCATCACTGGCCGCGGGAGGAGATGGCCCATCAATTTGCTTACCATAGGACCTGCTGTAAAATGGACGGGAAACTAAGCAGAATCTTGTAATTTAAGTCAATGCAAAATTACTAGAAAAAATAAACGATTAATAATAAAGAACACTAAAGGTTGACGTGGTTTGGTCTGATACATTCATGAAAAGAGGTTAATAGCAAATAATCAACTATAATAAATAGTTAGTATGCTTGAGTGTTTCTCATTATAAACAACTAATGTTAAACGTAAAAACTCACGGCACAAATCTCCGGGGGTTCAAGCCCACTTCTTCGCGCGTGCGAAAAAGCTCCGTCGTCTTCTTCACGCTCTTCCTCTTGGGAGCGGCTCGTCTACCAAGAGTCACCGTGCAGCTCGTGCTCTAACCTTCACTCTGCGGCTCCTTCTTCACTGTTTAGCTTCGCGGCTATACCTCAGGAAACCCGCTGGCGGCTACAATGCACACTTGGGAACGCACGCCCTAATCCTTTTTCTTTTATACGAGTCAACAACTTTTCTTTTGACCATAACCCACCGCAAGTTCTCTAGTTAGCAAACAGTTCGCTAGGATTTTACTGGGTCTGCTATAACTTTGTTAAGAAATTTCTTCTTATGTACCCATCTTTCACCACCTTTCTTGAGGCGTTATCCTGGGAAGTGAGCAGAACAATATGTTTCACGCATAAATAAGTCTTTTGCTCCTCTTTTAGCTAGATGGACGATAAAATTTTCATGTTCTCGTATGCTTATTAGTTATTAGTCTCTTTGAATTCATCCAATAACCAATTAAATCATTCTCTCAACCTCGTCTTATGAATTCATTTAAACTTGACCGAATTCTTTCTCAACGTTTTTTGAACTCGTTGAGACAAATGGGTTACTACTAATTATTGCCCATAAGACAGAGCTTTGACTCTACATTACTAAGCTTCCTCTGAAGATCAAAATATATAGTCGATGGCAGTCTAGACCCACGAGTTATTCAAATAGGAACGTCAAGTTATTCTTGTGATTAATTGTGATGAAAATTAGATGTGGATCTGTGATCATCAGCAAGTGATTCCTTAAGCTCCTTTATGAACTGAATACTTGTTTTATACCAACCCAAATGATCATAAACATCAAACATGCACCGGCATAAGTCGGTTAGTTTTTTTCTTTTTATGTCCCTTGGCATCATGCGAGGTAGAGCATATTCTGTTGCAATTAACTTGGCCGTGAAAAGTATTAACTTATTATTTCCTCTCGAATCTTCTGAGCCACTTTCGCTTTTGGGAAACCGACAAATATGGAAGCTGACCACCCTCATCAGGTGCAGTAAGTTTCAAAGTACACTCATGAACTCAACTTATCAAAACTTCATCTCAATTTTGAAAAATGACATGTTAATGTCTATGTCCCTTCCAATGAGCAGCATTCCACAACACTATATGTTAACTAGTTTAAGTAATGCAAGACTTATTACGCTGTTTGATCTCATGAATAACGGGTGCTATAACTAATAAGCAGCGAGTAGCATCAAAGTTCCTAAAAAATACCTATGAGAAGAATCAGAGAGAATATAATAATTACCGCTTTAATAATCGATCTTGATTCATGATTTTAATGCTCTGTATATGTTATTTATGATATCATATACTATTTATACTTCAGTGATTTATTTATAAATAAATTATTAACTTAAGTATATAATTTATGATTATAGGAGGGTGACGGTCACAGGATTGTTCATGAAGAGACTAGCTTGGGTTAATGTTAAGAGTGGCGTCCTGCATTCTACTCTCGTCTCCGGAATCTCCCTTCATAGCTCCTCCAAAATTTGCAAAGTAATTTAACCCCAGCTAGCTCTGACCTGTGATTGATGCTTAGATAGATTGGATTAATCAGCTCCGACAACGTCTTTCCTCGAACGATGGAGGAGTCAATTTTAATACAAATAGGTTTAAGGTATAATAGGGGGCTTATCCAATAATCTGATTGTAGCAGACTCTTCAGACACCATGAACGTTGTGGCTCCAACCACTTTTGCCATGGAAATTGCCTCGCCTTTATATCAAGGTAAATATATTATTATAATAATTATGACTTTAGGTTACCTGAGGCCGGCATCGAAGGCAAGAGCATGATGCCATGACGGGCGAGCCGCAATAGCTAGTGGGTGATGATGACAAATATGTGACTACGAATGGTTGTCCACCTAGTGAAGTTTCTCTTCACATTTGCAATACATTTTTTTGTGATTAAATGAGTACAAACAACTTGGTCAATACAACCCACCCATGGGTAGCCCAACTGGTTAGGGCGAACTTGGACTTCTTTGAGGTCTTGGGTTCGATTCCCCGGGGAAGCGCCTGTGATTTAAGTGGGGGGCCATGGCGGTGGGTTGCTGTGCTAGTCTCCCCCGAGGAATAGTCGAGGTGCGCGCAAGCTGGCCCGGACACCTCGGATACCAAAAAAAAAAAAAAAAAAAAAAAAAAAAAAACTTGGTCAATACATGCTTACTTCACACGGTTTATAATGTTTAATCAAGTTTGTGAATATATATGACCATATGATTCACTAAATTATGAGTGATATGAGAGTCGGCCATAACGAAAAAATTGTATGAGCGCTTGTCTTTTTCGGTGGGATTCAATGTGGATATCACAAATTTTTTTAAATAGAAAATCACATTATAATTTTAATATGCCAAACCACAACTTACTCATGAATCTTGAATCTTTCAACCTTTTTTTTAATCATTTTTATCAAATATTTAAATTACAAAATGAATCTAACCTTTCCCACTGCAATTGAGCGAAAGTTCTTAAGCATTCCTTGAAAGGTGATAAATAAGGCCATGAAAAAAAAAAAAACAACTTAATAAAATAAGAAAATAAATTTTGCCTATTTACTAGGCCAAAATGAACCTTGAAACCTCTCCTATTTACTAGCCTCCTCTTTGTTGAAAAGTTTAAACAATCGGCAAAAAGGTGATGGGATGGAGTATGGAGACTTCCTCTCCTTCATCAATTTTTCCTCTTAACTCAAGTTTATTGGACAGGTAAATCACAATGATTGATTTTGAAACCCGCGTGAATTTATTATGTGGCTCTCATAAAAGTAACAGCTGTGGTTAAAAAAGAAGAAGTATTTATTTGCATTGTAAGTACATTAATTTTGGTGTGCCTTGAGCCTCCCATGTGCTTTACCTCCCTACCTCAAAAACCCATAAGCTACTCTCACTATTCTCACTAATTCTCTAATAATAAATAAGTATATTTAATTTGAGTTCGGAGTTTACCTATCTAAAATGGATTAAACTTCCTCATCTACAATGATATCTTTTAGTTATTTTCCCACCCACCAAATTATGCTAAACCAAATTTCACTCCATTTCTTTATACACACCACGTGCATGATATGACAATGATATCGAGATAATCTTGTGGGTGGGAGAGTCATCTCTATAGAACAAACGATCATTTGAAGCATTGTGAATTTTTTTATCATATGAAATCAATTCTATGTATAAACATGTGATTGGACATGTCAATGTAAAATTAGATCAATTAAATTACGTGGGGTAATTTCTTATATTCTTTTTTTCTTTTCTGTAGCTAGTCTTAATCCCCTAGTCAACCATGGACAATGGAACGCATTTTCCCCCTCCCTAAATTAATAAATCTTGAATTGGGCCTTTGGACTTCGGAATGATATGCATAGTGCCACTACACCTTGAGACCTAATCTCGTGTCATGCTTGTATTTTGCGCAACTTTCCTGAGGTAGATAATGTATATCATAAATAATTATCATTCATAGTTGATATAAAACAAAGAATAACTAACAACATTGCTGGAATAATAGTGAAATTGAAAATGAAATTTATTGCCTCAACTAATAATTTCTCTTATAGATGAGATTGATGATTGAGTGGTGTGTTTTAAGAGATATAAAACATCTAATCCAAAATTAGAAAGAAAATGTAGTAACTACATCAATCTTAATTTTTCTTTCCTTAAAAATTGATGACAAGAAAAGTATCGAGTTCCGATGGTCGTCTCGTGGATTTAAATATCTCGCATGAGAATTTCGAAAGAGTGGGATTGCATTAGAATTTGATTGGGGACAAGGAGGAAGGCGGTTGTGTAGTGGCAAATGTGTAATTAAGTAGGCCAGTGGAACCGCGAATCTATGCACGACTTAGAGAGAAAAAGAGAGTCAATGTCCTACATCGTCCCAGAATGAACGTCAAGGGCCCCACCCATGACAACTCAGGACAAGTTGCTGCATTATTCCATATTCACCGACAAACGCCGACAATCCTCAAGGGCCGCCAAGGTGGCACAATTCCCGGGCTCGCCTTGCCGGAGCCACCTGAGATCGCACAAGTCGCGTCGCTTGCGCCACCTGAGGTTGGGCGTCTGGGTTCACCTGGCCTCGTTGGAGGCTCGGTTGGAAACATGTAACGAAACACAATCCTACCCCTCATTATTTGTTCAACTTGATCTTCAACTTTGATTCTTGGCTTTTGCGGGTTGTGTAAAGACAAGTATGAGTTCTCCAGGCAAAAATACACCTCAAGTGTCAAAACTTGGCATGGAGAAATATTTAAGTGCTAAAACTTTGCAAATGTACACTTAAGTGCCAAAATCGAAGTAAAATAGATCACTTAAATGCCACTCTAGCCAAAATCCGGCCAAATTGTTAATGTGGCAATTTTCCGGTGAGGTGAGTGCAAAACGGTGTCGTGGCGAGAAAAATGCAAAAACGACGTCATTTTGTCTCTATTATATAAATAATTACTATAAAAATTAATTAAATAAATTTAAACAAATATTCTAAAAATTATAAAACTTAAAATTAGAAAAAGGGGGACCAAAGGGAGGCGGTTGAGGGTTGAGCCCTTGCCGCTTGCCGCCTCCCCGCCGCCACCAAGAAGGGTTGGCGACGGAGGGGGAAGGTCGGTCGGGATGGCGGCCCTGGTCGACCGGCGGCGCGCCACGACCCTCGCCCTAGATCTAGGCGGGGCTCGCGGGCCCTCGCCGCCTCCCTGCCGTCGCCAAGAAGGGTCGGCGATGGTGGGGAGCATCGGCCGGGGTCGCCGGCCCTGTCGGGGGTCGGGCGAGGGCTCGCGGGCCCGCCGCCGATCGGCCGTGTCGCCGACCCCTAAACAGGGCTCGGCGACCCGGCCGATGCTCCCCCACCGTTGCCACCCTTCTTGACAATGGCAAGGAGCGGCCAGTGGCTCGCGGCCCTCGCCGCCGATCGGCCAGGGGCCAACAACCCCAACCGACCCTCCCCTCCATTGCTGGCCTTTCCCGGCGGTGGCAGGGAGGCGGCGACAGCGGCAAGGTCTCAACCCTCGCCGCCTCCCTTCACCCCCTTTTTAATTTTAATTTTTATTTTTTTATTTTTTAGAATGTTTTAAATAAATTTAGTTTTAAATTTAATTTAATTAATTTTTATGTTAATTATCTACACATTAGAGACAACATGAAGTTGTTTTTGCATTTTCTCGCCACATCGCATGCAAAACGACGCCGTTTTGCACTCACCTTGCCGGAAAATTGACACGTCATCAATTTAGTCGGAGTGGCACTTAAGTGATCCATTTTACTCCGATTTTGGTACTTAAGTCTACATTTCCAAAATTTTGGCACTTAAATGTCCATCCGTGCCAAGTTTTGGCACTGCAAGTGTTTGCACCTCGAATTCTCCATTAAGCACTTATCTTAAGGGGAATTAAAAGTACGATTCTTTTAGTTTTAGGGTGGGTCTTAATGAAGTTATGAATCTCCATTTCTTTTTGGGTGGGTTTTGCCCGAAGGAGAATCGCATACTTTCTCACCTTGATGAAGGCACCTAACCTCTTTGATTCTTTGGAAGGAAAGAAGACTAGAAGGCAATATAAATTCTCCTTCCAGATTAGCTTCCTTTTTGCCCTCTCCATTGTCCTTTTCTTTTTCTTTTTATTATTTTTATTTTTATTTTAAAATTATTTGTTAAAAGGCCAATGCAAATAGTATTTACCAAACACAATATGCATTTCTATAAATAGGATTTACCAAACAATATTTATATTTCATGAAAATTCCTTAGCCTAAAATCCTTTGCATTGACAAAAGCTCTTCCTGATGTACTCTGCGTTGGCATGGCTTCCTCACTAAAAGATGTAAACTCTCAAACGTCCTTCAATTAGTAATTTCGAGAAAAGGACTATATTCGTCCTTGCCATGCTTCAGTAGAGTACATAGTGTAAATATTGCCTACAAGTAAACTAACTATATATAATTGTCCATTTTTGTAACTCACGTCACATAGTGGTTAGAGGAAAGGGATGAAACAAAATTAAATCTTAGAAAAGAAAAGTGTTTTGGTAAGCATTGGAACACAATTAAGTTGACATACATCAATTGTTATGCTTCTCGTGTGATATTATGAGGTAAAACGGTTTATAGCAAATTGAAAGTGGGAAGTAAAGTAAGAGAGTCATCTTCAACACTCAATAATAGTTTATCTGTTGCATTATTTAGTATACCAATTTAGCAACCCAGAATTAGTAAATATAGCATTTCTCCTTTTATTAAAGTCGACATGGTCCATGAATTTTGACATTCTCATTCTTTATTTGACCAGTTTTTTTATGTGCTATTAACGCACAGCTAAGAGTTTGTTGTATACCCTGTGCCGTTCATAACAAAAATGTAATAGATCATAATTAGGCTATGTTTATTTCACAGAAAATAAATAATTTGGAAAACAATTTTCCTAAAAACAATTGCCCGCATCACTTCCAAAAATAAATAAAAGAAAAATATTTTCATCGTTCGCGAAAATATTTAGATATAAATTGTTGCCGATGATAAAAATATTTTTATTGACTAATTATTTTAAGTGATATAAGAGATCGTTTTTAGGAAAATATTTTTTAGATTATTCATTTTCTACTAAACATACGAAACCTTGGAATAAAAAACATAGGAACATAGTCACCACATGTGCAATGGACCCAAACGTTTAGAACAAGCAACAAAAAACAAGGGAAAAGTACCAAAAGAGTTCTAAACCTATTGCATTGGTACCAATTTAGTTCTAAACTTTCAATTGGACCAATTCAGTCCATCGGCCAATTTTGGCCAGCCGATGCTAATGTGGACAACGGCCGGTGGTTGAACCCTGACGTGGCAATTTTTAAGATTTTTTTTTTCGAATTTTTTTATTAATTTTTTTTCTTTTTCCTTTTTTGCCTTCTTCTTCCTGGTGGTGGCCGACGAGCCTCCAAGTGAGGCTCACCGCCACCGGGTGAGGGCCGCGAAGCCCTCGCTTGCCACCGGCGAGGGTCGGGACCCTCGCCCGAGGCCTCCCCTGTGGCCGCCGACGGGCAATGCGGCTTAGCCCGGATCGGGTGAGGCCGGCCTCGCCCTAACCTTGCTGCGGGTGAGGCCGGCCTCGCCCGGATCCGCTAAGTCGCCTCGCCCGCAGCCTTGGGCAAGGCCGAGCGAGGGCCGCGACCCTCGCCGACAGCCCTTGGAGAGGCCGGGCAAGGGCTGCGACCCTCGCCCGCCGCAGCGAGGGCTTCGCGGCCCTCCCGGTGGCCGGCGAGCCTCGGTGAGGCTCGCCGTCACCGCTAGGAAGAAGAAGGCGAAAAAAAAAGGAGAAAGAAAAGAAAAAAGTAATAAATTAATAAAAAATAATAAAAAATTCGAAAAAAATCATAAAAATTATCACGTCAAGGTCCAACCGACGTCCCACGTCGACCAAATGTTGGCCAAAATTGGCCGGATGGACTGAATTGGTACCAATATTAAAAGGTTTAGGACTAAATTTGTCCAATTGAAAAGTTTATGACTAAATTGGTACCAATGCAATAGGTTTAGGACTTTTTTGGTACTTTTCCCCAAAAAACAATATTGCTGAAAAAGATGGTGGCATTCGGTTTATCTGAAAAATGAACTAAAACTCACTTGACAGCTTCCATGAGAGAGGTTAGATGGGCATAGCCGCATAGTGGCATCTAATTCTCGTGCCATCCTTTAACGCTGCTCTTATGGGGAGTTACATGCAAAATGCTACTGTATTCGACTATCTATTTCTCCCATTAATAATTAAATTATTCTGGCTTATGAAAATCAAATTATAAAGCTAAGCGGGGCAAATGAGAACCCTACCATTCTCTGTGATGTGATGAATAAGGTATGGGCATGTTAATAATCACTCTTTTCAGCTTATTCCGGGCAAAATCTTCTTTCCTTTCTCCCATCAATGCGTGGACAGAGCCTTCACTCCACCTCCTTCAATACATATTGCATGCACAAAATGTTAAATTACTCTATTAGGCGTTCGGTTGAATAATACTAATTGTCGTGATGATAGCCAACCTTAAAATATTATTGTTTTGATGACGTAATCGACGTGATCTCACAAGGCCTAGAATATTATAAAGCTTGTTTTGAGTCTCAATACTGCAAAAATGAAAGCATGTTAAATTATTCATTGTTGCTGTTGGTTCTGGGCCAACTTCTTGCTCCATCGCAGGGGACGATGGAGGAATGAGAAAAGAAAGAGAGAAGAGAAAAGTCAAAAAGAAGACAAAGTTGAAATTAGTGGGCCCATTTGGACACGTGCTAATCAACTACTGGACTCTGGAAGGAACAGTCTCTCCATTGTTCCAAAACCTGTAGCGATAAAAGTAACAATTCTTTCTTCTTCTTTTTTTTTTCATTTTTATTTTTGCTTATAAAGCATCAATTCAAAGGATACAAAGCCCATTTAAGTCAAAGGCGGAGA
This sequence comes from Eucalyptus sp. ANBG9806169, assembly GCA_014182395.1. Taxonomy (NCBI): domain Eukaryota; kingdom Viridiplantae; phylum Streptophyta; class Magnoliopsida; order Myrtales; family Myrtaceae; genus Eucalyptus; species Eucalyptus sp. ANBG9806169. The sequence goes on along the minus strand of CM024581.1, from coordinate 11,832,893 downwards.
AACGCAGACCAATTCTTCACAAGAAATGGCTGCTATTCGCTACAAGGAGCTCTTGGGTTCGTATGTAATCACTCTCAAGCTCCGAAAAACTGTGGAATCTCGACTCCCCAAGAAATCAACCTATGGGAGCAAAATCGTCCCCGACTACAAGCCGAGGCCTTCCAAGTCCGAGTGGGTCATCTCCATTGAAGAGAAGCTTGCGCAAGGTCGCCAGGAAAACATGCCAGGCTCATGGGCAAAACTCTCCATCTACCGGATCCCACGTCATCTCAAGCATGGCGAGGACAAGGCCTGGGTCCCCCAAGTCGTCTCCCTTGGGCCGTACCACCACGGTGACAAGCACCTCCACCATATGGAGCAGCACAAGTGGCGCTGCCTCCACCGCATCGTCGAGCGCTCCGGTCAAGGGATAGGCCTCTATCTAGACTCGATGAAGAAGGTTGAGCGGAGAGCTCGCACTTGCTACAAGGGAAGGATATCCATGAACTGCAATGAATTCGTGGAGATGATGGTTCTCGACGGGTGCTTTGTAATCGAGATGATCCGGGGATTCGTTGAGGGTTTCGAGAAACTTGGCTACCCTCCCAATGACCCTGTCTTCTCAATGCGGGGTTCAATACTCCAAATCCAGCGGGACATGATCATGCTCCAGAATCAGATCCCACTCTTCATACTCGATCGGCTGCTCGATCTCCAGCTCGGTGACCCCAACCAAAAGGAGCACATGGCCAAGCTGGTACTCCAGTTCTTCAGCCCTCTGACTAGGCACCCTTCGAGTGGGCTCCACAAATCCCCACCATTCATATGGCGGATGCTCTTCCCCCATCCCGATTGCTCCAGCAAAAAATTGGAGTTCGACCCATTAGACGACCATGGCAAGGTCCATTGCCTCGGAGTGGTCCGGAGGAGCCTCCTACACTTGGGCCTGAAGCAACCCAAGACCCAGCAATGGTCGCAGAGCTGGGAACGGCTCACTTTATGCTTGAGCGAGCTTCGGGAAGCCGGGATCCAGATAAGGTGGAGACTTGCTGACGGTTGGGGTGACATCCAATTCAAGAACGGGATCCTCTGGATCCCACCAATAGAGATCCATGAAGGGACGATGTCGCTCTTCCTTAACTTGATAGCCTTCGAGCAGTCTTACTTCAATCGCAACCTCTACGTCACCTCATACGTAATCTTCATGCACAACTTGATCAACTCCCCAGAGGACGTCCTGTACCTCCGCAACTGAAGGATCATCCACCACTGCCTTGGGAGTGATGCCGAGGTGGCTGATCTCTTCCGCCGACTTTGCCAAGAGCTAGCCTTCGACCCAAAAGACAATTATCTCTGCAACATATCTGTTGATCTTAGGGCATATGGCTCTGGATCCACTATCTTACATGTCGATCGTCCCACTTCCTATACATGCCATTTTGTAATAAGATATACTCTCGCAATCTTGAGGGATATCTTGAGAGCAGCTCTCGCCCGCCAGTGGAGAGCCCTTCTCACCCGCAAGTGGAATGCTTGGGTAGCCATTCTCAAGGAGAAGTATTTCGATAGTCCTTGGTCAATTATTTCCTTAGCTGCTGCTTTCGTTTTACTTGTACTTACTTTTATACAAGCCTTATATGCAGTCTATGCCTACTATAGGCCGCGGTCTTGATTTCTCATGCAATGTTAATTATCTGATACATAAATGTTGAACTGAATTAATCAAATTCTATGGTGCAATTTCTTTTATTCTTATTACTTTTTTTTTTTTTGGGGGGGGTGGCGCTACTGCCAATCCTCATGTCAACCCTAGATAAAGGACTACAATTTCCCCCTCTCGCAATTAATAAATCTTAGATTGTGCCTCCGGAGTTTGGAATGACTTTGTGCAGTGCCGCTACCACTTAGGATCTAATCTCGGATTGTGCCTTGATTATGTGGGAACTTTGTAGGATTAATTCTTTCTCATAATTATATTACTTGTTCGACACGTTCACTTACGTTTAGAATTTGACGAACACATTACTGTTAGTATAAAGCGGATGACTTTATAAGTAAACTCCATATCTTTTTTTTTGTGACATGCAACATACAAAGTCATTGGGATAAGTGTAGTACAAGTTCCAATACTTTCGTCAAAACTTTTTTTTCGCTCACTTGAGTATCACAATTGAAAAATCGATCATTTAAATCTCACTTTCGATTTGACCCACCGGAAAAGCTGACATGGCCACCGGTCGTCCAACGTGATCGCCGGAAAATAACATTTTAATAATATTATTATTTATTATTATTTATTATTATTTTTTTGAATATTTTATGTTTTATTTTTTACCTTTCTTTTTCTTTTTCTTTTCTTTAGGGTCAGGGAGGGTCACTAGCAACCCTTGCTAATTGCGGCCACCCCGCCCTTAGTAGCAAAGGCCTTGGACGAGGTTGTTGGGGTCACTTTGGGCAACATCCAGCTCTGGGTGGCCGTGAGTGACATCGGCCATAGTGGAAGAGGGTCGTCACGGGCTCATTAGCGGTTGGCGAGGTCCCAACGGCCTCACCAAGGCCTTCATGGTGAGGACGAGGCGACCCTCACCCAAATCTAGCCACTCTCATTGCGAAGGCCTTGGGTGAGGCCGTTGACACCTTGCCAACCGTTGGTGAGGTCACAACAACCCTCGCCTACTCAGGGCAACGCCGATGAAGGCCCTTGCAGCCTTGCCTAGACTTGGCCACCCTTGTCGCGAAGGCCTTGGGTGAGGCCGTTGGGGCCTTGCATACCGCTAGAGAGGCCAGGATGACCCTCGCCTGCTTTGGGCGACGCCGATGAGGGCCCTTGTGGCCTCACCCAAGGCCTTCGCAGTCGAGGGTGAGGCGGCCCTCTCCTAGATTTGGTCGCCCTTGCCTCGAAGGCTTTGGCGAGGCTGTGGGGGCCTTGCCGACCACTGGCGATGCCGTGACAACCCTTGCTTGCTCTGGGCAATGTCACCCGTTACTGCCAAGCAGCTGGCGAGGGCCCTCAAGGCATTGCCTACGGCCTTCACGGCTGAAGGTGAGGCGGCCACTAGTCATGTTGATGACTATGAAAGAAAAGTAAGGATGCGGCTAGCGAGGGTCGCCAGACCCTCGTCGGCCCTAAAGAAAGAAAGAAGAAAAAGCTCAAAATACATATGGAAATAAAAAACTCAAAAAAATTAAAAAGTAAAAAAAGTTCCACGTAGGATATTTGGCCGGAATTGACACTCAAGTGATCGATTTTTCTCAAATGTGATATCCAAGTGAGAAAAAAAAATTGGCACTCAAGTGAGCATCGTACAAAAGTTTTGACACTATTACTATTCCTATGCCCAAAGTCATTGGTCTGAAAAACGTGAACCTAATAAACAGCGCACAAGTTTAGAATAACTGCAAGTCTAGCCCATATAACACATTAAAAAGTCGAAGGCCTCCTCCGCTCTCCTCTCATGTAAGAGAGGCGAGGTCCACATCTCGTCCAAGTCAATGGTGGGAGTATGACTCCATCAGTCGAGTGAGTTAGGTCTTCAACTCCTTCTCCAACTCCACTTCCTCATCCCAATGCTTCTTCTTCATCGCCACCAGCTTGTCTTCATGTTCTTTCTCCAGCATCTCTCTTTTAGCCACAAATTCCTCCATTTCCTTTCCGTGAAAACCTGTAGGAACTCAGCAATTTTCTCCTCCCTGAACCAAAACCGAATTATTGAGGGATGAAACAAAATGGAAACAGCACGGTAAAGCTTTTCAGTACCCCTCTCCTTATCTTCGGCACTTGAAGTATTAGCATTTGATTGCCTTAATCGCTCCCTCTTCTCCTTTTGTTCCCTCTCAAAGTCCTCTTCCTTCACATTTAATTCATCATGTATGGCCTTCACTTGACTCTTTGAAGAACTGTTCCTGATTATCATCTGTTGTAAGCACATCGCACGAATTAGAGGACATGAAAATACAACGGGGGGGAAGCAGGAATTCTTTAATCTTACGGGATTAACATCATATGAAGAAATTCAAATATTCCACCAAACACAATGAGCATATATCAGGGACCAAATTCAGCCTTTCAAAAAATTTGAGCCTGAGAGTGATAATCCTGAGGATTGGCTTAAATTCCATAAGCTTGAAAACTGCATTTGTTGTCCTTCCTCTTCCATAAATATTCACACAATTTTACATTCAAAGGAAAAAATTTCTATAAAACTGAAATTTTATGGTTAGGTCACATTAGGTTTCAAGGGTGTCCTATAACATTTTCCTCTCTCACATGTACTCACACTGACTTTTTATAAGATAAAATTGTAAAGGGTGGCTTTGATTCCATAACTTAAATAGCTTCATACACATTCTTTCAAGTTTTAATTGACCATAATGCCCATGAAAAAGACAGTGTTCTTCTGAAAACCCATACTCTCGCTTGATTATCAGAAGCACATTAGAATAAGAAGCTGCAAGCGCATCTTCTGAATCTCCATTTTGGACACTCACTTTCTCAGACATCCATGGAGTAGTCAAACTAAAAGGAATACTCTAATTAAACAACTTGATAGAACATCGAAACACTTCAAATACCACTTCCCCACATGAACAAACATGCCTGGGTGACCCCCATGGTATGTGTATGGCACCATAGGAAACTCAATTTAACTCGGTGCAAATCTGGACAGCAAATATATCTATCATTTCCAATGTGTTTCAAGCTTCAAAATGTCACGATTTGCATAAAAACACAAGTTCCATGTAACATTTTGTTATAGGAATGTAGATGTATGATGGATCAAAATAACATCAAAATGAGATTCAACCACCATTGTAAAATCACACTCAACTGGGTAGGCATTCAATTTCCGTAAGTATACAGCATGCACAACTTAACAAGTGCATCAATTTTACAAGAACTTGCCAAGATTCAAGTACGCTTATTTATGATTAAGTATCTCAAGCCTCGCTCGCAAAAAGGACGAAGCACTTATCATTCAACAAAGAAACAGTCGCGAGAAGTAAGGTCTTGGATTATGTTCCACATACTAAAGCCGTGAAAATGCAATGACTTAATAATAGATCGATATAAATTCTGAGCTATTTAGTATGGACATGAGACTGAAACACGCTAAAAACGACGAGCAAAGAGCAATATATTAATGCGTCATCATGAACACAACCAATGTCTTCCTTCCATGAGACTGAAACACACCAAAGTCGTGCTGGCCAGCGAGCATTCCAACGACCACAATCCAAATTTCACTCCTTAAAATGGCGTTCGAACATGCCAAAGTGACCAGGGATTGAGCATGAGCGAGTCTAATATCACCAAAACATATTTCATTCGTACAAAACATTGAACATTTGGTGTGCGCAAACATCAATGACTTCATAGCGAACATTTGGCTTCAATTATTACAGCGAATCAAGTAAATTTTAAACTGCCAAAATATATACTATATAGACAAACCAATGAACATTTCGTAAGGGCGGTTAGTAAAATAATTCTTCATACGCAGATGTCAATCATAAAATTAAGAGAGAGAGAAATGGAGTTTATATAATGAACTGAGCAGGTGAAAGCTACTAACAAAAAGAAAAGGAAATAACTATAAAAGATATATATATAAACGAGAAAAAAATAAAAGTAAAAGATAAAAATAGTTTGGAAAATACAGGTGTCGGGTAGTTAAAGTCTACTAACCGGTTGGCCAAAATCTTCAGAGCAGTTGCAACACCAGTTCAACACACGACGAATCCTTTGCCTTGGTGATTTTGGTCATTCCAACGCAGGGCATTTTGGTCATTTCATAAGAGAAATATAAATGGAATCCTTTTCCTTCCGTCATTCCACGGATCTCCCGCCCGAAAAAGAAACCCGAAAAATGACGAAGTTCTGGATTCTTCTGGGCGCCGCGAGCCTTTCACGTCCTCTCTAGCTTCGCCGCCGGCCGCCGGCCGCCGGCTCCGTCGGTGGCCACTGCCGGTCTTCCATCTCCGATCACGGAAGACTCAAGGAGCTCGAACCTAGATCCTCTCGATTTCCTCTCTCGCCTGAGGTACATTTCCGTCGATTCGAAGTATTCATATGTCTCCCCCTACCCGCCGTCAGGTTCTCCGACGGTCAGACCTCACCTTGAACTGAATCACCTCCGGTTGCTGTGTGGAAAGCAATATCGAGAGTTGTGCGAGCAGGCCGGTGGATTCATCGGTGCAAATGCTTCTTCGAGATCGGAGACAGAAGCTCGAGGCCTACGACTGAGTGTTCCGTCGGCCGTTGGCGTCGAACTGCGAAGAGGCTCACGTCGCTGAGTTCGACAATCAACTTCAGCTCCATTTCAATCGCCGTGGTATGCACTTCGTGTTATACGGGAAGAGAGAGAGAAGAGTCGAGAAATCTTCGTAGACGGCCAGTTCCTTAGGACGTTCCAGCGATGATGGAATTTGTCCATCAATTATCACACTCATCAAATCGTTTCTTTCCCGATTAAACTCGTGTGTCGAATTTCGAATTCATTTTTCATAGCCGCAAATGAGACTCACTATTTCTTTGGTCCATAAGGTTGCTGGTGCTAATTGGTTCGAGAGTACTGGTTTGAGTTCAATGCGGTGGTGTCAAGGTATGGGAGGTGCCATGTGTTAGACGACGCACAGAAGGTATTCGGTGAAATTATCCAAGACAAGGATTAGTAATGTTGCCTTGCGGAATTCAATTATGCTTAGCCAGGAACTGTAGGAATGCGCTTATCTCAGTTAGAGGATTCGGATTCCAACAAATAAGCCAAGTCAAACATCTCCTTTTACATATGATCATGTGCGATTTCGCTTCATGTTCGGTTTTCGTACTCACATTCCCATCTGTTAATGTTTATTGTTCAGAGTACCTCATTGCTCCCACCATTTACTTCACTGCCACAGAGACCTTTCTTGTTTCAATCAGTAGCCTGGAGTTGTTTGTCAAGTTGAGTGAAACAGAGTTGCTCTTCTTTGTTGTTGAATGCCGCGACTCGTTATCAATTACCTTGACTTAGATGTGATTGATTTTCAATAAGATTTAGATCACATACTAATGATCACCGAAGCTCCCTCATCTTCCAGGTTCTTGCTTCTCATCTAAACGAAGTTTATAAGTAATCTGTGCATGTTTAAGAAATTGTGACATTCTAGTTGAGTATACGGAAGGGTGTCTTTAAGTCTGTGCAACTTGACAAAGTTTATTTTTAAGGAGCAAGGCCCATGTAAGTGGGGCTACATTCTCGATTGGCTTCTTTTTAGTGTGTACCATAGTATTTCACCTAGAGGCCTGGAACAATGGCACATGCTTCCGGTATCATTTCCATTGCCTACTGAACATGCTGGATTAAGGGCTATACCTGCAGCACGTGTTCGCCGTATGGTAATTTCTTGGTCGTAAGTGCTGTAGATACATGTTCAACGCATGTTGATTTCTTGGCTATGAGTGCTGCTTCTAGATGTTAAATTGACTGCGTTTGGTTTGTATATGCTGGCTTCAATATGTTGGCTATGCGTGTTGATGCCATGTTTCATGTATGTTGTCTGGGTGGTTTGGTTTGTGAAAGGTTAATACTTCCATAATTTATGAGTGTTTTGATAATATATTGTTTGTTCTGGTTGGTGCATTTTTACGGGTCCATTGATGAGTGGATGTATTATTCCAAATGGATTTCTTTCAATAAGCCGGTCCAGAGTTTTGAAACTTGGTTTGTTCAATGTCAATCTTCTTGTTGCGCATATTATTGGTGGGTGTCAATCGAACTAGTGATTTCCTAAAAATACCCTTTTTACCTATTGACTCACTATTTCGTTCAATTAAGGGGCAACTTTATTATGGTAATTTCATCTTTACAACTTTGAGTTCTTTTTACTGTGCACGTTTCTTGAGGGATGACATCCACTTAACATATGAAGGATAGTTAAAATTTTATAAGGATCTCAATATGGAAAAATCGACACTTTAGTGTCTATATCCATTCCAATGCTCAGTGATTCCATAGCACTATATACACTTTTCATTTAAACGTATAAAATGCAATATCCAACCAAAAGTAGAAAAGTAGAAAAACTCAAGAGCAACAAAAAACTCGATCAGAAAATCATGATCAACCACAGTTGATCTACTAACTTCATCGAGACGCCATTAGTGGTCCCGAAATAATAGGAAAGAATGAAATTACCTAGACATTGAAATTTAAAAAAAAAAAGTATGAGAAAAGTGAAGCTAACTAGTTATGTACCGGGGTGAACGTAGAGAAATATCATGAATTACTTCTTCACGAAATAGGAGGAAGATCACAGCCATCCTTTCCATTGCCTTGTTGGTCTTCAACTTTCTTGAGGCAAAACCAAAGGCTGCCATCCACCCTGAAGGACCAAAGCTGAATGACAACATCCTTCATAAGTGTTGGGATCGTATGATCCCCGAAAACCGGGTTTGGCACCTAAAACCGAACCCCTAAATCAATGCGGAAGATGAGCCCGGGAATTAAACACGTATCACCGATCGTAAAGCACACCACGGATTCGAGCGTACCTTGTTAGCCACAGATTAGACACCGATGCAGTATTGAGGAAGAGATTTCAGTCCCGTTCGATCCGATGTCGAAGATTAGCCGTTTAAGGGAAGACGGAGTCGCTTCTTCGTCTTGGAGAGAGAGAGAGCTTTTTGGGAGAGAAAGTAGAACGTTCTTGCAAAAAATGCCAAGAGGTGCGTTCTTTCTCTCTCTCTCATCCCTTTTATAGGTTCCCCTTCCCACGGGCCTAATTCCCGTGGGCCGGACCTTTAGGCCCATCGTGGCCGGGCCAACTTAGGCCCATTTATTAAATCCATCATCTCTCACTCGCACATGGTGGACCAAAACCAACATGGGCAGATAGGCCCAACTTAGGCCCATCAACTGAAAATCCCTCTTTTCCTCTTTCAACATTCATACCGGTGAATAATACGTGCGACCAAAGATACTTTGAGAGCTCGTTGCTATACATCTGTTATGAATATATAGCAGCTCATAATGGGCATCATTTTCCGAGTAAATTTAGTATGCAGTACCCTAGATCGATCGATCACATTTATATCTCTCTTAATCTCATTTAAACAATGATATATATATTGTATTCACAATCATGATTATCCCAAAGACAGTCATAATTGGTTGACTGTGAATACAAAACCACAATGTGATTCTACAAATCCGATCTTCCTCTTTCCTTCAAACTCTCAATTTCAGTTCAACTTGCTTTTCTAGAAATGTCCCATTAGATCGAATCATCTCATGACCATTGGCAACATTCTAAGATAGCAAACACTAAATAGAAATCTTGAGAATAAGTAAGAGTCATGAGGGCACTAAAAATGAGGAACTCTATTCCTCAAGAGTCTCACACGTCATAAAAGTTGAGATCAGAACTTTTGCCACTCTTATAGGTCGTCTCATGCATACGTAGTATGAAATACGTATTACGGTATTAACTCCTTTCCCATGGAGCGTATGTCTACACAATCAATACCGTACATATGATAGTTCAGACATACCTAATGTCTAACTTGAGTTCACGTATTTACTCATTCATAAAATTCATCGAACTCACATCGGCATCTTAGACGGATAAAGTAAAATGTGTGGGTTATTTTACTTTCGGACATCGTAAGTACTATGTCCTCATCTTAACACTCGATTAAGGCGACATACGTATTTTAAGCTTGAGCTCTCGATTATCACCTAGATAATAAGCTTAAAAATCGTCTCATCTCTATTTATCACATAGTAAATAGAGGTGATTACCCGTGTGAGAGGGCTAATCTCTTATCTGTCCGACATACTTTTTCAACATAATATAATGCACTAAGCATTAAGATGCATAAAGATCAAACAAAAGATTCATAGGCATTAATAATGAAACAACACTAGTTCATACATGTGAACAACTCAGGGAAATTACAATATCCAGTACATCAGACTCTACGCAATCCTAGAGATTTTACATGACCACAAAACATATCTCTAGGTATTGGCTTTGTCATAGGATCTGTTACCATTCTATGCGTAGATATGTACTATAAGTTCACATCCTTTTGTGCAACCATATCTTTTGACAAAGTTATACTTGGTATCTATATGTTTGGTCTTGCCATGATATTTTGGATCTTTGGTGTACGCTATAGCTGCTTGGCTATCTCAATTAACTAATAATGGATTTGCAGCTTTCTCAATAACACCTAAATGATCCAAAAAATCTCTTAAGCCAAACTACTTCTTATATTATCTGCTGATAATGCCACGAACGCAGCTTCCATCGTGGACAAGGCTATACACGTTTGTTTCTTACTTTGCTCCAACATATGGTGCCGGTATTCATTAAGAAACAAACCTAGAGGTAGATCTCCTTTTGTCTAAACCTCCTCCCTAATCAGTTTCGAGAATAGCCACGTGAGTCGCAGATCCTTTCCTTAATAACTCATCGTATAATCAGCCAGTTCCCTTTAGATATCTCGGTATTCTCTTAACGGCTTTCCAATGTCTTTGGACTGGATTGGATTGGTATCTACTCACCATTCCAACTGCAAAACATATGTCGGGTCTTGTACACATCATAACGTACATCAAGCTCCCAACTGCACTAGCATAAGGAACATGTTTCATTTGTTCCTTCTCTTGTGGAGTCCTCGGACACAGTCTATGGCTCAATCCTTCACCTTTTGCAATAGGAGTGTCTATGGGTTTACAATCTTGCATACGAAATCGTTCAAGAACTTTATTTATATATGTTTCTTGCGAAAGAGACAACGATATCTTCGAACGATCTCTTGAAATCTTAACTCCAAGAATGTATGCAGCCTCACCCATATCCTTCATCTCAAAGTTGGAAGACAACCAACTCTTGATAGTATGAACAAACTCCATATTGCTTCCGGCAATCAGTATATCATCAACATATAATAATATGATCACAAATTGATCATTGGATCTTTTGACATATACGCAATGATCCTCATCAATCATTGTAAAATCATATGCCATTATGGCATTGTGAAAACGTATATACCATTGTCTTGATGACTGCTTAAGGCCGTATATCGATCTCAAAAGTCGACATACCTTTTCGTCTTGGCCTTTCACTATGAAACCAGTAGGTTGTTCCATGTATATTTCATCCTCTAATTCTCCATTGAGGAAAGCAGTCTTTACATCCATCTGATGTAACTCAAGATCCATACTAGATACTATTGCCAGAATAATGCGAATCGAGGTAAATCTCACTACAGGAGAAAACGTATCTTCATAATCAATTCCTTTATGTTGATTATACCCCTTCGCAACAAGGTGAGCCTTATGTCTTTCTATCGAGCCATCAGCCTTTCGCTTTATCTTGAGAACCCACTTGTTCCCAATAGCTTTGCGTCCTTTTGGAAGATCAACCAGTTCCTAGACTTGGTTTGATTTCATCGACTCCATTTCCTCTTCCATTGCATGAATCCATTTTTCCTTACTAGGGCAATTCAGAGCCTCATTAATTTCTAGGCTCATCCTCATCTTGTGGAGCAATCATAAAAGTTTCCCCTTCAATGTCAAAACGTCGACGGGGAATACTTTGGTGACTTGTTCGCCGTATGGGAGTTTGTACACTTTGCACATCATTCCCCATTATGCTCCCACTGGGATTAGATAATGATGATGTCGTCTCATTATGTGCTTGCAATTGAGAATGAGTTGAATACAATTCATCACTTCTCATATTACTCCCACTTGGGCGAACTCCACTAAGATCATTATCTTGATCCGAGGTTTCAAATAGGGTGTTGTCTTCCCCTATTTCGCCCTTCTTAGGAAAATTCATCCTCTAAGAATGTGACATCCCGTGATTCAAATTCAGTTATACTCCCACTTTCCTGCTCACCTATGAACACATACCCTTTTGAGTGTTCAGTATCTTATGAAAATACTCTTCTTTCCTTTGGGACCCAATTTCCCAAACTTGTGAGAGGACTCATGTGTGTAGGCAGCACAACCCCATGGCTTAAGAAAACTTAAGTTCGGTTTTCTACCTGTTCATAACTCATATGGAGTGGAAGTGACTGATTTGGAAGGCACTCGGTTAAGTATATAGGCAGCAGTTAACAACGCATCACTCCAAAAGGTGATAGGTAAGTTAGCATGCGCCATCATGGATCTAACCATTTCCAGTAGGGTTTTGTTTCTCCTCTCCGCAACAGCATTTTGTTGAGAAGTATATGGAATAGACAACTGTCTTTCTATTCCTTTTTCATCACATAATTTTCTGAACTCATCAGATAAATATTCTCGACTTCGATCGGATCTCAATGCTTTTTATTTTCTTGTCTAATTGATTCTCTACCAGGTTCATAAACCTTTTGAAACAACTTATTGCTTCATATTTGTGAGAAATCAAATAGACATATCCGAATTGAGTATAATCATCTATAAAAGTGATGAAATAAATAGCCCAATGCCTTCCTCTCACATTCATTGGACCACAGACATCAGAATGGATTAAATGCAGAGGAAATTCAGCTCTTTTACCTTTTCCAAATGGTTTCCTTGTTGTTTTTCCCTTCTAGGCAATGCTTACAGATGGGCAAATCGACTTTTTCAATGTTGCCCATTAAGCCTTCTTTGGCTAGTCTATTCATACGCTGTTGGCCAATATGACCAAGTCTAGCATGCCACACATTCACATCATTATCATATGAATTAGAAGATGTGAGAAGGGAATAATAAATATTTACATTAACATAATCAATATCCAATACAATGAAACCATCCAGAAAATAACCATGACCGTAGTAGTTTGTACCCAAATACAAATCTACATCTCTATTATGGAAGTTCACATTAAAACTTAATTTAACCAACACTAAAACAGACACTAAATTCCGACGAATCTCCGGAGCATACAACACATCATGAAGGAACAAAGTGCGTCCATCACGCATATTCGGTTGGCATGTGCCAATTCCTTTCACTTCAGCTCGGAGTTGTTTCCCACATAGATCCACTTAGTTCCAGTAGGCACTCGTCGGAATTCCACGAAGGATCCTCTATCCTTCGCTACATGGTCTGTCGCTCCCGAATCCACAGTCCACGAGAGGATTAGATTCAGTCAAGAATACAGAACTTGACACATATGCAAAGTTCCCAATTGTACCAAGGGTGTGTACCTTCTTTGGCTTGCGACAATTGTGGGCATAGTGACCCTTCTGGTCACAGTTGTAACACTTCACCCTTGAGATATTCTTCACATGGGGACGTTTTCCTCTCTTTTGTTGGTTAATTCTTGGTTTCTTGCAAGAAGGACTTGATCCCTTGCATTTCCACATATTGAACGAATCAATGCGCTTGCGCTTAGAGCATGAAGCCCCTTCTGAGCTAACAGCAACACATAAAAAATCTGTTTCTTGCTCTAATGCCTTGAGGTGATGATCAGCTAGCTCAAGGTGGTGCACAGCATCCTCTAGATCTTCCATAACATGGTCAAGAGCTTTTAATGCTTTTTGCTTTTCCAGCACATATTGAATTTTCATTTGTCAAATTTCATAGTTGTCACCTTTGAGCTTTTCACATTTGTTCAGCTCGACAACTATGCTCTTTATGGTCAAGCCATTGATCGAACATATCGGACATACATGCACGAGTTATTAATGCCTATCACTTATGCATCTATTTTGCACAAAACCCATCATATTAATTAATAATTTTAAGTAAGGTTTCAGAATCAAAAGGTCACTATGTTTCCAATCATCCTCCAAAAATCCTAACTTAAAACTATCATTAATATGATTGTCATATGCAAAATCAATTCTATGAAACTACAAAAAGCTTCTATTACTACCCCACAGCCTAACTACTCACAAAGACCAAAGAATCACGAAAGCAGCAAATAATTGACATAGCAACCAGCAATCACTATTTTATTTTTTTTATTTTTATTTATTTATTTATTTATTATTTATTATTTATTATTTATTATTTATTATTATTTATTATTTATTATTTATTATTTTATTTATTTTTATTTTTATTTTTATTTATTTTTATTTTTTTATTTTTTATTTTTTATTTTTTATTTTTTATTTTTTATTTTTTTTTTTTTTTTTTAAATGGCGGCGGTGGTTCGCGTGCAAACTGTTCATCGGTCTGGTGTGAAGCTCATCCCCGATGATCTAACCGTTGGATCGGTCTAATTTTTGGAGGGAAGGTGACTAACTGTCCTATCTTCATTCCCACCGGAGGGATTGCGAAGACGAGGCTTACATCATGAGATATCCCGTGCCTTAGAGCTCGGTTTCAGATTTCCGGATCGGGTTGCGAATCTTCATAGAGCCATATCGATGATCCGACCGTTAGAATGGATTGATTTTTGGAGCCTAGCTTCGTTGCTACTCTCTCTCAATCATCACCGCTCGGATTAAAAGAAGATGGCCTGCTCTTGAAGTTAACCCGTAAGATGCGGTTCGGGAACCAGTAGGGTCGGTTTACGGATTTAAGTTTCGCCTTCTTGAAGATTCCTTCATCTGCGATGGTTGGACTGGGTTGTGCTTGTTAAGGAAGCTTCCTAGTGGTCCTGGATTCAAATCCACCGAAGGATTTCTGTTTGAATTAGCCTCGTGGGGAGCGCACTCTAGGTGTTCGACGAATTGCCAATTAGGGTGCGATTGTCTCGGGTCGGAACCAGGGAGTTCGGGTGCTCGGCGTCCTTGCGAGAGGTGTGCACACTCGAAGCTCCTCTTGTCTCCCTTCTTCACCCGAGGTCAATCGCCCCATCCAAAATTTGCTCCTCTTTGTCGTTCGTGCCCCCTGTTTTTTACGTATTGGTGCGGAGTTTCTTTGTGCGGGTTCTTGCTGGTGTGGTGTTTCTGCTTTGTATTCTAGAGCTGCTGGTCCCTCTCCTTGATGGTCGGTTTCGGGTTATGGGTGAAATGCACGCCATGTGTTTGTAGAATGGCTGCGAGTTTGCACCTTCCGGCCCGGCCTTTAGGGCAACTCTCCGTCCCGCCAAAACCCTCGCCTTTGGTGATGTAGGGCCGTCGATGCGGGCTGGTGCGGGAAGACCCTCCTCATCCGGTCCATCCGACTCGAGGACCTTGCTGAAAGGACCGGTGCTCTCTTCTTCTAGGCCGCGCCGTTCGAGGGGCAGAAGTCGTATGCGGTCAGCCTCTAGGCGGCCGGCTCCTCCTCCTGCGGGCCACCATGATGCCCCGGCGCGTTCTTGGGCAAATGTAGCCCGATTGGCAGTGAAAGGATCGGACTTAGCTTTTGTTCCGCCCTTGTTTGAGGATGGGGAGGCTGTGGTGAACCTTCCGGATGAAGCAATTGACGCCATGGATCCGAAATGGCTTGATTGTTTGGTTGGCTACCCGATTGGAAGATGGAAGATCCCATTTGGTGTGCTAGAGAAGTCCTTAAGAAAAGCTTGGGGATCCAAAATTGGAGAGATATTTGCCGTGGATCAAGGCTTTCTCTTCCTACAAATCCCGGACCCCGGGTTTAGGAGGAAAATTCTTGAAGAGGGCGGTGACAATTGGTAGGATGCCGATTATCCTTCGTCAATGGAAGCCTCTCATGGACCTTAAGAGAGAAGAACAATCCTCTATCCGGTGTGGATCCGGTTGAGGAATTTGCCCCTTGAATGTTGGACGGTGCCGTCTATGAGCGCAATTGCAAGCGTCGCCGGGAAACCACTGTTTGTTGACCAAAGGACAGACGAAATGAAGCTACTCTCCTTCGCGAGAATTTGTGTAGAGATCACGGCCAACCAACCAAGAGTCAAGAAGGCCAAGGTCGTCTTGAAAGGTGTCGCTCGTTATATTAGCATTGAGTATGAATGGATTCCGACGGAGTGTCCCGATTGCAATGCCTTTGGCCATAATTGTCGGGCTCCTCCTCGTGAACAGAAGGATGCTGGACATCCAAGACAGGCAGCCCGGCCCATGCCCGGGCAGCCGTCAAGGACTCCTCTCGGTAGAATGCTCTTCCCCGTGGATGTGATTCGGGCGAACGGCGTAGTGCCGAGTCAACCCCCGGTGAACGGAGGAGTCGTTCAACAAGGATGTATGACGGTAGATACCCCTACGCCGCTTCATCTTGCGGTGCTTGTTCCGCCCCAAGCCCGCCTCGGCTCTGCGCCTCTCCGACCCACTCGGTTCCCCGGAGTCCGCCCTGCAGAGGTCACCGCTCCTCGGGTGTCACCTTCCCTGTACTCGAGCCCTCCGCCCCTATGGAGATCGGCGATCCTCGGGTCGGTCGGTGGGTCCGCTCCTCGGGCCGAGCCTTCTACTCAAGATCGGCCTCCGAAAAAACAAAGGGCCGAAAAGAAGAATACCAAGGAAACCTTCGAGGGAGAATCCTCCCTCTCCTCCCCCTTAGGGCCGGAGGGGCTGTGGAAAAGCCTCTGCTATGATCCCTCCTCTTCCTGCCACCGCTCGAAAGGGGACTAGGGGCTCTAGTGCCCCCCCGAAAGTAGTCCTCTCTCCAATGGCGGATTCCCGCCCACCTCCCATCCACTCTCTCGCTGATCGGGGAAAAGAAGGGGCCGGGGCGGCCTCCTTCGGTTCCATGGTGGAGGATGACAATTCCCCACGATTCGCCCTTTCATGTTATGCCCATTGCCTCGACTACGGTTGAGACTATCCAAGAGAGCGCTTGCTATTGCCCCGATCCGGAGCGGGTAGAGACGGGTGGAGCGGCTGGAACTTCTCGTCGCAAGCCTAAAAAACGAGGTAGGCTTGCTTTGCCTTTCCCCGCTTTTGTATAGTTGTTTCTTTGTAATTAGTTTCTATGTTTTTCGGTTATTGGAACGTTAGAGGTATTATGGATCCTTTAAGAAGAGCCGAGGTTCGTAAGTGGGCTACTTCTAGTGGCCTCTCCTTGGTGGGTTTATTGGAGACGAAGGTCCGGATTACTGTTTGGCTCCTTATCGTCGGTTCTTTTGTCGGGGTGGACGTGGATAGCCAATTATGATTCTTCTCCGGGTGGTAGGATTTGGGTCGGTTGGGACCCTTCTGGTTTGCTTTGAGGTGATATCCTCCGGTGATCGGGTCATACACGGGAGAGTCGGCGGTTTCTACGGGGTCTTCTGCTGCATCTCGGTTGTCTATGCTCGAACTCTTATGTCTCTCGGAGACCGTTGTTGAGCGACTTGGTCGGGAATGAGTTCTTGTATCTATGATCTACCTTGGATGGTAGCGGGTGATTTCAATGCCTTAAGAGACCCGTCGGATAGGTTCGGAGGTACGACCGCTTGGCCGCCCTCGTTTGATGAGTTTAATCTTTGCATTCGTCGGGCGGAGCTGGAGGACTTACGATATGTGGGACTTCGGTTTACTTGGTCGACGTCTTCGGGTGCTAATCGAAAAACTAGAAAAATTGATCGAGTTCTAGTTAATGCACTATGGAGCTTGCACTTCTCTTATTCGGAAGCTTCCTTTTTACCGCCAGGTATTTCTGACCATTCTCCGATGGTGGTTAAGGTGATACGCCCAGTTCGTCATACAAAGCCCTTCAAGTTTTTGACTTGGATGGAACACCCTTCCTTCGGGATATCCTTCGGGAGGTGTGGGAGAACCCGGCGAGGGTGTACCCATGTTCAGATTGGTTACTAAGTTGAAAGCGCTCAAGGGTCGTCTTAAGATGCTGAATAGAGACTCCTTCTCTAATCGTCCGACGGGGTGGCTCGATCCGGGAATGCTCTTTCCGCGGTTCAAGTAGACCTTCAGCATGATCCGTCCAATGTCCGCTTGGCGGAGTTGGAGTTAAACCATCGCAGGACCTTTATCGAGTTGAGAAATCGGGAGGAGGCCTTTTCGGACAAAGTCCAGAATCCGTTGGCTCGAGAATGGAGACAAAAACACTAGGTATTTCCATCACTCAGTAAAAGCAAGGCAACTAAGGAATAGAATTATCTCGGTTCGGGACAGAAATGGCAACCTTGTATCCGAGCCAAACGTCGTACAAGACATGTTTGTTGGTCACTTTAAGAACCTGTTTACTTCTCGACCTCATCCCATCAGGCCGACTATGGATGACTGCGGCAAGCCATCCGGTGTCCGCTCTCGGAGGATCAGCTTATCTCTCTAGCCCGTCCCTTTACGGCGACGGAGATTAAGGACACTATATTCTCTCTTGCTCGTGGGAAGGCTCGGGCCCGGATGGGTTCGGTGCCGATTTTTTCCAAAGCAACTGGGATCTTGTTGGCCCTTTAACGGTTGGAAGCGGTTAAGGACTTCCTTCGACGGGGAGGCTGTTAAGGGAGATTAATTCCACCATCCTGGTGTTGATCCCAAAGGTTCCTAATGCTACTTCGGTAAATGATTATAGGCCCATTGCTTGTTGCAATACAATTTACAAATGTATTACCAAGCTTTTAGCCAATCGAGTGGCCGATGTGCTTCAGGATATTATAAGCCCATCTCGAGAATGCTTTCGTCAAGGTCGACGGATTAGGGATAATATTCTCTGGCTCGGGAGTTATTTGCCGGCTTCCACCTTCAGCCGTACCTACCCAAATGTGCGGTGAAGGTCGATTTTAAGAAGGCATATGACACGGTCGATTGTGACTTCCTTGAAATGGTACTCCATGCCTTTCGATTCCCAGACCATTTTATTCGACTAATCATGGCTTGCGTTCGTACTCCGATGTTCTCGGTCTCCTTGAATGGGGATCTCCATGGTTTCTTCCCTAGTAGCCGCGGTCTTCGACAAGGGGACCCCATGTCACCTTATCTTTTCACCCTGGTTATGGAGGTATTCTCAGGGATCCTTACTTCTCGAGCGGAGCAACCACGCTTTAACTTCTATTGGAGGTGCAAGACCTCTCGATTATCACATCTCTTCTTCGCGGATGACGTATTTCTCTTTTGCCGTGCGGATATGGCTTCCATCCTCCTCTTGAAGGATGGGCTGGATACCTTCTCAGAATGGAGTGGACTTATACCGAACAACAACAAAAGTGAATTATTTATTGCAGGGGGATCGGATGACTTAAGGAACCAGATCAAGGATACATTTGGATTTGTGGAAGGGAAATTGCCGGTTCGCTATCTTGGAGCTCACATCATCTCCTCAAAACTTGGCAAGGCGGACTGTGTATCCTTAGTTGAGCGCATAACAGCTAGGGTGCAATCTTGGACTCATCGATTCCTCTCCTTCGCCGGGAGAGTTCAGCTTATAAGGTCAGTACTCCATGCAATCCAAGCTTACTGGGCTAGCGTGTTCATTATTCCGGTAGCGGTTCTAGACCGAATTGAGCGAGATACTTAGACAATTTCTTTGGAAAGGGCCCACCCTTGGAAGGGGCGGTGCTAAGGTGTCATGGGACGATGTCTGTCTCCCTAGGGGAGAAGGAGGCCTTGGGATTCGTAGGCGAGTGAGTGCAATAAAGCGGCCATCTTTGAAGCACATCCGGATCCTCTTCACGGATAAGGAGTCTTTATGGTGCAAATGGGTACATACTACTTTTCTTAATAGGAAGAACTTCTGGGTGGCTAAGGCGCCAACCTATTGCTCTTGGGCTTGGAAAAGGATCCTTCATCTCAGATCCGAGTTCCGTCTCAAGTTCCAATGGAGAATTGGGAATGGAAAGGCGACATCACGTGGTTCGATCATTGGAATCGAGTGGTCCTTTGAATCTTCTTTGTTCCGAGCATATTATCTCGACTCGGGGACTCGCCTTGGCATGCGGTCGTTGCGAGATCTTTTCTCTCCGGCGGGTCTAGCTTTGGATCGGTGCTAGATTCTGGAATATTCCCCTTCCGATCCTCTCCGAGGCTCCGGATAGGTTGACTTGGAGTGACAGTCCTTAAGGGTCTTCTCGGTCGCCTCGGCTTGGCATTCCCTTAGAAGAAAGAAGGTAAGAGTCCCTTGGGCCTCCTTTATTTGGAGTAACGCCATCACCCCGAGACACCAATTTAATCTCTGGCTGATTGTCAAGAACCGCCTGCCTACCCAAGCCTTTCTCATGTCGCATGGTAGAATTGGTACCGAAGTTTGCGCCTTTTGCAAGCTAGTTCCGGACTCCATTGACCACCTCTTCTTCAGTTGTTGCATCATCGCTAGTGCGGTGTATTTTTGGGCCGCCAAGTGCAACCTCCCTTGGAGGAATGGAACTTGGGCTAATAATCTTCATTGGGCTATGAGATTCCTCTCGGTAAAGACTTCCTTCATTCCATTGGTCGTTTCTCCTTTGGCGCACTTTGCTATCTCATTTGGAAATATAGGAATGACATCCTCTTTAGAGATCTTCCGGTTGTGGTTGCTGCTATTAAGAAGCATCTTATTATAGCTGTGAAGGATAAAGCCTTAACCTTTAGGAACGTTGTTGATAGCCCGACGAACAGGAGATTAC
This sequence comes from Eucalyptus sp. ANBG9806169, assembly GCA_014182395.1. Lineage (NCBI taxonomy): Eukaryota > Viridiplantae > Streptophyta > Magnoliopsida > Myrtales > Myrtaceae > Eucalyptus > Eucalyptus sp. ANBG9806169. The sequence goes on along the minus strand of CM024581.1, from coordinate 11,812,556 downwards.
AACGGGAACCGGGGGCTTGACCCTTCTATCTTCAATCCTTCAGCCCCTACCTTCTAGCCCACCCCAAATAGTTTCAGATGGTGCCGTTGCTGGATCGACTTTCTTCCTTGACTCGTCGGTCCGTTCGTTTGTTGTTCGGTCTTGGTCGGTCTGTCTTTCCTTGCTATTCTTGTCCCGGCCTGCGTGGCCTTCCTTGTTCCTTCTTGTTGTTTCTTCTTGGCCCTGCGTGGCTGTCTCTTGGGCGTCTGTCTAGGCCCTTGTTGCTTTGATCTCTTGACCGCCTTGCGGTGTTTTGTGGACGGCGCCCTTTCACTCGAGTAGACGCTGTGTCTTCTTGAGTGCAAGTTTTGTGGTGCCTGTTCCTTCTTGTAATTGGTTAAAGCTCTATATATTATTACCCTTCACCAAAAAAAAAAAATATAATAATAATGCTTTCACTCAATATTGCTAACAAATAGGTTGCTATATTAACAACAATCAGGTAGTTAACATTACATAAGATGTTCACAAAGAACACTAAATAAAAAGCAGTCATAACATTTAAAAACAAGGCATATTACAACTAATAGGGAAAGCAGCTACATGGTCCAATTTCTTTTTCTTTTTCTCTGTAAAATTCTCAGGCATTCTTAACAGCCACGGAAAAACAGACGGATATCCCTTAGGATTTCTCCTACGCACATTCAGTCCTAGCCCAATCGAAGTCATTCCTTGGGTCGCAGTCTTTGTGGCTCCAACCCGATGGTATTCATCTACGAATTCCATTACTAGCGCCTTATAGCTAGTAAATCCTTTGACCTCCCGTAGGCGATTCAACACTCCTTGCCATCCTTGTGGAAGAGTGTTCATAAAGAATCGCATCATCTGAATATCTCGCATGGGATAACGTTCCAAATGACTTCCTAAATTTTGTTATTGACCTCTATGACATGATCAATTATGTCGTCACTCTCCCATCGATAACCATTCAGATCGGCTATTAATCTTGTAAGCATTTCCTTCTGTTCATCTGACATTGTGCGCATGGATGCGCGCGGCTTACGGGGAGGCATTGTTCCTACAACAAATGCAGAACAAAAAATGGATTAAATATAATCCACATAGACATAATTCAAAAAAAAGAAACAAATCTTTTTTTTTTTTTGGGTCAACGGTCAACGGTCGTCGGTCGTCGGTCAACGGGCGAGTCGTCGGACCGGTCGGACCGGTCGGGCGGTCGGACGGTCGAGCCGGTCGGACGGTCGCCCGGGTCGGACGGACCAACCGCATGTGCCGCGCGTGCGTGGGCTGACGTCACGCGGACGTCAGCCCGCACGTGCGCGCACGTGCCCGAGGCGGGTCGGGTCGGGTCGCCGGGCTGGTGACCGTCCGGCCAACCGCGTCGGCGATGACGTCGGCGATGACGTCACCCCGGCGGTTACCGGCCGTTGAGTGACGTCATGCGCGTCACCACGCGTCGGTCCGTGACCGGGGGGCGTGCATGCGCCGGTTCGCCACCGGCGCGTGTCCCGCACGCGGCTGGACGAACCAGGCCGCGTGCAGGGCGCGTCGCGCCCACGCGCAAAGCCTTCTGGCCGCGGGTGGGGGCGCGTGTGGCGTCGTCCGGCGACGTGCGACATGTCGCCGGACTCGTCTCGACGTCGCCTTCCTTCCTATACCTTCAGATTTTTATTTCGACTTACGAAAAATCGGAAAAATGGGCGAACATGCTCGGGTGTCGGGATTCATGGCCCCGATCCGTACGGCCGAAATGCATTTGCGAAAAAATCAATCATAAACAACAAACAGATCGGGAAAAACGTGAACTGATGCTCTGATACCAATGTTGGGATCGTATGATCCCCGAAAACCGGGTTCGGCACCTAAAATCGAACCCCTAAATCAATGCGGAAGATGAGCCCGGGAATTAAACACGTATCACCGATCGTAAAGCACACCATGGATTCGAGCGTACCTTGTTAGCCACAGATTAGACACCGATGCCGTATTGAGGAAGAGATTTCAGTCCCGTTCGATCCGATGTCAAAGATTCGCCGTTTAAGGGAAGACGGAGTCGCTTCTTCGTCTTGGAGAGAGCTTTTGGGAGAGAAAGTAGAACGTTCTTGCAAAAATGCCAAGAGGTGCGTTTCTCTCTCTCTCTCTCATCCCTTTTATAGGTTCCCCTTCCCACGGGCCTAATTCCCGTGGGCCGGACCTTTAGGCCCATCGTGGCCGGGCCAACTTAGGCCCATTTATTAAATCCATCAATAAATTCATTCCGCGCGTAAGGATGCGCGACCCCATTCCACCTCTCCGTCAACACGTAAGAAAATTTTTTGCTCTGGTAATTCCACCTCTTGAGTCACAAGCCGTGAGAAACTTCGAGGCACGGCTCAATGAGGGAAACCTTAATGCCCTCCTTCCTATCTAGGATTCGGATCTCTTCTTCGCTCAGGAAACCTTGTCTTATCTGCTTGTTGGGTATAGAGAGTCTACTTTGGCCTCGGCTCATGTCCGTGGCAGTAAGAGTCTTCTCCACCACGAGCGTCATATCCCGACCTTGCATCTCCTGAATTTTGTCCATGTACTTCGTCGACAATTTGCTCGGTCCGATTAGAGCCGCGAGACCCGTCTTGGGAGTTTTCTTGGGTTTCTTGGAAACTCTTCCCTATTCTTGGGTTTCGGAGGAATCAAATGTACGCGACCTCTTCTTGTGGTTCTCAGCGACAGCTCTCGAAGGTTCTTGCTCGTTGTTTTGGACAACGACAAATGGGTCAGAACTTGACGTCTGGGCGTGGAATGTCGGCCTTCGCGCTCGCGGGGATCTCTTCTTCCGAACGATCCATCCAACACCGATTGGCCCAAAAGTGGTGGTGGTCACGAGGGTGACCTTCTCAACATCACGATCCAAGATGGAAGGCCCGAGACTTAGCTTTCCCTCGGAGATCAATGAAGCTACGTCTGCCAAGAGACTGAGAGATGCGAAATCGAGCTTCATCTTTCTCTCCCCCTTTGAAAGACGGTTTGCAGACCGAAAATAGACCGTCGCTGCCGGAAAACTTTGATACCCCATTATCGCCAAGTGATGAAGAGATGAACAGACGAAGAGATGATGATCGTGGGTTTTCACAGAGAGAGAGAGAGAGAGAGAGAGAGAGAGAGAGAGAGAGCGACGAAGAAGGGGTGAGAGGGAGGGGAAGAAGAAAGCTCGTGCGATTGCAAATTAGGAAATATTAGGAATTACTTGAAGAAGATGAGAATTCTGAGTGGATCATCAGTGAGATACGGGAGTTTCAAATTAGGAAATATTAGGGCAAGTACCGACTGCGTGGCCATTGTGACCGTTGTGACCGTTGAGTGCTTGGACGAGTGATTCTGAAAAATAGTTTGTTGTCGATCTCCGAATTAACCACGAATTGTTGTCTGCCCCCGAGTTTTTCACCAAAACATTGCACTTTGATTTTAATTGCACGTGTATTACAATTTTCTGGATTTTAATTACACGTGTACCTGAAAACAGAGCATGATTTTGCGAGGAGCCGAGAGCTAATAAAACATTATCACTGATTTCTTTCAGTCACAGGTCTTCTTCGTCGTTCTCAATCGCCAGAAATCTGCCGTGGCTGTCGATCTCCACCGCTCCCACCATGGCGCCAAAACTCCTCTTTTCTGCCCTGTTTTCTGGCCGGGAAGTTTCATCTTCATTGCCAACACGTCTAGGACCTCCATTCTCCGATCTGCACACCAACCGAGGCTAGAAATCCAATTAACCAATGTAAAATCCGTTCGCTCTGTTTCTGTCGCGTATGGATGAAACAGAGGCCTGGAGCTCTATTTGATGTTTGTAAGAACAGAATTTGTGACTGAAGCTCTTTCGAGCTATTTTGAAGTGTTTAATGTGAGCTGATGTTGTTGTGATTTTCTGAAATTGAATGATCGCTTCATATGTGTACAGGTTCATTGATCGAAATGCATATCACTTGTTTGATGAAATGCTCGAACTAAATAAATCAGGATGTGCTTCTATTCAACCCTTGAATCGAAAGTCACGCTACCTCAATCCAACTTGTTCTTGACTCATTAAAGCCTCATTTATGGGCCGTCTTCCGTTGGAATATGATATTCCTTTGTCATTGAATTGGTGTTATGATTCTCATCATTGGTATGTTTCTCTTGGTCGCTATGCCTGATCCTGATATTCTCTCTTGCTGTGTTGTTTCTTTTTCTGTCTTTGAGTTCCATATACTAGGGTGTGTTTGCGTGGTCATCTGCAATTGTGGTGGGAGTTCTGTGGTGGCCGGAGGTCTATGATAATGGAGGAAAGCATGTTTGTGTTGCGCTGTTCTTATCACGGTACCGGGGTGCGTTGTTCTCTGGGTATGGTCTATTGATTAAGGGGTAGAACCTGTGTCGATGAAGTTCCTCGTGTGATTGATTAATGAGCGCTGACTGTTTAGACATAGAGGAAGACTAAAGGAAAGCAGAAAGAGAGTTGAGAGGCTGTTGCATCAGAGAAGATGGACGGAAAGAAAAAGAAATAACTATAAATAAATAAATAAAAATAAATGGAAAAAAAATAAAAGATGAAAGATAAAAATATTTGGAAAATATAGTTGTCGGATAGGTTGTTAAGTCTCATGAATAATTTTATTTGAATTTCATTTAGTCTGTGATCTTATACTTTATGAAGTTACATTCATGATTTTCGGGATAATATGAATTTTCAATTGTTTTACACAAGAAAAGCTATAAGCGGATAGTCAGACACAACCAGGTGCAATTTAAATGTTATTCCTTTTCAACTTAAATTGGGTTGTAATAAAGAAAGTTGTATACATGTTGCTAAAATCGTCACAAGAAAATGAACCATGATGATATTACATGTACAAAGTTATTGCAATAGAACCCCTTCTCTTTAGGAGAGATCATGGAAGTCCTCCTAAATTAGGCATCTCATGACTAGGCCAGACACAGAGATCTGTACAAGTCAGTTCCTCATTTCGTTCTTAGTAATTGCTACTGTAAATCTTCTCAGGCTCTAATGTTCTTTTCAGGATGGAACAATCCTTTTTTCAGAATGGACGATCGAACCATCTATACTGGAATCCTAATTGCACAAGCAGATATATGATGTGATAATATGTCAACCGCCAATTAGTGAGACAAATGTAGGATGCCAAGACACCAAGTTTGACAAAATACTCAACATGAGGTCATGGACGAGGAACTCCTTATTTCGTTGTGGTCCATGTCTGTCGAGTTGCTTGACGACAACCACCTGACGAAAAAGGAAAGCGTGATTTCATAGGCCTCACATCTTTCCAAGATAAAGAAGAGGGAGCGAGTAGAAGCCCCACTATCACCTGCCCAGTCCCCTGGAGAGTTCCTTTGTATGCTCGACGAAATCCACCTTCGCCACAACAAGCACTCCCGTCACAAATTCTTCGCTTCGCCTCCGGCCTGAGGCTTCTTGATTCCAGCAACTGATACGACAAGTGAAAGGAGGAAAGATAAATTTTCAAGCAGTACCTGAAAGACACAACAAATGACCAACTACTACTAATATCAGATGTTACATATCTTAATCATGAAAGTTCAGGTACTATTTAATGCACTAGTTAGATCTTCCGCGCCGCAGACTTAGGACCTATAAAGCTCATGATTGCCCCATGTAACATCTCCCAACAAAGCAATTTCCAAAAGACTGATATTTGAAGAAAAAATTTCACGAATCACGCTTGGAGATACAAAAGGGGTCTTTTAGAATCTTCATGTGGATACTTTTTTTCTCATCATGCATCAAATGTTGATTCGTATCTGTTTGTGAGACCAAACCTGATGAATACTATCACTACCATTCAGTATGGGCAAACCTGATGAGTATTCTAGGTTCCCAATTCAGGTCTTTAGCCATTACATTGGCGCTTCTAATGAAATTGAAAATCCTGAGGTTACTGTAAATGGGTATCACTGGCCCCACTGATCTCTCAGCCAAAGAGAAAAGTAAACATCAATAAAGGAACGCAGAAGAGAAATCAGAAACTCGATTTTCAAGGCATTCATAAATTAGTCCGTGGAAAATCGTTACTCATCAAAATTTAAATGGGTTTTCAATGAGGACTAAGCTTCCAGAGAGCATCAACAGAAGGAAAAAGGACGTGGAAAGCAAAACTGGCAACGGACAATAGATACCATCGAGAGCAAACGAATGATCAAACAATACCTGTTTCAGATTCTGTAACAAAATTGTCAAGACAATAACATTCATGCGGCAGTTCTGTGAAGTAAAGTGAATTACTAGACTTGCACTATCCATGACGTGTTCCCTTGAACATGTATACCCTTAGACTCCACGAGAACCCAAAAAAAAAAAAAAAAAAAAAAAAACGAGAAATTACAAATACAGAAGTTCATTGTACAGAAGACTGCCAACTGATTGGTCTGCTGAAAAAGAATAGGTCTGAAAGTGTTTAGCCAATGACAAGAATTGTGCTTGTATGCTTTAAATTAACCTCTTCCGTTGAGCATACGCGCTTTGCGCCAATAACATATATCTTGGAATTTAAGGCGCGTTTGGCAACGATTCATTAGGGAACAAATTTCGATCGAAATTATTATTTTTGATTCATTGTTCAGGAACCGATTCCGAGTAAAAAACGTGTTTGGTAAGCGTACAAAATTTTTGATTCGGAATAGAATTGCGTTTGGTAACGTGTTTATTGATTCTGTTCCAAATCAATTTATTTTAATTTTTAAATAATTTTTCCTTTTTTTTTTAATTTTTAATTTTTCCTTTTTTTTTTTTTTTTTTTTTTAATTTTTTTAATTTTTTTTAATTTTTTTAATTTTTTTAATTTTTTATTATTTTTTCTCCTATTCTTCTTTCTTTTTTTCCTTTTTTTCTTTTTTTCTTTTCTTTTTTTCCTTTTTTAAATTTTTAAATTTTCTTTTTTTCTTTATTTTATTATTTTATTAATTTTTTATTTTTCTCCTATTCTTCTTTCTTTTTTTCTTTTCTTTTTTTTCCTTTTTTAAATTTTTAAATTTTCTTTTTTTCTTTATTTTATTATTTTATTAATTTTTATTTTTCTCCTATTCTTCTTTATTTTGTTTCCTTTTTTTTTTTTTTTTTCTTTTTCCTTTTTTAAATTTTTTAGTTTTCTTTTTCTTTTTTTTTCTTTTTTATTATTTTATTTTTCTCCTATTCTTCTTTTTTAGTTTTTTTATTTTTTTATTTTTTTTCAGGCCAAATGAGAGCCTCCGGCGGCCGGCGGCGCGAACGGCGGCGGGCGGCGGTCGCAAGATGGCGGTCGATGAAGAAGAAGAAAAGAGAAGAAGAAGAGTTTTGATTCTCAATTTTGTTAGGAACAAGAATCAACTTTTTTTTTTATTCTTGATTCTCGTCCCAACCGATTGCAGGAACAAATTTGTTCCGGAAACAAAAATTTTACCAAACGCGATTCTCGTCCCAACGGCGATTCTGGGAACAAAAATTAGAATCCTAAGCTTTGTTGGGATGGTTACCAAACAGCCCTAAATTATTTTTTTCTTAAAATTACATATATCAAACTTTTAATTTCTCTTATGAAATTTGACTTATCCTGAATTTTAGCTTAAATCTTAGCATTTTGTATTTCCATTATAGGACTATTTTGGAGTTGTCGGTTAATTTAATTTCAATTTCATCTCTATTCACATATATATAATGATTCTCATTCGAAAAGTTACTTGAGCTTTGACTTCAACTTAGCCGCTGAAGTTTAATTCATCCGATATAATCGCATTTATTTAAGAAGTTAATATACATATTAAATTTATTCCATATAAATAGTTCATACATCTACAATCAATTAAAGGGTCAAAATTCAACCACTCACCCCATTTAATATGACTGTAATTTCCTTAAATGCCACCATACTTTATAAAAATCACCTACACCGCCAAACTTGATCCCCAAATCTCTTCCCTCTCTCCCTCCCAGAACAATGGAGAGAGAAAAAGGGCAACATCTAACGAAATAGGTTTCTCCCCGAGATTGACCTAGTGGCAAAGGCTTTGTTGTGCTTTCACCTCCAATATCGGTGTTTGCGTGTTCGATTATTGTCCTAGAGAATTTAGATTTATGTAGAGAAGAGGTCATGAGGATGGGTTGTTTTTGTTAGTTCATCTCTAGATAGCCGATTAATTACAGTTATATACCTAGATTATCCGAAAAAAAGAAAGAGGTCAAGGTTTATGGGGGGAAGGAAGAATAGCGGAAAAGAGAGGGAAAAAAAGAAAAAGAGAGAATTAGCACTGAAGTGTTCTTTTACAGCAAAATAATGTAAGATTTAAATTTATGTAGAGGATTCCAAACACATCTACATAAAGTATTATGCATTCTATAAGTGACTTTTGTTGGCTCCTCGTCTCCGACACTTTGGGTGGTGAATGCAAGTGATTACATGATGTTAGAATTTTCTACAATATATGCATGGAGCAATGAAGGACTAATTGATAGATAAGTTAATCTCTAAACACATCTGCATATCATGCTCTTAAACGTCAACAGTAAACTCTTAAGTTTGAGTCTCTTCTGTAGATCAACAAGGCATTGCGTGGTTTTTCCCGTTTGTGATGGCATGGCATAGCAGCTCAATGAAAGGCATCCCAAACAAGGACAGATCCATCTAGGCAATTTCTATGGTGCTCCAAAAAGTTTGAGGTAAAATTTAAGTGACCGTAAGAGATTTCTAATCACCCATATGTAGATCGTTACTCTGGTAGATAAGTTTTGCATCATCTTAAACTAGATTCTCACCATGTATAAAGTTTTGATAGAGCAGAGGAGCCACGACTAGAGCAGTATCTATTATGTTAGCACACAAATACTATTTACCTTATGCTTGGTAACATTTTGGAAGCTTCTTATTTAGATTTACTGAGGCGTACAACTCACATTTTCTAACAGGACCTTGGAAGAGGGGCAAATTTTGAAAGGGAAGGAAACCCATTTTCCTTCTCAAACAAATTTTTAATTCTTCTCCAATTTTCCGCACCCACATGCCATTTTTCATCTCCCGAACAAAGTTTAAATGAGATGATCATATTTAATTAGTTCGTTTTTCATCAATAATATTCACAGGGATTCATGTGGGCGGTTTAATTTTTGAGGAGCGTCTATTGTCGATGGATGAAGATGGCTCATATTTCAATTACTTATATGTTGGGTTCTTTCGTGAATGAAGACATGATCATTGAAAGACGGTGCCCTAAGATGTGAATGAGCTCATGTAATCAATCCATCATTAGTTACACGTCATGTCACTTAGTAAATATCCAATTACTATTTTTTCCTTCTTAGGCGCTTAAAGAGTCATAGACGTCCTACCAATAAAGAATTACTAATTTATCTTTCTAGTAAGAAGAAGAAATGTAAAAATATCTTTTATCGTACAGTAATCGATCCTATAAATTGACCAAAATTCATCTACAAATCAGTTTCTTTTATATTATAATGTCACAGTCTCAATGAATAAATAAAAAAAACTTGAAATCTGCCAAGGTATGTCGATAATTAAGTGAGAGTTAACATGAATTAACATAATTTAGCTAGTCTCCGAGGAGACCGCAGGAGTCTCTATTGTGACTGCAAGATCGAAGATCCTCTAGGCCTTCCTAGAGCCGGCTAGAGCCCGCCTAGGCTCGCCTAGAGGATCTTCGATCTTGCGATCAATAGAGACTCTGCGGTCTCCGGAGACTAGCTAAATTATGTTAATTCATGTTAACTCTCACTTAATTATCGACATACCTTTGTTAATATTGTGACTGCAAGAGTCTCTATTTGCGATATAATATTAATTTTCTCCACAAACAAAAATGCTCCCTTTGTATGCTCTTCCTAGACATGCTCACTAGGCAGGCCTAGGCGGGCTCTAGCCGGCTCAAGGATTCAAGCCCAAGGCCGGCTAGAGCCCGCCTAGGGCTTGAATCCTTGAGCCCTTGCCAAAGTCCGAACTTGCAGGTTTGGGCAAGTGCCTGGGCCAGCCCAAAGGGAAAAACATGGGCGGGCCTGTCCAGCCCATCGAGCCACCTTTCTTTTTCTATTTTTGTTCAATAAAGATTAATGTAAATGGAAAACAAATAAAGATATGTTAGGACTTTGTGTTATTTTGTTTTATCAGTTTACCTGTGAGTTTTATACTGTTTTTCTCTACCGTATTAGATTTTTTTTTTTTCTAATAGTTTTCATAAATATTGAAGCAACTAATTACATATACAATCTCATTTTTTAGTAAATATGTGGGTTGCCAGGCCTCAAGGTCCTTGCCTAGGCCCAGCCCGCCTACTAATTGGGTTTAAATTTTTGTCCAGTTTTGCCCACTGATTGCGAGCCAGCCCATCCATTAATCATGTCTGGCTCTGATTCCAAATTATTCATATTGTGTATACAACAAGGTGACTTCCTACATTTGCAGCCTCTTTGGTGGAATAAGGTTATGATCTATGCGAATAGCATCAAAGTTCTCAAAATATCCCGCAAAAAAGATGAGAGAACATAAGAATCACCACTTTAACAATTAATCCCAATTCATGATTTTTAATACTCAGTATATGTTATTTATGATATAAGTAAGATATTGTTTATTCTTCAATAATTTATTTGTAAATACAATTATAAGTTAAGCATATAATATTGGATTATACGAGGGCAAGGGTCACAACATTGTTCATGAAGAGACTAAATTTCCCTCAAAAGAATGAAGACAATCTTAAGTGGTCAAACAAATTATGTCATGTACAACGGATGGCATCTGCGTTAACGATTTTTGGCCAAAATTGATTGAAATGATTACATTGACAAATTGTCAAAAGGTTTGAGCTAAATTGTCAAAATTGAAGATTTTAATATTGAATTGATGTTGATATAGTATGTTGCGATTTACTCAGAAATTAATTATGCGTACATCTGACACATTTTTTAACGAGACCTTCGAAGGGGAGCGAATTTTGGAAGTAAGGAAAACTTAAAATTTTCCCCACTTTTCTTCTCAAACAAATTTTAAATTCTTCTCCATTTTCCATACTCACATGCCATCTTTTTCCCCTCCCAAACAAAGTCTAAATGAGATATGATCGAGGCACTAACCATCTTTCATCAATCAAATTCACAGTGAGTCTCTGGAAGTATATCCATAATTCTGGAGAAAATTAATATTATATCGCAACATGTGCATATCGCAAGCTCGCCATTAACGCACTCGTGTTGCAGATTTTGCTCAAAAGGCCAGCTCTAACCAGTGGTTGGTGAAATATTTCAAAAATAAAAGAACCTGTGAATGGTGCTGAGATAGATTTGATTTATCAGCTTCAGTGACCAAAACGTCTTTCCTCAAATGATGTAGGAGTAAATTTGGTTAAAGACAGATTTAAGGTATAACAGGAGCTTAACTAATTGTAACAGGGAGATTTCTAATTAATCCTAAAGCCATTGTATACATACTAACTTGGTCATAAAATTCTCAATATCAACTTAGTCATAAATTTTTGTATAAAATTCTAATACTACCACTCTAGCCAATTTTTGATTGAAATCACTGATGTGGCAATGTGCCATCTAGGACAACCGGTGATAGCCAGACCGCCACGTCGACAATTCCCGATGAAAATTAACCAGAATGACTACATTAAATCCTGCACATAAATTTATGACAAAATTGATAGAATTGAACATTTTAGAACTAATTGACATCCGTAGAATAGGTTAATACCGATGGGGTAATATTTCCAATTGTAACATACTCTTCATCTCTCACTATAGACCCTTCTATCAACATTTACCCTTTCGCTAGGTTAAAAAGAACCTTCAAACCTCTCCTTTTTTGGCCGTAACCTATGCGCATTTTGAGTAGCCTCCTTTCTGTGACAAAGTTCAAAGTTGGCAAAAAGGTGATGGCTTTAGGAGTTTGCAGGACTCCCTCCTCTCCTTCAGTAATTCTTTTCCCTGGATTGAGATCATTGGACCAAATGAAGCACAATTATTGATTTTATTAATATCATGTGGATTCCATAGATGAGTCCCATAAAATCAACGGTTGTGATTCACTTGATTTATCGGACTTGGGTCAGGGGTAGAAAATTTTTCCATCTCTCATATTTCAAAGAAGCATTTTCCCACTGCTGTCAAGTATAATTAATTTTTCGACCAAAAAAAAAAGTATAATTAATTTTGTGCCTTAGACCACCACATACGCTTCACTTTCGTGCCTCAAACCCTTGAGCTACTCCTAATAATTCTCTAAAATATATTCCTAATTTATTACATATAAGAAAAAAAAATGCAATCAATTTGAGTTCAAAGCTGATCTACCTAAAATGGATTTAGAAGGGGGCTTTTTCTTAGTAAGGTGAGGGGAGATCATCATCCTCATCTACAATTATTCCTTCTAGTTCTTTTTCTCTCCATATTAACTAACTGAAACTTTCTAATATAGATAACATACCATAAGTTATTGTCATTCAATGGTTGAGATTCATCGACTTTTTTGGTCGGTCGGTATCACCCAATGACTGAGCATGGATGATATACCTTGCATTTTCAATAACAAAAAAGTAATGGATCATAATTAGAGTCAAAAGCATAGGACCAGAGTGCTCACTTGTGCAATGACCCAAATGTGTATGACAAGCTACAACATACGACATCGCTAGAATAATGGTGGAATCGAGGTTTATGTGAAAATGAGATGTTTGGTCTCAACTAATAATTCCCTTAAAGATGAGATTGGTGACCAAATTGTAAGAGTTTTCTTAATTGTGGACTACATTAATTGATATTGTAATTTACCGTTTAACGTTTACCGTTTTACGGGGATTGGTCTAAGGTGAGATAGAAGGTTTCTTAATTAGTCTAATATGGGCATTTAGTGTGGGCCGAGTTGAGCCTAGCCCGTAATGAGGGCCTTGCTGGAAACTCTATAAATAGCGCTAAGTCTCTCCTCTAACCCTAAAATCACATGTATCCTCACCTAAGGGCGTTTACCTAACGCCAAACGTGAGGGGGCCTCATTGAGCCAGGTGATACGGAGGGCAATAGAGGAGAAGGACTTGCGCGTGGAACATTGTGTTTTCGCTTCCGCTTCAAGATCGATGGATTCCAATACAGGTGCGTTAATTCTTTCTACTCAATTATGCATATTCTTGTTCTGGTTATGGAGATCTTGGGGTTGCACAATTTGCGTCCAATATGTGGTATCAGAGCCTCCATAACCCTAGAACTCGAATGCATAATGTTTTTGCCCTAATTTGTGATTTTCGAGATTTTTTGTTCAATAAAAAAATAAAATAAAATCACAAATTCGGATTGGGCTTGTTGACACAAACAGATCTATGCGGCCACGCGCCGCCAGATCGTTATTTTTCCATGTGGATTTTTTGCTCGATTGATCCTGAAACCATAGGGCTTTTGTTCTACATGTCGAGATCTTTCCAACCATATATAATTTGCATAATTTCGTTGAGAATTAACAGAGAATTTGAAATTTGAAATTCTAGGTTTATATATAGAAAAACTTCTAGAATTTTAAATTACCTTTGTTTTTCTCTTCAATTCAAGAGTAGCAACAATTGGTTTGGAGATTACTGTAGTTGATTGTTTGTTCGCTTTGGACGAGCGATTAGGGTTTCGGTCGATTTTGCTGATTTGATCTTTAGGTTTTTCAATGCAATTCATGTTAGTAGATTAGTCCATACGCATTGCGTGTAGTTTTTTCCGTGGTTGTTGCGTGATTCTCCCTGTTGTGAGGCGGTCGTCCGTCTTGTTTCGATGCATACATGGAGGAGGGTCCGTAGTATAAATCGCGGACTCGTGAAGTTCGTGTTGAGGCAGGATTAATTCTGGGGAAGATAGTTCCCGAGGAGGCGCGAGGATTAGGGAGGAGCTTTAGAGACAGAGAGAGCAAGCGAGGGAGAGATGAGCTTGGATTCACTCTCCTCCTCCCACTCGCACGACGGCATTGACGGCCACGTCTCTCAGCTCCTGCAGTGCAAGCCCTTTTCCGAACAGCAGGTGGCGTTTTCTTTAACTCGCTTCCAATCGATTCCCTTTTGGAAATTTGCGGCCACTAGACTTGCATCCTCCAGGAACGATGTAAGGGCCCACAAACCCCTTTTAATCTGTGGAATTGGATCAGGGTCCGCGGTTGAATCAAAACCCAGCGTTCGAAACAAAGCTCTCGCATCGTTGCGATGAGAAGTTGCTTCTTTTAATCTATTTTCCTGTTTTTGTGTGTGGATTTATGGAGTTGGTCGCTTGGATTTTCTGCAATGCAGCTCCTTGGCAGATCTACGATTAGGTCATGTTAGAAAAAATAAAATAAATAAAAATAAATAAATAAAATAAAATAAAATAAAATTTGGTAGCATGAGCGAGGCCGATTCTTGGGTTGCCCTTTAATTTCGTCTTTATGATTTATCAGGATAATGTTGTTCCTGTTGTTTCCGGTGTTTATAATGATCGTGTTTGGTTATTTCATTCTTTGTTTATGATAGAAGATCATGCTACAATATACCCTTAAATGAAAGGCTATCGGGTTGAGCGTTTTCTTCATGAAAACATGCTTCTTGCTTGCCTCTTTGATTGTATTATACTAGTAAGGGAAGAGAGGAAAACGTCATGTTGGGAGATGCTTTTATCTATAAATGGTCTTAGTTGAGCTGTTTTTCGTCTATTACATAAGTTTTTCTACTCTCTTGGGAAAGCAATTAGCTAAAGGAAAGCAAAAATTATTGCTTGATAAATGCAATATGATCATTGGAAGCACATGTTGTAAAGTGTTTCATATTGTTTGATGAATTTTGAGCATAAATTATTGGATGTCTATCAAGTTGAATATTTTTTATGGTTAAGGAGTATGACAACATTTACGCAGAGTAATAGTATCTATTATTAAATTTTAGATATTTGGTTATCTGGTTTGACTCAATTAATAGGCTCTTGGTTGATAACAATGATAATTTTGTTACTTAAAAATTGGCTAATATATTAGCCGTTGGCCTTGAGTCATGTTTTGCCTTATGAAATTCATGAGTGATAATGGATCAACTGTCAAGCTTGTCGATTTGGTATACCCTGTATTACTATTGATGTTAATTTGTGAGATATATTCTAGATCAATATTCTTTTAATGTTGTTCTAGTAATCAGTAATTGGGGTACACAAGAGATTATTGCTTTTATGATATGAGAATTTTCTTGTGTTGCTGTGATTGTTGATCTCATTGGAATCTGTCTTTCAGGTTCGCTATAGATATATTTATATATATGTATAATAAAGATTTTATTAATGAACAAAGCAATGTAATTAGCATAATATGTGATTTTGGTGATTTGGTGCCCCTATCACTAAAGCTAAAATCACATGTATATGGTGTATGTGAGGAGTAAAATTTATATCCCTGGTATGAGAGAATTTCAAGGATTCAATTGAGTAGTGACCGCCAAAGTGGCACGCTTGATTGGGTTTGAGAAATATCTGTTTCCTATAATGATTGGGATGTCTCCTGGTCTAATGTATAGTCACACTCCCAAAGGAGGTGATTGTGTATCAGTTCATGGAGGGATACATGATAATGTGGTGGGGGAGTGACTGATCCTAGTGGTTCGTCTGCCCAAAGGTGATGAATTCACGAAGATTGGAATATATTCTCATAACCGCTATCATGTGGGGAGTTTACAACCGCTTATCATGTATTCTGCCCAAAGGTGATTATGTGATTTTGTATGTAACTCTCTGGATGTGTACTTGTGTGTCAAGTTACACATTGCTCACATGATGCTAATTATATACATTGCTTGTTTTTCAATCACATTTTCTGTAATTAATAATTCCACTATTATTGAGGTTTTTACTGCTTCAAATTTTAAGTTGTGGACATATGATTTATTGCTTGAGAATGCAATAAAATTTGTTTTTGTTCCTAAAGCGTTCCATTCGGAGCACTTGAAAAGAGGTTTGTCTCTGCGAACTGCACTTTTGCTATAAGATGATGGAAGCCTTAATTGCTTGAAATTATGTTTTGTATGATATTGAAATTAGGACATATCGCAAAGATTGTGTTTAAGTCCTAATGATATATACATCTCATATAAGGATGAAAAGTTGTTTCCAAATTTTTCCTATTTACTCTTAACGGTTATCTAAAGACTTCTATAAATTATTGTGGAAGTAAAATTGACCGAGATAAAGAATAAATTGGTTAGAATTAGTCTTAAAGGTTGTCGATTTAATAGTAGCGGTAAGTATTTTGGCAAGTATGACAATGCGGAATAGCTTAAAGGGTCATTTGTCAAATACTTGATAAATTTGAGGTGGTAATTTAATTACTATGCTTGAAAATCCTGACAAGAAGATTTGGCTAAAAGGCATGAATCATCATAATGAACATAGTGATGAGTATGATGAGTAAAACTAGTTTATCCAGTCTTCTGTGGGTTGATATTATGAAAACAACTTTTTCACATACAAAAAGTGTCCTTATCAAAGTTGTTTTATAAACTTCTTTTGAGTTATAGGTTGGGCATAGATTACTTGAATCATATTATATTTAGGGGTGTCATGCAGAAGTGAGATTATCTAATCCTATTTTAAGTGTATTGCATTTCAGATCAACTCGGTATTATTTTGTATCTTATCCAGATTGAGATTATCTAAAGAAGATACAAGAATTATGGAATCACATACTTTAAAGTTTCTTAAGATCGACGTAATTGTAAAGGATAATAATAATATTATTATTATTTTTTTTTTTTTTACTGAAAGAGGGGTGGATAGTTAGTGAAGAAATAATTATTTCTTTACTAATTCTTTCAGAGTGAACGTGGCATTGATAGTTTTATATGGAGTTACATCAAAGAGATATAAAATCTATATAAGTGCAATCTGAAGAATTTTGCAGCAGATTCAAGTAAACTTGTGTGTAGACTCGAAAAGTCTTAATTCATGGTCTTAAGCAAGTTTCCAGGTAATATTATTAAAGTTTCATAGTGTTGTTATTTTGTTCAATTGGGAACAAAGTAATTCAATATACTTGCAAGGTCAGTGGGAGGAAATTTATTTTTCTCATACTCTATGTACATGATATTTTGTTTACAAGTAATGACCTTGAGGCATCTTATATATTTTGTACTAAGGTCTGTAAGAATTGTTTTTGCCATATTATATTAGATTTTCTCGGAGGATATTTGCTGATTGTATATTGGAAATATTCAATATACATTATTGCAAGCCAAGAATTGCTCATGTTGTTAAGGGTGATGGGTTGAATCTATCACATTGTCCTTATTTAGATATTGAGAAAATCTAATTAAATGGTGTACCTTGTGTCGGTGCATTTAAAAGTAGATTATATTCCAACAGATGATATGGTTGCAAATCCACTAACTAAAGGCCTACGTCCATGTATATTTGAGTGATATGTCATTAGCATGGGCTTAGGAGCATCTTAGGATGCTGTTATTTAGTGGGAGCTGTTTTATTTTTCTTTGAATAATGTTTACATCTGTTTTTTGTTATAATTTAGTAACATTTTGATATATATATATATATCAACTTTTGCATTCAATAAAATGTTTTTGAATGGTTTGTTATTATGTTGAAAATATATATATTGTTAAAGTCTCAAGGTATTGCTTAAACCTTGAGTGAAGGCTAGGGGCATACGGTTATTAACCTTGTCCATATGTCTTGTTATACATAAAGAATGATTAACCGTAAGGACAAGACATATGTGGGTTCATGGAACCATAAATGCATTCTCTAGTGGCACAAGTTTTTGTGACGCTTAAGGTAAGAGAATGGTGTCGACAAATGAGATCTCTCTATGAGAGATGTTATCCATTTGACACACTACCATATTGGATCCATATCAATAGAGTTGAGAACACTCGTGACCATGGAAGGCTGTGTGTATACATGTAGCGTTACCGCCATGATTCGATCTTTGAGACTTTATGGGATAGGATTGACTATTAAGAATTATCTCTAGACCAATGTGCGCACATACAGTACGATTTCAATTAATATAGTCCAAGTGGGAGAATGTAAGAGTTTTCTTAATTGTGGACTACATTAATTGATATTGTAATTTACCGTTTAACATTTACCGTTTTACGGGGATTGGTCTAAGGTGAGATAGAAGGTTTCTTAATTAGTCTAATATGGGCTGGCTAGTGTGGGCCGAGTTGAGCCTAGCCCATAATGAGGGGGCCTTGCTGGAAACTCTATAAATAGCGCTAAGTCTCTCCTCTAACCCTAAAATCACATGTATCCTCACCTAAGGGGCGTTTACCTAACGCCAAACGTGAGGGGGCCGCCTCATTGAGCTAGTGATACGGAGGGCAATAGAGGAGAAGGACTTGCGAGTGGAACATTGTGTTTCCGCTTCCGCTTCAAGATCGATGGATTCCAATACATGTGCGTTAATTCTTTCTACTCAATTATGCATATTCTTATTCTGGTTATGGAGATCTTGGGGTTGCACAATTTGCGTCCAATACAAATAGCATACCTTAGAGGTATCCAACCTTGGAGCCAAATTAACAAGGTAAAATTAATAATCACACCAACCTCAACTTTTTTTTTCCCTTTCTTATGAGAAGATCTCAACTTTCCTTTTTGTGGTGGTAATAATAATTTAATAGATTCAAAAAACTTGCAAAAAAAGAAATTGAGTGCACACGGTTGTTTTTCTTCCTTCCTTTCTTTCTTTTTTTGGCCAAGCACTGTATCAAAAATGTACTGGTGAGGATTTGTCTTGCCAAAAATTAATGAAGTTGTGCAGATAGTTAATGAGGTGTGATGAGAAGGGATGATTGGTGGTGTTTAGAATTGTCTATAAAGTAGAGGCGGTTACATCAATCCTTAGAAAGTTTATCTAATAAATTCTGATCGTCGTCTCGTGGATTTGATTTCTCGCATGAGAAGTTTAGAAGAGTGTGATTTATCGGAATTTACTTGGGGGGAGGAGGAGGAGATCGGTCAGTGGCAAATATGTTATAAGTTGGCCGGTAAAACCGTGGATCTAGTGCATGACTAAAAAGAAAAAGAAAGTCAGCGGATCGTCGGGGGCCCACCACCTAAGACAACTCAAGGGATGTGGGACTCCGTTGGACAGGGCTCAATCACCAAAAGTTATGAGCCACCCAACTGTGCTTCAACTATTAATTGCAAGAACAATATTTTATTGTCGTTTAGCCTTACCATTGCCTTTTTAGATTACTAATTATAAACATTATCTGCATGTAAATTAATAAAATTGGATAACTTACCCACCTTAGAACAGTGGTTAGAAGAGGAGGACGGAGCAAAACACTTCTAGAGAAGGAAAGTATTATATGTATTGAATATTGACATATATTAATTGTTATGTCTCTCATGTGATATTGTTACATCTAAGTAATGCTAAATATGTTAAAATCATCATAAAATTTATGGTAAATTAAAAGTGGACACTAAAGCAAGTAAATCACCTTCAATACCCAATAATTCTACACACATTTTAATATAGTATATCAGTTCAGTAACCTAGACTTAGTAAATGTACCATTTTTCCATTAATTACAATCAACCTGATCCATAAATTCTAAAATTCTTTTTCTTTATTGACTAGTTTTTTTACATGTTATTGTCACATGATATAAATACAATGTAGAATACCTTCTAAGCAAAGCAAGGAAGAATGTAATTCATACATGAGTTATACGAATAGCTTAAGAAAATCCCGTTTAAATTTAATCCTTGACTATTATTTTGTTTAAGCATTCGATAAAGGTTTAATTCCACGCATATCAAGTACAAACAATTTGACATTTTGGTCATCTCAATCAATCTTAGGTCCCATGTTATTTCATTAATGATCCATAATGATATTTCTTGGGGGCATCACCTATACTTACCTAACATGTGCATTCTCGGCGTGGAGAGAAGGAAATTCAGAAACAAATAAATTGCGATTGACAAAAGAATGGACACGTGGGGGCCAAACATCATGCAAAAGTGGAACCCAATGGTTTAATTTTTGCCACCTCGTAGTAATTGCAACCCCGCGGGGTCCACTCACTTTACGTAAGTGGACCCACGTGCTCATACGTCACGTTACTCTTCGGTCTGAAGTCCAACGCATCCATCTTCTTTTCATCCTTTGTGACGAGCTCGAATTGATTCACCGCAGGGGTTATCCATCCAAAGTTAAAATACTGGGAATTAGCTAATGTAGCTCAAATGTGTACAAGAAATAAAAAAAAAAAAGGCTTCTATGCACATGGCAAACCATCAAAGGCGAAGCAATTTAAGTAATTAGTTAAGCAAAAGCTCCTCCAAGAGGGAAAGAAGTTAATATCTCTATTTGGAGATATTTAAGTTTAGGAGGGCAAATATTGCATGCATGCAATCAAATATCTCAACTTTTAGGGTTTGATTTAGTCTCCAGGGAGGTGGTGGTGGGGCTCGCTTTGTTTGTAGCAGGATTAGTTATTTGAAGAGGAATATCTTGGACTAGTACCCCGAGTAGTGAAGATTTTTTTTCAACGCCCTCTTCAAGTCCAAATACATGAGGCCAATCATTCAAAGTCGTCAAAGAATGACCACACGTATCATATTAATAGTATCGCACATTTATCTTCTGTTAAATCCAACTTGTTTTATGAATACTTGAAAGACATCACACTGAAATGTGTACAGACACACATTTTGGTGAGGAACCTGAAGAGATTAAATTTGACTCGATATCTTCTTTGAGAGAGGCTAGATGGCTATAGTGGTATCTAATTCTCGTGCTATTCTTTAAGGTTGTTCTTAAGGGAAGTGAGGCATTGTCACTGATTCCTGCATGTAGAATGTCGCTCTATGTGACTATCTATTTATCCCATTAATAATTTAATGATTAAATCTAATTCAAAGGCCAAGCCGGGTAAAAAAAAACCCTACTATTCTCTGTGATATAAAGCAGCGTACTGTATGTACATTTCACGTGGAGCATGAGGTGTCCGGCTATACCTGCTATTGGTAAGGTGGGGTATGTTATTAATCGCACTTCCACATTATCAGTAATTTGACAAAAAAGGGGGTGCTCGGACATCTGATGACATTCTCCATCGGTCTATAGTCGATGTCTTTCAATATGTGACATTAACAAAACCAAATCTAGCCTTTACCGTTAATAAAGTCTGTCAATTCATGCATACACCGACTGAAGACCACTAGCAAATGGTGAAACACATCTTGCACTATCTTAAACATACAAAGTCATTTGGTTTGCTTCTTTCCTGATCCAATGATACTCTCTTGCGAGCCTTTTTTTGATGTGGATTGAGTTGGTAGCTCTGATGACAAGAAGTTAACCTGAGGGTATGCTATTTTTTTTTTTATTTTTTTTTGGGCCTAACTTAATCTCTTGGAGTTCTAGAAAACAATTTACCGTAGCGTGCTCTTCCATAGAATTTAAGTATAACGCCCTTGTCGAAGCTACAATTGAAATAATCTAGCTTGAGTCACTCTTTCAAGAGCTTGGCTTCCCTCTTCAAGGTCCTTCCCTGCTTTGGTGTGATAAAATTGATGCCACCTATTTTTTTGCAAATTCGGTTTTACATGTCCATGCCAAACATGTTGAAATTGACTTCCACTTTGTCCGTGATTGTGGTGCCAAATGACAACTCAATGACAGGTTATCCCCACAACTGACCAACCAGCTAATGCACTCATGAAAGCTCTTCCTACATAACGTTTTGAATTTTGATGAGAAGAGTTGAAGATTCGTGATCTCGACCCTTCCACTTGAGGGAGTGTATCAACCAAATACAGTGTTATCAATTTTGAAAGTTGAATCCTATTTTTAGAAAGTGGAAAGTTTTCTATTATATATATAAGAATATTTAAATAATAAACCACGCCTTCATCTAATAGCTTAATTTGGTCTCACAAAATCTACATGGTATCGAGCTAGGAGATCCTAAGTTCGAATCTTCCAAGCCCCTATTTGTCTCCTCAATTAAATTTCCACGCTTAGTCTTTGGGCAAAAGACCGGACTAAGCGTGAAAGGGAGTATTTGAATATTTAAATAATAAATCACACCTTCATCTAATAGCTTAAGCTTTTAGATTAATTGGCAGTAGTCTCACAAAATTTTACACACACACACACATATATATATATATATATATATATATATATCTATATATATATATATATATTTCTTTTCTTGCAACTCAAATCTTCTAGAATGTACTGTTGCGTATATAAATACCCATCTAAGCTTAATGGAAATAGATAACAATTTCTATCTCAATATAAAAACAATGGATAGATCTATAGCTTGCATGTTCAACAATATGCGTTTCTGATAACAGTACAAACATTAATGGAAATTTTACTCTCATCGTTCTTTTCATGATACTATATGAGTATTATGATTAATAATTAACGGACAGTAAAGAATGAACGACACATATAACAAAAGTATGAGTATAACGATTCTAGGGCTTCACTTTACAAATAGAAAGAAAGAGACTAAATTCTATTTCCATAGTAAAGAAACCAAAGTTAGGGATGTCATAATATGAACGCAGAGGAAAAATAAAATAAAAATACTAAAGATAATAATGATGATGATGATGATGATGCTCGTACTCATGGTGAAACGTACTAAATGTAAATAAACTTAGAAAATTATCCAAAATCCTCGTGAACTTTGGCACTGTTTGGGCAACAGCTCCCGAACTTCTCAAAGTTAGAAAGTACCTCGTGAATTGTTTAAGGGGGTAATCTGTAATATTGAAAAGGTCAAGGATTGTTGTATTGTGACGTCTAAGTTCAAGGAGGTTACGAGCAATTATGCTATGAATACAATTTAATTTATCAATCACTTTATAACTTGACAGTTTACTTTGCAATTTAGCTACTTTGCAATTTAGCTAGAAAATCATTTTTCTTTAATTCTCTTACAAGACGAATTTCATTAGTAGATATGTACTTAACAAATTCAATATATCCATGATTACCTCGGGTGTGTACTGGGGATTTTAACAAAACTCTATAGTCTTGAAAGAAAATAGTTATAAGAGGTTCTGAGCTTTATAAAAGAAAAGCATTTAAGGACATTCTGAATGTCTGCAATTTGGTGGATATGGAAAGCAAGGGATGTGTGTTTACCTAGAAGAATAATCATGAAATAGAGGAGTTTGTGAAAAAGAGACTAGATAGAGCTGTGTGTGACATTGGATAAAGAATATAGTTTCCTGAAGCTTAAGCGATTACTTAGCATGTGCGATGGGCTGGGATCACAGCCCAATTAGTTGGCATATGGAACCGTGAATCTTCTGCATGACTAAAATGAGAAGGAAAGTCAGTGGGAGAATATTCAACATCAAAGGCCCCACCTAGGACGACTCAACGGACAGGGTGCTCCGTGGGACATGGCTCACTCCAATATTAATTTCAAGAAAAAGGACTGTATTGTCGTTCGCTACTCGTAAACTAATTTATTATAAAAATAAATCATGTCCATATTTATAACCAACTGTCCTCCGACATTAGTTTCAACGAAAGGACTGTATTGTCGTTCGCCGGTGCCACGTCTCCTTCAAGATTAATTTCAAGGAAAGGACTATATCGCTCTTGAAATTAATATTGAAGGACAGTTGGGGGCTCCCATCTTATGGGGAGCGAGCTGTGTCCCCCAGAGCACCTAGTCCCTCGAGTCGTCCTTGGTGGGGCCTTCGACGTTGAATTTTCAAACATTGACTTTCCTTCTCCTTTTAGTCATGCAGAAGATTTGCGGTTCCATCTGCCAACTAATTACAAATTAGCCAAATTTGCCATTACACAATCTGAAATTTTCGTTTCTGTTGAACAGCTTTTTTACGTGTTATTGTCCAGTGATATGGATACTATGTAATATACCTCTCAGCAAAGCAAGGAAGAAAGTATTTCAAGCATGAATCATAAGAGCACCTTAAAAAAAAACCTTTTCTAATTAAATCCTTATTTGTGTTTCGATTAAGCATTCAATAAAGACGTAATTCCCCATAGATCAAGTACAAACAATCTGATATTTGAGCCATCTCAATCGACTTTAGGCTGGCATCTTATGTGATGGATAAATTAATTAATGTTATTTCATGGAATTATCTTTCCTTGCCCGAAATGCACATTCTCGGCGTAGAGAGAAGGAAATTTAGAAACATAGAAAGTTCAATTGACGAATGGATGGACACGTGTGGGCAGACATCGTCCAAAAGTGAGGAAAAGTACCAGAAAAATCATAACCTATTACATTGGTGTCACTTTAGTCCAAAACCTTTTATTTGTGTTAATTTAGTCATAAACATTTTGATTTAGTGCTAATTTAGTCATTTCGACTAATTTAGGTCATTTGTTTTTAATGCGGATGCCGGCCAGCCTACGTGGCATAGCTGGCGCTAACGTAGACAATTTTTAATAATATTATTTATTTATTTCTTTCTTTCTTTTTCCTTTCCTCTTCCTGTAGACTGTCGTTGAGGTCTGACGACTGGCTTGGTGAGGTCCCTTACCGGCCCTCACCTCTGGCCAGTCTTAGACCTCAACAATTAGTTGGAGGAAGAGGAATGGGGAAAAAAAAGAAAGAGAAATAAAAGAAAACAAAAGAAAAGAATAAAAAATTATTCGAATAATTATTAAAATTTGTCCTTGTTAGCATTAGCCATGCCACGCCAAAAACCTTGGTCAACGTCCACATCGGCAATATTCAACCAAAATTGTCAAAAAGGATTTAATTGACACTAAGTTAAAAGGTTTAGGACTATATTGACGCTAATAAAAAGTTTATAACTAAATTGACATCAACATAACATGTTTAAGACTTTCTGACATTTTTTTCCTCCAAAAGTGTGTTTGCGATAACTTTATATAAAGTGGCCACACACGCTTGTACATTACATTACAATTTAAAGCAAAGTCCAACTCATTCGTCTTCTCTTCATTCTTTGTTGCGAACTCGAATTGGTTCAAACCATCGAAGGTGAAGCAATTAATAAATTGGTTAAGCAAAAGCTCCTCCAAGAAGTATAGTCGTTAATATTCTCTCTATTTTGGAGCAAAGAGAGATATACAAGTACAGGAGGGCAAACATTGCATGCATGCAATCACATATATCTTCTGTGCAATTGCACTCGTTATGTATATTTACAAGATACCCCAAACCCCACTGCGATGTGTACAAACAACATATTTGGTGAAAGAGAGAATTTGAAGAAAATAAAATAACTCGGTAGCTTCTGCGAGAGAGGTTAGATGGGCATAGGGGAATGAAATTCTTGTGCTATCCTCTAATGCTGTTCTTAAGGGGAGTGAGAGCATTATCGTCAATTCTTGCATGCATAAATTCTACTATTTTTGACTATCTATTTCTCCCATTAATAATCGAACTATTTTGGCCAATGAAAATTTAATTAAATGGCTAAGCGGGGCAAAATAATAACCTGACCGTTCTCTGTGATGTAGACAGGCAGACCATATTTCGTCCAATAAAGAAAAGTGAAAAAGAAAAAAGAAAAAAGAACAGGTGGACTATATGTACATGTGTTTCACGTTGAGTAATAGCTGTCCGATTTCTTTTGGGCAGATGAAAAGCCAGGTCAATAATTGTACCTTGTATCCGTAACGTGGGGGCATGTAGTTATTACTGTTATTACTACCAACTTTTATCATCAACTTGATGATGAAATCGACGTGACATCATACGGCTTAGAACATTATAAAGCACGTTTTGCTTGTGGGTCTTAATGAAGTTTTGAATCTCCATTTTTTTTTTTTTTAATGTGGGTTTTGCCTTAAGGAGAATCGTGTACTCTCACATTAACGAAGGGAAGTAACTCTAGGCAGGGAGAATCGAAGGCAAGTATAAATTTTCCTTCCAGGTTTGCAACCTTTCGTCCTCTCCACTGTCCGTTTCTTTTTCTTTTTCTTTTGATTTTTCATTTTAAGAATTCTTTTATAAAAGAATCCAAAGCAAATAGTATATACCATGCACATATTTGCATTTTAACAAATAAAGATCTATTAAACAATATTTGCATTCCATGAAAACCTTAAACCTAAAGTCCTTTTAATTTGGAGAAAATGAGCAAAAGATTCATGAATTTTGATCCAATATGATATATAGTTCCTAAACTTTTAATTTGTTCAATAATCCCTAAACTTTAGCCCAATATGCAATGTGATCCCTAGAATTTTAGTTTGTTCAATGTGATTCTTAAACTTTTAGTACATTGTCAATTTAATCTCTAAATTATATGAAATGTTCAATATTGTCCCTAAACTTAAATTAATGGAATGATTGTATTGAACATTTCAAATAGTTCAAGGATTAAATTGAACAAGTATCAAAAGTTCAAGGATCTTAAGCAAATTGAAAGTTAAGGGACAACATTGTACATGGGAGTAAAGTTTAGGAATCATATTGTACATTGGATCAAAATTCAAATATCATTTATGTCATTACCCCTTTAATTCGCACAAGCTCTCCCAAACACACCCTGCTCAGGACATGGCTCACTCACCAAACGATGTGAGCCCTCAACCGTCCTTCTGTTAGTAATTTCAAGAAAAGGATTATAAGTTGTTCGTCCTTGCCGTACCTCATTAAATCACAAAGTATAAATATTACCTATCTATAAACTAACTAAGTATTATCGTCCATTTCTGTAACCCACCTTAAAAGCATGAATTAAAGGAAAGTGATGAAACAAAATACCACTCTTAAAAAAACAAAGTATCGTCGTCTACATTGGTATCACGGGATATTATATGTTAAAATCGGTTTATGGCAGACTAAAAGTAAGCAGTAAAGTAAGTGGGTCATTTTTAACACGCAATAATAGTTCATCATATCAATTAGTATGCCAATTTAGTAGCCTAGACTTAGTTAATATTTGTCCATTAATAACAATCAATCCGATCCATGAATTTTGAAATTATTGTTTTCGATTGACCATATTTTTTACATGCTATTTACCAACGGCTGAGAGTTGATTGTATGCAAAGTACCGTCCCGTTAATAACAAAAAAAGTAATGGATCATACTTAGTGAAAAGCATAGGAATGAAGTCACCACGTGTAATGGACTCAAATGTTTATAGCAAGCAGCAAAGGCCACATAACCAAAAAAATGGTTGAAATTGGGTTTATCTTAAAATGAACTAAAACTCACTTGATAGCTTCTCGTGCTCTCCTTTAACACTGTTCTTAAGGGAGTCGCATGCAAAATGCTGCTATATTTGAATAATTAAATTATTCCGGCCTCTGAAAATCTAATTAAAAGGCTAAGTGGGGCAAAATAAAAACCCATTCATTTTCTGTGATGGAAACGGAGGAATTATATGTACATGCATTGAGCGTGGAGCATGAGGTGTCCGATTAAAAGCCAATCCAACAATTGTATCTTGTAGTATGGTAAGGTGAGCCGCGTTGTTTATCATCCTCTTACATTAGTAAATTTACGAAATTGGCCTGACATCATAGAGGCTAGGATATTATAAAACGTTTTGAATCTCGATGTTGGAATAATCTATCCTTTGTTCCAATAACACTCGATATTAGAGTACCAATTCTGCTTTGTAAAACCCAGGAAAGGCAAAGGCAGTGAAACATAGATCAATTCTACACGGGAAATGGTTTCAATTTTCGACGAAGGCTGCAAATGGCTCTCCCGGTTGAGGAAGCTTTACTGTCATGCTCAGCGGACAAACTGGGGAATCAAGATGAAACCTTGAGGAGTGGATCTTCAAAAATCGAGGTTCGCATTGATTTTCTCGATCAGTGATAATTACAAATTTAATTGTGAAAATTTATCTTATTTGGAGGATACGCTCCTAAAATACACTGACAAAAGTGTGTATTTTAATATTATCTGTATGGAAAGAGAGCCACCAAAAAAGAAAAGAAAAAATCAAAAAAGAGGAGAGACAAGAAAAGCCTAAGGGGCTCACTTTTTCCTCCAGCAGTGGCATATAGAAAATGATTGTGTTAGGGGTGAGTAGTTTCATGTTATGGACAGGTTCCACGTAGAATCTAAAATCTACTCGTTAGAATATGTTTTTCTCTCTTTTTTTGCTTTTTTTCTTTATATATATATTTGAAACTTACCCCCACATACTTCAAAATCGGAGAATTGGATTGGTTTCAAGCTTCTTCAGCTATTTCCCTAACTACCCACTCTCCACCTCCGAAGCTTGTCAATTGACCATTTCTTTTAACTCCGTCGGGCATTGTCGTCGTCTCTTCCATGGCGTCTATCGCCAAACAGAAACGTGGGACCACCTCCTGCTGCCATCGTTGATTGCACCGCCGAGTTCGATAACTGTGAGACGTGGTTTATTGTCGCAGGCTGTGTGATGTGTACTATGTAGCTGATTGGGCTCGCCTGGGGTATAATTGGGAAATCCCTTCAAAGGTGCTTCCTACCATAATCGATCCTGGAACTGAAAAATCAAAGTCTTTAAATGCAACTCGCCCATTATTAAGGAACCTTTAGCATAATTTACCTACTGATAAGTTTGCATCCCTCTAATAAAAGAAAATAACTGATGAGTTCCATATTAGACAGCCTTAGCAGATTCGGTGAATTCGGAGACCTCGGGGAGGGTACTTGCGGAGAGGTTGAAGACGAGATGGAGGACATCGGAGTTCAGCAAAGCTACGTGATACATGCGCAGCCTCAGTTGTATAACTAAATACGGATAAATAACCACCTCAGGAGAGCGGTTAGAGGAAAGGGACGGAGTAAAACATGAGTCCTAGAAAAGACATTGAATATAATCAAAATGACATATGTCTACTATTATGTCTCTCTTGTGATATTGTCACATCCAATCGACACTAGATATGTTACAATTAATCTACAAAATTTACGTCAAATTGAAAGTGAGCAGTAAAGTAAGTATCCAATAACTTTTAGTCACATTTAATTCAGTATACCAATTTAGTAACCTAGATTTAGGAAATATAACATTTCTTTGTTAATTACAATCAAACTCATCCATGAATTTTGAAATTCTCTTTCTTTATTGACCAGCTTTTTTATGTGTTATCTTCACATGATGTAAATCCTACGTAAAATACCTTGGCAAAGCAAGGAAGAACTTCATGCAATGAGTTATACGAACACGTAAAGAGAACCATTTTTGAATTTGATCCTTAATTAGTGTTTGATTAAGCATTCAATAAACGTTTGATTCCTCATAGATCAAGTACAAACAATTTGATATTTTGATCATCTCAATCAATGTTAGGTTCGTATCTTATCAAAATCCATAAAATTAGATAATGACATTTCATGGGGGCATCCCCTTTACTAGCCTAACACGCGCAATCTCGGTGGAGGGAGAAGGAAAATTCAGAGACTTAGAAAACGTCATTGACGATAGGATATGGACATGTATGGGCCAAACATCGTGCAAAAGTGGGACCCAATGGTTTAATGTTTGCGATGGAAAATGTTGGATGCACGCGATCAAATATCTCATTTGTTTGGTGTGGTTTGATTTGGTCTCCGGAGTATACGGAGATATTTTTTTTAAACCCTCCTTCAAATCCACATGTGAGGCCCAACATTTAAAGCCGTCGAAGGATGACCACACGTATCATATTAATAGTATCACCCGGAGCATGAGGTGTTGCATCTTCGGCTTAATAATACAATGACGAAATCGATGTGACCTCATAAAAGCTACCCTTTGTTCCAATATCCCTAGACATTAAAGTACCCATTCCGCTTCTTTTTTTTTTCTTGTTTTATTTTTTCTTTAGAAAGCCTCAATTCAAAGCTTAGATACTGAGGAGTATAAAAGGAGGTCGTGATGCTAAAGGAAATATGAGATTCTAAGTCTAAAATTCTAAAGTTCAAAGAGAGCTTCGTCGTTACAATTCGTCTTTGTGAGCTTAATTTGTAATCTCTTAGACGCTGTTGAGAGTGTGAGATCAAAAGATTTGATCACACGTACTTAAGTAGCGAATATTCAGTTGTTGTAACCTCTAATTGATTTTTTAGTGAAATCCAGTCAATAAACTATCAGCACTAAAAAGTGGATGTAAGCTTATCATAAGCCAAATCACTATAATTGTTGTGTGTATTTTACTATCCTTAAACTCTCATTTATTTCTTGTGATAGATTATTACACACTAGTAAGATTTGACCACTGCACATATTTGTCACCATACGCGGTCCTATTGCAATATTAGAATCACTTACTCTTAAATTCCACTTATTCGCTTATTCACTCCCTCTAGGTGATAATTCTAGTCCTAACAATATGAAAAGCTATGAATTGATAGAGATATTGAAAATTCAGATTTTATTTACCTCAAAACAAGAACAGATCTATAACACGGTGGTCCAACAATATGCGATATAGATAACAGTATAAACATTAATGGACAATTTTAATATAAAATACATTTAATATACAACATATTTCAACATATCGAAATTCTCTATTTTTTTAAGAAATGACGTGTCAGCATGTCGTGTCGTGTTATGTCGTATCGCGTGTCGCGTGTCAGTGTTAGTGTTACTTAGATGATGGGGCTCACTCATTAGTAGCGTGATTAGTTAGTTGGAGAGGATTACATTGAGCTAGAATGGCAAGTAGTCAAGATATTTTTTCGACCCCTTCTTCAAGTCCACATATGCGAGGCCAAATATTGAAATTCATCGAGGAATGACCACACCAACAATATTCATAAAATCGCACACTAAAAAGTATCTTCTATTCAATCCAGCTCGTTCTACATACACACAATTTGGAGAAAGAGAAAGAATCTGAAAAGATTAAAATTCATTCAATTGCTTCTATGAGAGAGGTGAGATGGGCATAGTGATATCTAATTCTCTTGCTATCTTTTTAAGGTTGTTCATTAGGGGAGTGAGGAATTATCACCAAATTCCTACATGCGAAATGCTGCTACATGTGACTATCTATTTCTCCCATCAATAATTAAATTATCAAATCTAATTAAAAGGTAGAATAAAAAACCCGACCGTTCTCTGTGATGTAGACTGATGGACTTCGTATGGGCAAGTTGGGGCACGCTATTAATCACACTTTCCCATCATCAGTCCGCACGATGACGAAATCGACCTGACGTCACTAGGGGCTAGAATATTATAAAAGCTCGTTTTGGGGAGCGAATCAATTCAAAGGATGAAAACCCAATAAAGGCAAAGGCCGAGAAACACAGACGAATTCTTCGCAAGAAATGGCCGCTGTTTATAGCAAGGAGCGCTTCTTGGGTTGGTATTTAATCACTCTCAAGCTCCGACAAACTGTGGAATCTCGATTCCCCAAGAAATCAACCTATGCGGGCGAGATCATCCCCGAAGATGAGCCGAGGCCTCCCAAGTCAGAGTGGCTCATCTCCATCGAAGAGAAGCTCGTCCAAGGTCGCCAGGACAACGTGCCAGACTCGTGGGCAAATCTCTCCATTTACCGGATCCCACGCTATCTCAAGCATGGCGAGGACAAGGACTGGGTTCCCCAGATTGTCTCCCTCGGGCCGTACCACCACGGTGGCGAACACCTCCGCCATATGGAGCAGCACAAGTGGCGCTGCCTCCACCGCATACTTGAGCGCTCCGGTCAGGGGATAGGCCTCTATCTAGACTCGGTGAAGAAGGTCGAGCGGAGAGCTCGCGCCTGCTACGAGGGAAGGATATCCATGAGCCGCAATGAGTTCGTGGAGATGATGGTTCTCGACGGGTGCTTTGTGATCGAGATGTTCCAGGGATTTGCTAAGGGGTTCAGGAAACTTGGTTATGCTTTCAATTACCCTGTCTTCTCAATGCAAGAATCGATACTCCAAATCCAGCGGGACATGATCATGCTCGAGAATCAAATCCCGCTCTTCATACTCGACCGGCTGCTCCGTCTTCAGTTTGGTGACCCCAACCAGAAGGAGCGTGTGGCCAAGCTGGCGCTCCGGTTCTTCAGCCCTCTGATTGGGATCCCTATAACTGTGTTCTACTGGGCCACAGCCGATTGGCGGACGCTTTACCCCCTTGACGAGGACCACCGCAAAAGATTCCGCACCTTTGACAATTACTACAGCCTAAGATTGAAATTCGACCCGTTATACGACCATGGCAAGGTCCATTGCCTCGAAGTGGTCCGGAGAAGCCTCCTGCACTTGGGCCTAAAGCGGCCCAAGACCAAGCGATGGTGGCAAAGCCGAGAACGGCTCACTTTCTGCTTGCGCGAGCTCCGGGAAGACGGGATCCAGATAAGGCCGAGAGAATTCCACAGTTGGGGTAACATCCAATTCAAGAATGGGATTCTCGAGATCCCACCCATTGAGATCCACGAAGGGACGGGGTCACTCTTCCTTAACTTGATTGCCTTCGAGCAGTCTCAATTCAATTGTAGCCATTACATCACCTCGTACGTAATCTTCATGCACAATTTGATCAACTCCCCAGAGGATGTCTTGTACCTCCGCAACTGTTGGATCATCAAGCACTGCCTTGGGAGTGACGCCGAGGTGGCTGACCTCTTCCACCGGCTTTGCCAGGGGGTGGCCTTCGACCTAGGAGATAGTTATCTCCAGGACATATATGAAGATCTGATGAAGTACCACTCTGGAGTATTTCCCTTAAATGACGATGGTGCCACTTCCGATACATGCTATGCTCTGATAAGATTTGTTCTCGCGTTTTTGTGGGGTAAGTCGAGAGCCTTTCTCACCCGCAAGTGGAATGCCTGGGTAGCCATTCTCAAGAACAAGTATTTCGACAATCCTTGGTCAATTATTTCCATAATTGCTGCTTTCATTTTACTTGTGCTTACTTTTATACAAGCCTTTTATGCAGTCTATGCCTACTATAGGCCGCGTTCTTGATTTCTCATGCAATGTTAATTATTTGATACGTAAATGTCGAACTGGATTAATTAAATTATGTGGTGCAATATCCTTTGTTTTTTCTTTTATTCTTATTTTTATTTTTTTGGCTACTCCCAATCCTCAGGTCAACCCTGTATAAAGGATTATAATTTCCCCTTCTCGCAATTAAAAAATCTTAAATTGTGCCTTCGGAGTTCGGAATTACTTTGCGCAGCGCCCCTACTGCTTGGGAGCTAATCTCGAGTTGTGCCTTGATTGTATGGGAACTTTCTAAGGTGGAAAGTCTACTGTAAACCATTGTAGCCCAACGATTAAAGTTTGTCAATTCATTGACTCTTTTTGCCTTTTCGATGTCATCTCGACAGTAGAGTTGATGGTATGCTCCCTTTCATAACAAAAAGTAATGGATCATAATTAAAGTAAAAACATGGGAACATAGTTATCTTAAGTGCAGGGGACCTAAATGTTCAAAACAACAAACGACATTAGTGCAATAATGGTGAATTTAGATTTATCTAAAAAAGAAATGTGTTGCCTCAATCGGTAATTTTCCCTAAAAAATGAGCTTGATAACCAAGTGGTACCTTAAGAGATTCAAACCTCTGACCCAAAATTGAGAAGAAACAGTAATAACATCATCCTTGTTATGAAATACATGAATGGATGAAATACATGAATGAATAATCATTATATTCATCTTATCTAATGTACTTATTATGGTAAATTTGTATCATACTTTCTAAGTACATCTCCCTATACAATGAATGTTCATCTCCCTTATCTAGTACATGTATCATTCAATACATTGATATTAATGATAAGTACATTCTTGTTCTCCTATAAATAGGAGTTTAGTTTTGATGTACAATCACTACTGTGAACAACCATTAGAATAAACAGTCACTGGAAATAAAACTCTCTCCTCTGACTTTCTCTACGATCTCTGGTGTCCCAATTTTCTCTACTCAATCTCTCTATTCTCTCTATTATATATTTGCAACGCAATATTTTACAACACGTTATCAACACGAGGATCTACCGACTGAGTAAATAATTTTTGCAAGCACGAGGATCTACCGACTGAGTAAATAATTTTTGCAAGCACGAGGATCTACTGATTGAGTAAGTAATTTTTGCAAGAACGAAGATCTACCGAGAGTAAGTAATTTTTGCAAGGTATGTATTCATTTTATTAATCAACTTATACTTCATCTTCTTCTATCAATTCTTCATTTTTATTCTTTCTTGGCCCGAAGCCAAATTTCAAATCTAAAAGTATCCTTATGCTCTTGAAGTGGCGGTGGATATTTGGAAATCCTTTTAATTAATAAGGATTTATTTTTGCAATACTTAACACCTGAAGTTGTCAATATAAATGCAAATGGAAAATACCGAGAAAAATGAAGATGTTTGTTTGCTTGATAGTGCAACAACACATACTATATTTCGTAGTAGACACTTTTTCTCGAGTATGATATTGCGGAAGGCACAAATCCATACAATATCAGATCTTGTTTCGATTATTGATGGTTTTGGGAATGCCACAATTATTTTGCCAAATGGCACAATCCTGCATATTGAGAATGCGTTTCTAAGCATTAGATCAAAATGGAATCTGCTCAGTTTCAAAGATGTACGCCGTAATGGGTACCATATCGAGACTATTTATGAGCAAGATAAGGAATACATTGGCATTTCCTCTTATAAGATGGACCTGAAGATCATCCATGAGAAGCTAGAAGCTTCTTCTATGGGTTTGTATTGTGTCATGATTAAGATTGTTGAAACCTACGCCACCACATCCTAGAAATTGGTAAGCCTTGATCAGTTTGGACTATGGCATGATCGCCTTGGTCATCCTGACGCTTCAATGATGCATAGGATAATTCAAAATACAAAAGGGCACCCTTTAAAAGATATAAAGGTATTGTTGTCCAAAGATTATAATTATGAGGCTTGTTCACAAGGAAAGCTCAGTATCAAACCTTCTATAACAAAGGTTAATCTCAAATCCCCTTTTTATTCTTACAAAGAATTCAGGGTGATATTTGTGGACCAATACAACCATTAAGTGAACCATTTTGATATTGTATGGTATTAGTGGACACATCCTGTAGATGGTCCCATCTTTGCATAATATCTACACGCAATGTCCCATTTGCATGTTTATTTTCACTATTATCATATTCCAGCTGTAAATGCCACAGCTAGAATAGTTGTTCCTGAAGGACAGGCTAAAATGGATCAAAATTCCCCGCACTTGAAGTATGGTAGATCGATAAGATCAAAAAAATATTGCTCCTCAAAAACGAAGGGGAAAGAATCAGGAATCCGCTCCAGAAGAGCCTGGCGTTGTGCTTGCTCCTGAAGAGCTTATTGCCCCTGAAGAGGCGCAAACCCATAAAAGGAACACCAATCCCGGGAATACTGAAAATTCCATTACATATTATAATGAAATTTGGGATCGAAATGAAATTATCATTGATGATACTTTTGCATTCTCAGTTGCCCATAAAATTATGGATGATGATTGTGAGCCGCAATCTATTATTGAATGTCGTCAAAGGCAAGATTGGCCTAAGTGGGAGGAAGCAATTAAGGCTGAATTAGCTTCCCTAACTAAACGAGAGGTTTTTGGACCTGTAACTTGTATCCCCGATAATGTAAAGCCCGTTAGATATAAATGGGTATTTATCCGAAAACGAAATGAGAAAAACGAGGTTGTCAAGTATAAAACCCGACTCGTTGCCGAAGGATTCTCCCAGAGACTTGGGATTGATTATAATGAGACATATTCACCTGTGATGGATATGATTACATTTTGTTTTCTCATTAGCCTAGCAATCTTTGAAAGATTGGAAATGCGTCTTATGGACGATGTGACGTCATATTTATATGGCTCATTAGATTTTGATATTTATATGAAAATTCCCGAGGGATTCAAAATGCCCGAAGCATGCACTCCCCGCAATTTATTCTTAATAAAATTGCAAAAATCCTTGTACGGGTTAAAACAATCCGGTCGCATGTGGTATCAACGCCTAAGTGAGTACCTAATTAAGGAAAGGTACAAGAATGATCCTATCTGCCCATGCGTGTTTATTAAGAAATCAGAAACCGGATTTGCTATTGTAGCAGTTTATGTCGACGATATAAATTTAATTAGAACTCCATAAGAGTTAGCTGAAACTGCTGAATATTTGAAAATGGAGTTTGAAGTTAAATATTTGGGTAAAACCAAACTTTGTCTTGGTCTAGAGCTTGAGCATAAAGCAAATGGAATAATCGTCCATCAATCAGCATATGTTGAAAGATTGCTTAAACGCTTCAACGTGGACAAAGTTCACCCATTGAGCACCCCTATGGTTGTAAGGTCTCTAGATCCCCAAAAGGACCCATTTCGTCCTAGAGAATCAAATGAAGAGATACTTGATCCTGAAGTACTATATCTCAATGCAATTGGGGCTTTGATGTACTTGACATAATGTACGAGATCAGATATCGCTTTTGCGGTAAATTTATTAGCATGATTTAGTTCTGAGCCAACTCGGAGACATTGGAATGGAATTATACATATTTTCCGTTATCTCTGAGGAACCATAGATTTGGGATTATATTATTCCAAAGATTCCACTAACTCTGGTTTAGTTGGATATGTTGATGCTGGATATAGATCCGATCCACATAAAGCTCGCTCTCAAACCGGGTATTTATTTTGTTATAACGGCACCGCTATTTCTTGGCGTTCTACTAAGCAATCGCTAGTAGCTACATCTTCTAACCACTCTGAGATTATTGCTTTATATGAAGCTGGAAGAGAGTGTGTTTGGTTAAGATCCGTTATAACGCATATTCATAATTCTTGTTGTTTAATACCGGTTACAAATTCTCCCACTAAAATTTATAAAGATAATGCTGCTTGTGTTGCACAAGTCAGGGGATGATATATCAAAGGTGATAGGACCAAGCATATCTCGCCGAAATTTTTCTATACTCATGAACTCCAAGAAAGTCGACAAATTGATGTTAAACAGATTCGATTCATAAATAATATTGCAAATCTTTTTACCAAATCATTGCCAACATCAACTTTTGAGAAATTAGTATATGGCATTGGTATGCGGCGAGTTCATAAGATGCAAGATTGATTAGCCCCAGAAGTGGCTATATGGCTCAATTGAGGGGGAGATATTATGAACTATGCATTATAGCATTGATATGCGGCGAGTTCACAAGATGCAAAATTGATTAGCCCCAGTAGTGACTATATATACATTGCACTCTTTTTTCTTTTTATCCGGTTTTTTCCCACAGGGTTTTTCCGGCTAAAAGTTTTTAATGAGGTAATTAATACATCCATAAAAGGGAGAGATCATAACATTTGTGCTCTGCACTCTTTCCCTTTTGTCCGATTTTTGTCCCACTAGTTTTTCCGGCTTAAGGTTTTTAATGAGGCAGTATCATTTTATGCACATTCATAATGAATACAATGAATATTCAAGGGGGAGTGTTATGAAATACATGAATGGATGAAATACATGAATGAATATTCATTATATTCATCTTATCTAATGTATTTATTATGGTACATTTGTATCATACTTTCTAAGTACATCTCCCTATACAATGAACGTTCATCTCCCTTATCTAGTACATGTATCATTCGATACATTGATATTAATGATAAGTACATTCTTATTCTCCTATAAATAGGAGTTTAGTTTTGATGTACAATCACTACTGTGAACAACCATCAGAATAAATAGTCACTGGAAATAAAACTCCCTCCTTTGACTTTCTCTACGATCTCCGGTGTCCCAATTTTCTCTACTCAATCTCTCTATTCTCTCTATTATATATTTGCAACGCAATATTTTACAACAATCCTCAACTTTTCTTTTCTTTTTCCTTCTTATAAAAAAGGCCTCAACTTTCCTATTTTGTGGTAAATAATAATTAAGAAATTGACTATTAGATCAGTCGAAAAACTAACTTCCTTCATTCGTGTGAACTTACTATTGATTTTATACTCAATTTATATCTCAATTCATGCTAATGAGTGATTGGAAATTCAAGGAACATAGATGGCGAAATTATTTTAAAAGGAGTTAATAACAACACTTAATAGATTCAACACAAATTATTATTCTTTAATTCGTAGGGGTGGGCCATACGAGCTACTCTACCTACTTGATGATACTGACTTAAAAAGTAATCAATAAAGATCAATGATACATATGAAGCTCTTTTTGAATTTAGGAAAATGTGGCCTTTTTAGAAGCCATTTTTCAAAAAAAATGATATATTGTCCAGTGTTTAGCTAAAATTTGAAAGTGAATTAAAAGTTATTTTTTATAAATCAATATGAAAAATTCGATTTGACTTTTCTCCGTATAGTCCTTTTAATAAATTATTTATTTTTTTCTTTTTTTAAAATCGAATTTTATTTTTTTTCTACTTTTTTATTTATTTCTTTTATTTTTTCTTTACCACCTTCTTCTTCTTTGGTTAATTGCTGGTCACAACAATAGTCGGCGACCAGCCAAAGATGAGCTCAAGCTTGAGCTCATTGCTAGGCAAACTAGCTAGCCAAAGGCTTGCACTTGCCGATCGGCGAGCCAAAGGCTTGCGTCATTGAGCTCACGAAGCGCATTGATTTGGCTAGCGGCAAACTCAAGGCCTCAAGCCTCACTAGAGCGATGAGCCAAAGGCTCGAGCTTGCTCGAGGCCAACAACCTCAAGGCTTGCTTGTGGCCGGTCATCGGCCGGCAATGGCCAAGAAAAAGGAAAAAAGAAGAAGAAAGAAAAGAAAAGAAAAAAAAAAAAAATATATATATATATATATATATATATAATTCGATTTTTTAAAAAAAGAAAAAAGAAAGAAAGAAAGAAATGGGGGCTAGCAAAAGTATGAGATAAGAGAAAATAAATGAAGAAAATGCTTTCCCCTACTTGAAAAGTAAAAAAATCTTTTCCCTTATTTTAGAAGACTTTTTTTTCATTGATGGAAAATGTTTTCCTTGACCAGTTTATTTTCCATGAAACGAATATAAAAAATCTAGAAAATGATTTCCGTGAAACAAACGGATCATTGATGTTGGAAAAATCTCTTATTTTGTCCAATTTCCTTATAAAGCAGCAATTCAATGATTAAAACGCAAGAATAGCAAAGGCAGAGAAACACAGAAAAATTCTTCACCAAAAATAGTTGCTGTTTGCAACAAAGAGCTCTTGAGTTGGTATTTAATCACTATCAAGCTCAGAGAAACTGTGGAATCTGAACTCCTCAAGAAATCAACCTCCAATGCATCCACAAAATTAATAGATCACCACCACCACCACCACCAAACAGCCTCAGGACCACCCGGTTCACAATCTACAGTGAAAACCATTTGAGGCTCTCCGGATCGTTGTCAAGAACAACTTGGGCGAAAACGTCTCCAATGATGAGCTGAGGCTGCCTGAGTCTGAATGGGTCATCTCCATCAGATCCTGCACCATCTCAAGGATGGTGAGGACAAGGCCTACATCACCCCAATTGTCTCCCTAGGTCGGTACCACCACAGTAAGAAGTGCCTTCGCCAGAAGGACTGGCATAAGTGGTGCTGCCCCCACCACATCCTCAGGCGCACTAGTCGTGAGATAAGCCTTATCTAGACTCAGTGAAGGAGTCAAGGAAAGAGCTTGCGCTTGCTACGAGGGGGACGATATCCATTGAGCAACAACGAGCTCTTGGAGATGATGATTCTTGACGGGTGCTTTGTGATTGAGCAATTCCAAGGAGTCGCCAAGGGGTTCAAGGGACTTGGCTATCCTCACATTGACCCTATCTTCTTAATGCAGGAATCCATATACACACGCGCTTTTCATACTTGACCAGTTGCTCAGCCTCCAGCTCGGCAACTCCAACCAGAAGAGGCTCATGGCTAAGCTGGCGCTCCGGTTCTTCAATCCTCTAATGCCGATGGACGAGCCTTTGACCAAGCTTTAGCCGCAACAGGTTGGAGTCCCTCAGCTACGTCAGCCCCTTTGACCTGTGATCAAACCAGGGCAAGCTCCATTGCCTCGAAGAGTTTTGCCAGAGCCTCCTCCGCTTGGGCCAAAGCCAGAGCCAAGGGCATGGATCAAAGCGACAATCATACTCCAATCGGGTCACCAACAAGAGGCGGCAAGGCTCATTTTCTTGTGTGAGCTTTGGTATATGTGATCAAATTCGAAAGAGGAAGATGGACAGGTTTTGGGACATTCAGTTCAAGGATGGGATCCTCCATATCCCACGGCTTCTAATCCACGATGGGACGAGGTCACTTTGCCTCAACCTGATAGCCTTCGAGTAGTCTCACTTTGATTGCAGCAACGACATCACCTCATATGTAATCTTCATGGACAGGTTGATCAACTTCCCCGAGGACGTTGATCAAATAGATTTGTTCTACCAATTCCTAAAAGCCTCGTGCCATTAGAGCAGACCTCAAAGCCTCCTAACAACTCCACAAGCATCTTTAAAGCAGCTTTCTGGTAACCCCTCACTTCTTAAATAAGAACAAATCATGGCTGACAGTATATGTACTGCGAACCCATGAAAGGCAAGCAAGAGAGGGACTCTGAGCTGGCCAAGGCTGACCTTACATTGTCTACCCGAGAGCAAAAACAATTTTAGCTCCAGCAGAAGGTCGTCATCTAAAGCAACACCATTACCAAATAATGCTATGGAATCCTCGCTCAATTAACTTGCAAGTAAAGACATCCATCACTGATAATCATCCTCCTTCGAGCACCAAGAAAATCCTATACTAGTGTTTGAATACGAAATCATGAGGATTTTGAAGCTAATTCATGTTACA
Source organism: Eucalyptus sp. ANBG9806169 (assembly GCA_014182395.1). Lineage (NCBI taxonomy): Eukaryota > Viridiplantae > Streptophyta > Magnoliopsida > Myrtales > Myrtaceae > Eucalyptus > Eucalyptus sp. ANBG9806169. The sequence goes on along the minus strand of CM024581.1, from coordinate 11,771,823 downwards.
ACAAGTACATCCTCTTGTAAATTGAATGGGCAAGGGAGAGTTAATAAAGGACAAGAGGAGATAAACACGGGTTAGGTAATAACAAGGGAACTAGGAACTTCAGCCATATTAAAATGACAGCAGTTAAAAAAAAAAAAATGCCACGTCTAAAGAACAAATTGGGACTACCCCTTGTGAAGAAATGAAGAACAACAGAACAGTATACAAGAAAGCATGTAAATGAATGAAGAACAGAATACACGATGCAGAAGAGAAAGAACTTCTGTATTTGCTTGAATCAAAGTACTGAATCATGTATTCACCGAGAGCAATCTTCTGCAATACAATCTCATTCTATCCCTTTCTCTCTCTATCCCTCTTCTTCGTTCTGTTTCTATTTTTCTCTCTTTCTATATCTAACAAAACAGAGTAATTGCGGTTTATATATGACTTAAAGAAGAAGAAGAAGAAGTTGTTAGCCGACTTAACAACTTGAATCCTTATCTAACAAACTAACCATCCTAATGTACTCGACACGTGCTTATTCTTCAGTCTTCGAACGAACTCATCTTCATGTTGATCATGAACTTTGGATGGTTTACGTATCTCTTTTCGTTCTTTTCGCAAGCATAGCATCAGCTGACTTCTTCAGTAGAATTCTTCAGTCAATGAAGAGCTTTGTTTCCATTTTCTTTTCCTTTATGCATTCCCACAGCAGATCCTTTCTTCTTCAAGTCAGTATCTTTAACATTCCCCCGCAAATTGGGAAGGGTGAAAGATCCCAAGCCCAATTTGGTGCGAAGAGTAAAATGCAGGAAACGAGGTAAAGATTTGGTAAATATATTTGCAAGTTGGCGAATGCTAGGAGTATAAGAGACAACTAATGATCAAGACGCAACCTTTTCACGAACAAAATGAAAGTCAACTTCAATATGCTTGGTGCGAGCGTGTAGAACAGGGTTAAGTGAGAGAGCAATGGCTGACTTGTTGTCACAAAACAGAGATGTTGGGGCAGATAAGTTGATGCCAATGTCACGAAGAACAAAACCAATCCAAGTAAGATCAGCTGTAGCTGAGGCTAAAGCTCGATACTCAGCCCCGTGGATGAGCGAGACCGTAGATGGGTGTCGTTTGGCCGACCAAGAGATGAGGTTGGACCCAAGGTAGGTACAAAATCCAGTGGTGGATCGCCTTGTAGTACTACACACCGCCCAATCAAGATCAAAGCAAAACCATATAAAGTCAAGAAGCTATGAGCATGGATGGTTAAACCAAGATCAACAGTGCCTTTGACATATCGAAGAACCCTTTTGAGTTTAGAGAAATCTCCTAAGGTAGGCTGCTGCATTGTCTGACAGAGAAGATTAATGGCATAAGCAATATCTGGACGAGTGATAGTGAGATACTGAAGTCCACCAACAAGACTTCGATATTCAAGAGAGTTCTGTAATAAGGTGTCATCAGTTGCCAAGATGACAGGCCGTAAGGAAAGTGGAGTAGAAATAGGTTTACAATCTATCATATTAGCTCGTGTAAGTAGATCAAGAGCATATTTGGTCTGAGAAAGAAAGAGATTCTGTGAGGTTTGTTTAACCTCAATGCCCAGAAAGTAATGTAAGAGATCGAGATCCTTCATATGGAATTGAAGGCTCAGTAGATGAATCAAGTTAGAAAGTAAAGAAGGTGAGCTGCCAGTAAGCACAATATCATCTACATAGAGTAATAGCAGGATGGTATCTGGACCTTGATGAAAGACAAACAATGAGGGATTAGTAGTGCTACATGAGAATCCATTCTCAAGTAGAAAGTTACTGAACTTATTGAACCATGCTCGTGGTGCTTGGCGAAGACCATACAGGGATTTTTTAAGCAGGCAAACATGATGAGGCTTCTGAGGATGTATAAAACCTGGTGGCTGTTGCATATACACAGTTTCATTCAAATGACCACGTAGGAAGGCATTCTTGACATCAAGCTGATGAATTGGCCAATGCTTTGTCATTGCTACAGATAGTACAATTCGAATAGTAGCATGTTTAATGACAGGGCTAAATGTCCCTGTGAAGTCAATGCCTTCTTCTTGATGGAAGCCCTTAGCAACTAGTCTAGCTTTGAGCCGATCCAGCTGACCATCTGCAGTAAGTTTGGTTTTAAACACCCACTTACAGCCCATGACATTCATATGATCAGTATAAGGTACTAGTTCCCATGTCTGGTTTGTGTATAAAGCATCCATTTCATCTTGCATTGCTTTGGACCAGCCTTTATCTGTTAGAGCTGATTTGACTGTTTTTGGTTCGAGAGGAACTTTATAATAAGCTAAGCATGCATACTTAGGATTTGTCTTGATTATGCCAGACTTTAATTTGGTTTGCATAGGATGAACAGATACTATACCTTGAGTGGTATCTGAAGAGCTGCTATGTTCAGTATTGATTTGAGTGTTATCTGAGGAGCTGCTATGTTCAGTGTTGATCTCTAGTGATATAGGAGATACTGGCATAGAGTAGACTAGTTCCTCAGTATGAATTGGTGATGTTTCAGTAGAAGCTGATGCAGGAGGATGGATATGTTGTACCATTCTTGTATCTTGTATATGCCCCATAGGCTGAGCATGTGTTGCAGCTAGAGAGTCTAGAAAAGTCACTCCATGTATCCACTGTTTATATAAGTTTGTACCTTGACAATACTCAGCTGGTAGACGAGATGTGAAGGGAAATGTGGTTTCATCAAAGATCACATGACAACTGACATAAATCTGTCCATTAGTAGGTAGAAGGCATCTATATCCTTTATGTCTTTCACTGTACCCCAAAAATATACAAGTAAGAGATCTTGGATCAAACTTATGTTGAGCATATGGCCTGAGGCAGGGATAACAAGCAGATCCAAACACCCTTAAATGAGTATAACTAGGTTGCTGTTGATACAACTTACTGTAAGGTGAGTGCATATGAAGTGTTGATGTAGGAAGCAGATTAATGATATGATTTGCTGTCATAAAGGCATCAACCCAGTATTTTAAGGGTACCTTGGCATGATACAACATTGCCATTCCTAGTTCGACCACATGTCTATGTTTCTTTTCAGAGATGCCATTTTGTTCAGGTGTGTAAGGACAGGAAATGTTCTGTTTAATTCCACACTGCTGTAAATGGTTCTGAAATCTGTTGTTAATGAACTCTCCACCTCCATCACACTGAAAGACTTTGATCTTGTGATCAAATTGATTCTCGACTTGCTTTTGGAACGAACAAAGATATCATAGACATCGACTTATGTTTCATTGGATATAACCAACTATATCTAGAGAAATTATCCACAAAAATGACATAGTATCGAAACTTCTGTAAAGATTGAACTGGTGAGGGTCCCCAAACATCACAATGTATCTTTTCTAGAGGAATATTAGATGTATAGTCTGATATAGGAAAGGGTAAAGCTGAACTCTTAGCAATCTGGCAACTACTACATATCCTTTGAGTTCTTGAATTACATTGAATTAGGTTCTGACTCTGCAAGTACTTCACTCTTTTTAGACTTGTATGTGCAAGCCTCTGATGCCACAAATCTTCTCCTACTTCTTTTTGAGTTTGAGTGAAGAAAGCTTCTGTGACTTTAGGGTCGACTTGATATAGTCCCTTGACTTTCCTTCCTAGCCTCACTGTTGAATTGTTGCAGGTGTGCTTCAGATAGACCCCATGTTTGTCAAAAATAAAGGAACAGGGATAGTCATCTGTTAACTTTGAAACAGAGAGGAGATTCTTCTTGATAGCAGGAACTATTAATACATCATTCAAAGGTAATGAACTAGTTTTTGTATGCAATAAGCCATTACCAACACAAGATATTGATAGATTAGATCTATCTCCTATCATAACAGCATCTGTTCCATTATATAAAGAGCAGTATTGAAGCATACCAGGGTCTGCAGTGATATGAGCTGAAGCTCCTGTATCTGGATACCACTCAATGCCATGAGAGTCTTCAATGTGCATTGCTGCTAGAGCAGTTGGTATTTCATCTGTTTGATATGAATTATCAAAACAATACCAACATCGAAGTGCTGTATGTCCTGGCCTTTTGCAAATTTGGCATTCTAATGGACTGTTACTTGCTAGTTTTGCATTCTGCACATGTTGATCAGATGCTGCACTTTGTGGTGGATAAGCTTTAGTGGCTTGATACTTTTGTGCAGGATTTACATACGGTCTAAACCCCTGTCCATAGGTAGACCAGTTATGTGGAGCTTTGTTAATCTGATTTTCCTGGTTCGAATTCAGATTATTCATTATGTGGTATTGATTTCTTCCTATCTCAGCAAAGTCATTACCTCGATCTCTGGCATTCATTGCACGACCTCTGCCATAGCTATATCCTCCTCGATTGTTTCCTCTTTGGTTTCTGAAATTAAAGTTTTGCATATCACCAGCAGGCTTTCTTTGACCATAATAAGCCAGACTAGGATTATACTGATTTGCTGAGTAAGTCTGTAGTCTAGTTTCAAATGTCTCGAGCTGAGAGATAACCTCATCGTAATTAGGCTGAGGTTTTAAACAATACATTGTTGTTCTGAAACTCTCATACTCTGAACCTAATCCTTCGAGAACACCAAACATCTTGGTTATCTCATCCACAGGTTTCCCAATAGCATTGAGTTGATCACAGATAGATTTGAACTCTCGAAGATAAGCATTCAATGTTCTCTCTTTTCTGACAAGCCTGTAATTTTCCTCTTAGCTCGAACTCTTTAGCCACAGATTTTTGTGTAAAGCGATTAAGGAGAGTCTCGCCATACCTCATATGAAGTCTCTAGCCCGATGATCAAGCTTAAAATGTTCTCGAGCATGCTCCACTTATCCAAGATGAGATTAACTGATCAGTCTTCATCCAATCCGTATGATCTGGATTCACCACTTCTGTTTCACTACCTTCAATCTCAAGCTGCATACTTTGAGATGGTGGTGGTGTTTCGCCATTGATGAACCCGAACAGATCTTGACTTCGCAAGAATCTGTGAAACTGTGCTTGCCACAGGAGAAAATTGTCTTCAGCTAACTTTATTGTAACAAAGTTAGCTATATTGACATGAATCGGAAAGGGATATTTCTGCCTCCTTGTTGTCATTCTCGATTACTATCAAATGCTTTGTTCTATGAACTTCTTACTATCATCTAGATCACTTATACAGAATGATTCACACAAACTCCATCAACGACTTCGAACAGTGAAGTAGAAGAAATTTGAGCTCTCAGGAAAGCTCTGATACCATGTGAAGAAATGAAGAACAACAAAACAGTATACAAGAAAGCATGTAAATGAATGAAGAACAGAATACACGATGCGAAGAGAAAGAACTTCTGTATTTGCTTGAATCAAAGTACTGAATCATGTATTCACTGAGAGCAATCTTCTGCAATACAATCTCATTCTATCCCTTTCTCTCTCTATCCCTCTTCTTCGTTCTGTTCTATTTTTCTCTCTTTCTATATCTAACAAAACAGAGTAATTGCGGTTTATATATGACTTAAAGAAGAAGAAGAAGAAGTTGTTAGCCAACTTAACAACTTGAATCCTTATCTAACAAACTAACCATCCTAATGTACTCGACACGTGCTTATTCTTCAATCTTCGAACGAACTCATCTTCATGTTGATCATGAACTCTGGATGGTTTCGTATCTCTTTCTCGTTCTTGCAAGCATAGCATCAGCTAACTTCTTCAGCAGAATTCTTCAGTCAATGCAGAGCTTTGTTTCCATTTTCTTTTCCTTTATGCATTCCCACAGCAGATCCTTTCTTCTTCAAGTCAGTATCTTTAACACCCCTTATTAAAGCTAAGACAGAAATTACAATGAATACACTCCTCTTGACAAGTTCGATGATGGTTTTTGTAGGCTTTCTAAAAGATCTCTTTAAGATAGGTGGAGTATCAGGCAACATGCCAAAATAGTTTTTGAGCCGATCTTTTGTTGTGAGAAAGCTCCATCATGCCACCAGGGATAAGACAAGCCTACTCGAGAACTATAGATAGATCATACTTGAAATATTTAATCCCTCAGAAGGCTCGCGTTCTCAGTTGAAGATGCTCTCTTTCCATCATAGCGCTGATGAAAAATAAGTTGAGTCAAAAGGCAAAATAAGTATACAGAGCAAAAAATTAGAGGAGCAGACATGCAGAAAAAAAAAAAAGGTTCAGCATACCCATCTGCCGAGAGAAATTGGGACATATTTGTACTTGACCATAAGCATTATCTGTCTCCTCATTGTAAGTGTAGACAACATGACCCAGTAGAAAGGAGTACTGGCCCGAAGACAGGTACATCAACCACGCTGAAGAACATCATTACGAAAGCAATCTCAAATGCCCCTGTGATTTGTAACCTAGCATTGAGAGACAAGAAGAATATCTTCAATAAGTAACCATCCTATCTAAGCAGGAAGTGAAATTTTATATCCAAAAGCTCTCTGAAAGGAACCAATGTAATCAGTGGATCAAAATTCGACTCTTCAAAAGCATAAGCATTTGACACTTCTATATGACATTCTCGATTTAGTGTGAAACATTGGTTGGTTTTGAATCAGTTAAATGACAAGAGTAGTGTCAGTCAAAGATTGTTAGAAAAAAGGCCATACATCTTAAAGGACATAAAAGAAGTAAACATATCATCACAGGGAAAGTCGGAGCTTCTCAATTCACTCCCGTTAACTTTATGTTGTCATTTTCAATTGCCCCGCATGAATAAACTCATGCATCTACGTGTAAATGGAAAGAAAGATCATATACAGAAGCAGATCAAGAACGCTGTTACAGCAAAATCATATCAAAAAGGCATTTTTACATCACATAAAGTCAGTCTCGAGTCAAGAACAAGGGACTGTTTTGTGATAACAAAATGCAAACATGAAACCGAGACAACATGATGCTTCCACACCATTCAACTTCTTCAGTTGCTAGATTTTGAATCTAGTCATGAGACCTCAGGCGCCTCTTTTTCACCCCAGGCCCAGCTAAAAGCATCACATTCTTAACACTTAATAAACACCAGTTTCACCGGTCTCTCACAAATTCCAAATTATTCCACGTCCTTCAAGAAATCCAAGTGGAAGGCAAAAATCATCACGCCAATCGAATCCTTCCACTTGAAGTCAGAATACCCAGAACACACGATTCATCTTTCTCCTCCAAAATGAAGCAGATCAATTCCACCAAATCCAATCAATAGCAAATCGGAATGACCAAAACCAAAGTGCCCCCTCAATCAACTCCCACTGAGAAAAACTAGGATCAGTCTTCAATTGAAAAGCATGACAAAAGACTACCTAAACGTTAAAAACACAAATTTTACCAATCTCTCACAAATTCAATCTATACCGTCTGCCTCCCTAGTTATCCAAACTTGAAGGCACAAATCGTCGACTCCAACGAGTCTTTCCACCCTCAAAATACCTCCAATTCAGAATACCGGGAACACAAATTCGATCTTTCACCCCAGAAATGACGCAGATCAAATCCACCAAATCCAATTGAAGCCGATGAGCAGGTTCAGCATGTAGATGCCCAGCGGGGACTTCACGATGTAGAATGCCTTCATGACGGAAGCCCCGGACAAGGTACTCGCACACCACCGCTAGCGCGGCAACACGTGCGGCACCGACATGTCCAGCAGGTGCTGGTACCGCTGCGAGACGGCGGACGTCCACCGCGACGCGGCGGCGGGCGTTGGTGGTGACTGGAATGATCAATTGATGGGCTCGGGCCGGGCCCTTAGAGATCGGGCCTAATTTTTTGCCCACGCTTGCCCAATATATAGGAATAAGTTTTGTGTACAGAATACTCGGATCGGGCTTTATAACTAATTAGCCTTTTCCAATTAATCCAGAAGTGCCTTTCGAGTACATGTGACTCAGCTCGGACTTGGGCGAGCACATGGGTCGCGAGCCTCATAATTAAGTCTATTGCCAGACTCGACAGATTTGGGAGAATCGGAACGAGCTATGGCACCTCCCTTATTTATAAAAAGCTTAAAAGCTACCTTCAACCATGACTTGGAAGAATTGTGACACGACGATCCGCTTCTATTTTCCTCTCTGTTCAAATTTTCAATTTTCTTCATTTTTAAATTTGTTTACAAATATATATTTCACCATCGATAGCCGTTATAATTAATTGTGGGTGATTTTTAAATCAACTTTAAAAATCAAGATGAAACGTTGAGGAGTTGATTTTCAAAAATCGCAGCTCGCCTTGATCTTCCCAAGGAGTGATAGTTACAAAATGAAAATTTTATCTTATTTGGAGGATATGTTTGTAAAATGCACCGAAAAGAAAAAAAAAAGGAAATAAATTGAAAAGAGGAGAAGAAAAAAAAAATGGAGGTGATTCCCTTTCTGCTCCAGCAGTGGCGCCAGATAATGGGTTATGTGACTTATGTCACTCTTTGAATCAACTCCATTCCTGCCTCTTCAGCGCCCACACTCATCCTCCAAAGCTCGTCAATCGACCGTTTCTTCATGTCCATCGCCTAACAGAAACGCGGGCCCACCATCTGCTGCCGTCGTGGATTGCGCCAGTGAGTTCTATAACTAGAAGACGTCTTTTTTCGCAAATTGTGTGATGCGCAGCTGATTGGGCTTGCGTCGGCTATAATTGGAAAATCCCTTCAACGGTCTGAATTTTACATAAGCATCAAACCTTTATAAATTCTGAAACTGAATTGTTGGACAAAGAGATTACATATTGGAGGAAAAACACGTAGCACTGTTTGTTATAACCAGAAAATAATCATTTCAAGAAAGCAATAACAAATTTAATAGTGGCCAGACCAATGTATAATCTTTACGAATAAAGGTGTTGAATTACAATCCAAATGTAGACTTACTTGATTGTAATAAAATTCCAATTGCTATGTAGTCAATCGGGAGTCTCGAAGTCAACAATAAACTTGTATATTGATGTCTTGGTAGTCGATCAACAACTATGAATCGATAACTTCTCCAAATAATCGGCAATTTCAATACAAGAGATGAAGTACGACTAACTAGATCTCCTTAAGGTAATTAGTTCCTCACAAACTATGCATATCAAAATGCAACATCTCGAACTCATTTGTATCAGCACTACATGGACAGGAATCTATTGAACACTTTTTGAAACTAGCACACTTAGAGGATTATTTTAGAAGAGAAAACTCAAGAGACACTCTAAGAGTACTTAAAGCATTATTTCTTTTTGTCTCCATCTATATATAGACGAGGGAAACGATATCAGAAAACTGAAATATATATATCTCTCAAGAGTCATGTCAGTTATGCTCACATTAGTTGAGTCATTAACCCTTAATAAGACTAATATTAATTTCAGAAAATGCAGCGTAACAAAAAGTGTTAGTTAAGGGGACACCTCACTAATGTTGAGCATTAAAAAACTTATAATTACAATAACTATTATAACAATCACCCACTTTAATGGCTCAATAGGACAGTTTTTACTCGAAGAATTCCATGTGTGCATGGGATATAAAACTGCACCAAAATAAATAGCTCTTGCTTTGAACATTCTTAGTGAAAGCCTATTGGACTTACTTAACTAGTCGATAGACTAAGCCTTGAATCACCAATTGTTGGTGTAAGCCTAAATAATAAACCTCACACATGGTATTTGCAAATCAAGATTGGTTCTAAGTTATGTTCATCCTTTCGGCCTTGTACCTCTTAAGTTTCATGTGTACTTTAGAAAATCTAGTCTTTAAAGATTTTCATAGAGTTGACTAGCTCTACGCATATAAGTTCATTCATATGAAAGGTATCTTATCATACCTCACTAGGATATTGAACTCCAAGTTATATGAATCATTAAACGCATAGCGTACTATTAAAACTCTATAGATAGCACTATTGCATCATGGGAGTAGGAGATAGTGCTCATATTAGAATTTCTAAAATTTGCGTTGTCCAATTGATCTAGTTCATGGGATCTCTAATTGCTAGGTTAGATTTTAACCTTGAAACCTCTTTATTGAGTTAAGACTTTTAACCCATTCCTTTTAATGCGTAGTTTATTTTTCTCAACAAAACTTTTGTCAGTGGATCTGCAATATTTTCCTTTAACTTTACAAAGTTCAAAGAAATTATTTCATTTGAGAGCAATTGCCTTACAATATTATATCTACAACGAATGTGTCTGGACTTACCACATTTTCCCCCTCTCTAAATTAATAAATCTCCAATTGGGCCTTTGGAATTTGTAATGACTCTCGTAGTGCCAATACACCTTGAGATCTAATCTTGGATTATGCCTGTGCAAATTTTCTAAGGTAGATATGTATACCATAAATTTTTACCATTCATAGTCGATATTCATCAATTCATTAACTTTTTTGTCAGTCCGTATCATCCTAATGGCAAAGTTCATGGTATAATCTCCCTCTTTTATGGCAACAAAGTAGACGAATCATAATTTGAGTCAAAGGGGCAGGAACAAAGTGATCACATGTGTAATGGACCCGGCTGTTTATAAAAAGCAACAACAACGGACATCATTGCTGGAATAATGGTGGAAATGAAAATAAGATGTGTTGTCTCAACTAATAATTTCCCTTAAAAATGAGATTGATGACCGAGTGATGTGCCCTAAGAGGTATAAAACACTGACCCAAAATTAGAAAATGAAAGATAGTAATTACACCGATTTTAATTTTTCTTTCCCTTAAAGATTGATGACAATAATCAATGGTGGTTTTTGGAGCCGCCTATACATGGAGGCATTTACATCATTCATCAAAAAAGTATTATCTTTGGAATTCTGATGATTGTCCCATGGATTTAAATATCTTGCATGAGAACTTCAAAAGAGTGTGATTGCATCAGAATTTGATTGGGTAGAAGGAGGAAAGCGATTACGTAGGGACAAGTCTGTAATTAAAGTTCGCCGGTGGAATCGCGGATCTATGCACGACTGGAGAGAAAAAGAAAGTCAATGCGTCAAGATTCAACATCAAGGGCCCTACCCAAGACAACTCAGGACTAGGTACTACATCGTTTCAGATTATTCGACAAACGCGTTGGTTGCCGAGGGCAGCCAAGGTAGCGCATTCCTCAGCAGCCACTCGAGATTGTGCGAGTTACCTTGCCGGGGCTGCCGAGGTCATGCGTTTGGGTGGTTCGCCTGGCCTTGCCGGAGGCTCGGTTATAAACACACAACGCAATGCAGTCCTTCCCGCCATTGCTCGTGTGATTTGGTCATCAACTTCGATTCTTCTGGAATCTAGCTTTTGTGGCTTGTCTGTATGAAGGCAAGCATGAATTCTCCATTATGCACTCACCCTGAGGAGAATTAAAAGTAAGATTATTTTAGTTTCTTGATGGGTCCTAACGAAGTTATGAATCTCCATTTCTTTATGGGTGGGTCGAGAACCAAAGGCAAGTATAAATTCTCCTTCCGCATGTGCTTCCTGTTTGTCCTCTCCATTATCCTTTTCTTTTTTCTTTTTTCTTTTATTTATTTTGTAAAAAACCAACGCAAATAATATTTACGAAAAACAGTTTGCATTTTTACAAATAAGATTTACCAAACAATATCTGTACTTCATGAGAGTCCCTTAGCCTAAGCTCCTTTGTATAGACAAAACCCTTCCCTAAAGTACTCTACGTTGGACATGGCTCACTCAACCAAAGATGTGAGCTCTCAAACGTCCTTCAATTAGTAATTTTGAGAAAAAGACTTGCTATTCGTCCTTGCCATGCCTCATTAGATTACAAAATAAAAATATTACCTTCATGTTAACTAACTAAATATGGCTGTAGTGGTTAGAGGAAAGGGATGAAATAAAATATAACTCTTAAGCTCCTTTTAGTTCGCAAAAAACATTTTTTAGAAAAAATGTTTTCTTCATTTTTCGATATTTAGTTCGCTTAGGAAAATGGGTTGATAAAAATTATTATTATAATAAACAACCTTGAATATTGTTGTTTTGATGACGCACTCCACGTGATCTCATAGGACATAGAAATTATAAAGCTCGTTTTGAATCTCAATGTTGGAAAAGCGAGAAAATATTAAATTATTCAATGTTGCCGTTGGTTCTAGGCGACCTTCCTTGCTCGAATGGAGGATGGAGAAAAGATCGAGAGAGAAGCAAAGGAAAAGGAAACCAAAGTTGAAATTAGTGGCCCATTTGGACATGTTGTTAATCAACTACCGGACTTAAGCATGAACATTTTCTCTGTAAAGAAGAATCTCCCCTTTGTTCCAAAACCCTTAGCCATTAAAGTAGAAATTCCACTTTTATATTTTTTATTATTAGAAAGCCTCAAAAGATGAAATCCCATTTAAAGCAAAGATAAAGAAACACGGACCAATTCTTAATTGTGATGAAAATTAGATGTGGGTTGTGATCATCAGCAAGTAATTCTTTAAGCTCCTTTATGAACTAAAATACTTGTTTTATACCAACCCAAATGGTCACAAACATCAAACATGCAGTTGAGACTTTCTCTTTTTATGTCTTTTGGCCTCATGCGAGGTAAAGCATATTTTGTTGCAATTAACTTGACCGCGAAAAGTATTAACTTATTTTATTTTATTTTTTTGTATGTTCTGAGTCACTTTCACCTTTGGAAAACCAATAAATATGAAAGTTGACCGCATTCATCGAGGGCAGTAAGTTCAAAGTACACTTAGGAATTCAACTAATCAAAACTTCATCTCAATCTTGACAAATTGACACGTTAATGTTTATAATAAGCAGCAATTCCACAACACTATATGTTGACTACTTTAAGTAATGCAAGGCTTATTACATTGTTTGATTTCATGAATAACAAATGCTATAACTAATAAGTAGCGAATAGCATCAAAGTTCCTAAAAAAATAGCTATAATAAGAATAAGAGAACATAACAATCACCACTTTAATAATCGATCCTGATTAATGATTTTAATGCTCTACATACGTTATTTATGATATTGTATACTATTTATACTTCAATGATTTATTTAGAAGTGCAATTATTAAGTTAAAGATATAATATATGATTATACGAGGGCGAGGGTCACAACATTGTTCATGAAGAGGCTAGATTGCCCCCAAAAGAGTGAAGACAATCTTTAAGTGTTGTGCCTCACACTAAAACATCCTTCCTTCAAAGCTTCATTTTGAAGCCTCCCAAGTTACCGTTGAGAGTAGTGTCCCGCATTCTACTCTTGTCGCCGGAATTCCCTTCAAAGCTTCTTCGAAATAGCAAGATAATTTAAACCAAGCTAGCTCTTTATTTTCTTTTTCTTTTTTTATTTGTCCTATTTTAACTCTCAATCCACTTTTAAATTTTTACCCCTGCCTTTTTGTAAAATGTAGGGATCGAATCCTACACATGAAAATAAACGTCTGCACCTCTAGCATCCCTTGAAAAAGTGGGGAATGAAACTCCCAATCACATGTCATTGCTAGCTTGGCAAAAAGGTAACGGGTTATGGAGTATGGAGACTTCCTCCTCCCCTTAACCAACTTCTTCTCTCAACCCAAGTTCATTGGACAAGGTAAATCACAACATTAATTTTGAAAATCTGAGTAAAAGTGCACGCAAGTTGCAAAATGCCGCTATATTTGGATAATTAAATTATATCGGCCTATAAAAATCTAATTAAAAGGCTAAGCGGGGCAAAATTAAAACCCAACCATTCTCTGTGATGGAGCAGGGGAACTATATATACATGTTTCACGTGGAGCATGAGGTGTCCGATTAAAAGCAAACCCACTAATTGTACCTTGTAGTATAGGCAAGGTGAGCTGCATTGTTTATCTCCCTTATACCTTAGTAAAATTACGAAATTGGCCTGACATCATAGAGGCTAGGATATTATATAACGCGTTTTGAATCACAAAGTTGGAATAATCTCTCCTTGGTTCCAATAACACTCGATATTAGAGTACCAACTCTGCTTTGTGAAACCCAAGAAAAGCGGAGGCAGTGAAACATAGACCAATTCTACGCGAGAAATGGTTTCAATTTTCGAAGAAGGCCGCAAATGGCTGTCCCGGTTGAGGAAGCGTGTTTTTACTGCCATGCTCTGTGGACAAACTGGGGAATCCTCACCCCAAAAGCCTCAGCAAGAACCGCCCGAGGATCACCGAATCGTGGTCAACGACGACGGGGCCGAATCCACAGAATCAATAATCGACCACCACCACCAACAACAGCCTCGAAAACACCAGGATCACCCACGAGACGACTCCTTGTGGGTCGATGACGGGGCCGAAGATGAGCCTGGGCCACCTGAGTCCTTGTGGATCATCTCCATCAAAGAGAACCTTAAGGAAGCTCGCCAGGAGCACAATGCGCGCCCATGGGAAAAGCTCTCCAGTTACCAGATCCCGCGCTATCTCAAGGATGGCAAGGACAACACCTACGTCCCCCAAGTCGTCTCACTCGGTCCGTACTACCACGATAAAAAGCACCTCCGCCAGATGGACGGGCACAAGTGGCGCTGCCTCCAACGCATGCTCAGGCGCACCGACAATTAGAAGATAGTTGTTAAGTATACAGGAATGAAGTCTCACTCAGCCATTATCGATCCAGCAAATAACACTGATGCTGGAAGAGAAAGTATTCTGGAGAAAAAGAGTTTTACAGAACAGCAAAGTAAAACAGAGAACACGGGAAAAGCAAAAACAGGAAAGTGACGATGAGCTGATGATCAAACGGTGAAGAGTTCGTGTTGAAGGCAAACATGGATTGTCATCAATGATTAAGAAAGCCTGGAATAAAGAAGATGAGGATCGCCAAGTCATGTAGACCTCAATTAACACATGTGCTACTATTCGGTTAGAATGGTGAAACAAATTAAGAAACAGTTAGTTGTATTCTGTTAGAGTTCTCTAATATGATATAAATAGTCTTCTTCTTCCTTGAGAAATGTAACGAGAGAAAATAGAGAGATGGAAAACAAAGGATTTGTATTCATAAAGCTTTGATTCAATGTACAAGAGCTTGATATTACAATCACATTGAAATAAAAGAGATTCTGAGTATTCCATCTTCATACTCTCTGTATCTTGATTCAGTTCTTCATCTTCACTTTCTCATGGTATCAGAGCAGGAGATCTTACTTGCTGAAGAAATTCATCCAACAGATACTCTTCAAATCAAGAAGTGAAGAAACTGAAGGTGCAGAAGATTCCAGTATCACGGTAATCATATCTGTATTCATAGTATTCTTTTGTCATTTTCTTCCTCAAGCTGTGAGATTACAACAATGGCAATAAGAACACCGAAATATCCCTTTCCAATACATGTGAATATCTCAAACTTTGTCACAATCAAACTTGCCGAAGACAATTTTCTCTTATGGCAAGCTCAGATTCACGGAGTTCTTGAAAAGTCAAGAACTTTTGGCTTTATTAATGGTGATTTTTCATCACCTCCTCGAATGCTGCAAAATGAAGTCGAAGGAGATGAATCAAGTTGTAAATCCAGATTATATTGATGGACAAAACCGATCATTTGGTTTCATCATGGATAAGTGGAGCTGTCATCCTTGAAAATATTTTGAGCCCGATAATTGGACTAGAAACATCTCATGAGGTATGGCAAACACTTCTAAATCGGTTTACACGAAGTCAATTGCTAGGGAGTTCAAATTAAGAGGGAAATTACAAGTTTGTCGAAGCATGATCGATCCCTTCCGTCTATCTCGAGAGAATATAAGTCCATATGTGATCGGTTGAATGCTATAGGAAAACCAAAGTGGATGAAATAACCAAAATGTTTGGTGTGTTGGAAGGCTTGGGTCCTGAATATGAAAATTTTCGAACTACTATATACTTGTCTAAAGCCTCAACCTCGAATCGATGAAGTGATTGCACAATTAGAAAGGTTCGAGTCAAGGCTGCAGAATTACTCAAATCAGTTTAATCCCAATTTAGCTTACTTTGGGCAAAAATGGGTCTCCAGGTACGGTTTCAAGAACATGCGATAGAGATTATATTCCTCAAACCTCTAGCTTTGTAGCTCAAAGAGGAAGCTACATAGGAGGTTATCACTATGGTCGAGGTAGAACTGCTAATAGTAGAGGTCGAGGCTTTGGATATTCCTAAAAGGAATCAGAATTACAGAACAAATACCTTGATGCAAGACCAAGGAGATCAGCAAAATAGACAGAGAAATGCTTTCTCTGGAACTAATCAAGGGTTTCGACCCTATGCTAGTTATTCTCAGAGGTACCAAACCACCAAAACTTACCCTTCTTTGACATCAACCTCAAATAAAAATCAACAGAATGAGAAAGAAACAGGCAATGTTCGACTGGAATGTCAAATATGTAAACGTCCAGGACATGCTGCTATTCGTTGCTGGTATCGTTTTGACAACTCCTATCAAGCAGAAGACATTCCCACAGCATTAACAGCAATGCACATTGAGGATCCAAATGGAAGTGAATGGTACCGGATATCGGTGCCACGGCTCACATCGGTGCTAATCCCGGTATGCTTCATACTCATTCTAAGTATAAAGGAACCGATTTTGTTATGATTGGAAATGGATCTGCTTTACTCGTTACTCACATAGGTAATACCTGGCTGAATACAAAAGATAATGCATTACCTCTTAATGATGTGCTGATTGTACCAGAAATAAAGAAGAACCCGCTTTCAATTTCTAAACTCGAGATGACTATCCTTGCTCCTTTGTTTTTGACAAACCGGTGTTTATGTAAAGGACAATTACACCAATGTAACAGTGAAGCTCGGAAAGAAAATTAGAGGACTCTATCAAGTGGATACACAAACCACAGAAGCCTTCTTCACTCAGAGACAAAGAGCTGTTGATGAAGATACATGGCACCAGAGATTGGCTCACACAAATTCTCAGATAGTAAACCATCTGCAGCATCAGAAGCTAATTCACTATACTACAACAGCCAAGCATATATGCAGCAGCTGTCAAATAGCCAAAAGTACAGCATTACCTTTTCCCCTGTCAGACTCTACTTCAAATATTCCTTTAGAAAAGATACACTGTGACATTTGGGGGCCATCACCAGTAAGCTCCTTTCAAAAATTCAAATACTATGTGATTTTTGTTGACAATTTTTCCAGATATAGCTGGTTATATCCAATGAAGTTGAAACTGAGTTCTATGATATCTTTATCAAATTCCAGACACTAGTTGAAAGACAATTTGATCATCAAATCAAAATTTTCCAGAGTGATGGAGGAGGAGAGTTTATAAGTAGTAGATTTCAAAATCATTTAAAGACATGTGGCATCAAACAGCTTATGTCTTGTCCATACACACCAGCACAGAATGGAGTTTCAGAAAGGAAACATCGCCATATAGTTGAGCTTGGATTAGCTATGCTATACCACTCTAAAGTTCCACTGAGATTTTGGGTAGATGCTTTTATGACAGCCAACTATATTGTGAACATACTTCCTACACCAAAACTAAAGATGGATACACCTTATAACAAACTTCATCATAAGCAGCCAAGTTATGATCATCTACGGGTATTTGGCTGTGCTTGTTATCCATGCTTGAGATCATATACACAACATAAGTTTGATCCCAGATCCATTACTTGTGTCTTTCTGGGATATAGTGCACTACATAAAGGGTATCGCTGCCTTGTCCCTACTGATAACCGTATCTATATCAGTAGACATGTTGTCTTTGATGAAACATTTTTCCCATTCACAAAGAAGCTGCTAAATGAGTATGGCCAGCATACAACTCTATACAAACAGTGGCTTGAAGAAGTTCAACTGTTCGAGTCTCCAAGTTCTGCTATGGCAAATCTTACAATCAATGACCAAACAGCTAAATTTCAGTACCATCCTGCTATGGAAGATCCTTACACTTCTACTTCATATAGTAGAAATATGCCACAATCTTCTTCTCTCCTACCACTGCAGAATATCTCTCTTACAGCAGCACCACCAGCCCTCATCTCCACAGATGTTTTGTCTACTAATATCATTCCAGATCAAGTGCCACACAGTCCTCGCTCTGCTTCTTCTCCAGGTAATACTACTGTTCATCCTATGAAGACTCGACTGAAATCTGGAATTACCAAACCAAATCCCAAGTATGCCTCGTTTAGTGAATATCAAGTTCCTATGGAACCACGATCTCGTTAAATCAGCATTAGCGATAAAGGATGGTCTAGAGCAATGCAAGAAGAAATGACGCCCTACATGAAAATCAAACACGGCAATTGGTTCCCAGAACTGACAACATGAATGTAATAGGTTGCAAGTGGGTCTTTAAGACCAAACTAGCACCTGATGGCAGTCTTGACAGGCTAAAAGCTCGACTAGTTGCCAAAGGTTTTCATCAAGAAGCAGGACTAGACTTTACTGAAACATTCAGTCCTGTTGTGAAACATGCAACAATCCGTATCATACTCTCTGTGGCACTCACTAGACAGTGGCCAATACATCAACTTGATGTCAAGAATGCATTCCTTCATGGAGACTTGCATGAGACTGTCTATATGGAGCAGCCACCTGGATTCATCCATCCTCAAGACTCTCAATCTGTTTGTCTTCTCAAAAAGTCCTTATATGGTCTTCGACAAGCTCCAAGAGCTTGGTTTGATAAATTTAGCAACTTTCTTCTCGAAAATGGATTCTTCTGTAGCACAGCTGATCCATCCCTGTTTGTTCTTCATACTGGTTCACATACAGTCTTGTTACTTCTTTATGTAGATGACATCATCTTGACTGGCAGCTCACCCCAACTCTTGGCTAATTTGATTCAGAATCTTAGTCTTCACTTCCATATGAAAGATCTTGGATCTCTTCACTATTTTTTCGGAATTGAAGCCAAACGTACTCCTCAAACTCTGTTCCTATGCCAAACCAAGTATGCTGTTGATTTGCTTACTCGTGCTCATATGGCAAAGTGCAAACCTATTTCCACTCCTTTGCCACTTCGCTCAGTTTCTATGACACATACTGATAATCAACTCAGTGATCCCCTTGAGTACAGAAGCTTAGTTGGTGGTCTTCAGTATTTGACCATCACTCGACCCGATCTTGCCTATGCCACAAATCTCCTCTGTCAAAAGATGCACCATCCAACAGTGGCAGATTTTCATCAATTAAAGCGAGTTCTTCGCTATCTTAAAGGTACCATCTATCTTGGAATTTATCTCCATTCTCACAGCTCCATACATCTTTATGGATACTCAGATGCTGACTGGGCAGGCTGTCTTGCTACTCGACGATCTACTACTAGCTTTTGCACTTATCTTGGATCTAATCTTCTTTCTTGGTCTGCTAAGAAACAGCCCACTGTCTCACGCTCTTCTACAGAAGCTGAGTATCGTGCACTTGCTCCTGCCACTGCTGAACTCACTTGGATTAGTTTTGTCCTTCGTGATATTGGCATCTTTCTTCCATCATCTACTCTCTTATTCTGTGATAACAAATCAGCCATCTCTCTTACAGCCAATCCTATACTTCATGCTCGAACTAAGCATATCGAAGTTGACTTTCACTTCGTTCGCGAGAAGGTCTCGTCTCGTTCTATTCAAGTTCTCTATATTCCCAGTCATCTTCAGCTTGCTGATATCTTCACTAAGTCCCTCTCACGGTTCGCCCACTTTACTCTTCGAACCAAATTGGGACTCGGATCTTTACCCATTCCCAATTTGAGGGGGGATGTTAAGTATACAGGAATGAAGTCTCACTCAGCCATTATCGATCCAAGTAAATAACACGCGATGCTGGAAGAGAAAGTATTCGGAGAAAAAGAGTTTCTGAACAGCAAAGTAAAACAGAGAACACGGGAAAAGCAAAAACAGGAAAGTGACGATGAGCCGATGATCAAACGGTGAAGAGTTCGTGTTGAAGGCAAACATGGATTGTCATCAATGATTAAGAAAGCACGGAATAAAGAAGATGAGGATCGCAAGTCATGTAGACCTCAATTAACACATGTGCTACTATTCGGTTAGAATGGTGAAACAAATTAAGAAACAGTTAGTTGTATTCTCGTTAGAGTTCTCTAATATGATATAAATAGTCTTCTTCTTCCTTGAGAAATGTAACGAGAGAAAACAGAGAGATGGAAAACAAAGGATTTGTATTCATAAAGCTTTGATTCAATGTACAAGAGCTTGATATTACAATCACATTGAAATAAAAGAGATTCTGAGTATTCCATCTTCATACTCTCTGTATCTTGATTCAGTTCTTCATCTTCACTTTCTCAATAGTACCCTATCTAGACTCGGTGAAGGAGGTTGAGGATCAAGCTCGCGCCTGCTACGAGGGGAAGATAAACATGAGCAGCGACGAGTTTGCGGAGATGATGGTTCTGGACGGGTGCTTTGTGATCGAGTTGTTTTGGGATTCTCCGTGGGTTTCAAGGAACTTGGCTACGATCAAAATGACCCTGTGTTCTCGTTTATGGGATTAGCGCCTATAATCCGACAAGACATGATCATGCTTGAGAATCAGATCCCACTGTTCATACTCAAACGGCTCTTTTGCATCCTGTGTGGCCAACCCGAAGAGACGGGTCTCTTGGCCAAGCTAGCGTTTCAATTCTTCTACCCTCTGACGCCTACAAAGAACATGCTTCACTCCATTAGTATCGACAGGTTGGAGTTCGACCCTTTACTCCAGGAAGGCGAGCTCCCTTGCCTTGAATTGTTCCGGCGGAGCCTCCTATACCCAGGCATAGAGTGGAAGCGGAAGCGGGAGTAGGAGCATGAGCATGAGCAGAAGCAGAAGCTGCAACAGCGCGTCCCCTGCGTGACAGAGCTCCAGAAAGGTGGCATCAAGTTCAGAAAGGGTGAGACGGACAAGTTATGGGACATCCAGTTCAAGGGCGGGATCCTCAAGATCCCCTAGCTTCTGATCCACGATGGGACGATGTCACTCTTCCTCAACTTGATAGCCTTCGAGCAATGTCACATCGATTGCATCAAAGTCATCACCTCATACATAATCTTCATGGTCAACTTGATTAACTCCCCCGAGGATGTGGGACACCTCCATGAATGCGGGATCATTGAGGATTGGCTTGGGAGCGACGCCGAGGTCGCTGACCTCTTCAACCAGCTTTCCAAGGAGGTGTTATTCGACATCAACGACAGTTATCTCTATAAAGTGACTGAGGAGGTGAACACTTACTCCAGCTACAGAAGGCATCGCTGGATAGCCAGTCTCAAGCTTGAGTACTTCAGCAATCCTTAGTCAATTATTTCCTTAATTGCTGCTTTCATTTTGCTTGTGCTTACTTTTGCATAGACCTTCTATGGAGCCTATGGCTACTATAGGCCGCACTCTTGATTTCTCGTGGAATAGAGATTATCTGATGAGCGCTTTGTGAGTGATAAAATTCCGGTGAAAATATGGGAATAATGATTGGGGCTAATTGACTATTAGCAGCCACTTTGCAGATAAATGCTGGAGTGTGATGGTCTCACCTCCTAGTGAAAAGAAGATGTGATCGGTCGAACTCAAATTGCATGAATTATATTTGTCATGCAGTTTCGAGTTCAATATGGCAATATGTTTCCCGAAAATCATCTTATGATCAATTTATGCAAAATTACAACTTTCCACTCATGAATCTTTCTATCTTTTCGTTCTTCTATTGGGTGTTTAAATTATGTAATGGATGCAAAACTCTATGATAAAATTGAGCTAAAGTTCCAAAGCATTGTTGTAAGAGGTGTGAAGTTAGAATACTGGGAACACACAATTCCATCTTTCCTCCCCGAAATGAAGCGGATCAATTCCACCAAATCCAATCAATAGCAAATCGTGACAATCAATACCGAAGTGCCACCAAATCAACTCACCCTGATATACGATCAATCTTCAAATGAAAAGCATCACAAAAACACTCACTAAATGTTAAAAGCACGAACTTCACCAATCTCTCACCAATTCAATCCATACAGTCTTCCTCCCAAGTCACCCAAATTAAAAGGCACAAATCGTCAACTACAACGAGTCTTTCCACCCCTAAAATACCTCAAATTCAGAATACCAGGAAAACACAGTTCCAACTTCCACCCCTGAAATGACGCAAATCAAATCCACAAAATCCAACTGATAGCTAATTGCAACTACCCATCGAAAATTTAATGCGAACCGATCCCAACCGTAAACCTACCAACAGTTGAACTCAGGGAGGCGGTGGACAAAGGGCCTGGATTTGTCAGAGTCGCTGATGGGAGAGATTGGCCGGTACCATTAGCGAGTTCTTAGAGCTCCGAGTCGACCAGAGGGGAGAGAAAGCCGATGAGCAGGTTCAGCATGTAATTGCCCAAAGCATGCGTCATGATGTAGAAGCCTACACGAAGTAGACCCGGAGGAGGTACACGCACGCCACCACCAGCGTCGCGATCCATCGTCACAACACGTGCGGCGCCGACTTGTCTAGCAGGTGCTCGATGGCTGCAAGACGGCAAATGCTCGCTGCGTCGCGACGGAGGAGGTGACGGGGCGAGCCCATGGGCTCCGACCCTCATAATTAATTCTGGTGGGAATTTCTAGATAATTCACGACAAAATCCATATTGCGACGCATGCTATATTTGGGAGAATCCGAACAGGGTATGTGCGCCTCCCTTTTCTGTAAAGTATAAATGCTGTCTTGTCGCCCATCGACCTCATTCAACGGAGCCTTATGGTTAGATTCTGTTTTCCTCTCTAATCAGGTTTCCAATTTTCTTCGCTTTTAAATTTGTTTGCCACCATTATAATCCATTGATAGCCGTAATTACTGATTGCAGGTGAATTACATATCGGTTTAAGAATCAAGATGAAACCTTGAGGAGTTGATATTCAAGAATCGGGGTTCACGTTGATTTTATCGATGAGTGATAATTACAACTCATGTGGAGGATATGCTCCTAAAGTACACTGACAAATGTGTGTGCTTTAATATTTTCTGTATGGAAATAGAGCCACCAAAAAGGTAAAAAAAAATCAAAAAAGAGGAGAAACAAGAAAAGTCAAGCGATCACTCTTTCCTCCAGCAGTGGCATTAGAAAATGGGTTGTGTTAGGAGTGAATAGTTCCATTCCACCTTAAATATAAAATATATTCATCAGAATAAATTCTTTATTTTTTGATACCTGAAACTTATTATGTATACCTTAAAAACAGAGAACCGGACTAGTGGTTTTACCTTGAAATCATATTCATCTCTAAGTTGCATCGCTCTTTGAAATTATGACAGGTGGTCTATTTTCACAGTCTATGTCATGTATAGTGTGTAGCTGAGTGGGCTTGCCTAGGGTATAAGTGGGAAATCCCTATAATGGTGCATCAAACCTTTATCAATCCTGGAACTAAAAAATCCAAGTCTTTAAATGCAGCTCGCCCATAATTAAGGAACCTTTAGCATAATCCACCTACTGATAAGTTTGCATTCCTCCAATAGAAGAACATAACTGAGGAGTTCCACATTAGATTAGCAAAAAGAAACCGATGCCACAGCCACACACAATACGAGAACTACTCTCCGCCTCATTGCCCGACACGTTCACGAGAAACGACTTGGCTCGGTCAATCCACTCGGAGTAGACAGCCGCAGCTGATTCGGTGGAGTCGGAGGCCTCAGGGAGGGTATATGCGAAGAAGTTGAATTGAATGTAATCAAAATGTCATATATCTACTATTATGTCTCAAGCGTGTTATATCCAATCAATACTAGATATGTTAAAATCAATTTACAAAATTTATGTTAGATCGAAAGTGAGAAATAAAATAAGTATCCAATAACTTTTAGTCACATTTAATTTAGTATACCAATTCAGTAACCTAGATTTAGGAAATATGACATTTCTTCGTTAATTACAATTAACCTCATCCATGAACTTTGAAATTCTCTTTCTTTATTGACCTACTTTTTTGTGTGTTATCTTCACATGATGTAAATCCTATGTAAAATACCTTGTCGGCACAGCAAGGAAGAAGTTCATGTCTGAGTTACATGAACACCTTAAGAGAACCATTTTCGAATTTGATCCTTGATTAGTGTGTGATTAAGCATTCAGCAAACGTTTGATTCCTCACAGATCAAGTACAAACAATTAGATATTTTGATCATCTCAATCAATTTTAGGTTCGCATCTTATCAAAATCCATAAATTTGATAATGATATTTCATAGGGGCATCCCTTTACTAGCCTAACATGCGCAATCTCGGCGGAGAGAGAAGGAAATGCGATGATTTGTGAATTTTCACATTTTTAATTTTTTTGATCAAATCACTAAAATGTCTATTTGTGGCCAAAACTTTGATTTTTTTCAAAAAAATTTATGGCCAAAATGAAATTGGGATTATTTGGAAACTTTTGTACAAAAACCAAGTTTTGATTCATGGTTGGCGTTTTTGGTCAACTAAAAAGTCAACTTTTGACTTTTCGAGTTTTTGATGAAAATGATTAGGAATTTACTTACAAATGAAGGATCAATGAAAAAGAAATGAAAAAAAATACACTTTTTGCTTGAGAAAAGGGTTCCGTCACGATTGGAAATCTTAAACTCAAGATTTTACCTTTATTTACACATCAACTAAAAATTAGATGTCAACAATATTGAGTCAGATTAACTGAATTATGTAGAGCAATTCCTTTTGTTCTTTTTTTTTATTTGTTTTTTTGGGTAATCCCAATTCCCAAGTCAAATTAGGTATGAATCAAAAAATTTACATCACAAATAAATGGATCATAAACGAGTTCATGGATTAATTTGATTCGGACCATTTATAACTTGACCTAAATTCGATTTGACTCATCCGTTTAGGTGAAGGTTTATCTGAAAAATGATTAATGAAATTGTGAAAATGATAGTTGAGGTCTGATGAGAAGGAACTAGGAAGTAATGGTGGTGCTTGGAACCGTCAATAACATAGAGGCACTTCCATCGTCCCTCGAAAAGTACCTTCTAGCGAGTTCCAACGGTCGTATATGTTGTTTCTAACCCCTTTTTGCTTTAACCAATGAAAAATTCATGATAAATTTTTTTTTTTTTATCGTAGCATTAGTTACCAGACATTAATATCTGCCCTAGAAATTTCTTTTGGTAAGGATCGACCAGCAATTATTGACGTTGGGTATTAAATACCGGAAAATCCCTTGTTTATTTTGTAAAATGAGTTTCCCCGCATATATTTATTTCACCTTTTGCCTCACTTCTTTGGGCCTCCTTAAGATAACTCACATCTCTCTCCCTCTCACACGCTCTAAATAACGGTCTATATAACGCTCTGTCTGTTTGCCTCACTTTTGAAGTTTCTCCTGTTTGGTTCATGTCATTTGGGGAGGTGGTAGGAAAAGAAAGGGACGAGGTAAACAGTTGATGGGTCTAAAACAATGCCCTGAACCAAGGGCTTGCAGCTGAACTGTTTGATCAAATGTCTCAATCACATAACATTCCGGTTGTTACAACTCTTGTAGTATGCTAGACAGAAAATGCGAGGTTGCTAGATTTATTCCATGATCAAGGATAAAGAGGGGCCTTCCTATGTGGTTAGTCACTTATGCAATGCTTGTTCATTTTTCTTAATGGATAAGAATTGAAATTGATGTTGTTTTAGTTTTGTTAGATGCATATTTTTTGGTGTTGGAGATAGGGCTTCCAAGGAGGCTAAAGAGGCTCTGTGTCAGGTCGATTCTTTTGCAAGCTTGACTTACCCATAAGCCAAGACCTCTGGAGCCGTTACTAGTGCAGGTTCGACATATGCTAAAGGGATACTTAAATTGTATAATGCGGCCCCTAAACTTTAATTTAATTAACGTAGTCCTTGGACTTTTGATTCATGTTTAACTTAGTCTTTGAACTATATGAAAATTTTCAATATTCTCTTTTCATTAATTTAAGTTAAAAGACAACATTGAACATTAAAAGTGGATTTGGTTCCAGTTGGGAGTAAGCCCTTAATAAGAGATAAATTAGGCTGTAATGCTGAGAGTGCCCTTTTCATGGAGACAAACTTAGTAGTAAAAGGTCCATGTATTCTCATGAGACTTTCTTTCCCAGCTTGTTTTGTTCGATTTGTTATTCATCCATATATTTTTTTGGTGTTGGTTATCATCATCTCTGCTACTGTTCTCCAACCTTTCCAATTCCAACGATCATTATCTTTCACTGTTGCTAGGAATTGTTGTTTACACGACTCTTCGTATGCTGTTAATGTTGCTGTGCACGTTTACTTAAATGTTCTTTTAAATGTCTCAAACAATGTCATGAGATTCTTTGAGGGAAACGACAAAATGTGCGAAAAATAAACGGGGAAGCCCATCTTCCCTTATAGAGATAATGAAAAGAAAAGAAAATTTGTGAAAATTTGAATTTGCCTGATAAAATGTGGAGTCCAATCATTTTTTGCTTCAAAAGATTACTGTGCTAAGGTCCAAGAAGCTTTCGCATGACCTTTTCTGGCCATGGACGATGATAATTGCCCTGTTAGTGTCGTGCTTGTTTAAAAGGAAAAAAAAATAATACTGCCATTGAGCATGAAGCTAAACATAGCCGAAAAACTTATGTCGCTTTCGGTGGAGTGAGTATATAGTTTGTCTGTTAGCAACTGGATGAAGGGGGATAATCTCAATGGAATCAAACCCAATAGCAATTGGATGACTGATGTGTCTATCTAAGGCAGGTTATATAAGTTTGGTAGGAATAACTAAGAATGACTTGAGCAAGTGAAACAGAAAGTAAGAACTATTTCGAGTGATGGAGAGTATACAAATGGGAGCTGTATTAGGTTGGATTTTGGGGCTCATCCCACTTCTAGGATGGTTGTTGTGGTGGTGGAATGAGATTTTCTATGCATGGCCAGTTGAGCGAAGAGGTATCGACGCCGGTGTAAAGTTGCCACCAGGACAAATGGGGTTTCCCTTCTTCAGAGAAATCTTCACCTTCCTCTGGTACTTCAAGAATTTTCACCACCTGGATGAGTTCATAAACTCTAAAAGACGGAAGTATGATCCCCATTCCCCATCTAACTTTAGACTGAAAACTTGTCACACGAACTTTTGCAGCTTTGTATTTGCAACTGTAAGAAAAGTGAAACCAAGGGAGAGTAGTGTTTCTCTCAAGCTTCTACTAATGCCCCTGTACATGTTTCAGGTACGGTGATGGAGTGGGAATATACAGCACTCTCCTCTTCGGATCGCCTTCCATCGTTGCATGCTTCCCATCAATAAGCAAGCTCATCTTCCGAGATGAGGACGCATTCCTCTTGGAATGGCCGAATGTCGATCTTGTGGGCACAAATTCTATAGTGGCAGTTCATGGAAAGGCACACGCCAGGCTCAGGAGCTTTGTCTTGAATGCAGTTAACTGACTCGATGCTCTTCTCGGAATAGCTGCTTTCATATAGCCACATTTGGTCGCTGGCCTTGAGTTATGGGCCCAAAAAGGCACAATCGTCGCTTACCATGAAACTAAGAAGTTATAGCCCATCGCATAGGCCTACCATCAGATAACTTCACCGTTCACATGATTGTTTTTTGCCAGTCAAATCGTCCTCAAGGTTTCATGAATGGTTTTTAAATTTGTGTATCTTCTTTGCTTACAGTTGACCTTTGAGATTATTGGGAAACTGTTTATGAGCTTTGAGCTAGGGCCACAATTGGATGAGGTCTACTGGTTGCTTCATGAAATGGTTAAAGCGATAAAAGCTCAGCCGCTCAACTCCACGGAACTGCATATCACCGAGCTATGCAGGTTCAATTGAATTGGAATCTTTGATCTGATTAGTTAGGCGAATGTACTAAAATTCAAAATGGCAATTGGAGTCTCATTAACTTGTGCAACGACTCCTGCTCTGTATACAAGTTAAATACGACACTACAACGCAAAGTGATTGTAACACCAAGGAAACAATATTGGATTGAATTGTCCTAGTTTTATGCGAAGCTACCCATTTAAAACCCCAAATGATCTAAATTATTTCTCCAATCCTAGTGCAGTGCTGGAAGAAAGTCGAGGCAAATTTTGAAGTCAAGCCAGAGAAAAGGAAAAGCCAAAGCGAAGAAACTGTGACCGATCTTATGGACGGAATTTGACAAATAAAAGATTAAGAAGGCAAAAAACTATCTGACCAAGAAGTTCTAGATAACATCATTATTCTTGTGATAGCCAGTTATGAGTCCACTGCACTTGCATCAATGTGGGCAATTTACTACCTTGCCAAGTATCCCAATGTTCTAAAGAAACTCCGGGTACCGACATAGTTCAACTCTGTAGCTCAGAACTTCTTATATACTGTTTCATTGCAACTTGGGGATCTTGACTTGAATGGCAGGAAGAGAACATGTCCATTAGCCAGAACAAGAACGGTGAGTTCATCACGAGTGAAGATGTCTCGAATATGAAATATACTAACAAGGTAACGTAAAATCATGGGAGGATTTCAGAGTTCGAGTGACCAGTTGCCCAAAAGGTTAAAACAACTTATGAAGCTGACAATTACTGATATACAGGTGGCGGAGGAGACTTTAAGAATGGCTTATATCGGAGCTTTTAAATTCAGATTAGTCGCAAGAGACATCAATTACAATGGGACGAAACTATCCACAAGCCTTGCAGGTATATATTATTAGCACATGCAATATGGTCCACAGCTCTACCACGGGATAAATCTTCAAATTGTTGTTTTAGCAAAACTGCCTTTTCAAGGCCATTTTGTACCTATTAATAAGATTTCTCTGCAATCCTGCATTATTTTGCACCAGCTTAGATACTTTATACCTACAAGAACTGTCGTGACCAATACATAAGAGTTGGTGTTGGCTGCTGTGTCCTGTCCAGAGCAATTAAAGATAGAGTTTTGCAATGAGGATCCCTGAAATTTGTTTAGGTTATAGGATACCAAAGGGAAGGACAGTTATTCTGTGGCTCCAATATCTCCACACAAACCCGGAAAAATTTGTGCAGGTGGAATATAAGGCTCGAAATCAGTAATGTTTATGGACAAAGCATTTGTTTTCCTTTTTCCCTAATTTGTTCTCTTTCGGGCAAACCTATGTAATACTTGGTCATATTCTTCAGGGATCTGCAAAGCCGGAGGCATACCAAGTGTCTGGCGGGGAATCGAGAATCTGCGCAGGAAACATGCTTGCGAGGATGCAACTAGCGATTCTACTGCATCATTTATCAGTGGGATACAAGTAAGAAGAAACGTGAAGCTTTTACTCCTTGAATTTAGAGAGATTCCAGTTCATTGAACCATAAAATTCACAACAATGTTTGGCAATGGAATTTTCAGGTGGGAATTGCTCAACCTAGATGCGGATTTTTTCTCTCTTCCCCACCGTGCACCGGCTGATAAAGTTGAAGTTAGTTTCAGCAAGCTATGAGGATTGATCCTGACGACAACTTGAAAACTTCACAAGGCTGGAAGAAATGAGTCATATTGGTCTCATCATATGTATGCTTTTTATTTTATTTGCTTCAACCATAATATTAAGGAAAAAATAAATTTGAGAATTTAACTTTCAATTCAATATGCTACAATATTGTGACACATCATGTAGAAGTCACATGCTACACTTTTTTTCGTGGATAAAACTCAAATGTAATTTGGGAAAATGCACGGAATTCTACTTCATTAGGTCCCAAATTCTCTGTGTTCTTTTATCTTCACCCATATATAAATCGTGATAAAGCAGATACACTTTACAGCATAGCTATTGGAGTAAGGAAAGACGAAAGCAACGCACCGGAAGCCTCCAGAACGAATATGCTTGTCAAATGCTGATCATAAAAAACAATCCGAAACAACTACATGATATCACTTCGAAGTTCAGCAATTTGGGTTTCTCTTGCATTATTCGATCTCCCATTTGTAGAACCAAAAACCCTAATTGATGGAAATTTAAAAAATCTTAGGACAAATAAAATAATTCGACTACTGGGTGGTGCAATAGCTACTCCTTTTGCGCAAGTCAAGATGAAATATTTTATTGATCTCCCGGACGTGAGAGCTTTATATTAAAACGGTTGACTTCTCCTAGTTTTTCATTTTATACCAAGCAAACTTAACGAAAATTATTCACATCATAGTTGAGCGTTTCCAGTCAGAGAGCAATGGCTGAGAACTCATCTGTGGAGAGAAAGCTCAATGGCTGATCGCGCGAGATCTGGGTTTGCTCGATCTCGCTTCATTTCTGGCTGTTGCCAAGGTTGCACGACCCTCAGCGTCGCTTTGCCTCGCCTTCGGCCTCGTGGAGTCGCCTCACCTTGACCGCCTGAGGTCATGCCTCTGGATTCGCTCGGTCTCACCAAAGGCTCGATCAGAAACACACATCACAAACAGTCCTACATGCCATTACTTGTGCAATTGGGTCTTCGACTTCGATTCTTGTGGAATATGGCTTTCGTGGTTTGTGTGAAGGCAAGAATGAATTCTCCATTAAGCACTCACCTCATGGAGAATCAAACGTACGATTTTTCTGATATTTGTGTGAGTCTTAATGAAGTTACGAATCTTAATTTCTTTTTAGGTGGGTATCACCTTAAGGAGAACCGCATACCCTCACCTTAATAAAGGGGAGTACCTTTTCGATTCTTCTTAGGGTAAGGAGAATCGACGCCAAGCATAAATTCCCCTTCCAGGTTTGCATCTCGTTCGTCCTCTCCATTGTCCTTTTCTTTGGCTTTTGCTTTTTCATTTTAAAAATTCTTTATGAAAAGACCCAAAGCAAATATTATTTACCACACACATATGCATTTTCGCAAATAAGATTTACCAAATAGTATTAGCATTTCATGAAAAGCCTCAGCCTAAAGTCCTTTTAATTTGCAAAGGCGTTCCCAAACACAACCTACATTGCACATGGCTCACTCACCAAACCATGTAAGCCCTCAACCGTCCTTCAAGTATTAATTTCAAGAAAAGGATTATATTGTTGTTCGTCCTTGCCACGCCTCATTAGATCACAAAGTATAAATATTACCCACATGTAAATTAACTAAATATAATAGTCCATTTTTGCAACCCACCTTAAAAGCGTGAGTTAGAGGAAAGTGATGGAACAAAATGCCGCTCTTAAAAAAGAAAAGCATTGTTGTGTATATTGCTACGCAACCAAGATGCCATACATCAATTGTTATGCTTATCATGGGACATTATATGTTAAAATCGGTTTATGGCAGATTGAAAGTAAGCACTAAAGCAAATGGGTCATTTTCAACACCCAATTATATTTTATCACATCATTTAGTATGCCAATTTACTAACCCAGACTTAGTTAATATGGTATTTCTCCATTAATACCAATCAACCTGATCCATGAATTCTGAAATTCTTGTTTTTTTTTCAAGTTCTAGTCATTGTCGCGTTATTAAGCTTTTGGGAACCACCATGATGAGGACAAATTGTATATTAAGCCACTTAGGTACATATGCTGAAAAATTTGTGCAATTTTCGACGACAATTAAGAGACGAATATATTTTGTTATTATTACTAACTAAAGCATACAACCATAAGTTGTGTGCGGGAAAAGTTGACATTTAAACAATCTTATAAAAAGACTTATTTGCATGAAATATTAGAACAATTAGTTAATAGAATGATTTTTTTTAGAATAATTGAAGCAATTGCGCGCGCGCACATATATGTAGAAAGAGAAAAATATCTCAATATTTTTTTAGGTCATTTATTACATTAAAAAAATCAAACTTTAAATCAACATATGTTAGAGATGAGATAAATTTATTAGTCTACAGATTTATCCATTAATAGAATATCTCCCAAATAACTCATGAAGTATACGTTTTGAAGAAAAAAAATTATGGTTCAGTAAACTAAGAGGTGTTTTTTACTTTATATAAATGATTTCTTTTTGTTTGCTTCCAAAGACATAATCGACTTGTCCACAGTGTAAACAATGCCCACGTGATTGCAGCAAATTCTCCATTCACTTAATTGAGCCACAGCCTCCATTTGTGACAAAATTCAAACAATTGGTAGAACTGATCTCCCTCCTCTCCTTTACCAATTTATCCTCTAGACTTGAATTCATTGGATAGAATGCATTGCAATTCGATTCAGACTCCACTTAAATATCATGTGTGGACCACAAGTTCAATAGTTGTGATTCATTTGATCCGTTTGACCTGAATATGTAAGTATTTCTCTCTCCTTATCAAAAGAACCATATTTCCCGTTGTCGAGTATAATTAATTTTGGCATGTCTGGGACCTCTAAATATGCTTCACCTCTGTGTCTCAAGCTTGTGAGTTACTCTTATCACTTATGAGAAAAAGTACAATTAATTTGAGTTCGAAGCTTACCTACCTAAAATGGATTTGAAGGGGGCATCTCCTAGTAAGGTGAGGGCGGTTTGTCGCTCTCATCTACAATGAATCCTTCTAGTTCTTTTCCACCAAATCAAGCTGAAAAAACTTTAATCCATCTCCTTATAAACACCATGTCCATGTGTTGACACCCAAGTTTACCCTGAAAGCACGTGTTGGTCACGAGGGATTTTTAAATGAAATGCCCTGTTTTGATCCACGAAATTAGTGGAAAGCCGTTATCGTGAAGGTTACTTAAGCTAAGCCTAGACGGAATTATAATAGCTAAACTCAAAGACGATGGCTGGGAAGTTAATTACCACGTGTCAGGCTATAAGGATGATGTGCTGAATTTGAAGATTAAGGAGGATTAGCATTGGAATCCAAACGAAAATAACTGCCGCGAGAAATGTGCATAGAAATAGGGAACGGTTATTTGCTTGAAGGGCTCTAGACTATATGAAATGTTCAATATTGTCCATAAACTTAAATAGATGGAAGGATAATATTCAATATTTTAATAGAGCTCAAGGATTAAATCGAACAAGTATTAAAAGTTCGGGGATCATACTATACTGGACCAAAGTTTAAGGATCATTTGTGTCATTATCCCTTTGATTTACAAAGGCTCTCCCAAACACACCCTACTTTGGACATGGCTCACTCCCCAAACTATGTGAGTCCTCAACCGTCCTTCTATTAGTAATTCCAAGAAAAGGATTATAAGTTGTTCGTCCTTGCCAAGCCTCATTGGATCACAAAGCATAAATACTACCTATGTGTAAACTAACTAAATATAATCGTCCATTTTCGTAACCCACCTTAAAAGCGTGAATTAAAGGAAAGTGATGGAACAAAATTCCACTCTTAAAAAAGAAAAGTATAGTTGTGTACATTGGTACACCACCAAGACGACATATATCAATTGTTATGCTCATCACAGGATATTATATGTTAAAATTGGCTTATAGTAGACTAAAAGTAAGCAGTAAAGTAAGTGGGTCATTTTTAACATGTAATAATACTTCATCACATCATTTAGTATGCCAATTTAGTAACCCAGACTTAGTCAATATTGGTCCATTATTAACAATCAATCCGATCCATGAATTTTGAAATTCTTGTTTCTATTGACCATATTTTTTACATACTATTAACCAACTGCTGAGAGTTGATCGTATGCAGTGTACCGTACCGTTAATAACAAAAAAAAAGTAATGGATCATACCTAGTGAAAAGCATAGGATTGAAGTCACCACGTGTAATGGACTCAAATGTTTATAACAAGCAGCAAAGGCCACATTACCGAAAAAAAATGGTGAAATTGGGTTTATCTTAAAAATGAACTAAAAATCGCTTGATAGCTTCTCGCGCTTTCCTTTAACTAAAAATCACTTGCTGCTATATTTGAATGATTAAATTATTCCAGCCTATGAAAATCTAATTAAAAGGCTAAGCGGGGCAAAATAAAAACCCAACTATTCTATGTGATGGAAACGGAGGAATTATATGTACATGCGTTTAGCGCGGAGCATGAGGCGTCCGATTCAAAGCCAGACCAACAATTGTGTCTTGTACAATGTGTAAGGTGAGCCGCGTTGTTTATCATCCTCATACATTAGTAAATTTACGAAGTTGGCCTGTCATCATGGAGGCTAGGATATTATAAAACTCGTTTTGAATCTCGATGTTGGAGTAATCTCTCCTTTGTTCCAACAACACTCGATATTAAAGTACCAATTCTGCTTTGTGAAACCCAAAAAACGCAACGGCAGTGAAACATAGACCAATTCTACACGAGAAATGGTTTCAATTTTCGACGAAGGCCGCAAATGGCTCTCCCGGTTAAGAAAGCGTGTTTTTACTGCCATGCTCAGCTGACAAACTGGGGAATGAAGATGAAACCCTGAGGAGTTTTTTTTTTTTTGGTCATGAAAAGGAAGATATATTTAAGATGGAAATCCATTACAACCGGCAGCAAGTGCCTCCGCACATATGATGTCTAGCAAGTAGAAAGGAGGGAATATAGCCCAATTCTGATTAGAAGAAGATCGATCGTGGGCCTTGGCAGCCCAGTCGGCAGCCACATTTGCCTCGCGTCTGCAGTGAACGAGGGTAAGATTAGGGAAGTTGGAAAGCCAAAAGGCAGCGTCGAGGAACAGAGCTCGGTCCTCCCATGGCGGCGCCCGTCTCCTGTTCAGTATCTCCACCAAAAGCCAGCTATCTGATTCAAGCAAGATTGATGCGTGATGAAGATCCCGTCGTTGCAAATGCTGAAGAGTTAGCGTAAAGGCCTGGATCTCTGCCCTGGATCTCTGCCTGTAGAGCTGATCTCGTAGGAAAGTGTTGTGAGAATCCGTCGGTAAGCCTTCCTTTGTAATCTCTACAAACACATGCCATATTTGCTTCCTTCGAACCTGGGATATATGATCCATCTATGTTTACCTTCAAGGTACCCCGTCGGGGCGGCTTCCAAAGGCCTCCCCTGTTTTGAAGCGAGATGCCTTTGCTGGTCAGAGAAGTAGCTATTTGCCGAGCAACATGAGTTCCGGCAAGCGCTATCTCCGCCACGCGAGAAGGGTGAAGTTGTTCATGTCGGAATATGAACCCATTCCGAGCTCACCAAATTTGCCAAAACACGGATGTAAGGGTCTCCAATCCAGGTAATGATTTTGGTCTCGAACTTGTTGTACTATCCAAGCATCGATTCTGTGTATGTGGAGAGGTGAAATCGAAATATTAAGTTGAGGATGAGACCAAACTCGTTGAGTCCACGGACATAGTAGAAATAAGTGTTCTATAGTTTCTGGCTCGGTGTGATTATAGAGAGGACAATACAGATCATCAATTATATGTCTCTGGTAGAGGTTTGCTCTTGTTGCTAAGGCATTATGACATAGCGACCATAGGAAGATTCGAATCTTTGGGGGGGGGGGGAATGTAGTTTCCAGATTCTCTTCCATAACCAGCGCGGATTTTGGTAAGATGAGGAAGTGGAATTAGCTGTCTGATCTGTTGCTGAAATTGTCAGTTGATGGTAGGCACTTTTAACTTGAAAAGATCCATCATTCGTAGCAGTCCACATAAGCCTATCCTGAACAACATTGGGTCGCAGCTGTATAGAGGTGATCTGGTCTATAACTTGTGTGTCAAAGAAGCGATTGAGCAAATTGACATTCCAATTACTAGTTGTTTGATCTATAAGATCAGCCACTAGTGGAGGTTCCTCGCGGACTGTTGGTCCGCCTAAAATGCCCATAGGAAGCCGCCTATCACCTCGAATCCTGATTGATTTTCCATCACCTACAGACCAACGGATGTTGGGTAGAATGGTGTCTCGTCCTATAAGAAGACTCTACCAGCCCCAAGATGGGTGGGAGCCTCTATCAGCTTTGTCAAACATTGTAGAATGAAAATACAGACCTTTCAAAACTTTACTCTACAAGGATAGCGGTTGAGTAAATAGGCGCCAAGCCTCCTTGCCTAGCATGGCTTTGTTGAAGTTCATCAGATCTCAAAAACCCAAACCGCCCTCTGCTTTACTTCTCTTCAAAACATCCCAGCTCCGCCAATGGATTCCCGATTTAGTTCGTCATCATTCGCCAAAGAAACCGAGCTATTCTTTTCTCAATAGATTTGCAAATAGATATAGGTAACTTAAAAATAGACATGGCATATTGAGGAATAGCCTGCACAACAGTTTTAAGGAGAATCTCCTTCCCACCTTTTGAGATTAGATTTTCCTTCCACCCTTCCAATTTAGAATGAACCCTGCCCAAAATCCATGAAAATATATCCCTTTTTGATCGTCCCCAGTCAGAAGGTATCCTCAAATATTTCCCAGACTTGTTCAAAATAAGGACTCGCAACTCGTTGGCCATATTCTGCTGTAGACTGACAGGGCAGGCTTTTCCGAAGAAGATACCTGATTTATTATGATTTATTTCTTGCCCTATAGCTACGCAGTACTGATGTAAAATGTTTGATAAATTCTGACATTCACAGACAGTTCCATCAAGAAAGAAAATGGCATCATCGACGAAAAACAAATGGGATAAAGAATGACACCACCTGTTGAGTTTGATGCCTTTAAGGTTATCCATACTGATAGCATTCTTGATAAGATAGGATAAAAGATTAGCCATCAGAATAAAGAGATATGGGGATAGAGGGTCACCTTGTCAAAGACCTCGGGTAGGGTGAAAGTACTTGAGATGTTCTCCATTAAATTTGACGCAGGATGATTGGGTTGTGATACATTGCATAGCCCATTGAACCCACCTGGGGTGGAATCCTAATTTGAGGAGATAATCCTGTAAAAAATTCCATTCCACCCGATCATATGCCTTCTTCATGTCTATTTTAAGAACAACTTGAAAAGATCGCCTCCCCTTTTTTATCCGGAGCTGGTGGAGAACTTCCTGAACTAGTAAAATATTATCCTGAATCTGCCTACCTCCCACAAAGGTGGACTGTTCTTATGAGATTAGGTCTGGTAGAAGAGGTTTCAATCTATTGGCTATAACTTTGGAGGTGACTTGATAAGCAAAATTACAGAGGCTAATAGGATGATACTGATCTAAACTTTCAGGATGGGGAATTTTTGGGATTAATGAGATAAGGGTCCTATTCAGAGATGAAGGCATAGTACCAGATGTAAAAAAAGTTTTTACCGCTGTGAATAAGTCAGTCTTGATAATGTCCCAATGTGATTGATAAAATAAACCATTGAGGCCATTAGGACCAGGAGCTTTGGTGGCTCCTAATTGAAATGTAGCCCGTTGTACTTCTTCAAGAGTTACCATAGCAATTAAACCTTCATTCATCTCCTGAGTAACCATGGAAGGACACTGATCTAAGATAGGTACATAACTATGACTCCCAACAGTGGTATATAGCCGTGAAAAGAAATTTGTTGCCATAACCTTTAACATAGAAGGATCCCTCACCCAAACATGGTTATTATCTTGTAAATGTGGCATCCTAGGAATTTCATGATAGTCCCTAGATGTGCTATGAGCCATGTGGAGGTATTGGAAGCACCATCAAAGTATATTGTAGCCATTTGACCCATGACTTGCAATAGAATAAGGCCAAACTTTTCATGGATAATTATTTGATGGGAAAATTCTATTCTTGGCCATGTGTTTTATGGATTGGATTTTTATTGATTTATGTGGCAAGTTTTATGGTTTTATAAATTTCATTTAGGTATTTATATGAGTGGGGGTTTAGAGTAGATTATCAAGAGAATGAGTGGGCTGAAATAATAAGGCTAAGACCAGCCCACAAGAGCCCCCACCGTTCAGCCATTAGGGCTTGGCCCGCAAAGCCCAAAAGGAGAGGGGGCTGCCGTCGACCGGATGGAGGGAGAGGCCTGGCCTAAGGGGCCCAATGGGCCATCGACCAAGGCCGGCCCAAGCCCAGCCGGATGAAGCCCCCCTCTTGCATGGAATTGCCAAGTGGCATGGAGAAGCAACCAAGTGGCCATTGCATGCAACCTAATGATGGTTAATCATTGAGGGGAGGAAATTAGTGAGGGGGAGGGGGCGGATTAAGCGAGGAAAGGGTGGGGGGTGTCGCACGAAGAGAGAAGGGAGAAGAGGAGAGAAAGGAGAGCAAGAGAGAAAGAGAGGAAGAGAGAAAGGGAAACCGAGCATGCGTGTGAGAGAGAAGAAGGAGGTCCGTCGCTGCCGTGCGTGCGCCGAGTCCCGTAGTCGAGCCGCCTTGCCCCTTTGTTCGTTTGCTGCTGTGTTCGCTTGGACTAGAGGCAAGTAGAGTCCAAAAACCTACCCTTTGCTTGCTGAGACGTGTGTTGTGAGGGGTGATAAACCTTGGTTGTGAAAGGAGTGATGAAATTCGAAGCTTTGGGGAGTAAGGTGTTGGCCTAGTGTTTTGTTTTTCTAAAAGATAGACCAACCTTCTATGATTTCGTGAGTTGCATGTGACTTTTTTGTTGGAATCTCACTTCGATTCCTTAATGAAAGTTGTAGAGGACTTCTTGATGTATAACATATCAAAATTTCAGAATTTTTGGAGTTCATTTGTGAAAGGGGCTAGAGAATACACTTAGAGGGGGGGTGAATAGGTGTATAAGAAACTCTTTCGCAGGATTTAGAAGAATATATTTGATGGATAATAAAATAAAATTCAACTATTAAATAGATGAATAACACGAAAACGTAAATAGGAAGATCAGGGATGAGAGAAGATGAACATAGAATTTATAGTGGTTCGGCTTATTCCAAGCCCACGTCCACTCTCCCGTACTAACAGCCCACCGGCTGGATTTCACTATGAATCAAAAGAGTCGTTACAATATCACGTCCTTGATTCTATAGTGTAGATACTTTGCTACACTTCTTCAAGGTCTCACAAGTATTTAATCTCTCTTTTGAATATAAGTTTCGCTCAACAATTGAATCAACAAAGAACGAGGAGTTTCAGACTTTGAAATTTGTCTATCACGCACCACCTCGAATAACCAGAGCTTCTCCCTTTTATACTCCTCCATGCCTCCATACCCATTGGCACTTTCCAAAGGAGTTCCTCCATCTAACCATTGGAAGGAATCAATCAAGGAGATCTTCGAGTTACTTAAGGAATGTGATGATAGCCCACCAATCTTGCTTACCCATACAATCAGGATCTAGGTTTCCATAAGTAGAACCTTCCACGTATACCTTGTCAATCAACGAATCTAACTTATTCGTATCAAGATAAAAACGAATAAAAATATCTCAAAATGCTATCTCCAGCCGTGAGAGACTTCTTTAACCGCTCGAAACAAATCTTTAAATAACTCCTTGATACTAGACAAATCTTCTTCAACGGTCTAGATATTGTCAATGAGGGCAGACTTTAAACCTTGAATCTGACGGTCTTCAGACTTTGACGAAAGAGTCTTCAAGTCTTCAGACTAGACTGATGGAAATGTTTTGTCAACTTCAAAACACATAAAGAAGTTTTCTCCAACAATCTCCCCCTTTTTGATGGTGACAAAACTTTCCTTGATTTGGAAATATTGACCTGCAAGACAATACTCAAGCAAACAAGAATACGATATCTCATAAACAATAAATGAGTTAAGGATAGTATCAAATCTGCATCCACAGGAAATCGGTTAGTCTTGTAGGAACAACTATCTCGTACCAAGTATGCTTAAGATACTGTAATGCAATCACATAATCAAAACACAATCCACAACCCAAAAGTCACACCAGATAAAAGTTAAAGTCAGAAAAACAATCAGAAAAACAAGTATGATCAAACAAATCTGCAAATCTCTCCCTTTTTTTGTCAGCATTAAAAAGGTAGGGACAAAACAAGTATTGATTTAAGATTGTTTGGGAACACAAATAAGCTGGAAATCTCTCATTGACTTGACTGTCTCCTCTAGCTTCCTCAGATCCTCCTTCAGATGTGCTAAATCTTCACCCTTGGCAGTTGCTTGAATTTGAAGATTAAGGGCCTGAACTTGATTGATCAACGATTCTGAAGAGGCTTTATAAGCATTATGCATGTTCTAAAATTCGCTTCCCAAGGCATAAATCTGACCTCTCAACTCCATGAGAATATCAACCAGTCTTCAAAAGTCTGCTGAGTTGTCTGTTTGAGTGCTTGCCTCAGCATGGTCAGATAATGGCACATCCAGATTCTGAGAAGATACCTCATGACCTTTTTCAGGAAAGTGAGAGGCATACACATCTTCTGGATTGGCAGGAGAACGACTGATATCATCACTAGTGAAAGCAAAAGAAGGAGTACCTCTTTTCTCTGCAGCTCCCCCTGTGTCTGTGCCTTTAGGTGGAGAGAAGTACTTTTTTTTGCTCAATTTCCTCTTCAGTGACAAGACGACCTTGTTCTCCCTGATTCTCCTTGTTTTCGTCTTCTTTTTCCTCTGTCTCCTTCCTCCTTGATTCCTTCTCTTCACTCTTCTTCTCGATCTCTTCTGGTCTTTCTCTAAACTTTGTTTCTGGAATAGAACGCTGCAAATTTCTCAAAGCAAGAGCAGAGATGGTAACATCATCATCATCATCTTCTTCATCTTGCAAGATGATTGCTCTTCTTTTTTTAGTTGGAGCTGTCACCAGCTCCTTTCCTTTTCGTTTTGCAGCAACAGAGTCTTGACGAATTTGTTGAGGAGTCTTTTCTTTGAACTTCTCCAGAGCCTTGTTCAGCTCTTTCAGACGCATATTAGAAACCATCTTCAGTCCTACCACCATTTGATCACACGTTCGAACACACAAAATTCTTGGAGGCTGGATGTTAAAATGTCTGAAAAGCTTTGTAACAAGTGCTGAATAGGGAAGTTGACCCTTGTCCTTCACCATTGATCTATACATGTGAAACATGATAGCATGTGGCAGAGAGATTTTTTTACCAGCATTGATGGTATACATCAGCGTTGCTTCTGAATTAGAGACGTCAGTCTTTGACGTGGATTTGGGTCTAAGACAGTTGATCACAATTTTGTGAAGCAGGATATTCGAAGCATTCATCCTTGAATAGGAAATCCGACCTTTTGCCATTCCATCTCGGACAAGCTCCACTGTTGCACGACTAATAGATACGCTAATTGTTTGAAATAAACCTCTCTCTACTCCAATCACATCAGCCAAAGTGTCCATATCCACCATAAAGTCTTGATCTTTAACACTAAAGGAGAAACTGTTCTCATCCAGAAAGCTTAGATTTGAATAAAAATAAGCAGTGAGTTCTGGATGGGCTACAGTCGAGTTAGAACAAAAACGTTCAGGGAGTCAAGAAAATCAAAATCGACACTCCTTGGATTCATCACTCCTCGCTTTAATAACTTAGAATAAGTCTGCTTGTGTTCCTCAGATAGGAACAGATCTGAACTTGGTCCTCGTACATTCGCAGCAATACCCATTCTCGGCTTGAAATTAGTGAACAACATTTCATCATCATTGCCATTGGGCTGACTAACTCCTCTGAAACGTGGATCACTTGAGAAATTTGCAAAGGCCCTATCTGTAGATCCAGTAGGAGCAATTCCTAAATGTGCCATCGTTTGCAAAAAGTGGGTTTCATTTCTATATCCCTTCTCTTTTAGAAATTCGTCAATAATAGTCATTGGAGAGCCTCCATCCTTTAAAGCTGAATAAAGTTTGAAATTAAAGGCAGGCTTTTGAGTTCTTACGGGTTCAGCATCTTTGATAACTTCCTCCGTTCGTTGCTGAACATTCTGAGGTCTAGCTTGAGGAGATTGATGCGGTTGAGAATGTTGTGGACTCTGCTGTTGCCTTGGAGAATCTTCTTGCTTGATAAGGTAAAAATGCGTAGGATCCTCGCCCATATGCTGTGGTCCCCTGCTTGCGATCCTTGAAGACTTTCTTTGGAAAGACATTGTCACAGTCTTTGAGGATTTTCCAAACTAAATTCGCGAGAAAGATGAAAACTTTAAGGGTTAAACTAGAGAGAAATAGTAAGAAAGTAGAGTTCTACGCTTTTAGGGTTTGCGAGTAAAAAGAAGAAGAAGAACAGTATATATAAGGCAATCGAATCAGGGGCATACGAATTGTCACAAAAAAAAATGCATTTTCTAAAATAATTGCCTTTTTGAAAATAAATAAATTTCATGATAAAAAGAAGTTATCTTTTTCAAAAAGGAATGAATTATTCAAAAACTTGGAAAGATAAAGTCAATCAATTACGGATTAATATATAGACTTACCTTTCAAAAGATAAATTTCTAAAACTAAAACAACTTACAGTCGTGATCCAAGATCATCTGGGTCTGAGCGTCTTTTGGGTATTTTTATCTCTAAGTCTGAGCTTCTTCAGACTTTATAACATTAAGCTTGTGCCGAATAGACTCAAATTGGCTTTTCCCCAGAGGTTTTGTAAAGATGTCCGCCAGTTGGTTATTTGAATCAATAAATTGAATCAGAATTTCTCCATTTTGAACATGGTCTCTTATAAAATGATGCCGAATCTCTATATGCTTTGCTCTTGAATGAAGAACTGGATTCTTGGTGAGGTTGATTG
The DNA here is from genome assembly GCA_014182395.1 of Eucalyptus sp. ANBG9806169. Taxonomy (NCBI): domain Eukaryota; kingdom Viridiplantae; phylum Streptophyta; class Magnoliopsida; order Myrtales; family Myrtaceae; genus Eucalyptus; species Eucalyptus sp. ANBG9806169. Next base: position 11,729,556 of record CM024581.1, on the reverse strand, counting down.
CGCTTGTGTTGTCACATTTAATCTCAATACATGAGTCTTCAATTCCAAAGTCTCTTAACTATTGTTTTATCCATAGGATTTGAGAACAACAGCTTCCAAGAGCCACATATTCTGCTTCTACTATTGAGAGAGCAACCGTACTTTGCTTTCTAGAGAACCAAGGTACTGTCCTGTTTCCAAGTAGTTGACATGTGTCTGAGGTGGTTTTTCTATCAACTCTGCATCTAGCAAGATTTGCGTCTAAGTATCCAAGAAGAGTAAAGTCTCCCCTTTTTGGATACCATCGACCTAACGACGAGGTTGTTGTGACGTATTTGATGATGTGTTTTGTAGCACTCAGATGAGATTCTTTGGGATCTGACTGAAATCTGGCACACATACAAACACTAAACAAAATGTCAGGTCTAGAAGCAGTAAGATAGAGAAGTGAACCAATGATACTTCTTTATAGCTTCTGATCAACTTTCTTTCCTCCTTCATCTTTATCTAGCTTCGAGGAACTTGACATTGGTATTTCAGTCTTCTTGCAATTCTCCAAACCGAATTTCTTAACAAGTTCCTTAGCATATTTTTCTTGATGAATAAAAATTCATTCCTTCAATTGTTTCACTTGTAGTCCAAGAAAGAAAGATGGTTCACCCATCATGCTCATCTCAAATTCTTCCTACATAGACTTAGAAAACTTCTTACACAGATTTTCATTAGTAGATCCGAAAACAATGTCATCAACATATATTTGAACAAGTAGAAAATTTTTACCTTCTCTTTTAATAAAAAGAGTTGTGTCTATTTTACCTTTCACAAAGCCACTATGGATCAGGAATTTGCTTAACCTTTCATACCAAGCTCGAGGTGCTTGCTTTAATCCATATAGAGCTTTTTTAAGTCTGAATACATAGTCTAATCTCCTTGGGTCTTCAAAACCAGGCGGTTGTTTCACATAAACTTCCTCTTGAATGAATCCATTCAAGAATGCACTTTTGACGTCCATTTGAAACAACCTAAAATTTTTATAGCATGCAAAAGCAAGTAATAGACGAATTGCTTCTAACCTTGCCACTGGTGCGTAAGTTTCATCATAGTCTATCTCTTCTTCTTGCGTGTATCCTTTGGCCACGAGCCTTGCTTTGTTCCTTATGACTTTTCCTTTTTCGTCCATCTTGTTCCTGAAAACCCATTTAGCACCAATAATAGATTTACCTTTTGGTTTATGAGTTAATTCCCAAACATCGTTGATGCAGAACTGTCTGAGTTTTTCTTGCATAGTTTCAATCCAGCTTTCATCTGTTAAGGCTTCCTCTATACTTTTGGGTTCTATTTCAGAAATAAGAGCGACAGCGCTAGACTCTTCATGCCTTTTGGATCTTGTTCGTATCCCTTCATCGATGTTACCAATGATGAGTTCTTTGTGATGACTTGACTTGTGCTTCCAGTTGTTGGTTGGTCTGACAACTTGTTCATCTTTTTCTTCATTTGATTCTTCAAGATTCGTTCGTTATTGGCCTTCTGTAGTCTGAGCTACTCCAGAGGAATTGGAATTTGTAGAGTCTGGAGTAAGCTCAGATTCCTCAGGTTGAGTCGGAATCAATTGATTTTGTGTAAAGTCTTGGAATTTGACATTCATTGACTCTTCCATAGATTGAGTCTTCTTGTTATATACTCTGTAGGCTTTACTGGTTGTTGAATATCCAAGAAAGATTCATTTGTCTGACTTTTCTTCAAACTTACCAACACGATCATTTACATTTTTCAAAATAAAACATTTGCAGCCAAACACATGAAAATATGACACAATTGGCTTTTTTCTATTGAACAACTCATAAGGAGTTTTCTCCAAAATAGGCCTTAGGAAAACTCGTTAATGATATAATATGCTGTAGAAACTGCTTCAGCCCAAAAACGAGAAGAAATGTTACTTTCAATTAAAAGAGTTCTTGCCATTTCTTGCAAAGATCTATTCTTTCTTTCTACTACTCCATTTTGTTCTGGAGTGTATGGCGAAGAGCAAACATGCTTTAAACCACATTCATCGCAAAAATTTGCAAAGTCTTGATTTTCGAACTCACATCCATGGTTTGTCCGGATGCTTGTAATAGTATATCCTTTCTCATTTTGAATTTTCTTAGCAAATTTTGAGAAGTGAGAGAAAGTTTCAGACTTACTTGATAAAAAGAACACCCAAGTATAGCGAGAATAGTCATCTACGATTACCAAGCAATATTTCTTCCCACCAATGCTTTGTGTTCTGGTTGGTCCAAAGAGATCCATATGCAGAAACTGCAAAACATGATCAGTTGAAACTTGATTTATAGGTTTAAAGGAGTTTCTTACCTGTTTACCCAGAACACATGGTGTACATAATTTTGTCTTTTGAAATCTTAGGTTGGGTAGTCCACGAACAATCTTTTTGGAAGAAATCTTGGCTATCTGCTTCATACTGACATGGCCAAGTTTTCTATGCTAGAGATTTTCTTTATCTTGAATGGAGATTAGACACTGAGAACTTTCTGATTTGATATCAAGTAGATAGATGTTTCCATGTCTTCGACCAGTAAAGGATTGAGACAAATCCTTACTAATTCCTGAACATGTGCCTTCTTGAAAGTTGATTTTGAAACCAGTGTCACACAATTGGCTTATACCGAGAAGATTGTAGTTTAAGCCTTCCACCAAGGAAACATTGTTGATTGTGAGACTCCCAATCTTGACAGTTCCAAGTCCAGTGATTCTTCCTTTGCCATTTCCTCCAAATGAGACTTTTCCACCATCTATTTGGGTAAGCTTTATGAAGTAATTTGAATCTCCTGTCATATGTCTAGAGCAGCCACTATCCAAATACCACTTAATCTTTTTTTTTTTTGATAGTGACCTGCAATTATGCAAAGATTTCAAGTTTTCTTTGGTACCCATACTTTTTTGGGTCCAGGGGAGTTAGTTCCAAAAGTAGTCTTTGCCCAGTTTTTCTTAACAGGTTTCCAGACTTTAGGACAATCCTTCTCAAAATGTTCCAAGCTGTTACACTTTGAACATTTAAGGGCACTTCGACCAACAGATTTTACAAAGACTTTTTGAAAATGATTTCTGTAAAAAACTTTAGCAGGCCTTTGTTTAATTCTTTCTTTTACCTTTGGAAAGTCAATTAAATTAACGGTTTCTGGTGTCATTCCCAAACATGATTTATAAAAATAAGGTCTTTCAATTGAAAGAATTTTATCAAGTTTTTCAAATTCATTTGAAAACCTTTTTGAAATAGTTGTAATATCCGTTTTTAAGAGAATGTTTTCTTTTGAAAGAAACTCTTCGTTTTCTTTTGAAAGAAACTCTTCATTTTCTTTTGAATTCTTGAAATTATTGTTCAGATTTTCAAATTTTTCTTTCCAAGAAATTTCCTGTTGCCTTAGTATAGAATTTTCCTTTTTAAGTTCGGAAATCTTTTTAAGAGATACCTTTAGGCTAAAACAAAGTTCATCAATGTACTTTGAAACTTTAATGGGAATTTTAAAGTTACTTACCTCAATTTCCTTATCGAATCTAAGTCTCGAGTCTGTCTTAGAGTTTGAGTCGATTCGAGTTTGCCATTAGACAAATATTGGCATACTCTTCATTACTCTCTTCACATTCTGTGTCGCTCCAAGTCTTTGCTTTGAGAGCTTTCTTGAGTTTCTCTATATTTCCTTTCTTTTTTTTTCAGTAGAGGACAGTTGGGTCTGATGTGTCCTTTCTTTTCGCATTCAAAGCAAACCACTTCCTTGTTGAACTCATTATCTTCAGTTGCTTTATTCTGAGATCTTTGAGTGTATTGCTTCCTCCAGTTGTACTTTCTTCCCTTTTTGTTCAACTTTCTGAATTTCCTTATCATGAGTGCCAATTCTTCATCGTCCAAATCGTCTTCAGTATCTGTAGCATCAGAATCGTCGTTAGACTTTAAAGCAATTGATTTTTTTACCTTTAGGTCCTTCATCTTCATTGATTTGCTCCACTTCGTAAGACTGAAGTGTGCTCATTAATTCATCGACAGATAAAGGGGTGATCCTTTGAGTTTCTCTAATGGAAGTCTTGATGTGATTCCAATCTTTAGAGAGTCCTCGCAGCAACTTGTTGACTTTCATTTGTCCTGAGATAGGTTGCCCATGATATGCAAGACCATTTACAATTTCTGTAAAACAGCTAAACATATCAGTAATAGTTTCTCCTAGCTTCATTTTGAAAGCTTCATATTGCCCAAGAAGAATGTTAATCTTTGTCTCTTTGACTCGATCAGTTCCTTCATAAGTAACATGTAACCTGTCCTAGACTTCTTTTGCTATTTTACAGGATGAAATTCTGTTATACTCATTAGGAGATAAAGCATAGTATAAAGAATAGATAGCTTTTGCGTCGAGAGCTTGTCTTTTGGTTATCTCTTCTTGTATCAATTCTCTTGCATCTGTCACTTTCTTTCCTCTTTCTGAAGTTGAAGTTATTGTTGGAATAACTCCTTTTTCCATTACATCCCATTCAAGGGGATCTTTCGATCTGAGGAAAGCTTTCATCTTGTTCTTCCATACGTTGTGCTATTTTCCATCAAAGTAAGGCGGTCTGGTGTTGCTTTGACCTTCGATCAGTCCTGTAGCCAAAATACTAGCCATAGATCTTTAGCTTAAGAAGTAAAACACTTCAATAAATAAGCACACATGCACTGATACCAATTGAAAGGAGCTAGAGAATACACCTAGCGGGGGGTGAATAGGTGTATAAGAAACTTTTTCACAGGACTTAGAAGAATATATTTGATGGATAGTAAATAAAATTAAACTATTAAATAGATGAATAACACGAAAGCGTAAATAGGAAGATTAGGGATGAGAGAAGATGAACACAGAATTTATAGTGGTTCGGCTTATTCCAAGCCTACGTCCACTCTCTCGCACTGACAGCCTACTGGCTGGATTTCACTATGAATCAAAAGAGTCGTTACAATATCACGTCCTTGATTCTACATCGTAGAGACTTTGCTACACTTCTTCAAGGTCTCACAAGTATTTAATCTCTCTTTTGAATACAAGTTTCGCTCAACAGTTGAATCAACAAAGAACGAGGAGTTTCAGACTTTGAAATTTATCTATCACGCATCACCTTGAATAACTAGAGCTTCTCCCTTTTATACTCCTCCATGCCTTCATATCCGTTGGCACTTTCCAAAGGAGTTCCTCCATCTAACCGTTGGACGGAATCAATCAAGGAGATCTTCGAGTTACTTAAGGAATGTGATGATAGCCCATCAATCCTGCTCGCCCATACAATCAGGATCTAGGTTTCCATAAGTAGAACATTCCAAGTATACCTTGTCAATCAACGAATCTAACTTATTCGTATCAAGATAAAAACGAATAAAAAGATCTCGAAATACTATCTCCAACCGTGAGAGACTTCTTTAACCGCTTGAAACAAATCTTTAAATAACTCCTTGATACTGGATAAATCTTCTTCGACGGTCTAGATACTGTCAATGAGGGCAGACTTTAAACCTTGAATCTGACGGTCTTCAGACTTTGACGAAAGAGTCTTCAAGTCTTCTGACTAGACTGATGGAAATTTCGACATCAAAGAAGATTTATCCAATATATGCATGATGGGCTCAGATCATAGCCCACTTAGGGTGTGTTTGGTAATGTTTCTGTTCAAAAATTGTTCTGTGAGCTACCTTAGGTGGGGCCTTCGATGTCGAATTTTCACCCGTTGACTTTCCTTGTCCTTTTAGTCATGCAGAAGATTCGCGGTTCCATCTGCCAACTAATTACAAATTAGCCAAATTTGCCACTTTACAATCTGAAATTTTCATTTTTGCTATATAGCTTTTTTACATATTATTGTCCAGTGATATGGATACAATGTAATATACCTCTCAGCAAAGGAAGGAAAAAAGTATTTCAAGCATGAATGATAAGAGCACCTTAAGAAAACCTTTTCTAGTTAAATCCTTATTTGTGTTTCGATTAAGCATTCGATAAAGTACAAAAAATCTCATATTTGAGCCATCTTTATTGACTTTAGGCTGGCATCTTATGTGGTTGATAAATTGAATAATGTTATTTCATGGAATCATCTTTCCTTGCCCACATGCACATTTTCGGCATAGAGAGAAGGAAATTTAGAAATATAGAAAGTTCAATTGATGAATAGATGGACAGGTGCAGGTAAACATCGTCCAAAAGTGGGGAAAAGTATCATAAAAATCATAAACCTATTATATTGATGTTAATTTAGTTATAAACATTTTATTGGTATTAATTTAGTCATAAACATTTTGATCTAATGTCAATTCAGTCATTTTGGCTAATTTTGGTCGATGCTATTGATGTGGATGCCAGGCCGGCCTACGTGACATAGTCAACGCTGACATGGATAACTTTTGATAATATTTTTCAAATTATTTAGTTATTTTTATTATTTTCTTTTTCTTTTTTATTTTTATTTTCTCTCTCTTTCCCTTTCTTTCCTTCCTCTTCCTCTAGACTGTCACGGGGATCTGATGACTGGCTTGGCGAGGTCTCTTTGGCTAGTTGTCAGACCTTGGCAATTGACTAGAGGAAGAGGAAGGAAAAAAAGGGAAAGAGAAAGAAAAGAAAACAAGTAAAAAATAATTCAAAAAATGATTAAAATTTGTCCATGTTAATGCTAGTCATACCACATAGGCCGGCCATCATTCATGTCAGTAATACTCAGCCAAAATTGATCGAAAGAAATGAATTGACACTAGGTCAAAAAGCTTAGGACTAAATTGATACCAATAAAATATTTAGAACTAAATTGACATAAATACAATATATTTATGACTTTTTTTGACATTTTTTCCTCCAAAAGTGTGTTTGCGGTAGGGTTTGCATCGGGCTTTATATAAAGTGGCCACACATGCTTGTACATTACATTACAATTTAGTGGAAAGTCCAACTCATCCGTCTTCTCTTCATCCTTTGTCGCGAACTCGAATTGGTTCAAACCATCGAAGGTGAAGCAATTAATAAATTAGTGAAGCAAAAGCTCTTCCAAGAAGGAAAGTTGTTAATATTCTCTCTATTTTGGAACAAAGAAAGATATGCAAGTATAGGAGGGCAATTTATATCTTCTATGCAATTGCACTCGTTCTATAAGATACCCCACCGCCATGTGTACAAACTACAAATTTGGTGAACGGGAAAGAATCTGAAGAAAATAGCTTCTACGAGAGAGGTTAGATGGGCTTAGGGGAATGTAATCCCCGTGCTATCCTCTAACGCTGTTCTTAAGGGGAGTGAGGCATTATCACCAAGTCTCCCATGCATAATGCTACTATATTTGACTATCTATTTCTCCCATTTAAAATTGAACTAGTCTGGCCTATGAAAATTTAATTAAACAGCTAAGCGGGGCAAAATAAAAACCCGACCGTTCTCCATGGTGTAAACAGGCAGACCATATTTCGACCAATAAACAAAAGAGAAAAAAGAAAACAGGCCGACTATATGTACATGTGTTTCACGTTGAGCAAGAGCTGTCTGATTTCATTTGGGCAGATGTAAAGCTGGGCCAATAATTGTACCTTGTATCCGTAAGGTGGGGGCATGAACCGACCAAAAAAAAAGGTGGGGGCATGTAGTTATTATTCTTATTATTACTAACTTTTATTATCAATTCGATGACGAAATCGACGTGACATCGTATGGCCTAGAACATTATAAAAGCACGTTTTGAATGTCGATGTTGTAAAAATCTTTCCTTCGTTCCAATATTCCTAGAAAATTAGGATCTCTCTTTTTTTTTTTGGCTTAGAGATCATCAATTTAAAGATCAAAGCCCAAGAAAGGCAAAGGCGGAGAAAACTGACCAATTCTTCACATGAAATGGCTGCCTTAGAATCTGGACTCCAGAAGGTGCAGCAAGAACCATCCGAGGCTCTTCCGAACGTGGTCGAGAACAACCCCTATCATGAGCCGAGGCTGTCCGAGTCAGAGTGGGTCGTCTCCATCAACGAGAAGCTCGAGCAAGCTCGCAAGGACGAACTGGCGTGCTCATTCCAAAATGACGGAGTGGCGTCTTCATTCGAAAATCTCTCCATTTACAAGTTCCCGCACTGTCTCAAGAATGGCGCGGAAAAGGCCTGGGTCCCTCAGATCGTCTCTCTTGGGCCGTACCACCACGGTAAGAAGCACCTCCGTGAGATGGAATGGCACAAGTATCGCTGCCTTAGAGGTATCCTCGAACGCACCGGGCACAAGATAGACCTCTATCTGAACTCAGTGAAGGAGGTCGAAAAGAGAGCTCGCGCCTGCTACGAGGGACGGATATCCATGAACAGCAACAAGTTCATTGAAATGATTGTTCTTGACGGGTGCTTTGTGATCGAGCTGTTCCAGGGATTCACCAAGGGGTTCGACAAACTCGGGTACTCTCACCTTGACCCCGTCTTCTCAAACTGGAAATCGGTGCACAAGATCCAGCAGGACATGCTCATGCTTGAGAATCAAATCCCACTCTTCATACTAAACCAGCTGCACCGCCTCCAGCTTGGCGATACTGACCTGACCGAGAGCGTCGCCAAGCTGGCGATCCGGTTCTTCGACCCTCTAATGCCGATGGACAATTCCAGCACCAGCGACCGGTTAATTGGGAACCACTGCCTTGATATATTCCGGCGGAGCCTCCTGCGCTCGAACGCTGGTCCAGCGAAAACCGGAATGTGGTCGCAAGGGCGGCAACAGCTCATCCACTGCGTGACGGAGCTCCGGAGATACGGGATTAAGTTCAGCAAACGGAAGACGGACACGTTTTGGGACATCCAGTTCAAGGACGGGACCCTCGAGATCCCCCGGCTTGTGATTAACGACGGAACGAGGTCGCTCTTCCTCAACTTGATAGCCTTCGAGCAGTGTCACTTCTATTGCAACAACATCATCACCTCATACGTTATCTTCATGGACAACTTGATTAACTCCCCTGAGGATGTCAAGTACCTCCGTGATCGCCAGATCATCGAGCACTGGCTTGGAAGCAACACCGATGTCGCTGACCTCTTCAACCGGCTTAGCCAAGATGTGGCCTTTGACGACAGCAACAGTTATCTCAATGGACTATCTACGGAGGTGCGCAACTACTACCGTCCCCGCTGGACTGAATGGAAAGCCTTTCTCAAGCACAAGTGGAATAAATGGAAATTCATTCTCAAGGAAAAGTACTTCACCAGTCCCTGGTCAATCATTTCCTTGATTGCTGCTTTCATTCTGCTCGCGCTTACTTTCGCACAGACCTTCTACACGCCAGGTTCTTGATTTCTCATATGGTGGAAATTATCGGATGAGCCTTTTAGGACTGATAAAATTTCAGTGAAAAATCTCAGAATTAGGATTGTGGGAAATTGACTATTAGCAATTAATTTGCAGATGAATGCTCGAGATGTGGTGGTCTCAACTCCTAGTATAAAGAAATTGTGATGTTGGTCAAACTCAGACCGCATGAATTATATTTATTGTGCAATTTCAGATTCAATATGGCAATATATTTCCCAAAAATCATCTTATAATATTTTTACGTTAAACCATACTTTACATTCATGAATCTTTCAACCTTTTTGTACTTCCATTATATGTTTAAATTACATGGAGTCTAACATTTTCTAATGAAATTGGGCGAAAGTTCTAAAGCCTAGGCTATGAAAGAAGAACAAGGAAAATTATCAGAAAAAGAAAAGAAATGATTGCCTCTTTCGCCAAGCCAAAAAGATCCTCTAAACCGCGACCTCCCTTCCTTTTGTGAGGAAGTCCAAACAAGTGGCAAAAAGGCGACGGATTTAGGAGTTCGCATGACTCGCTTCTTTCCTTCATCAATTTCTTCCTTGGAATTGGGTCCACTGGACATGGTACAGCCACTGATTTTATGGATCACACGGTAGATCCCACACGTAGATCTCACAGAATCAACAATAATGATTTATTTGATCTATTGAACTTGGGTCCAAACAAATTTTTCCCTCTCCTTTCGTCAAAAGAAGCATTTTCCCACAATGTCAAGTACGATTGACTTGGCGTGCCTTGGGCCTATGCGCATCACCTTTGAGCCTCAAGATTATGAGCTACTCTCACATATTCTCTAAGATATGTTCATAATTTATCACTTATAAAGCAAATACAATTAATTTAAGCTCAAAATTTATCTACCTAAAATAGATTCAAAAGGGAGCCTTTTTTGCAGTAAGGTGAGGGGAGTTTATCGTCCTCATTTACAGCGATTCCTTCTGCTTCTTTTCCCACCAAATTAAGCTAAATGAAACTTCACTTCACATCCTTACACAAACCACGTGCATTAAATAAGAATGATATAAGAATAATCTCGTGATGGATGTGTCATCTCTACAAGATAAATGATCTTTTGAAGCGCTGTGAAATTTTTTGATCATGTAATATCAATTTTATGTGAATACGGATAGTATAGACATATAATTTAATTTAATATGTAAATGCGAAACGAGATTACCAAAATCATGTGGAGTGATTTTTTTTTCTGCTTTTATATTTTTGGGCTAACCTCAGTCCCAGGTCCAGTGGGACAAAGGACCACATTTTCCCTTCCCCGAATTAATAAATCTCGGATTGTGCCTTTCGAGTTTGGAATGACTTCTGTTGTGCCGCCACATCTGGAGGTCTAATCCCCGGTTGTGTTTTTATCTGTGGAAACTTTCCAAGGTGGATAATGTACCGTAAATAATTGTCATCCAATGGTTGAGTCATTGATCTCTTTTTTTTCCTGGTCGGTGTCACCCTATTGGCCGAGAGTTGATAGTATACTGTGCACCAGAAGTAACTTAAAAGTAATGGATCATGTATAGAGTTAAAAGTATAGTAATAGATCGATCACGTGTCATGGACTCAAATGTTTATAAAAATTAACTACAGACAACACCAATGGAATAAATTCGACCTATATCAAGAGTGGATATAAGGTGTAGATACAATCATCTTGTCATGTCATCTTTTTTTGGCGCCCATAGATGAGTACATTTATGATGCGGGAGCATCAAATTTCATTGAAGATCATTTGATGTTCAAGCAAGTATAGGGAGATTTTGATCACGACCAAATCTAGTAGGTCTAGCGAGGAGAATATAATTTCTAACCTTTTTTTTTTCTTATATGTTCTTCTATTTCTAGCATTTTTTTGCTTTGACAAAAAAGATTTGGCAATATTATAATTTTCATGCCATTAAAAAAAAAACTCTATTGTAACATTTGCTATTAAGACAATAATATATTCCCTAACAATTTTCTTTTGATAAGAATCTATCTAGCAATTTTAAATAGGTATTGAATTCTAGATGTTATTTGGTGACAAACCGTCTTGGGAAAATAGCTGTACGGAAATTTTATGATTTAAAATTATCCTTGGTACTAAAATCTGTTATAAATGCATATGTCAGTATCTAGGGGTGAGCGGTTCCCGGTTCCTTACAGGTTCCGATTGGAACCCGGAACCTACCCTCGGGTACATGTTCCTCATTTTTGGAACCTCGGAACCTACCCGTCGGAACCGAGAACCCGGAACCTACACTGCCACAGTTCGGGGGTCGGTTCCGGTTCCAACAGTTCCAACGGGTCCCCCATTCCCAGTCCTCTCCATGGAAGTCAAAATCTGCCTGTAGGATTCATGCGGTACAAATAATTGTCTTGAGCAAGATGAGTCAAGAAATTGCAGACTTGGAAAGAGGATAACTAAGCAATATGCCATCAAAAATGTTTCTGAAATTAAAGCAAAGAGACATTGTAACTTTTCATTGTCCCATCTACACATATCAAATAATTTGTACGTATGTCCAGAAATTTTGTCATCACAGTATCACATGGACCATGTCCTATGCTGGAAGACAGAAAGGAAAAAAGCAAGAAAGAATGTAAAACTTAGTGGTATTGAGATTCAGTTATGACAGCAACTAAGATTGTAACTAAGAGAAATTGACAGGCAAAAAACCTATTTCCAAACAGGGAAAAGGCAAATTACTTCATCTAAGGATCACTTCGTTTGCTGGACTACAGTGCCCACGTATCACCTGAGACACAGATAATTAAACATCATGGCTTACCGATACAGTTTCAAAATGATAAACATATTGAGAACCAGCTTTCCACTTCGATCAGAGGAATGACCATTCAAAGTACCAACATTAATATTACAAGTACTAAAAAGAGGAAAAAGGATCTCCATCTCCACAATATGTGTACACAATATTGATAAAGAACATAGTAAATACAGATTTCATTAGGCGGAGTCAACGACCAAATGCTATAGAACACCAAAACAAGCTAAGATGGTTCTTCAATGGCAATGTAAAATTTTCTGGTGGCAAATTTAACAATTTCATTGAATGCAAAGTGAGGGAAAAACAATCTGCATCTTCTACTTTGGACGAAATATTGGACCAAAGAGAAGAACGAAAGATGCTTACAAAGCAAAGAATACGAGGCTGAAGGACTTCCGGACAATCTCAAGAGGATTCGAAAGCCGTTTGGAGACCTAATAAACATATTGAATCAAATCAGGTACCACAAACTTTCTTAAATGCCAAAACCTATAAGATAGCATGCTGAGAAATAGATAAGCAAATAGCCAAGTGAGAAAATGTATATCCAAAGTGAAGGATCACAAGGAAGCAAGCATCTAATTAAAAATAACCTTTTCTTTTAGAAGCTCTTCAGCTTCGACGTACAAGTGAGAGTGCATCGATCGAAATATCTTTCCAATCACAACATATAGGATTGTCATTAATGAAAGAGCACCCATTGATCCTAAAAGAACCTGTTCATATATTTTAAAGAGCATCAGAAGTTCAGAACATAAGAGTTTTTAGACATTCTACTAAAGGCTGTCCATCCCAACACTAAAATTAGTAAAGAAATTAGTAAAGAAGGTAAACGATCCTGTAAAATAACAGGATCAAGTTTTCAGTGCTACAATTTGTCGCCCATCATGGGCAGAATCCTATTGAAGCATATGATATTAGTTCACATGAAGAGTAAATTCTCTAGTATTATCGAGCAGAAAAAACAAAATTTTGACAGTGTAAATGATTGGTGAACCTTAGATGATATTTCCTTCATAAGGAGATATTTTCAGGTCAAATCTATAGGTCGATAACAATATTAGATAAATTATTCATGCCAAATCAAGTTCGACACCACTAGTGTGTGCGAGAGAGAGAGAGAGAGAGAGAGAGAGAGAGAGGGAGGGAGGGAGGGAGGGAGGGAGGGAGAGAGAGATTACTGGTCCCTTTTTGTATTGCATGGCCAATAGTGCGGCAATGAAGAATGTCCGGGGCAACAAGAACAACCATGAGTCAATACATATTTTAAACAAGATCCGCATTAAGCAAGCATTAACTTCTCTCATCAAATAAAGTTGATAGATTAAAGAGGTCATATCCTTATAATGAATGTACAAAGTAAAGACAAAGTAGGTGTTATTAGCAAAAACACAAATGCACAAGAAAATTCAAATCTTCCAATGAAAATATCTTATTTTCGGTAGAGATAGGTTAACTAATGAATCAGATTTTACCGAGACAAAGAAGAGCTCCAAATATATTAAACTCGAGGAACCATGCAATTGACCTTGACAAGAGCCCTGGCAAAGTCACTTTTGTTTTTAATGCAGAAAAAGAGATATCATGGAGTGAATGGATACTGCACTCTAGCATTTCTAGTTCTAGGACCTGAGCAATGACAAGTTGACAACATTGACAAGAGATACACAGGCTCGTATTGCATCAGACCATCACAAGCACATAGAATGGATAAAGAAGACCTAACCTAGACCAACCATCAAAGGGGGAAGTTAATGCATGTCAACACAGTGAAATAGTTCATATGATCATGTTAACTCCCCATGACATTATAAGGTAATATCCTGTCACATGGAATAGATAATGGACTATTCCTTTATTGCTCGCATCAACAGATTCTCTTAGAATTATAAAGTATGCCAGCAATGCAACAAGTCCACAAATTGGAATGTGAAAATTTGCTCAACTTCTGGTCAAAAGAAAAATAAAACTAGCTCACCTTAGCCCAAAGAGCCATTTCGACAACATCTATTCCAACTACTTTTGGCGGGCGACCAAGGACATCTTTAGATATTTAAGATGCAAAGTAAAAGGCGGTTCCTACAGAAGAATCGATGAAGAGAATTAAGTGGGCAATCATAACTAAGAAACTTCAGTTAAATGCGGGAAAAAAATGATACCGCGAGTGACTTCCCCCTTTGTACTTAATGTGTCATTACTCGTCATCGATATTGCGCATTGTCCATTGAGGTGGAGCAACACTCTGGCTTTTAAGGTTATCAAATCCCTATAAGAGGCTCGATAAGAAGCCAAATATAATAAATAGAGAAAAATGGAATAGCCAATTTCAGAAGTAAAATATTGCATAGCCGTTTCCTTTCCTTATGTTCTTTTGTCTGCAAGTCAAATCATGTAGACCACATGATTTATAACAAAAAGTTTGATTTAAAGCTGTGGCCTTACCAACATAAATGTGCATCCGCTGGGGTCATTTGTTATAACTTCAACCTTTGAAAGATGCTTGAGCTTGTACAACTTTGCTGGCTACATTGTCAGAAAATAGCGGAAGTCAACAGCATTTCAAGATGAAAAGTACATAATGAGGGATGCATCATAGAGTAGAAAACTATAATTCGTGGAAGCAAAGAGCAGGGTCTTTGAAATATGCCCCAACCAAACATATTTTGATCACTCCTTTTTGATAAAAATGAAATAATCATGCGTCATGGTAGATTTTTCTACTCTTATTTCCTGCTAAACACGCTATCTCGCTTATATTTGGTACGCCAATTAAATGTGATGATTGATCTCGATATGAGTTGGCCAAGGTCCAATATCTTTATTGACACATTCTGGAGATAACACAAAAGCCCAAGATAGAAACATAGAATAGGAACAAAATTTTATATATATATATATATATATATTGTCAAGGTACTAGTCATAAGAGGAACATAATATTAACCATGCATATAGCGACAATTTGGCCAGCAAGGGACCAGTCCTATCAACAAGATGTATAAGGCTACTAGCAGCAACATAGCCATGACTGAGAACCATATATGATTTACACAACTTACAGATTCATAAAGTTAATAAAAAAAGCAAGATTAAGTAGAAACAAAAGATTGGCTTAGAATCTGCTCTCAAGTCATTCTAACATGCTTAGAACTTCTTTAAAAACTCATAACATCTGATGGACCTAAATGTACAAGCCCATGTAGAAGCGTAGACCACACCGGCAAAATTCAAAACCATCCAAGTGCCATAGTTCTCGTGTAAGCATTGTGGATTGCACAGACAAAATAAATAGGAGGGTGTGTCAGGGATTCATACTCTTGGGAAATGTATCACTGGCAAATGGGCAAATTAAAATCCTACATCTTCTACAAGAACTTACCGTCTGTGGGAAATATCCACAGACGGATGATTCACTACCTGATTCTGATGGGCTACCATACACATTTAGAGAGTTTTAAAAACAAGCTATACTTGCTTACCAAGAATTTAGTAGGACCAGGTGAAACACGCTCCATTCAAAAAATTTATACTGGTATATCCTTTCATATAATGTCTACATATTTCTATGGGCCAAAAATCTCATTTTGTGTATCACTTTAGTCACTATATCACCTAAAATAATCTTAAAACGAAGACTTGGCTATAAGTTTTCCAAGCAAATATGTTTCCATTGTAATGTCCATACACATAGCTAAGGTTCCACCCACAACACTCTAGCTACAGCAACAACAAGAGCCTTTAAATAATCACAGCATGTTCATCTATCGAAAAATGCACGTGTCAGGTTTGAGACTCCTCATTTAGATGTAGTAAATGCAAGTTTATGTGCTAATGCATGAGGATGTAAAGGGAGAGAGACAGGGCTTGGAGTGTGGTAGCCTACTTTAGCATTCAAAGTTTGTCCATGCACTCCACCAAGTTGTTGTGGCTGAAGAGCAACAATAGGAAAAGATGGTTCAGTGTTACATAAAGATATTGATATTGCTTAGTACTTACAAAACATAATTTCCCCACCCTCTAGATACAAATCCTGCTGCCTTGACATTTGAGGGGTTTTCCAGCCATTTACTATATTTAATAAAGCTCTGCATCCAATGAGAACATACATCCAACACCAGACCAATAGCTTCAGGATTTGGAGGATTTTTTTGTTTACTTTGATGACCATGTGACAGTTTCTGATTTCCTGCCGGGCGAGGATAGAAAGGAAGCCACCCAACTCTTCACATACCACCTATGAAGTAGGGAAAAAAATCTCAGATTTGTAGATTTGGGTATTTGAGCACACTAAGATAGTTAAAAAATAAATGCTAACCTCCACATGGGGAAGAAATCCTCTCCATTGCCCACTTTTAGCTAGGAAGGAAGCCACATAAGTTTGTGTTATTGCAGATGATTGTCTAACAGTCCATTGCAAACAAACAGAATTTCTTTTTCTTTTTCTTTTTTAATCCAGCAAACAAAATGCAAAAAGGAAACTAGCAGTGGCACCTTAAGAGCCCGGTAGAACGCGGCCTTCAACTTGAGTAAAGCTATTGCTGATAAACTCTATTTACCGGCCATAATCTCTGCATTAACAACATCCATATCTAAAAAAAACAGAAGAAGAGAGATTAGATAAAATATTCACTTATAGATATACAAAAGAATTACAATATATAAAGATATAATCAATGTCACTTACCCAACTCAAATTTTTCTGCATTCTCGATGCACTCCTCAACATCAATTGGTACGCGAACGGCTCTCAACCAATCTTGAGTGCAAATCAAAGCTTCCACTACTTTAGGAGTTAGAGAACTTCGAAAGCCATCAAGCACACGACCCGATGTACTAAAAGTTGACTCGGAAGCAACGGTAGATACGGGAATGGACAAAATATCTCGAGCCATCAAAGAAAGGATCTTATATTTTGAGCCATTAGTCTTCCACCACATCAAAAGGTCAAGATCAAGATCCTTTTCATTTTTTTCTTGAAGATACTTATCAAGCTCGGACTTGTTGTCATCACACCCTTGTTCATTCGAGTATAAAAACATTTTCTTCCAAGCTTGGGCGTCATACTTCTTTATTCTTTCACTAGAATCACTACCACCCGAATCGACATTGGAAGCACTACCACTTGCACCCGAACTATGGCCACCAAAATTTTGATCACTTGAAATAAGAGAAGAATAAGATTGCTCATAAAATTCATACAAACGCTCTAATGCATCCTTCACCTTGTAATGCATCTCTTTAACTTTCAATTCATCATCATAAATTTGTCCATACAAGAAATTCACATAATTCAACTTGGCTCTAGGATCTAACACAACCGCAATCAACACCATCATATTCACTTTCTCCAAGCTTCCATAATATTTATCAAATTTTTCTTTCATTTTCACACCCATATCTTGAAGTTGAGGATCCGAAGCATTGACCGCATCTTTCAAATATCTATACAAGCTATTCCTTCAAAATAATCATTTGAAGTAACATATGAACTCCCCGACATCCGATTGGTGGCATCATAGAATACTTTTAGAAAATCTGAAAGAATAATAGCATTTTCCCAATCATCATCAATAGGAGTTTCATGATTCAGCTCACTTGCAAAGGATATATTGTCGTCTTCCATTCTTTGGAAAGCTTTTCTGAACTTTATGGCTGTGTCTAACATGAGATAAGTGGAATTCCATCTAGTGGCAACATCAAGAATTACCGAACCCTTATAAGTGATCTTTTCACTCTTAATGCAAGACTGAAATGCATTGGCTCTTGCGGGAGAACTCTTTACATATCTAACCACATTCCGGATACGTGCAATGGAGTCACGTACCGTAGTCAAGCCATCTCTCACAATCAAATTCAATATATGAGCTGTGCATCTCATGTGTAAAACACTACCATCCAATATCAACGACTTTTCTTTGGAAAATTTATCCCTCAAATAGTTAATTGCAACATCATTCGAGCTAGCATTATCCACAGTGATTGTGGATACTTTCTTTTCAATTCCCCATCTTCAATGCATTTTTCCACCATCCTCCCAATCTCCCTACCCCTATGACTATGCATCACCACAAAATTGATGATTCTTTTATGTAACTTCCAATTTTCATCAATAAAATGAGCGGTGAGACACAAATAATTCAGATTTTGAATGGAAGTCCATGTATCGGTTGTGAGTGCGATCCTAGAATTAATCCGTCGAAAAAAATTCTTCAAAGAAGTTTTTTCATCTAAATACAACTTCATGCAATCTTTGGCCATTGTGAAACGTGATATATGTTTGAAGAGAGGTTGTAGCTCACCGACAAATTCACGAAATCCAACATGCTCAACCAAGGAAAAAGGTTGCTCATCAATGATGATGAACTGAGCAAGCATTCGCCTACAACGTTCTTGATTAAACGCCCATGTCGATAAGACACTACCAGCAGTAGAATCTCCTCCTGACTTGCCAGCCACGTCTACATTACGTGGTGCAAAGAATCTCTGTCTCTTATCTACATTACGGGGAAACCTCCTACATGTGGTCAAGTGTTTTCTCATCGCAGAAGTACCGTTAGCAACACGATACTTAAGCATAGTCCCACAATGAATGCACTTCACTTGATTTGTTTTTCCATCCTTATCATTAATTCTAGTATAATGATTCCAGCATTCCGATGTATATTTCTTATCAAGGGGAAGATGAGAACCAGCCTTACTTGTGGCACTCGTGGTAGGGGGTGCCTCTTCTTCATTTTCATGGCCGAAAACTCCATTCGTGATCGGAGTCATCTCCTCAGGTCCCTCCACCTCCATTGATGTATTATCTTGATTCATTAACTTTGCACTACACAACAATAACAGAATATAATTAATTTAGTTGATAATAATGTTAATATAGTATAATACAGCATACCAATGCTGTATAGAAACATAATACAACACTTTTATACATAAGCTAAGTCTATTATGTTGAAATACAGCATACCAATGTTCTATAGAAACATAATACGGCACTTTTATACATAAGCTAAGTCTATTATGTTGAAATACAGCATACCAATGTTCTATAGAAACATAATACGGCACTTTTATACATAAGCTAAGTCTATTATGTTGAAATACAGCATACCAATGCTGTATAGAAACATAATACAGCACAATAATAGATGTGAACTCCTATAACAAAGTGATGATCAGCACTTACTTAAGTACATATGCATAATGAGTATACTACAAACAGAATTCCTTTTGTCAAAAGAAGAAAAAACAATTTGGGCGAGCTGCCAACGCAAGAAAGTTCACCCGTTATGCTGAGGAAGAGAGAGGTGCAGCAAAAACCAAAAGATATGGTATGTCTATTGAACAAAACTAAACGAACAATCATGCTATTTCATTTATATAAATCTATTACATGCATAAAAGATTAAAAAAAGTATTAAGAAAACATATTGTAGAAGCAATGATGTTTCTACCTAATGAACCTTTTGATTGTCTCTATTATAAAAAGTTTAGCCCAACACTCCATCATTACCAGAAGATAAAGAGGCAACATGAGAACATCAACGAAAATTCATTTAACCAAGTGAAAGAAAGCCATTATTCATATTTCTAGTATGTGCATATTTTTTTTAAACAATATGCAGAACCCAATACATGAGAATGAGATGCCCAAACATTTAGATAAATCCATGGAGAATATGTACTCCAACACCAAAATCCACAAGTTTGTATAGACTGCATCTACTGTGTGACATGTGACTAATCAGAAAATAAAATTGACAAGCGAAGGACCATACAAAGGCGTGGAGAAGAACACCGCAGTTTTATGAATGGTATATCACTCAAGCGTGCCCACGAACAGTCAACAACAGCCAATCCTTTCCTCTTGATTAAGTTGTAGTCTTCTTTTGAGACACACTTTGTTTCCCAACAGATTGTACAAAACATAGTAAAAGAGTTAGTGCATCTGTCCGGGATAAGATGCAGGTTTTATGAATGCAAGCATAGGATGGTTCCAAATTATACATTCCAAGAAGTGCTTTTGCTTGTTAGTGGCTCTAAGACTTGAACGGAGCATGCTAGAAGCTTCGATTTTTTAGACATGCCAGCTACGAAGATCAAAGACATTGATCTAGCCAAATTATCTAAACATTTGATTTTAAAATTAAATTTGCTACATTTGGTTAGAACATATTAAACAGCAGCTCCATAAGCATATGTGAGTCACATATAGCATTCTACGAGATAAGAAAAGCTGCTTTAGAGCAAATAAGGAGTATATAATTTAGCATGGTAAAACATTCAAGGAACTAATAATAATCCGTTGCTTGGAAGCATTCATCTAATCAAATTGCTTGAGATTCACTACCATCAAATAAGGCAACCTCTCATTATAATCAGAGACAAAGAAGACCAATAGACTCCAAACGAAGCTGAAGAAAACATCAAATGAAACAGGTGATTCGCAAGTACATTTGTGCAATCTCAGGTTTTGTAAAGCCGAGAGAGATTTTAAACAATGGAGAAGTTCAATGCCATCTCATTCATTCAAATAAGCAACACATAAAAACAGACCTCTAGTGCATGACAGCATGTAAGCTCGTCATCATAGATACACCGATCATTTGATGACGAGCTTACATGCTACCAACTTGGACTTACCCAATAATGTAGCTGCCATTACAAAATTCAACTCTAAAATTAAATAGCCAGCAGAGACACCGATCACTACCAAATAAGAAGTCCCTCTTAGAAAAAGATCATTTAAAAATTTTGCTCAAACAGGTCAGATGTTGCCCATCTACAATAATCAACTTTACCCATTCAAAGATATTACCACAGTGAAGACTCACACAACAGAATTAAAGACAAAAGTGGGCTTCAAAAGAAGCACTCACCAAGAATTGAATTTCTGAGAGATAGTTTGATTGCATACAATAGAATTCCATCACTAATATCCTTTTCAAGAGATCAACTTTTTCCCGTTGGTCACCAAACTAGAAAAAACAATACTAATTCAAGATCAAGCCTAATCCACCATGTGAAGAAGGCTAAAGTGGAACTTGCGCTCACTAGGATCCCAATATATCCCAACCTCATCGCCAACCTCCAACGCTCTCCGTTTCACGAACTCCTTGATCCAACCCCCCTTGAGGACATAGGACCCAGACGATGCCCAGAATACAAACACCAGGCAATTTTAGTTATTTCTTTCTGCTAGTTTTATATCAGTGACTCTGAAAATCAATAGGTGATTGTTCTATAAAACATCTACCTTTGTTCAGTCAAAACAAGACAGATAAAATCATAACTCAAGAGACCAATTCTAAGCATCAAAAAACATTATTAATTATAATTTATAATGCCACTACTCACAGGGCACAGCTGAATCAACCGACTGCAACTACAGACTATGAAATTGGTAGGGGATTTCGGTAAGGCATGGCGCTTGTTAGGCGATTGTGATCACCAAAGGCAATCGCGAAGCCGGCATACAATCAAACACGGGCAACCGACACTCGGTGGCCCCATATCAGTACCAAGTTACCAACAAATAGACAAACTACAAAAATTTTCTCTCTTTTCTCTCGCAGGGGAAAAGGGTCGAGAAGAAGCTGTGAGAAGTCCAGGAGGAGGGGAAAAGGAGAAACGACTTGAGCATGGTTGGTGGGTCTCGCTAGGGACCCCCCCAAAAACCGACAAAGAAAACATGAACCCAAATCAAAACAGGGAAAAATGAGAGTTCCCAAAATGCATCTCGAGCAGCCGAAGCGCGCGACCAACCAGCATTCGTACCTCGAATCCTAAGGCAAGCTGAACGAAACCCAGTAGCTTACGAGTACGGAAGAAGGAACGGAAGCGAGTGGTGCCGTGGGAGGTCAGCGGCGGTGCCGTCAAGGGAGAGCGGAGGTGGCCTCGAGCAGGGGTTGGCGAGTGGTGGCGTCGAGGACTCGAGGGTGAGCGGCGGTGGCGTTGAGGGCGAGCAACGGTGGCGTCGAGGGCGAGCGGCGAGCCACAGGTCAGCGGCGGTGATGTCAAGGGCGAGAGGTGGCGGCCTCGAGCAGGGATCGCCGAGTGGTGGTGTCGAGGGCGAGTGACGGTGCCGTCGAGGGCAAACGGCGAGCCAGGGCCCAGAGGTCAGGCGCGGTGTCTTTGAGTGCGAGCGGAGGTGGCCTCGACCCTTGAGCAGAGATCAGCGGCAGTGGCGTCGAGGGCGACCGGCGGTGGCGTCGAGGGCGACCGGCGGTGGCGTCGAGCGAGGTGGAGAACGGACGGGCGAAGAGAGAACTATCAACTGTGGATTTGTGAGAGAAAAAGTGTCGTGTGGATTCCGTGGAAGAAGTGAGAGACTAAGACCGAGAGTGATGTTTTGATTTGGGGATTTTTTTGCCCTAACCGGACGGTTTCGGTTCGGTTCCGGTTCCCGGTGCCGGTTCCTAGAAAGGGGAACCGGAACGGTCCCTTTAGAACCGGGAACCAAACCGGACCCTCCTCCGGTTCGGTTCCGGTTCCCGGTTCTACCCGGAACCACGCTCACCCCTATCAGTATCAAGATAGATTGCGTTGATATCAATCACTCTAGTGAGATCAGTAAAGACCAGAGTAAAGATCGTGACAATAGGAGAACAAGTCCCGATAAGACAAGTAGGTCATGGTGACTTGGAGATACTGATGTCGGTCGTTTCTCATGAGATGTCTTCAGATGCTGATATACTCAAAAGGATCATTGGATATGCAATCGCATGTCATTTGATTCATACGGCCACTAGAAAGCATCAACAGGCTGGTGATATCGAGCATATGTTGCAACCTTTCTAGAAGTGAACCACCAAGGGAAAGTCATTGAATTATTGAAGAAATGGATAATGAAATGAACGGTCCTTGAACTTTGGCCAAATGTACAATTTAGTCCATGTACTTTTAATTTGTTCAATGTGGTCCTTAAATTTTAATCCAATGTGCAATATGATCCATGAACTTTTAATTTGTTTAATGTATTTCCTGAACTTTTGATACATGTTTAATCCAGTCTCTGAACTGTATAAAAATGTTCAATGTACTAAATTGCTATCTTTGTTTGGAAGATGCTTTGTTTTGGAGGTGAAGAAAATAATAGCATTGAAATTTCAAGACAATTTGTTTTGTAATCTTTGGGAAGAGACAAGGACTATATGGTAATTTAATTTTAGGCTCGCCAATGTGCCCATTCTCTAGCTTTTAGAAATAGTTCATGAACTTTGATTCAATGTATAATTTGGTCCCTAAATTTTTAATTTGTTCAATATGGTCCTCGAACTTTAACCTAATGTGTAATGTAGTCCATAAACTTTAATTCATTCAATGTGATCCCTAAAAATTTTATACATATTTAATCTAGTCCATGAATTGAATAATTATGGAAGAACTACATTGAACATCTTCATACAGTTCAAAGACTAGATTAAACATGTATCAAAAGTTCAGTGACTATATTGAACAAGTTAAAGTTCAAGGACTACATTATACATTGGGTTAAAGTTCGATGACTACTGATAACTCTATAAAAAGTAGAGTTATTTGACCTATTTTAGGCAACAAATAATGCAATATCTATGAGAAAAAATTTGGATTTCCTTCCGATTATTCGAATTTTCTTTGTTTATGTAGAATAATGAGATATGGAGAAGATAAGGAAAATAATGGCAAAAATTAGGAATTCAAATAAAAAAGTAGTGGAAGATGGATATCAAATTAGGGAATCCTTGATTTTGTTCCCTAATGTTTTTTTTTTCAAACTTCCCTAATGTTATTTGCAAGCATTGAGAGATAGATATCAAATCAAAGATCCTTTGATTTACTCACTAATTCTATGCGTAATTGCTTGGAGATAAGGATCTTGGATATATCCTATAAATAGGAGAATATTGAGAGCTTGAGGGGGTAGCTAGGTTTTTGTTAGAACGTTTTTCATTGTTCTGAGAGTTTTCAAATATTTTGAAGAGAAGACAAAAGTAGTAACAAAATTCTTATTATTTGATTCAAGATGCTAAGTTTGATTTATATTTTTATTTCATCTTCTATTATGTTCTAATTTTCTTTTGTTAGAGTTACAGTGTAGCCTAACCTTGATAATGTGAATTTCATGATTTTTATATTTTGCAATTGATTTCATCCATGTGAGTTATATATTATTGTGCATAACGCTTTTGAGTGACTGGCCACCACTTGAATAATTTTATGTGCATGTTTGAGACTAAGAAGTGATAATATGCAATTGCTCATTATAATATATAACCATGAATTAAATGTTGATATAGATATACCACGTTATTTATGTAGTTTTCGGTGATAAGGTGATCCAAAAAACTCATTGTAAGCCGGGAATATTCATAGTTTTTGACGCACGTATGTTTATTTTAATTCACATAGAAATATAGTGGATTAATAAACTGAGTAGGTTTGTTATACCTAGAGATAGGATAGTAAATAGATTAAGAAATTCCGCAATCACATGTTTGATATCGTTCTTGTACCTATAACAATCTGAAATTCAAATCTAGTGATTATGGTGAAATCGGATGCTCTAACATATTTATTTGATTGATTTACTTCATTTAGTCTCCAAATTTTGATTTTTAATTTATTCTCAATTATATTTTGATAAGTTAGATAAATTTTATAATTAATCTATTTTAGTATTTAATTAGTTTATTAATCATCAATCTTCGTGAGACGATACTCTTTCTTATTATTATATTACTTGTTCAACACATTCACCTGCGTTTAGAATTTTATGAACAAGTTTTTGGCGCCGTTGCCGGGGATCGTTTGTTTAATACTAATTAATATTGATACAAGATAATTCAAAGTTTAATGTAGCTTTCATTATTTTATTTTATTTTTTAAGGTGTATATCGGTTTATGACACGTAGCCAACAAGGGAAACTTGCTGAGCTTGATCTAGAAATCGAGCGTACATTCAAAAGGCAACTGAGAGAATAGAGAAATCACGTTCAGAAGATGGCAGACGATGAAAATGAAAATCCATGTAAACTCTTAAGATATTATGCCGCGGCAACAGTTCAAGGCACCACGTCAAGTATCAAAAGACTTGCAATTCAAGCAAACAACTTTGAGATCAAGCCATCACTCATTTAGATGCTTCAACAATCAGTGCAATTCAGTGGGCTACTAAGCGATGATCCAAACACTCACATCGATGCTTTTCTTGAAATCTGTGACACCATTAAATATAATGGATTTACAGATGATGCTATTAGATTGAGATTATTTCCATTCTCTCTTAGAGACAAAGCTAAGAGTTGGCTTTCTTCTATTCCTGCAGGATTAATCACTACATGGAATGATATGGTTCAGTCTTTGTAAGTTCTTTTCACTTGCAAAGTCTGTGAAGATGGGTAACGATATTACTAATTTTATGTAGATGGATAATGAATCATTATATGATGCATGGGAAAGATTCAAAGAATTTCTTAGGAGATGCCCACATCACGGACTACCCGTATGGATGCAGGTATAAACTTTTTATAATAGCTCTAGTACAAATTTTTGTTCTATAATTGATGCAGCTACATGGGGAACTCTAAATAATAAAACACTAGAGGAAGCCTACAATCTATTAGAGGAGATGGCGTCCAATAGTTATCAGTGGCCTACTGAGAGACTACCAATGCGAAAAGCTAGCAGAGTTCACAAAGTGGATGCTTTTGTTGCAATTGCTGCACAATTTGAAGTACTCAACAAACAAACTAGATAATATGAGTTTTTCAACCATGAAAATTCAGAATTTGACATGTGATTTTCGTGGTGGACATGTTAGCACCGAATGTCAGGTAGGTAATACTTTTAAACAATCTAGTGAAAATTCTAACTTTGTTAAGAATTTTAACAGGTCACAGAATAATCCTTACTCCAACACGTACAATTCGAGATGGCGCAATCATCCAAATTTTTCATAGAATAATTAAAATGTGATGTGATCACCGGGATTCAAACAATTAGAAGAGACAAAGTCAAATTTGGAAGATATAATCACCAAACTTGCTAACATGACTCATGACTTCATCAAAAGCATAGATGTGAGATTTCAAAACCAAGAGGCTTCAATCAGAAATCTGGAGATGCAATTGGGTCAATTAGCAAGCATGATGTTAGGGAGACAACAAGGTTCTTTGCCGAGCAACACAGAGAAAAATCCAATTGGAAACATAAAGGCTATAACCCTGAGAAGTGGTAAACAAGTGGGAGAAGAAGATGTTAAACATGAGATTTTCAGAGACAATGAAGATGTGATCAATAAACAATCAAAGGAGACAAGCAAGAGTAAACTTTTTCCAAATAATCCCAAGCCATATGTGCCGCCAATTCCATTCCCTCAATGACTCCAGCAACACAAAATAGATAAGCAAATTTTGAAATTTTTTGATATATTTAAAAAATTGTACATTAACATTCCTTTTGTAGATGCCTTAACGCAAATGCCTAGTTATGCAAAAAGTTTAAAGGAGATTTTGGCAAACAAAAGGAAATTGGAGGATTATGAAACTATGAAGTTAAATGAGGAGTGTTCATCCATCCTACAAAACAAATTACCTTCAAAATTAAAAGATCCAGGGAGTTTTACTATTCCTTGCACTATTGGGTATTCTAACTTTGAAAAAGCATTATGTGATTTAGGTGTAAGTATTAATCTGATGCCTTATTCGGTTTTCAAGAATTTAGGATTGGGCGAGGTAAAAGCAACCACGGTGTCACTTCAACTGGCTGATCGATCAATTAAATATCTGAGAGGTATTGTGGAAGATGTTTTGGTAAAAGTTAACAAATTTATCTTTCTTGTAGATTTCATAATTATTGACATGGAGGAAGATTTTGAGATACCACTTATCTTAGGTCGACATTTTCTAGCAACAGGAAGAGCTCTTATTGATGTACAACAAGGGAAGTCGATTCTTAGAGTTCAAGATGATCTTGTTTCATTTAATGTTTTTAAAGCGATGAAATATCCATCTGATGATAATTCTTGTTTTAGAGTTGAGACAGTTGACAAATTGGTAAATAAGGTTTTTCAGGAATATATTTTTAAAGATCCACTTGAAGCATGTATGATTCGACCAAGGGACAAAGATATTTAGAATGAGGAGATAAATGAGTACACAAATTTCATGGAGGCAATTATGCCATATTCAAGGCAAAGGGCAATTAAATTTAAGGAGTTGGGACAACACATAACAAAACCTAAACCATCAATTGGAGAACCTCCAATACTTGAACTCAAACTCTTACCTTCTCATTTGAAATATGCTTATTAAGATAGAGTTTCTTCTTTACCGGTAATTATATCTTCTTCTTTGACATATTTGATAGAGGAGAAACTGCTTAGAGTATTAAGAGAGCATAAGGGTGCAATTGGATAGAAAATAGCTGATATCAAGGGAATTAGTCCTTCAATTTGCATGCATAAATTTTGATGGAGAAACAATATAAACCCACTATCCAACCTCAGAGGCGTTTGAACCCGAAGATGCAATAAGTAGTAAAAGCTGAGGAATGAATAGTGATCAGGCATAAAATTTCTCGAAACGGAATAGAAGTTGATTGAGCCAAAGTGGAGTTTATTGCAAAATTGCCTCCGCCAACATCTGTGAAGCTTGTCGGAGGATTTTTGGGACATGTAGAATTTTACAGGCGGTTTATAAAGATTTTTCAAAAATTGCTAAACCTCTTTCTAATCTTTTGGAAAAAGATGCTCCTTTTAATTTTTCTATCGAATGCATGTAGACTTTTAACACTTTAAAGGAGAAGTTAATGTCAGCACCAAATTGGGATTTACCTTTTGAACTGATGTGTGATGCTAGCGATTCTATAGTAGGAGCTATTTTGGGACAAAGGAAGAATAAAGTTTTTTGAACCATATATTATGCCAGTCGAACTTTGTCAGGTGCACAATTGAATTATTCAACAATAGAAAAGGAACTTTTGGCGGTAGTTTTTGCTTTTAATAAATTCCGTTCTTATTTAATTAGCTCAAAAGTTATAGTTTATTCTGACCACTCAACTCTTAAGTATCCGCGTGAAAAGAAAGAATCAAAACCCCGGTTGATTAGGTGGATTCTATTGTTGCAAGAATTTGATTTGGAAATCAAAGATAAGAAGATGACTGAAAATCTAATTGCATATCACTTATCAAGAATTCCAAATTCAAAGGAAGAGGTAAGACCAATTTTGGAAGAGTTCCTTGATGAGAAATTTTTTTCCATCAAGTACACAAAAATTCCCTAGTACGCCGACTTTGTAAATTATTTAGTAAGTAATATTCTTTTTCCTAAATTATCATATCAACAGAAGAAAAATTCTTTTCTGATGTTAAAAATTATTTTTGGGAAGAACCTCTCTTGTTTAAAGTATGTGCAGACCAGGTCATAAGGAGATGTGTTTCAGACGAAGAGAGGGCAAACATTCTACATCATTGTCATGATGGAGAGGTAGGTGACCATTTTTGAGCCACCAAAACTATAGCTAAGATTTTACAATCTGAATTTTATTTGCCCACATTTTTTAAATATGCATACTCCTATGTAGCTTCATGTGATAGGTTAGAGAACTGGAAATATTTCAAGAAAAAATGAGATGCCTTTAAACAACATTATTGTGTGTGAATTATTTGATGTTTGGGGTATTGATTTCATAGGACCCTTTACACCTTCTTATGGAAATTTATACATTTTAATGGCTGTGGAGTATGTGTCTAAGTGAGTAGAAGCTGTAGGATTGCCAACAAATAATGTTAAGGTTGTGGTCAAATTCTTGAAAAAAAAAATAATTTTACCCGATTCAACACTCCTAAGGTAATCATAAGTCATAGAGGGACACATTTTTACAACAAACAATTTGAAGTACTTTTGAGTGAGTACGGAATCACACATAAGGTTGCAACCTCTTATCATCCTTAAACTAGTGGTCAAGTAGAAGTTTCAAATAGGGAAATCAAGAGAATTTTAGAAAAAATAATAAATGCCTCTAAGAAAGATTGGCCAATAAAACTTGATGATGCACTTTGGGCCCATAGGACAGTGTTCAAAACTCTGATTGGGATGTCTCCTTTTAGGCTATTGTTTGGGAAGGCTTGTCACTTACCAGTGGAATTAGAGCATAAAGCATATTGGGCATTGAATTTTTTGAATTTTGACATGCAGTCTGCAGGTGAAGAAATATTATTGCCACTGAATGAATTGGAGGAATTTTGCAATAAGGCCTTCGAAAATTGTGATATCCTGAAATTTTCAGTTATGTTTTCAATTAAATGAATCGGGCCTTTCATCAACACGCCTATAGTGCTATTCTCTAAGCTAATCACTCATGAGATAACTAGATTATCTAGGGAAGCAATTAAGGGATTTTAACTCAATAAACTTGAGAATTCAATTAGAAATCGACTGCTCGACCGTGCTCATCTACAAAAATCATTACGACACAGTTAAAAATTGATCGAAGATCAGAGATAGGTCGGTTCGACTGAGATAGGTGATCAAAGTGTGGGTGATTCCACTAGATTGCAAAATTCTCGTCGATCGGCACTAGATCGATTTTTTTGTCGTTTTGGTACCTTGTGCCCATATTTGAAATCTCGAGATTTTTACAACAATTGAGAGTCGCAAATATGTCGAAGATGTACAATGTGGCTCGAAAATAATCGACTATGGGTCAATTGCACCAAAAATTCCTAAAAGCTACCCGGTAGACTAGGTCGCACTAAAATCGCGCTAGATTGAAATTAACCGCGAATTTGAACCCGATTTTAGAAATTGAAAGTCCTGTCATGTCATGATTCATTTTAGGACCGTCAACTCATCCTCCGAAGATTTTTCTGCAAACCGAGATTTTGGCAGAAATTCAAAATAGAACCATTTTCGACCGGAAAATTCAAGGAACCTTTTTTTATCGCGTTTTTGGTATGCAAGATAGTTCTATTGGTGAGGAAAAATGTGAATGGAAGTGTGGACACCTTGGTGGAATTTATGGGGGCCGAATTGAATCCAATTGAAGGAAATTTGGTTCAATTTGGGAGAAATTAAGTGCAAATTTGTAGGTCCCATGGTCCTTAACCTTTTGGACCACTTGGGGAGTATTCTAGGGAGTTATGTGTGCACAAAATTGGCTGTGGGTTGGCTGAAACCAATGGGGCCTTGCCAAGGGGGACAAAGTGATAGGATTGAAGC
Source organism: Eucalyptus sp. ANBG9806169 (assembly GCA_014182395.1). Lineage (NCBI taxonomy): Eukaryota > Viridiplantae > Streptophyta > Magnoliopsida > Myrtales > Myrtaceae > Eucalyptus > Eucalyptus sp. ANBG9806169. Next base: position 11,699,274 of record CM024581.1, on the reverse strand, counting down.
AAGTTGGGTCCCTCCAAGGCAGCTGTCTCCTTCTTCTTCTCTAATTGGCTGCTTTCTTCATTAGAGAGGTTTTGGAGCTCCCAAAGTTGTAGAGAAAACCAGCCAAGTCCCCTCCTCTGTCACACGCCCGTTCGAGCTCACTGCCGTCATCCAATGCCATTGCGCGCTCGCTCGCTAGCCGCTCGCCCTTGTTGCTCCAGTCCACTCATCCCAGCCATCGTCGCGCCTAGGCCGTCGAACCGAGCACGCCCGCCCGTCGTTCGTCGCCGTCCGGGGCCACCGCGCCCGCCCGTCCGCCATCGCCCGACCCCGTAGCAGCCACACCTACGCGCCCTCGCCGTTTCCAACCCAACCGGTCTTCGTTCCAGCTTCTTGGCCCACCCAGTAGAACCGAAGCTAGCAAGCCAGCTGTCGACTTCAAGGCCCACTTTGGACCGCTTTCAGTCCTCGTAAGGTGTCATCGCTTTAGAGTTTGTCGTTTGTCTCCGCTTTGCCGTCGTCGTGGACTCATCGGATTTCAAAACCGGTGAGTTTACTCACTAAACTCTGCTTAGGGAGTTAAGTATGCTTAAGGATTGATTAGTTTAGGCTAAGTATGGTTTAGGTGGTTAGTTAGAACGGATTAGTGATTTAATTACTCATTATTGCATGTTAGGTGGTTAGATTGGCGTAATTAGCAACTAGATATGTTGTATTATTTATCTAGATAGATTCGGAAATTTTCCGAGCCCGTATCAATATTTAATTAGGCTTTTCCGGCCTAAGTCTCTATTTATGGTATTTATTTGTATTTATTTAATTAATTTTAATATTTAATTAATTATTTATTATTTTTCGGAAATTAGATAGGGATAACCGGTGACCGGAATTTTGTGTTGATTGCAATGGTATGCTTGGTTTATTTAATTGGATGCTAATTTATGCTATTTGAGTGATATTTATACTTTTGGGAATTTATCCCAAAATTGAGTAATTTCAGTATTTAATCGAGAAACACCGGGCATTGGTTTATAACACCAAAAATATCTTTGTGGACTACATTAAATGGTGGGATTTAAAAAAGAAAAAGAAAAAAGGGAAATGTTGTATTTTGGCTAAGGCCGACTGTCTATCTATACACGATTATTTTATCGGGTATAATAAAAATGGAGTATTGCACGGCTTTGGTGAGCATTATAAGTATTGCACAACTTTGGTGAGCATTATAAGTGTTGACACCTAATTTAAACTCATCTTTTAGAAATAGAAGATAATCTTTGATTATAGAGGGAAATTTTGAAAAAAATTTGAATTCAAAAAAATTCAATAGTTGTGTGATTTTGGAGCCACTTTTTTGTTGAAAAGTTGAGTGAATATTGGGAAATCTTCACTTGTTTGTTGAATTTTCCTCTATAAATAGAGAGTGTGAAGCCTTGAATGAGTTGGGGGGGGCTTCTCTTCCTCTTTCGTCAAGGAAAAAATAGAAAAGTGAAGAGAAATTGCAGAGAAAAGCGTGGGGGCTTCTCTTCATCGGGGAATCAAAAAAATTAGAGAGAAAATTTGTGCAAAAGGGGGCTTCTTCGTTTTTTTCTCAAGTAAAAAAATAGGAAGGACACCAAAGAAGGAGAGAAGACCTGCGAAAGGGATGCGTGAGTGAACAGAGGAGAGAGAACCACTGGGGGTTCGCCCTAGTGGCCACCCTTCCATCTTGGAAGGGGGAGATTGGGGGTTCAAATCCCCACCTTCTCGGGGATTGGGGTGGGAAGATTTCATTTCGGGAGTGGGTTTCGACTCCCACGCCCGCAAGGAGGCATGGGCAAAAAGTCCGAGAGTGAGTGTTAGAGTAGGATTAGAGTAGGACGAAAAAAAAAAAAAAAAAAACAGAGGAGAGAGAAAGAAAAAGTTAAAAAAGAAAAAGAAAAAAAGAAAAGAAGAACTGTTCTTCTTCTCCATGGGCTCCTCACCTGGTGTTCGCTGCTACTCAACACCCACAGCAGTCGCCTGCTGTCCTCTGCGCCGGCCACCGCCCAGACTACCTTCGCTGGTCCCTACACCTCAAACCATTCCCAAAGTAGCTTGCCATCACCCACGACGCCACTCCGCAACGCCGCACGACACGACGTCAGCAACGCCGCGTGACTCAGCGCTAGCAGCTGCAAACTGCGCTGCCCTCCCTACTCTGGCCGTGATCTGCTCGGCCCGAAGCTTTCACTGCTTGTCGCTTTGCCATTCACCGTCGCTGCACCTCCACCAGAGCTGGACCCGAGCCGGACCGCTGCTCCCTTCGCAACAGCCCAAACTAGTCCCGTTAGCCGGCGCCCCTGCATCTCCATGCCATCTTTGTGAGCACCGCTACCCTGCTGATCCAGCCGCGACAAACCGACCCCGCATCTCTACAACCACCGTCGCCGCGCTCGCCGCTGCGGTGTCACTCGCACAGCTGCGACACAGCCCGCGATCCCAACGCCGAGTCTCCGCCGCAACCCCGAGCAAGCCGACGCCTCTTCGTTGCTCTAAGCTCGAGCAAAGATTTCCGGGCCGCCGCTCTCCGCCGACACCCGCAGCGCACCTCGCCACTCCGCCGCCGTCCGCCGATGCTCGCCGTGCCACCGCTTGCCTTCGCCAAAGTTCCGACGCCGCCGACACCGAAGCTCGCGCCCACCGTCCTTTTTCTAACCCATTAGGTAGTTTTATTTTATTTTTCCTTTATTTTATGTTGTTTTACTTTCCCTTTTTAAATTTCAATATTATTGCATAGGGAGGTGATTTTCATTTTATAAATACGTAGGCATTATCCATAGGGTTTTTTTTTTTTAAATTACTATAATTATTAATTTGATCCATAAGACATCGGATCATTTTTTTAATTATATTAATTTTTGGGCTTGTTGATAGTATTTTAATTGTTAAATCATTATAATTATTAATTTGATCCGTAAAATTTCGGATTAGATTTTTATTTATTTTGAACTCTATGCCGTGATGTTTAGGGTTAGAGTAATTGTTAATTTAACCTGTGAGACAACATGTTATTTTTTCGATTACTTTAATCCTTTATTTGTTGAATATTTTGATTAGCTTATTTGATAATTACTTGTCTTGGAAAAACACTAAAAAATAGAAAAATCAAAATCTTGCATGAATATATAGGTTTGATAAATTAGACATGTAGGTTTAGTAAATTAAGATTGCATTTTTAGATAATTTTTTAGATTAGGTTGGACATAAATAACTTCTTCTTTTTATATATATAAATAGGGTTTTAGATAATGCTTGCACATTTTAATTATCTCATTTTTCTAAAAATAATTTTCTAAGATAAGATAAGATTTAAGTCAAATTAATCCCTAAAATAAATTAGAAAAATATTCTTTTTTAGATAGTTTAATTAGGGTTTTTATTAATTCCGAATTTCAATAAAAAATACAAAAATACTAGGTGTGCGTTAATTAGTCTGCATAATAGGTGTATTTAATTAGAAATAGACTGTTAGTAAAATTAGGTCATGTAGTTAGAATGCATTTTTTAATTTTGAGATAAAAGAAAACCCAAAAAAATTGCTTTTGTGTGTTTATTTCTTTTAATGGAAGTCTTTTGATTGTTTAATAATGATTGAGCACCCGTGTGATCACCCTTCTGCATGATAGAGATTTAGGTTAAAATAAATCAAAGCTACATGCAAAAACATTTTTTAAAATAAAAGAATGGTACCAAAAGGGCATTAGAGAAATCTAGTGTAACCAAGTCCCCGTACCCATAGTCTCTGGTTTGTAAGAGTAAAATAATTCTCCCATTATTTTACTTAGGTGTCTAATCGATCTATCCTAAACTGATTAGTGGCGACTCCTAGATAAAATCTATTTGCTTGTTTAAAAAAATAGAAACCTAAGTTGCGAATTGGTATGGGCTTGGGAGAGCCCGAGCTAAGTCTAGGCTTAGCAATCCATTAGCCTAAACTCTAGGTGGTGCACCTGAAATTTAGGTCGTGACAATAAGTATCGCACAGCTTTGGTGAGCATTAAAAGTATCGCACAGTTTTGGTGAACATTATAAGTATCATTTAACTTCGGTGAGCAATATAGATATATAGCAGTTTCGGTGAGCATTATTATATATCTATGATCAGCTTTGGTGAGCTATACCATCTATTCTCAGCTTGGGTGAGCAGTGCTTGTATCGATCGAATTTTATAGATGGTATTGGTGGTATGGAATCGAGTGGATCGATTGATCGATGATTTGATTTGAATTGAAGTGGTTGGTTGAATATATGAATCATATTGACCTGCGGGAAGGAATTGAGGTAAAGGTAAGTCCTCTATCTTGTGGGTGACTAGATGGCCTTTAGGCGTATTTTCTTCCTAGTCAGAGTTTAGGGGGTAGACTTGTTGAGACATTGTCTCACCCCGTTGTGGGCTAACATTTACAAGTCCAGAGATGGTTGTTCCTCTTGAGCGTTTCGGCCAACCAAAGAAGGTCACCGAACAGATCTCTCAGATTCCCCTCCTTGGGAGCCAAGGACACTGGGTCTACAAACTCGTGAGATCCATTGTCTGGGTTGATGCGGTTCTATCCCGAAGGGTACCCAATCAATTCAGATTGTGGTATCGTTACGGGCTAGATGGACCCAGAGAAGGTCCCCTACTGGAGTTTGAGATTCCTATGTCGGTGTTGGAGATTGCCTTTGGTAAGGGTACGGCTGACCAACCTGGTGTGGTAGACCCGAGTTCCTCGGAGCCTAAGACCCTAGAGCCTTCGGTTGAAGATTCGAACGCTTAGAGGACTAGTAGCTCTTTTGTTTTGGTAGACCTGTGAATATAGACTAATATTGTATATAACTTAGTATGTTGTGTATAAAAGTGTGTTGTGGTTTTAAAATTTGTGACTCTGCTTTTCTATCCCATCTTTCTGTTGTCTGGGGATTTATTTATCCACTTCCGCATGCACATTAAAATGAATGGGTCAGCGACGCGTCCTAGGATGTCGCAATTTAATCGACCACTGAGGGATGGGCACGCGCTCGGATCGAGGAGTGACAAAAATTCTAAGTTGTACAAGGAGCGTACAAAAAGATGGCATGACAAGCACATATTCAGAAGATAGTTCAAAATTGGTCAAAAAGTCTTTATAACTCTCGTCTTAAACTTTTTCTAGGAAAGTCGCGATCTCGATAGTCTAGTCCTTTCACAATTACACAGGTATTCCCATACAAAACAGTTGAAGTTACGCATGACATTGAGGGCACATTCAAGGTGAATGGTCAACGCTTAAAGCCCTACTTTGAAGGTGGTTACAACAAGACCATTGAACTTCATCCTCCATAATAGCGATATCGAGATAGTTTGGCTGAAAACTATAAAGTAAGCGCTTCTTGGAAGGCAACCCAAGCATTTTAATTATGTTTTTTCATTTATTTTTAAGTTTACTTTTTGCAAAAAAAAAAAAAAAAAAAAAAAAAAAAAAAGATTAATTTTTTCTGTTTTATCCGGTTAATTTTTTTTAGGGATCATCTTTCAAGAGTTTAATCATCAAGGTTATCTATGAACTTATCCTATAATCAGGGAATTTTCTTCTTCCTATTTCTATTTTTCACATTAAGGACATCGCTTCATTCAAGTTTTTTATTTGGGGGGGCGGGGGGGGGGAAACAAAAATTTTGGCTAAATCTTTTTTTTTTTTTTTTGTCTATCATGATTGCATTCCTTGTTGTGAATTTTTGCAATTCTTAGGAAAATTTAGATTTTATTTAAACTTGCAATTGATGTGTGAGTTAATTTTAATTCTAATTATGTTGATCCACTTATTGAGCACTAAAAGTCCTTAATTTTTTAATTATGTATAAATCTAGAGAACATTCATGTGAAGTATGTGATTTTCTTAGATTTCACCTAAATCTTAGAATTTGTTTGATTTTTTCTTGAGGCGAAATCCTAAGCTACATCTAATTGAGAAAATGATTTTGGTAATTTTTGGATCGATTGAGCCTTTCAAGCTAACTCTGTTTATTTATCCCTAGTCACTCTGTTAACCCTTAATTATTACCCAATTTTTCATTGACACCCATATATGTTTAGCATAGCAATTATCAAATTATATCATTGTCTCATGCTCTATGAACACGTTGATTTTTTTTTTTTTTTGGGATAAAAAAATTATTTGAGCTAAATAGAAATTTGGGAGGAAGGATGGAGTATGAAAAAAAAAATGATTGCTATGGTTGTTTGGGGTGTATTATAAAAAAAAAAAACAAAATTGCTTTTATGATTTCCTATCCAACTTTCAATTGAGTGAGCCTTTTGGATACTCAATGGGTTGGAAATTTCCATGTCATATTAGGAGGGACTTTGGGAGAAACTCCACCATAAAGCAATTCACAAAAAAAAAAAAAAAAGGAATGATAATATATGGTGGTAGAAAAATTATCTTGAATGAGTGAAATTAGACAGTGACATTAGCTCTAATCAGATCCTAGAAATCAACGTGTTGATAGGTGATTTGAGCTTAAAATTACTGTTATCTCACCTTTAGCTCAACTTTATATTACAAACCAACTTACATTAGTGGAGAGAGGAATAAAAAGCAAACCTATGAGATTTTGTCATAATTATTGAGAATTTTTTAGAGGTAGCATGTCAATGTGAATTTATCTGGATTGCATATAATTCGAAAAAGATGAATACTCACTCACACACACACACACACTTGGATCACATAGTTAGAATTGGTCTTAACTTATAAACCAATCTCAATATTTGGACGAAATTTGTGTTTTTATTTGAATTGTGAATTTGAGCAATTATGAAAAGATGTCATGGAGGAGGTTGTTAGCTTGAATATGTGTTATGTCTTGATTTTGCTCGAGGACTAGCAAAATGTTAAGTTGGGGGGTTTGATAACTTTATAAAAATAGAATTATTGTAACTTTTTTAGGTAACAAATAATGCAATATCTATGAGAAAATATTTGGATTTCCTTCTGATTATTCGAATTTTCCTTGTTTATGCAGAGTAATAAGATATGGAAAAGATAAGGAAAAGAATGTCAAAAATAAGGAATTCAAATAAAAAAGCAATGGAAGATGGATATCAAATCAGGGAATCCTTGATTTTGTTACCTAATGTTATTTGCAAGCGTTGGGAGATAGATATCAAACCAAAGATCCTCTGATTTACTCCATAATTTTATGCGCAATCGCTTAGAGATAAGGATCTTAGATATATCCTATAAATAGGATAACATTGAGAGGTTGAGGGGGCAGCTAAGTTTTTGTTAGATCGTTTTTTATTGTTTTGAGAGTTTTCCAAATATTTTGAAGAGAAGAGAAAAGTTGTGATAGACTTCTTGTTCTTTGATTTAAGATACTGGGTTTGATTCATATTTTTATTTCATCTTCTATTATGTTCTAATTTTCTTTTGTTAGGGCTACGATATAGCCTAACCATGATGATGTAAATTTCATGATTTTTATGTTTTGTAATTGATTTCATTCATGTGAATTATATATTATTGTGCATAATGTTTTTGAGTGACTAGCCATCACTTAAATAATCTGATATGCATGTTTAAAACTGAGAAGTGATAATATGCAGTTGTTCATTATAATATATAACCATGAGTGAAACATGGATATAGATATACCACGTTATTTGTGTAGCTTTCGGTGATAAGGTGATCCAAAAGACTTATTGTCAGCCGGAAATATTCATAGTTTTTAATACACTTATGTTTATTTTAATTCACATAGAGATATAGTGGATTAATAAACTGAGTAATGATAGTAAATAGATTGGGAAATTTTGCAATCATATGTTTAATATCGTTCTTGTACCCACAACAATCTGAAATTCATATCTAGTGGTTATGGTAAAATTGGATGCTCTAACATATTTATTTGATTGATTACTGCATTTAGTCTCAAAATTTTGTTTTTATTATTCTCAATTATATTTTGATCTGTTAGATAAATTTTAGAATTAATCTATTTTAGTATTTAATTATTTTATAATCATCAATCTCCATGGGACGATACTCTTTCTTAAACACGTTCACTTGCGTTTAGAATTTTACAAACAACCACATTAAACAAATTAAAAATTTATTTAACAAATTACACATTAAACCAAAATTGATGGACTATTTGTGTCAATTCGCCCCAAAGAAAAGCTAGAGAATGGGCACATTGGCAAGCCTAAAATTAAATTGCCATATTGTCCTTGTCTCTTCCCAAAGATTACAAAATAAATTGTCTTGTAATTTCAACGCTACTTTTTCTTCACCTCCGAAAGAAAGCCTCTTCCAAACATAGCAGCGTCCCTCTCTCGTCCCACTTATGAAAATCACATTTATATCGGTTATAAAATCGAGATACATCTCGAGCTTCCCGACCGTTGATAATTACAGGTTTAGATATGAAAATTTATCATATTTGGAGGACTCTTTCGTAAATACACTGAAAATAATGGTGTGTATCTAGATATTTTCTGTATGGAAATAGAGCCACCAAAAAAAGAAAAGGAAAACAAATATATAAATATAAATAAAATAAAAGAGGAGAAAAAAAGAAAAGCCGGAAGGGGTGGATAGCTCTTCGAGAGTCATTTCGAGTTTCTTCGGCTTTATTTCCCTGGCCGCTCCCAGTTCCCCTCGGAAGCTCGTCAATCGACGGTCTCTTTAACTCCGTCCGGCGGCAGTGGCGTCGTCGTCTTTTCCACGGCGTCTATTGCCTAACAGAAACGCGGGCCCACCTCCTACAGCCGTCGCTCCTCCACTTCTGCCGTCGTAGCGGCTGCTCCGTCATGATTCCGACTTTGAGTTCGATAAATGTACAGGGTCAAACGATTTACAAAAGGGAGTAAACGCTCGGTAAGACAAGGAGGTATTGAGGGAGAAAGAAAATGGACAGAGAGCCTCAACATGAAGAAAAGATTTCTACCGGGCCCACACCATTTTCGATCATCAGGGCGGTGCGAAGGAACGGTAGACAATGGCCACACCGACAAGCCCAAATATTACTGTATTGTTCAACACTCTGGTCAGGTTTCCTTTTTTCGACGGTTTCTCTTTTCGGCCATTTCGTTAGGAAAGCTTTTGCCCTTTTGATGCAGAAATTGTTCGGTCTTCTGGAGTTTCTTGTTGCTCTGTACATCTCATTTGGGAGTTGGTTGGAAAAGAAAGGGCCCGAAACAATGCCATGAACCGAAGGGGCCTGCAGTTGAACTGTTTGATCAGATGTCCCAATCACGGAGCGTTCCGGTTTTTAACAACTCGGTAGTATGCTGAACAGCGAATAGCAGGTTGCTAGATTTATCCCATGATCAAGGATAAAGAGGGTGGTTGTTTCTCACTTAGCAAGGGGAGTAGTGTGCCTTCCACAGTGCTCATTCGATTTTCTTTGCCAATAAAAGTTGAAATCGATATTAGTTTCATTTGATTAGATGCATATCTTTAAATGTTGGAGATAGGGTTTCCAAGGGGGGGAAAGAGGCTCTGTGTCATGTCGATCTTTCCGCAAGCTTGACTAATCAGTCAGCCAAGACCTCCAGAGCACTTCCAAGCGCAGGTTCGGTATATAATAAAAAGGCACTTCAAGTCAGAAGTAGCTAAGCAAGTTGGGTAATTTCTGGCGATGATAACATATAAATTATTTTGCAGATAACATAGTTGAAGCTGTCAATGGATAATCTCGAGAAGGAGAGAGATTATCTACTTTGGATAAATTGGACATCTCGAAATTTTGTGCCATTATCGTGAAATAGAATACCTACCTGTATTGTTTCTATCAACCATTTGTTTCAAGCATACTTGTTTTGTTCATTTCTGTCGCTGTCTAAATGCTGATTATTTATTTGCCTTTTAACTTCGCAGATTGTGGGAGCAATAAAGAAGATACTTTATGCAGCAGACGATGATGCATGGTTGTAGCAGAAGCTCAAGCCATGGTGTCGCTACACCAGAAAGAAGCAGAGTTACTGAGTCCCATTGCCGAGGTTCCCAAACAAAGAACAAGCTTGGATACTGAGAATAGGAAAGTATTCTAAACCCAAAAGTTACTGCTGCTGCTGCTACTACTTTGTCTTCTCCGAGGCAGATGATTTAGGATGCTTCCAATCTAATGTTCATTCTAGTGAGTCATCTGTCGCCACTTACTAATTTCTCTGTTTTTTGAGGTGCGTTACGTCTTTGCTCCAGGGGCTTGGGAACTGCTTTTGTTGTAGGTAATTTCCTCTTTATCTTGCGCGTCCTTTTCTGCCACATTTCTGAGATCACCAAGAAGTGCTCTAAGCTTCTTTATGGACACGTTACTTATTTTATGCCAACCCCAATAGTCATAAACATAAAAAATGCATCGGCATAAGCTAATCGGTCCTCTTTTTTTTTTTTTTTAATGTCTCTTTGTCTCATGCGCGGTAAAACATATTCTAGTGCTATTAACTCGATCATGAAACATAACGTATTATTTCCTTTTGTATGTTCTGAGCCACTTTTGGGAAGCCGACAAATACAGAAGTTGACTACATACATTCAAAGAACACTTATGGACTCAACTATTCAGAACTTCATTACAACTGAAAAATCGAGACATTAATGTCTATGATCATTACAACGATCATCAATTCCACATCACTATATACACTTGCCATTTGAACGTATAAAATGCAAATTTCAACCCAAAAACAAAAAACAAAAAACAAAAAACCTCAAAAAGAAAAAGAATCCTCCATCCAAATATCACGTAGAAGCACGGTTGATCCATGAAACTGGACTACCACAACTCCATTTACTTCCTAACTTTATCTAAAGTATCAAAAAACATGAAATTACCTAGACACCAAAATTTTAAAGATTGTACAAGGAATGTGAACTTGACTAGATGTGCACCATAAAATTATCTAACTCAAAGATATTACTTGAATTTCTTCACTACGATCCTTCATGCGAAGCTGGACTTTTTATTGCCTCGGATTGGTGCTTTAACCTTGATGAGACAAAAGCGAAGGTTGCCATCCACTCGGAAGGACCAAAGCTGAATGAGACCATCCTTTCCGTTCGGCACGTACGGATGCATGGCCGTATTTCACTGCCCGGTCAACACATAAGAATAAGCTTATTCCCGTAACTCCACTTCTTGAGTAGCAAACCGTGATGTACTTCGAGACAGGGGTTGTTGGAAGAAATAATAATGCTTTCCTTGCTGTCTAGAGTTTTGATCTCCTGGTCGATCAAAAAAAACCTTGGATTACCTACGACTTGGGTATGGAAAGCCTACTTTGGCCTGGGTTCATGTCGGTGGCAGAGAGTTCCTTCTCCACCACAAGCCTCACATCCCGAACACGCATCTCTAGTACTTTGTCCATGAACACTGTTGGCAATGCGTTTGGTCCAATCAGAGCTGCGCGACCTGTCTTCCGAGTTTTCTTGGGTTTCTTGGAAACTCTACTTGATTCTTAGGTTATGGTGGGATTGAATGCACGTGACAGCTTCTTGTTTTGGACAACTGGATCAGAATTTAATTTTTGGCCTTGGAATGTCAGCCTCGTGCTCTTGGCGATCTCTTCTTCCTCACGATCCGTCAACAACGGTTGGCCCATTGGGAGCCGTGTTTTGCTTCACCCTTTTCTCCTAACTACTCTTCTAAGATAGGTTATAAATATGAATATCATTCATAATGATATTTAATTAGTTTTCATGTAGGTAGTGTTTATAAGTTATAATCTAAAAAGGAGACAAACGACAATATAGTCTTCTCTTGAAATTAATAATTGAACGACAGTGGAGGGCAAACATCTTTTGGCAAGTGAGCCGTGTCCAACGTAGTGTCTTGTCCCTTGATATTAAATTTAGTTTAGTTTCATTTAATTAGATTTCATATAATTAGGAAAGTTCTATTTCTTGATTTTTAGTGTGATTCATAGTTTTATATGATTGATTGATGATTTGCGTGTTCATTACCAATTAGATTTAGGATTCCTAGCTTCGATTAGGATCACTTAGAATTAGTTTAGCTAATTAGTCCTAATGACTAAAAAATAGATTTAGTTTGAAGAAATCTAATCAGAAAAAAAAAAAAAAAGAAGAGAGGAAAAAGTACCAAAAAAATCATAAACCTATTGCATTGGTACTAATTCAGTTATAAACTTTTGAATTGAATCAATTCAGTCCTAAACTTTTTACATTGGTATTAATTCAATCCATCCAGTCGATTTTGGCCTATCGACACCGACGTGGACGTCGATCGGTGGCCGGACATTGACGTGGCAATTTTTAAATATATTTTTGAATTTTTCTGAATTTTTTTATTCATTTTTTTCTTTCCGAATTTTTTTATTCATTTTATTCATTTTTTTCTTTTTCCTTTTCTTTTATCCCTCCTTCCTCCTTGGACTGTCCTTGTGGCGGCCAGCAAGCCTCCGCGTCGACGAGAGTTGTGGCCCTCGCTCGGCCTCGCCTAGAGCTGTGGGTGAGGCGACTTCGCCCCCATCCGGGCGAGGCCAGCCTTGCCCCGGCCTTGCCGCGGGCGAAGGCGGCCTCACCCACGGCTAGCGAGGTCAATGTAGCCCTCACCAAGCCTTGCCGTGGGCGAAGGCGGCCATCGCCAACACGCCGGCCTAGCAATGGCCACCTTCGCCCGCGGCCTTATGCGAGGCCGAATGAGGGCCACGACCCTCACCAGTGGCTGGTGAGCCTCCGGCCTAGAAGGCCTTGCCTCCGCCCTGGCAATGGCCACCATGACCTCGGCAGCCATGGGCGAGGCTGGCCTCACCTGGATTCAGACAAAGCCGCCTTGCAAGCGGCCATGGGAGAGGTTGGGCGAGGGCTGTGACCCTCGATAGCGGCAGGCAAGGGCTTCGCGGCCCTCACCCAGTGGCCGGTGAGCCTCACCGGAGGCTCGCCGACCACTGCCAGAATAGTCCAAGGAGGAAGAAGGGAGAAAAGAAAAATGAAAAAATTCAAAAAAATTCAAAAAATATAAAAAAAATTGCCATGCCAACATCCGGCCACCAGTTGACGTCCACGTCAGCGCCGGCCAGCCAAAATTGGTCAGATGGACTTAATCGGTACCAATGTGAAAAGGTTTAGGACTGAATTAGTTCAATTGAAAAGTTTAGGATTGAATTGATACTAATATAGTAGGTTTAGGACTTTTTTAGTACTTTTCCCCAAAAAAAAAAAATAGTAACTTAGGAACATCACTTTAAATGATAAAAAATGTAGTAAATAGCTTAATTGAATTTAGAACTCGCCTCAACTAATTAGATAGGTATTATGGAAAGTGTCGTAACTTAGGAGAGGCTTGAAAAGGACTAACGAACGCCTACTATTCTAAAGTAGGATTGGGACCCCAACTTGGGATGAGAAGGCACCAGCCTGGAATTTCTCGCTTCCCCGAAAGTTTCAGGTGCCCAATTCTATCCATTTTAATAAAACTAAACTAAATTTAATATCAAGGGACAAGATACAATGTTGGACAAGCCTCACTCGCCAAAAAGATGTGTGCCCCCCACTGTTGTTCAATTATTAATTTCAAGAGAAGACTATATTATCGTTTGTCCCCTGTGTAGATTATAACTTTTATACACTACCTACATGAAAACTAATTAAATATTATTAAGAATGATATTCATATTTATAACCTACCTTAGAAGAGTAGTTAGGAGACAAGGGTGAAGCAAAACACAACTCTTAAATAAGAAAAATATTGTATGCATCGATAATTTCGTACACAACTAAGATGACATATATAGACTATTATGCTTCTCATGTGATATTGTCACCTCAGGGGAAAAGTACAAAAAAAGTCCTAAATCTATTACATTGATACCAATTCAATCATAAACTTTTCAATTAGACCAATTTAGTCCTAAACTTTTTAATATTGGTACCAATTCAGTCCATCGGCCAATTTTGGCCAGCCATGCGCGGACGTGGACGTGGGCGTGGGTGGTGGATGCCGACATGGTAATTTTTATGATTTTTTTCTCGAATTTTTTATTAATTTTTTCTTTTTTTTTTCTTTTTTACCTTCTTTTCCGATAGTGGTCGGCGAGCCTTCAGTGAGGCTCGCTAGCCACTGGGTGAGGGCCGCGAAGCCCTCGCTTGCTGCCGACGAGGGTCGTAGCCCTCGCCCGGCCTCACCCAAGGCCGCCGGTGAGGCCATGGCGGCCATCACTAGGGCGGAGGCGAGGGCCGTGAAGCCCTCGCCAGCCTGCCGGCGAGGGTCGCAACCCTCTCCTCCGCCCGGCGATGGCCACCATGGCCTCGCCAGCCGCCGACGGGCGACTTCGCCCCAGATCCGGGCGAGGCGGCCCTCACCGGCCTTGCCGTGGGCGAAGGCGGTCTCGCCACCCACCGGCGAGGCGGTTTCGCCGGATCCGGGCAAGGCCGCCTCGCCTTAGCCTTGTCGCGGGTGAAGGCGGCCTTGCCAACCGCCGGCGAGGCGGCTTCGCCCGGATCCGGGTGAGGCCAGCCTCGCCTAGCCTTGCCGCCGACGAAGGTGGCCTCGCCGCGGCTGGCGAGGCCATGGCGGCCATCGCTAGGGCGGAGACAAGGGCCGCAAAGCCCTCGCCGCCGGGGGAGGGTTGCGGCCCTCGCTCGGCCTCACCCGCAGCCCTAGGCGAGGCCGAGCGAGGCTGCTGGCTAGGGCTTCACAGCCCTCGCCTCCGCCCCCGGCAATGGTCACTATGGCCTCGTCGACCGCCCGGGAGAGGCCGGACGAGGGCCGTGACCTCGTCGGCGGCGGGCGAGGGCTTTGCGGCCACCGCTGAAAAGAAGGAAAAAGGAAAAAATAATAATAAAAAAAAATTGAAAAAAATAAAAAAATCATAAAAATTGCCACGTCAACATCCGGCCACCGGTCGATGTCCACGTCAACGCCGGCTGGCCAAAATTGGTCGGATGGACTGAATTGGTACCAATATTAAAATGTTTAGGACTAAATTGGTTCAATTGAAAAGTTTATAACTGAATTGGTACCAATGCAATAGGTTTAGGACTTTTTTAGTACTTTTCCCTTCACATTAGAGTAATGCCAAATATTATAAAATAGGTCTATAAAATTTATGGCATATTAAGAGTGGGCAGTAAAGCAAGTAGGTCATTTTCAACACCTAATAACAGTTTGCCTCATTATTTGGTATATCAATTCAGTGACTTAAACATAGTGAATATAGCGTTTCTCCCTTAATTACAATCAATCCAAATCCATAAATTTTGAATTCTCACTCTTTATCAACCTGCTTTTTTACATGTTAATGTCACATGATATTTTTTTTTTTTTATGAATATTATGGCAAATACCTTCTCGACAAAGTAAGGAAGAAAGTATTTCAGCATGAGTTATATGAACACCTCAAGAAAATCCTTTTCAAATTTTACCGTTGATCTTTGTTTCGAGTAAGCATTCGACA
This sequence comes from Eucalyptus sp. ANBG9806169, assembly GCA_014182395.1. Taxonomy (NCBI): domain Eukaryota; kingdom Viridiplantae; phylum Streptophyta; class Magnoliopsida; order Myrtales; family Myrtaceae; genus Eucalyptus; species Eucalyptus sp. ANBG9806169. The sequence continues at coordinate 11,683,892 of CM024581.1, read as the reverse complement.
AAGGTTCAATCCCCTACAGATCTAAAACAATTTGATGTTTGGGCCTATACATCGTATTCATATAGTAGACAATGAAATTATATGGGGTCATCACCTTTACTTGCCTAACATGCGCATTTTCGGCGTGGAGAGAAGGAAACTTAGAAATATAGAAGGCGCGGCTGACGATATAGAAGGCATAACTGGGAATTAGCTAGCATAGCTCAAATGCGTGAAAGGAAAAAAAAAGGCTTCCATGCACAAGGCAAACCATCGAAGGCAAAGCAATATATTAATAAGATAAGCAAAAGCTCCTCCAAGAAGGAAAGAAGTTAATATTCTCTTTATTTTGGAGATAGGCAAGTATAAGAGCGCAAATATTGCATGCGTGCAATCAAATATCTCAACCATTGTGGTTCGATTTACTCCTTGAGGTGGTGGCGCTGGGGCTCGCTTCATTTGTATCGTGATTAATTAGTTGGGGACGAACATCCTGAACCAGTACGCCAAGTAGCTGATATATGTTTTCGACCCCTTGTTCAAGTCCATATACAACAGGCCAAACATTCAGTGGTTGAGGAATGAGCACACACGTCATACTAATTAGGGATGTCAATGGTTCGGTTCAATTCGGTTCGATTTTCCAGGTAAAACTGAACCGAATAGAGCTGTTATGGCAAAATGGTTCAAACCAAATGCGACCCAAACCAAATACAAACCGAACCAAAATCCCAATTCAGTTCGGTATGGATTTTCTTTTCACTTTTCCCAAGAGAACAGCACGAGACAGAGAGAGTAAAGGATCAAACAGTTGGCTCTACGGTGCAATACCACAAATACCTTCCCTGCATGAAGGCTAAACAACTAGGAACAGCGAAAAAGAACAACTTGGAGGAGCTGGGACTTAAATCAAAATCTACCCCTTTATAGAATATCCCGTCTAATTTGGTTGACAGCTGATTCGAGAGCAGATGAATGGCAACGAAGCCTATCTAAAGATTAAAAATGAAAGTGCTAATAAGTAGAAGGAACTTACTGATGGGAAGAGTTGGCCTCTAGGGAATTGAGCTCTGATGGCAAAGCAACACAAGGTGCAGCTTTAGCGTCATTCCCGGTAGTTACTGTTAAAATATGTCTCAAGTTTGAGTCCAATATGAAATTTCAAATATTCCGAATTAGATATGTTGCGGACATTCGAAATCAAGCAAAGAAGATCCGAAGATCAACTTTCCAAAGTTTGAATCTACGTTGGAGAATTTGGCTACTGATATAGGAAAGTTCGACTTTGACTCGATTTAGATTTTGTTTAAAACATACAGAGATATGTTTTGGATAAAATTGTTTTAGATAGGAAACAAAATCCTATGAGAAATTGACAAAAGAATAAGGGTTTCACTTATATATAGACTTGTGGCCGTGGGTGGTAGACGTGGATCACAAATTGTCTTGAAGCGCCGTGTGAGTGCTTGGTGTTCCGCCGTTGATCATGAAGAAGTGTTCTTGGAGCGCCGTCTAGTCGTCGAGTGCTTGGGAGGGATTTTCTTTGTCGTTCTTGTCCGTGAAAGACATCCAAAAAGATTTAATGTTCAAGCCAATTAAATCTTGTGGTAAAATTTGTGTGTAATTCCTTCGTGAGATTGAGAGATTATTTCATGAGAAATTTTGGGGCTAAACACTGAGTGCGTTATTAGGTGTAATTAGGGCTTGGGAAACACCGAGAGAGTGTTTGAGTGACTTGAGTGTATAATCTCTTTGTATCGCTTGATCCATAGTGAAATTCGCTACTGCTCTCCCCGTGGACGTAGGTCTTTATGACTGAACCACGTAAATCTGGTGTCCGATTTATTTTCTTCTTTTGTCTATATTGTTGTTCGATCGCTCACCTTTTCGCAACAAGTGGTATCAGAGCCAGGTTTGGCTAAGTTGAAGTGAATCGATGGCGACAGAAGAAGTAAAAGTGAGAATTGATAGATTTGATGTGAAGGATTTTAATTTCTGGAAAATGCAGATTGAAGATTATCTTTACTAGATGAAACTATACTTGCCCTTATCTGGGGAGAAACCAGAGACGATGAAGCAAGCTGATTGGGATTTATTGGATAGACGAGCTATGGGTGTTATTTAGCTGATGTTGGCTCGTAATGTCGCGTTTAACATCCTGAAGGAGAAGACCATTGCTGATTTGATGCAAGCCCTGTCGGATATGTACAAGAAGCCCTCTGCAATCAATAAGGTCTATTTGATGCGACGTCTATTTAATTTGAAGATGAGCAAAGGTGCGTCAATTGTAGATCATATCAATGAATTCAATGTGATTGTTAGTCAATTGAGTTCAGTTGAGATTGACTTTTAAGATGAGGTACATGCTTTGATTATATTATCCTCATTACCTGATAGTTGGAATACTACTGTTACTACTATTAATAATTCCTTTGGGTCAACAAGTTTGACGTTTGATGGGGTTCGAGATTTAATTCTGAGCGAGGACATCCGTAGAAGAGAATCTGGCGAACTTGTATCTGCTGCTTTAGTAGGTGAAAATAGAGGAAGATTTAGAACACGTGTGGGTAACAGTAGTACTAATATGAACATGCGTAATCAGTCTAGGACTGGTGATGTTGTCTGTTAGAGCTGTAGCAAGAAGGGGCATTTTAGAAGGAATTGTCTTAAGTTGAAAAATGAGAATGGTAAGAGAATTATAGTTGATTCTACAGATAATGTTGCAACTGTAGCTAATAATGCTGATTATGTCTTGTCTGTCACTGATTATTCATCATTTGATGGATGGATTATGGATTCTGGTTGTTCTTTTCATGTCACACCAAATAGAAACTGGTTTATCACTTATCAGTGCACGGGTAGTGGTAAAGTTCAGTTAGGGAACAACGCTGAATGCGATGTTGTGGGCGTTGGTGATGTTAAAATCAGAATGCATGATGACATTGTGAGGACATTGACTGGAGTAAGACACGTTCCAGAATTGAAAAATAACTTAATTTCCTTGGGTGCCCTAGATTTAGCTTGTTGCAAGTATTCTTCAAAAGGTAGAGTTATGAAGGTTGTTCAAGGTGCCCTAGTGATAATGAAAGGAATCAAGCACGGAGGCCTATATAAACTTCAAGGTGAGACAGTGACAAATTTCGCTATGGAGACGTCGGATGCATCTGTTCGAGAGTATATTGACTGCTTGAGGAAGACCTGGGTGTTTGTGCTAATGCACAAGTTTGATGCTGGTGTCAAGATCACGCAATTGAGAGCTTTGATCGAGACGGAGACTGGTAAGTCGATCAAGCATGTGCGGACTGACAATAGCATGGAGTTCTGCTCGGAGCTGGCAAATAAATTCTGTATGAAAGAGGACATAGTGAAACACCGCATTAGTGCTAGTAAATCACAACAATTTGCAAAATTGATGAGCAGAACATTACTAGAGACAGCCCAAAAAATGATCTCTAATGCTGGTATTGCTAGGAGAATCTTAGCTGATGTGCTTAGTACGATAAGTTGCCTGGTGAATAGATCCCCATCAACTGCTATTGAATGGCGGACTCCTAAAGAAGTGTGATCAGGTAACGTTGCCGGTTATTCTATTATTAGAATGTTTGGTTGCCCGTGTTATTTTCAAGTGAGCGATAGTAAGCTCAATTGGAGGGCAATGTGCATATTCCATGGCTATGCACAAGGTGAGTGGGGCGATCGGTTGTGGTGCCCAAATATAAATTCACATCTTAACAACAGAGAAGTTACCCTTGATGAGTCTCCAGTACTTCTAGCTAGGAGTGATTATAACAATATTCAAACGGATCTAAACGGTGTTCAGCTTGAGGTGGAGTTGCAACTAGAAACTCCTGAGGTAGCAAGTACGAGTACTAGCAAAGTAATTGACACGGATGGTGCTTGTAGCGAGGTGGAGCCTATAGAGCCAATGGTTGCTGTAACTGCTGAAATTACCAAGGTATGTATTCGATCTCCTGATAGATATGGATGCAACAATGGTTTTGCTTTATCTGCGGTTAAGGAGGTTGCATTGGAAAATCCTTGCGGAGCAATTAAAGGTGCATGTGGAGTTGGTATTCTGATGAGGTCCTCAATTCAAGCGAGGCTTGGATTTAGATAATATCTGTGGTGGTTGAGCCCAATGGGGGCCTATGGAAGAGTAGCAGCAAAGTTTGAATTTTTGCGAAGCGATTGCAACTTGGTTCAAACGTCGAGCCAACGTGGAGATTGTTAAAATATGTCTAAAGTTTGAGTCCAATGTGATCGAATATTCTGAATTGGATATGTTGCGGACATTCGAAATCAAGCAAAGAAGATCCGAAGATCAACTTCCCAAAGTTTGAATCTGTGTTGGAGAATTTGGCTGCTGAAATAGGAAAATTCAACTTTGACTTGGATTTGGATTTTGTTTAAAACATACAGAGATATGTTTTGGATAAAATCGTTTTAGATAGGAAACAAAATCCTATGAGAAGTTGGCAAAAGAATAAGGGTTTCACTTATATATAGACTTGTGGCCGTGGGTGGTAGACGTGGATCACAAATATTCTTAAAGTGCCGTGTGAGTGCTTGGTGTTCCACCGTTGATCATGAAGAAGTGTTCTTGAAGCACCATCTAGTCGTCAAGTGCTTGGGAGGGATTTTCTTTGTCGTTCTTGTCCGTGAATTACATCCAAGAAGATTTAGTGTTCAAGCCAATTAAATCTTGTGGTAAGATTTGCATGTAATTCCTTCGTGAGATTGAGAGATTATTTCGTGAGGAATTTCGGAGCTAAACATTGAGTGTGTTATTGGGTATAATTGGGACTTGGGAAACACCGAGAGAGTGTTTAAATGACTTGAGTGTGTAATCTCCTTGTATCCCTTAATCTATAGTGAAATTCACTGCTGCTCTTCCCATGGACGTAGGTCTTTATAACTGAACCACGTAAATCTGGTGTCCGATTTATTTTCTTCTTCTGTCTATATTATTGTTCGATCGCTTGCCTTTTCGCAACAATTGCGTTGGGAAGTAGAAGAGGCAGAGGAGGAGGAGGAATGAAAGAAGCGAAGCGCATGTGGCAATGAAAGTTACAATTGCTACCGTGATGGCGGTGGAGGTAGTGGTGGTGGTAGAGGTGGTGGTGGCGAGGACACAACAACAAGCATCAGTGGTGGTGGTGGTGCGAGGAGACAAGAGGCTAGGGTTCTCTGGCTTCGTGGATCTGGATTGAAGGAGACGAGAGATGAAAGCAATTTTTACTTTTTACTATAGTTCTAGGATGGTTCAATTCGATTAGCCAAATTAAACCGATAAAATTCAAACCGATATAAACAAATTTGGTTTTTTTCATTATCAAAACCAAAAATGTATGAAAGTTTGGTTTGGTTAAGTTCATTTCATATTTCGAGTTTGGTTATAACACTTCTAATATTTATAGTATCATACACGTTTATCTTTTGTTCCATCCAGCTCTTTCTATCTATGGATAAGTATACTAGAAGTCCTTAACTTGTTGCGAAGGTGCAGCTAAATTCTAAAATTTTAGAAAGTGTAATCAAATCCTCCCATCAACATTATCAATTTACTTTACGGAAAATGTTGACTTGGCATTTTATGGATAAGTATACTAGAAGTCCTTAACTTTTAAATAAATTTCTCTCGTCTACATGGCATTTTTCTTTTCTTTTTGAGTTCTTATTTAATTTAGATTAAAAACTAAAAAAGGCTAATATTTTATTTAAAAAACAAAATTGAGAGAGAGAGAGAGAGAGAGAGAGAGAGAGAGAGAGAGTGGCAAGGCCTTGCCGATGGGCCATCGTCGCCTATTGACACCTAAATTTTGGCTAACCATTTAGGAATTAATTGTATTGAAAATTAGGGATCGATCCCGGTCCCAAGAAAAAAAAATAGTATAATTGCATATCATATAAATTTCAGGAGCATTTGCATTAATAGTTAAAGGTCCATAAAGACTTTATTGCATTCACTTGTATCACTCTTTTTATAGTAATTTCAAGTGACTCATCAGAGAAGTTCTAAGCATATCAAAGTAAAAAAGAGCATTCACTTCTCTATCCAAACACTTTTATCATTCAAATAGTGAAGTTGGGCTTAAATCTTCATTTCATAGCCCAAGTGATGAATATCTCCCCAGACCATGTAAGGCACATGATTCACCAAGAAAATTGGTAAAAACGTTTCAAGAGTCCCAAGAACTCAAGGTTAATACAAACCAAAAGGTAAGAAAAAGCAGTGTCCTTGAAAAAGCGAGGCCAATGCTCTTGAAAAACAAAATGCAATCAAAAGCGAAGTGTGTACATGAAAGAAAATCAATTCAAATGAAAAAGCAATTAGAAAAAGAGCAAAGTTTATGTATCTCAAAAAATATGATTAAACAGTGGAAGCTCGAGACAAGTTGAGTTTCAAGAGTTAAGTGTTTTCAAGAATTGAATGAGGTGAAAATGATGCCAAGATAATCACCAACTTCTTTGTAAATCCCTTTTGAAGAAATTCTAAACCTTTCAAGCCTTTCACTGAATCAATATTACAACCTTTTACGAAATCTCTTCCTAATTAAAATGGTTCAAGTGGACATGAAGATCTCACAAAGAGAGCTATCACTTGAAGGAGTGGAATTGATCATTTCTTATCTTGTCTTCGAAATTCTTAACTTATAAACTCGATCAAAATATTGATGAATATTTCCTCTTTGGCCTCAAAGTGACTATTCTTTGTGTGAGCTTATAACCAAGCTAACGATGCATTATTTTTGAAAGACTTTTATGATTGATCAAAGTGTATGCATTGTGAATATTTCCGTAAGTCTTTTGATATATGTTATGTGAGATATCTCAAGTGATTGAAGCTGATTTCCTACACCAATGCATAAACCTTTTGCGAGTGATTGTGAGAAGACCTTTATAATTAAGGTGCTCCAATTCAGCATTTTCAGCCAAACTCTTCGAGTTAACCAAAGTCATCTTGTTAAAAAATTTCCTTCTAAGGAATTTGATAATTGATGTCATTTACCAAAATTTGATTGACAATTGCTTGAATGATGTTCGATGTCTTCATGCAGTCTTTGAAATTGATCACATTTTCCATTTGATTTGCTTATGCGATCTCGGAAACTCTTTTAAAATTTACCCCCAAGTGAAGTGGTCACATAATCCGTTTGATTTGCTTATACAGTATTGAAACCCCCTTTAAAATTTACCCTCCTAGTGGAGTGGTCACACTTTTTGTTTGATTCGCTATATGCAATCTTGATGCCCCTTAAAAATGGTGATTCTTAAATTCTTCAAATATGCATCTCAAATCAAATTGTAAGTTCATAGCACTGAAATACACCTTCTAAGTTATCACAGCTGACGAGTTATTAAATGTAAAATACAATATTAAGAATTCCTAATCATAACAGGGCTCGTTTCTCCTTCAAAATAGTCATTTTAGTTTTTTTTTTTTAAAATTAAATGTCGAGTTTCATAGTATTCTAATTAAACCAAGACATTAATTTCACCAATAATCCAGTGAATTCTTAAGGGTTGATTTTTTGGTCAACCACTGAAGTCAACCTTTGATCAAAATTTATCAAAGAAATTCAAAAATCATCAAATTAACTGTTTTTGTGCTTAATTGAACGTTGAATTTATCAATTTTACAGAAACCAATCGAGAATTGACTTTTTGGCCATACTGAAATTTCGATTTTGATTGGCCAAATTCAAAATTAACTAATTTCTAGTCATTTTTTTGAAAAATTCCTTCACGACATTTTTTCCAGGGACCGCAGGGCATTTAATTGTTAAGTCAATTTTGAGATTCCAGGCTGGATATGAATTTACCCAATTTCCAACTCCAATTAGGGCTCCAAATCAATTCTTCACAGGTATCATCACTTAACCCAAATTCCAATGAAGTCCAAGTGACTTAATTCCAATGTTTTGACAAAATCACAACCATGTGTCTTAATTTGATCAAAATAATGGACATTGATTGACGAATTCAATGACGGGATGACCTAATTGACCCAATTAAGTTTGACCCATGCTAGATTAATGCCCAATTTCATCAATTGAACCTCAATTTTTCATAATAGAGAAACAAGATGAAATTAGTCAAGCTTGCCAATACAAGTCGAGCCAATTCAAAGGGAATTTAAGTAATTGGCGCGTCACAAGTTAATTTGTTCGAGCCAAGTCAATCTGGTTCAAGTCGAGTTGACCCAATTTGATCAAATTGAACCCAAATCATCGAGTCAAGGCCCAATAAAATTTCGATTAGCCCAATCAATTATAGGAATCAGCCCACAATAGAAAGGCCCATCCATTAAAAGAGAAGCCTGGCCTCGATTCTGGAAGGAATTCTCTCCCACTCCTTCAATCAACGACAGAATTCGCTTGAGGAGAAGAAGAGTGCGGAAGAGATATAACGGCGTGGGTGAGCCACTGACAAGTGACGAAAGCGAGAACAATATCGGTAGTTCGCAGCTACCAAAATTACAGCTTACGTGGTATGTATTTTTTTCTCACAGCCAATGAAACCTTGACACGTGTATACAGTGCAACAACCAACCGACCTCCGCTCCCCTCGCCAAACCACCGGCGGAGTTGCCAGTGTCGTTGTCCAGGCCGAGCATTGCTGCGTCCAGTTGCCTCCTCCGTCGTCTTTGTGACCCGGCCGTGACCGATTCGGCCCTGATAAAAGAAGAAATTGTTTGGTATTTAGGTATTTGCTTCCCCTGCTGTCTTCCAATTTTTCTTTTTGTTTTTTTTTTTTCCTATTGATCTCCTGGGTTTCTTTAAGTTTGAAAGATATTTAAAAAAGGAGCACTTTTTTTCTTTTTAATGATTTTTTCTGGGTTGATGCTTGGGGGAGGAGGAAAAGTAAAAATGGGAGTCATCTTCTTTTTTAGGGTTGATTTCGAAGGCTTAAATAAAAAAGCAGAGCCGGTGGACGAAGGAGTGGCTTGGCGAGATCCATGCATGAGTAGCGATCAGCTAAGATGCACCGACACTCTCTAGAAACCTTCGTGTCATGTTAGACATTTCGACACGTGGTCGACACTCTACACTTTTCGTCACTCTTCGATTCTCAGTTAACACACATTGGAAAAATTCAACACCTAGTCAACTCGTGAGTCAAAAATTTCGACATGTGAATTTAGAATTCGACATGTAATTCGACACGCACATGATCAATTTTAAAAATTTCCAATAAATGGGGGCTCAAAATGTAAATATGTTAAAAAAATAAAAAATAAATAAAAAGAAAAATCTAATATTCTCTTTTCTCCTCACTCTCATTTCTCGTGACACATAATTCATCTGTAAGTTTATTGTTTTCTCTTCTCTTAGACAGTCACTATATTCGATGACGGAGGAGTGGCTTGGGCCTACCATGAGGGACGTGAACTCATAATTTTCGATTTCTTTTTTAATTTCATATTAGCAGACACTTGTCAAGTTTTCAGGGGACGAAAGTAAAAATAAAAATAAAAATTACATACCACATTAGCTGATGCGCGAAATATCCAAATCACGGGATATTTTCTCAAGGATCTTAAATCTTTTTGATTTCCTCTCTATCCATAACTGCTCGCACAGGCAACGGAGGGTTTTCACACACACGAAAAGAAAAAGGGAAAAAGCGAAGCAAGAGAGCGCCCTCAGCACCCGAAGATTCTTTCTCTCGAAACAGAGTCCACAGCCTCCTTGATCTTCTCGTTCCTCCTCCGTCGTTCTCAGCCGGCTGGAGGCCGCCGTTCGTATAAAGCCCAAAACACGAAAGTTGTTAAAAACAGTTAAGAGGTAACTGCCTGTAAATTTTCACGCGGTTTTGACTGAGTTTGTTATTTTTCGGTATTTTACAAAATCGGATCAGAACACAGGTCAATTGCTGAGCAATGCTGAAATCAGGTCAATTTTGGGTCAGTAGGTTGGAAGCGGGTCAAGGTCAAAATTAAAATTAGAGTAGACATTTCAGGCTTTCCAATAATACATGAATCAGTCAATGGGTAGGTAATTAAGGCACCTAATTGAATCAAAACCTAATTGTCCAAAATCTATTCTTAATAAAATAAGTGATTCAATTTGGCTCACTCATTGATTGATAATTGCTGAAAACCATTTGGCCTAAATACATGCTTAGTTAGGCTTTTCATGTGATATTCATATGAATGATTCGTGATGTGTGTATCGGCAGGTAGATTAGTGGGAGTGATTAGCTTAATTAATGATTAACGATATTGGCCTACCTCTTTGTGAACACAAGTGGGGGTTAATTATCGTTAATCTTAATCAATGACCCCTTAGTTGATTAGGAGGTGGCTTGGGGATGATTGAAGTGCTTGATTAATTTCAAAGCCAATTATGAGGCAATTGATTATGGATGTGATGTGAACTTTGCTATTCGTTTGCTTTGTTTGTTAGCATGCTGTAAATGAAATGCATGAGTGAATAAACGAATGACAAAACTGACAAACGCCAAGGCGATGGCCAAAGGCGACACCTAAGGAGGCAGTGGCCAAAGTGAGCCAACGGTGGTGATAGTCCGATGTTCATGCCAGTCGTTGATCTTTTGTAATATTTTGGACTAGTGTAGTCCAAGTTAGGCTCGCTTAGACATTTCTAGGATAATTAGCATAAGTTATAACTATAAAAACCGATTAGACTTAACATAACTAGGAAAAAGTGCATTGGAAGTCTTTAAATTTATCACGAAAGTGCAATTAAAAATTAAAACTTTCAAGAAGTGCAATTCAGTCTTAAAATTTGTTATAACAGTGTAATTAAGTCCTAAAACTTTTTTGAAAAATGTGAAATGGCTAGTAACAACACCTAGAGGGGGGTGAATAAGTGTGAAGTAAAATTCTTGCAAAATTCAATAGAAGTATTTTGCTTTTAGAAAATCACAAGCTTTGAATGAGTTTAGTCTTTAGCAATTAGATAAAACTACTAACAAATAAAGGAGTTCAGGGAAGAGAATAAGAACACAGAGTTTATGGTGGTTCGGCTTAGATTAAGCCTACATCCACTCTCCCACTCTAACAGCCCATTGGCTAGATTCCACTAAGAAATAAAAGAGATTTTACAGCTTGGTGATCTCAACTTCACAGTGAAGAGTTTGCTTCTCTTTCACGAAGTCACACTATAATTTTTCTCTCTTTTGAGTACAAATTTGAGCTCAGTGAATGAAATAGCAAGGAATTAGGAAGTTTTAGAATTTGAAAATTTTCTTTCACACACACCTCAAGTAACTAGAGACGTCTCCTTTAAATACTTCTTCATGCCTTCTCGACCATTGGCACTTTCCAAAGGAATTCTTCCAATCAACCCGTTGGACAGAATCAATCAAGGAGATCTCGAGTCATTTGAAGATTGTGATGAAAGCCCGTCAATCCTGTTTGCCTATACAATCAAGATCTTGGTTTCCATAAATAGATACTTTCCAAGTTTACTCGCCTTCCAAAATATTTGAATATCGAAATTGATTCCAATAAAAATAGTCAATCATGTAGGTGCTATATCCAACCAGAAAGTCATCCATAAGCCATACGAACCAAACCCTTGAAGAAAAAATAAAGATAATCTTGTGTCTGGAAAAGTCTTCATTCTTCAGTAGCGTTTAGTCTGGAATTTGTCAATGTGGGCAGACTTTGAACCTAAAGTCTGGTGGTCTTAGACTATGACACTAAAGTCTTGAATTCTTCATAATAGACTTTGGAAAAGTTTTGTCAACTTCAAAACATTAAATGAGTTTTCTCCAACAATCTCCCTATTTTTTATAGTGACAAAACTTTCCTACAGATTTAAGAACTTTTGTCCTACAAAACAACTCTTAAGCAGTACATGATATCTTATAAAAATAAGTTGATTATGATCTGGATAGCATCGATTTTGCAACCACAGAAAACATGTTAATCTTGAAAATATAAGACAAATATCAAGACTTAAACAACTATCCATCCATAATCATTACCACAAAAGTAAGTTGTTTACAAAGGTCAACCAGAATAATAGTTCAACAAAAATTAAAGTCAAACAAGTCAACAAAATTCAAATCTGCACGTTCTCCCCCTTTTTGTCAACAGCAAAAAGTGGAGAAAGTAAAAAATAGATAACAGGTCAAATGAAATCATTTTGGTTTTGGAATTCGAACGAGTTGGAAATCCCCCATCGACTGAACTACCTCCTTAATCTTTTGGCACTGGAGAGAAACATTAACTTTGGTAGTCTCTTTAGCATCTAAGCATTTTCATTCTTGACCACAAATTGAGAAACTTGGAGGGTAAGAGTCTGTACCTTGTGTCCATGAAGAGAACTTTCCGGTGTAGAAATTCAAAAGACGATTTGAGGGCAACATGAAGTTTCTGTATCTCATACTCCATAGCGTATTGCTGGGCTTTCACCTCCAAAAGGAGTTTCATCAACCTTGGATAATCAACAATTGTTTCGGTTTGTGCACTAGCCTCAGCCAAATGAATTCGAGGAGTGTTGAGAATTGAGGGAACTTTAGCATGTCGAACACCTTGACTTGGAGAGGATTCCTCTCTTCAGGAAAATGTGAAGCATAGACATTCTCTGGATTAACAGGAGATCTACTAGCATCATCACTTGTAAAAAGACGAGAAGAAGAAGTACCTGTTTTCTCATGAACTCCCCCTGTTTCTGTGGCTACAGGTGGAGAAAAGAACTCTTCTTCTTGTTCCTTCTCAATTTCAATGCCAAAGTGATGTTCTTTTTGAGTTTGAGCTCCTACAGTTCCATTCCTTGTCTTCTCTGAATCCTCAGACAAGGATACTGCAAAGGTGGGTTCATGGGAGTCATCCCGACCCTCTCCTTCTTCAGCTTCTCTTCCTGCTTCACCTTCTTCTTGTCCTGCTTCTTCTCTTTCCTCTGTTTCTTCGCCGTCTTTTCTTCCTTCTTGTCCTTGCTCTGTTTCTCCTCTTTCTCTTTCTTCTTTGTCCTATTGCTGCTCAAAACTGACAAAACTCTGAAGATTCTTCAAGGCAAAGGCAGAGATAGTAAGATCATCCTCATCCTCTTCATCATGCAGGATAAGAGATCTTCTCTTCTTGACAAGTTCACGCATAAGCTCCTTGCCTTTCCTTCTTTTTGCAGCAGAGTCTTGTTTGGTTTTTCTGGGGAACTCTTCCTTCAAGCGCTCTATGGCCTTGTTCAGTTATTTCAACCTCATCTTGGACACCATCTTCAATCCTATAATCATAAAGCAATAGTTCTAGTACAAAGAGAGGCTGGAAACTTAATCTGAAAATGTTTGAACAGTTGTGTGACCAACGCTGAGTAAGGGAGCTGTCCCTTATCCTTCACAACATTCCTGTACATATGCATCAGGATTGTATGAGAAAGAGAGAACTTCATTCCATTACCGATGGCAAACATCAGTTTGGCTTCAGATCGGGAAACATTGGTCTTTGAGGTTTACTTTGGTCGGATGCAGTTGATCACGACTTTGTGCAGCAAAATATTTGAGGCAGACGGTTTGGAATAAGTAATGCCTCCTTTAGGAAGTCTGTCCCTAACAAGAAATTTTGTCGCATGTCCAACCCAAACACTTATTGGTTGGAAACCACTCCTTTCCACCCCAATAATGTTAGCCAACGTGTCAACATCCACCACATAGCTTTTATCACGCATAGTGAATTGAAATCTATTCGGGTCAAGAAAAGATAAGTTCAAATAGAAATAAGCAAGTCAACTCAGGGTATGCAACAATAGTCTCAGAGCAAAAATTCTCCAGTTGAAGGAGAGCAAACTTCTCCCTCAAGTTCACCTTTATCGAATCCAGAAAATCAAAATCGACCGATCAAGGGTTCATCACCCCTCTTTTCAACAGATTGGTGTAAACTCTTTTTTTATCCTTAGAACGAAAAAGACTCGTTCCATCACCAGGCACTTCAATAGCAATGCCCATTCTTGGCTAGAAGTTCAAGAACATCCTCTCATCATCGTCTTTGCTCTCAAGCTGATTGAAAGAGCTAAAGCGAGGATCAACTGGAGAGTTAGCAAACACTCTATCTGCCAATCCTTCAGGCACTATTCCTAATCTTTCCATCGTTCGCAAGAATAGAGTCTCATTCTTATATAATCTTTCTTTTAGAAATTCATCGATAAAGGTCATAGCAGTACCATTCTTCTTCAAAAGAGTGTAAAGTTTATAAATAACTTGGGGTTTCATGGTTCTGAAGGGTTCCACATCTTCCTTGATTTCCTCTTCCATTGGTTGGCACGGAGGATTCTGTGAAGCATACTGTGGAGAGTGTTGTAAAAACTCTTCTTCCTCGGTCAAATCAAAATGTGTAGGATCCTCAGGCGTATTCCGTGGTCCCCTACTTGCGATCCGAGATGACTTTCTTTGAAACGACATCTTCGCAGTCGTGGAGGATTTGACGAACACGTTCAAGGGAAAAAGATGAAACTTGCATAACAAACTTGAGAGTAAAAATGAGAGTGTAGAGAGTCTATATTATAGGATTTGAGAAGATGTGAATATATATATATAATAAAAACTCGACGGTATATAAAGGAAGTAAAACGGGGTTAGTCGAATCGTCATAAGGAAAAAAAAAAAACTGCCTTTTTCAAAAATAAAAACTGCCAAAAATTTAAAAATTCGAAAAAGATAACTTCTAAAAATAAAATAGGCAAGCAATGATTCAAATATTAACGTACCTGTTCGAAATTTTCGTACTAAAATTAAATTACCTGCATTGAAGATATATTAACTTACAAGAAGTAATTTCTGGACATTCTGAGTCGACCATCTTCGGACTTTAACCGATAAGAGATAAAATATTCAGTCCGGTGCGAATAGACTCAAATAGATTTGTCGCAACCTAAATTTCAGGTGCACCACATAAAGTTTGGCTAATGGACTACTAAGTTTAACTTAGCTCAGACTCTCCTAAGCCCATACCAATTCGCGACTTAGGTTGGAGTTCTTAATATGCAATTGATTTATCAATTAGGAGTCATCATTAATCTATTTATGGTAGGTTGATTAGACACCTAAGTAAAATAATGGGAAAATTATTTTACTCCCTACGAACTAGAGACTTCGGGTATGGGGACTTGGTTACACTAGATTTTCTCTAATACATTTTCGGTACCATTTCTTTTATTTTCAAAAAATTTTTTGCAAGTAGTTTGGATTAATTTTAACCTAAATTACTATCACGCAAGGTGATCACACGGGTGCTCAATTATTATTAAACACTCAATTAATCAAGCAAATTGCATCAAAAGAAATAAACACACAAAGCAAACAATTTTTGGGTTTTCTTTTATCTCAAAATTAAAACATGCACTTTAACTACATGACCTAATTTTACTAACAAACTATTTCTAACTAAATGAACCTAACATGCGAACCAATTGACATGCACCTAATATTTTGTATTTTTTTTTTTTTAAATAAGTACACAATCTATCCTCGAGAATGAGATCAATTTATTCTAAGATGATTTTTTTTATTTTTTTGGTATTTTTCATGAAGTTTGAAATTAGAAAATTGCAAGAAAATATCTGCCAAGATTGTGATATCATCCAATTTATATTAGGAATTAGGAAGACGAGACAAGCACCAAGCCATTCAGAATAATCAAACATACCATATATCGTTCGGGAATAATATCTAAATCAAACTTGATTTTCTCGCTAATAAAATCGATAAATTGATCTTAAGCCTTGAAAATCAAAATATCAATTTTATTCCCACTTGATTAATTATTCCATCTAAAGCCTTATAGATGGAGTAAAAAATCTATGTGCGGTTGCGAATTAGGTGGTACGTCAAGATTTTCAATTATGCATGGAGAAATATTTCAAATAAAGAAGGCAAGATACAAAAAATAAAACAAGATAAAATAAACTTGCCTAATAAATTAAGTAAATCTACCTAATTTGATTTTTTTTTCTTTTTTCCAAAGGTAGTCGGTTCAGAGCTTCGGCGAGGGGGAGACACCGGCGAAGAACTCCGGCGAGGACACAGCAGGCGAACCAGCGGCGAGCGGGCCAGCAGCAACCAGGGGACTGCAGGCGCGAGTGTCGCTCGGAGGGGAAGCTTGAGCGGCGTGTGGGGGCTGCGTCACGGCTGGGGCAGAGGCGCAGCTGCGGGTCAATCGATGCGAGAGTAGAAGCAAGCGGTCCCACAGACGCCGGCAACAGTGCTGGGCTATAGGTCGCGGTGGGCTTCAGCTCTAGGCGGTGTCGGGCCGGCGCGAGCTTCGAGCGTCGGGCTCGCGGGTTGTTAGCAAGGCGGCGGAGACCGGCAAGAGGGTTCAACAAGTAGAGCGAGGACTGCATGGCGAGACTAGTAGGTAACAAGCGGAGCGTCAAGGAACACCACAAGCGTCGGTGAGGGCTGAGGCACGGACGGAACGGTGAGGGAGCAACTGCGTGCGTCGACGGTGGGGTTGGATGTCGGGATGAGATTGGCAGAGCAGTGGTGGCAGAAGTGAGCGGAGCGGCGAGGTGGCGAGGTGCGGTGGTGGCTGGCGTCGTCAGAGGGCCCTCGCGAAGAAGATGACGCTGCAGCCCTTTTTCCTTTTTTTTTTTTTTTTTTTTTTTTCTCTCCTTCATCTCACCTGTCTATTCATGTCCCCTCTCTGTACACCTTTTGTAGCACACTTTTCGACTTTTTTTTTTCTTTCCTCAAATAAAAGAATTTTTTTTCTTTTCTCTTGAATTTTCACTCACCAAACCCCAAAAAACTCCTCCCATATTTGCTCTCAAATTTTTAGAATTCCTCCCCCCTTCTGTCCATACACGAGAACAACACCTTTTATAAGGGAAAAGTTTAAACCTTTGTGGCATATTTTATTTCCAATTTTGTCTATGCATAATTCCCTGAATATATCGTTACACCCAGCACAATATTCTCTTTTGTATTTTTCGAATATTCCATCTGAAAATTTCCTTTCTGCTAAAAAATATGTCCCTCAGTGTATATTACCTGAATATGTGAAAAATCTCAGCGGAATATGTAAAAAATATCGCGCTCACTGTCGGTCCAATAAAATAAAACAAAATAAGATAAACGTTTCTAAACTATATGTCGTGCAATTTTTATTTTTTTTTTGGGTAAGAATTAACCCATTTTATATGCAAAAACTTAGGTGTTAACAAGATTTTTCTCCAGAGGCTTTGTAAATATGTTTGCCAATTGATTTTTCGAGTCAATGAACTGAATCATAATTGGACATAATCTCTTATGAAATGGTGTCGAATCTCTATATGAGATGCCCTTGAATGAAAAATTGGGTTCTTTGTGAGATTAATAGCACTGGTATTGTCGCATCTGATCTCGGTGCACGATTCTTCAATTCCAAAGTCTCTTAACTGTTATCTTATTCACAAAATTTGAGAACAACAGCTTCCAAGAGCCACATACTTTGTTTCTGTTGTTGATGGAGCCACAATAATCTGCTTCCTTGAGAACCAAGACACTAGCATGCTGCCCAGCAGTTGACAAGTATCAGAAGTACTCTTTCTATCGACTTTACAACCTGCTAAATCTGCGTCTAAATATCCAAGAAGAGTAAAGTCTCATTCTTTGGGATACCACAGACCTAGCTTTGGAGTAATCACAACATATTTGATGATGCGTTTTGCAGCACTTAAATGAGACTCTTTGGGATTTGATTGGAACTAGCACAGATGCAAACACTAAACAAAATTTCAGGTCTAGATGTAGTAAGGTAAAGAAGAGAACCGATAATGCTTCTGTAAAGCTTTTGGTCTACTTTCTTTCTTCCTTCATCTTTGTCCAGCTTCGAAGAACTTGACATTGGTGTCTCTGTCTCTTTACAATTCTCTAATCCGAATTTCTTGATGAGATCTTTTGCGTATTTTTCTTGGTGAACAAAGATACATTTCTTCAATTGTTAACTTGCAATCTCAGAAAGAAAATTAATTCACTCATCATACTCATCTCGAATTCATCCTGTATACATCTAGAGAATTTTTTGCATAGATTTTCATTAGGGGATCCAAAGATAATATCATCAACATAAATTTGAACCAGCAGAAAATCTTTAACCTCTCTTTTTATGAACAATGTAGTATCTACCTTTCCTTTAACAAAATCATTTTGGGTTAGGAATTTACTTAACCTTTCATACCAGACTCGAGGTGCTTGCTTTAGTCCATATAAAGCCTTTTCCAGTCTATAGACTGAGTTTGGCTTTCTTGGATCTTCAAATCCTAGTGGTTAGTCCACATAGACTTCCTCTTGAATGAATCCATTGAGGAATGCACTTTTGACGTCCATCTGGAATAACCTGAAATTCTTATAGCAAGTAAAAGCAAGTAATAGTCTAATTGCTTCTAACCTCGCTACTGGTGCATAGGTTTCGTCATAGTCTATCCCTTCTTCTTGCGTATATCTTTTGGCCACGAGTCTTGCTTTGTTCCTAATCACTTTTCATTTTTCATCCATCTTGTTCCTGAAAACCTATTTTGTCTCGATAATAGACTTACCTTTAGGTTTAGATTTAGCTCCTAAACATCGTTGATGCTGAACTGTCTTAGCACTTCTTGCATAACTTCGATCCAGCTTTCATCAAATAGGGCTTCTTCTACACTTTTGGGTTTTATCTAAAAAACAAGTGCTAGGGCACTAGACTCTTCTTGCATTTTAGATCTGATGCGAATTCCTTCATCAATGTTGCCAATGATGAGTTCTGTGGGATGACTTGACTTATGCTTCCAGTTGCTAGTGGGTCTGAGAGTCTGCTAATCCTCTGCTTTGGTTGAATCTCATAGATCTACTTGTTGCTGATCTCCAGAAGTCTGAACCTCTTCGGGGGAAGTAGACTTTGTAAAGTCTGAAACGGGTTCAGATTCTTTAAGTTGAGTCTGATCTAGCCGATTCTACATAGAATCTTGAAATTTGACATTTATGGATTCTTTCACATATTGAGTCTTTTTGTTGAGGACTCTGTATGCTTTACTTGAGGTTAAGTAGCCAAGGAAAATTCCTTCATCTAATTTTTCTTCAAACTTCCCAGTTCGATCATTTGCATTTTTTAAAACATAACATTTACAACCAAATACATGGAAGTAAGAAACATTTGGCTTCTTCCCTTTTTACACTTTATAAGGAGTTTTCTCCAGAATAGGCCTCAAGCACACTCTGTTGATGATGTAGCTGAATGGGCTAGTAATAACACCTAGAGGGGGATGAATAGGTGATAAATAAAACTTAACAATTTAATTCGACTTTTAAGGATAATAGACTAAGGATATGAAAGACTTGTAAACAGTAATATAAAATCATGACTTAAGATAAAAAGATTAGGGAAAGAGAATTGAGACACAAAGTTTATAGTGGTTCGGCTTAGACCAAGCCTACGTCTACTCTCTCGCACTAACAGCCCACCGGATGGATTTCACTAAGAATCAAAAGAGATTTTACAGTCTCACGTCCTTGATTCCACAGTGTAGAAACTCAACTACACTTCCTCAAGGCCTCATAAGTATTTATCTCTCTTTTCGAATACAGTAAAAGCTCAGCGAATGAAATAGCAAAGAACTAGGAGCTTCAAGCTTTATGATTCTTCTATCACGTACACCCTTGAATAATCGAAACGTCTTCCTTATATACTCCTCCATGCCTTCATATCCGTTGACACCTTCCAAAGGAGTTCTTCCAATCTACCCGTTGGACAGAGATCAATTAGGGAGATCTCAAGTTTATTTAAGGAATGTGATGATAGCCCACCAATCCTGCTCGCCCATACAAACAGGATCTAGGTTTTCATAAGTAGAACCTTCCAAGTATACTTTGCCAATCAATGGATCTAATTATCCAAATTGATTTCAATAAGAATAATTGATCATGACGTGTTATCTCCAGTTGTGAGATCTTCTTCAACCCTACGAAACAAATCCTTAAGAATATACTTGCATTTGGATAAGTCTTCTCTTCATCAGTCTGGAAACTATCAGTGAGGGTAGACTTTGAATTTTAAGTCTAGAGGTCTTTAGACTTTGACGATAGAGTCTATAAGTCTTCAAACTAGACTGATGGAAACGTTTTGTCAACTTCAAAACAAATAAGGAAGTTTTCTCCAACAATCTCCCCCTTTTTGATGGTGACAAAACTTTTCTGCAGATTTGAACACTTTTGTCCTGCAAAATAACACTTAAGGAAAACAAGATATCTCATAAAAGATAAATGGATTAGGATATGAATAGCAATGATTCTGCAACCACAGATAACATGTTAGACCTACAAATCAACTATTCTTCCATAATCATTAACAAAGCCTAAGTAACTGCAGGCATCAAAAAGATCAAATCAAAATAGTCCACAACCAAACAAATCCAGAAATCCAAAGTCAAAAGTAAACAAATATCAAATCTGCAAACTGCAATCAAACCTTCTCCCCCTTTTTGTCAACAGCAAAAAGTGGAGAACAAATAAAAAAGTTGTTTTAAGAAAATAAAGAATCAAAGCTATTTGGGCAGGCAAACAAGCTGGAATTCTTCCATTGAATGCATTGACTTCTCAAGCTTTTCTATAGTCTCCTTCAACGGTTGTAAATCTGCACCCTTCACAGAATCTTGCACTTGTGTCTTTAGAGCATTTAACTGATCGTGTAGACACTGAAGTGGACATGAAAGCATTCTTGAAAACCTACATTTCAAAACTCATGGCATACTGCTCTTTCCTGACATCCAGTAGAATCTCTAGCAGTCGCGAAAAATTTGCTGAATGTGTTGTGCCAGAACTAGGTCCAGCTGAATCAAGTCCAGGTGTTGAACCACATTGTCTAACCGCTTCTCCCCCTGAATGAGTGCCTTTGGGAGGAGAGATGGATTCTTCTTCTTGTTCAGTGTCAGCATGGGTGTGATGTTGTGCTTGAGCTTGCTCACTAGCAATTCCACTCTTCGTCTTTCCATAATTGCTTGACAGGGATACAGCCAAAGTAGGCTCAAGAGATTCATCTCGAGCCATTTCTTCCTCTCTTCCTTCCTCTTCTCCTTTGTCCTCTTCTCCTTCTCTTCTTCCTTCTTCTTCTTCTGCTTCTACTCTTCTTTCATCTTCCTCTTCTGCTTCTGTTCTTTCTTCTGCTTCTTCTCCTTCTCTTCTGTCTGCATCTCCTTTCTTAGTCTCTTTTCTAGTCTCGCGAAAACTGATGAAGCTTTTCAAGTTTCTCAAGGGAGAACGTGTCATCTCATCCTCATCTTCTTCTTCTTGCAAGATGAGAGATCTCTTCTTCTTTGTTGAAGCACCCATGGGCTCCTTGCCTTTCCTTTTAGCCCCTGTAGAAACTGGTTTTGCCTTAGTTGGAGACTTCTCCTTCATGCGCTCTAGCACCTTATTAAGCTCTTTTAGTCGCATCTTGGTGATCATTTTAAATCCGATCACCATCGAATTAATGCTAGTCAAACACAGAGACTCAGGAATGTGAATGCGAAAATGCCTAAAAAGGCGGATGATAAGAGCAGAATAAGGGAGTTGTCCCTTATCTTTCACAACAGTCCTGTACATATGCAACAAGATGGTGTGAGGCAGAGAGAATTTGTAACTAATATTGATGGCATGCATCAATTTTGCTTCAGACCGACACACGTCAGTCTTTGATGTCGATTTTGGCCTGATGCAGTTTATCACGATCTTGTGCAGCAAAATATTGGTGGCATTCATCCTAGAGTAGGATATTTTGCCTTCAGGAATCCTATCTTGCACCAAGGACAGAGTAGCTTCAGCAACAGATATACTAATTGGTTGGAAACACCCTTTTTCCACCCCAATTAGATCAGCCAAGGTATCTATGTTCACCACGAACTCCTTATCTTTCACAGTAAAAGAGAAACTGTTTGCATCCACAAAAATAGATTCGAATAGAAATAGGCTGTAAGTTCTGGATAGGCAGCAGTAGATTCAAACAAAAGTGCTCTAATTGCAACAGAGCAAACTTCTCGCACAGATTGACTTTCACCGAATCAAGGAAATCAAAATCAACACTTGTAGGGTTCATGACCCCTCTCTTCATTAGGTCCAAATAGACCCTTTTGTGATTCTTCAATCTAAAAAGACTTGAGCTGTCACCTGCAACATTTGCAGCCACACCAGATCTAGGCTGGAAATGTGTAAACATCCTCTCATCGTCATCCTACCCTTCAGGTTGATTTGCCGTACCAAAACGCGGGTCGCGAGAAAAGTTAGCAAAGGCCTTTTTAGCCGACCATTTTTCAGCAATTCCCATCATTTCCATGTCACGCAAGAACATGGTTTCGTTTCTGTATCCTCTTTCTCTTAAAAATTCATCAATCAACGACATAGCAGTACCTCCCTTTTTTCAAGCAAGAGTAATGCTTGAAAGTAATTTTATTAGTAAGAGTCCTTATTGGTTCAACATCTTCCATAATTTCTTCTTCAGTATGAGTCGGTGGAGGAGTGTGACGTTGCTGAGAATGTTGTTGCTGACTTGGTTGCTGTGGAGGAGAAGAATCTTCTTCCTCGGTCAAATCGAAATGGGTAGGACCCTCGAGCAAGTGGCATGGTACCCCGCTTGCGATTCTCGAAGACTTTCTTGAAGACATTGTCGATTCAAGGGAGAAATTCTCAACTTTGCTCAAAAAGGTGAAAACTTTTGGGTTAAATAACAGAGAAAGTGAGAACAAGTGGGAGTAAATTAGGGTTTGCTAGTGAAAAACGAAGAAGACGATTTTCTACAATATATAAAGTGGATGAAGCGAGGTAAACGAAGCGTCACAAAAAGGAAAAATAAGAATGCCTTTTTGAAAATAATAACTTCATTTTTTGAAAAAGAATAACTACCTTTTCGAAAATAAAAGTCATTAATTCAAGAACGAAACTTGGGAAGATAATTCCAATCAATTAGTGATAAATAATCGTACCTTTCCAAGACATTACAAAAAAAATAACTTACAGTCGTAATTCTTGACCTTCTGAGTCTGAGCACCTTCAGATTTTACCTCTGAGTCTGAGCATCTTCAGACTTTAATAGTTAAAGGATGTGATGTTCAGTTTGGTGCGTATAGACTCGAATAGACTTTTCTCTAGTGGCTTTGTATATATATCCACCAATTGATTCTTTGAATCAATGAACCGAATCATAACTTCTCTACTTTGAACATGATCTCTAATAAAGTGATGTCGGATTTCTATATGCTATGCTCTTGAATGAATAATTGGATTCTTTGTGAGGTTAATTGTGCTAGTGTTGTCGCATTTGATCTCGGTGCATGAATCTTTGATTCCAAAGTCTCTCAATTGTTGTTTAATCCATAAGATTTGAGAATAGCAACTTCCAAGAGCCACATACTCTGCTTCTACTGTTGAAAAAGCTACAGTACTTTGCTTCCTTGAGAACCATGAAACAGCTCTGTTTCCCAACAATTGACAAGTACCGGAAGTGCTTTTTCTATCGATTCTGCAACCTACTAGATCTGCATTTGAATATCCAAGGAGAGTAAAGTCTTATTCTTTGGGATACCACAGATCTAACTTTGAGGTAGTTGCAACATATTTGATGATGCGTTTAGCAGTTCTTAGATGAGATTCTTTGGGATCGGATTGAAATCTAGCACAAATGCAAACACTAAACAAAATGTCAGGTCTAGAAGCAGTAAGATAAAGAAGTGAACCAATAATACTCCTATAGAGCTTCTGGTCAACTTTCTTTCCTCCTTCATCTTTGTCCAGCTTCGAAGAACTTGACGTTGGTATCTCAGTCATTTTGCAATTCTCCAAATCGAACTTTTTGACGAGTTCTTTTGCATATTTTTCTTGGTGAATAAAGATTCCTTCCTTCAATTGTTTTACTCGTAATCCGAGAAAGAAGAAGAGTTCACCCATCATGCTCATCTCAAATTCATCCTACATAGTCTTAGAAAACTTCTTGCACAAACTTTCATTAGGTGATCCAAATATAATATCATCAACATAAATTTGAACAAGTAGAAAGTTTTTACCTTCCCTTTTAATAAACAAAGTAGTATCCACTTTCCCTTTGTTAAAACCATTTTGAATTAGAAACTTACTTAACCTGTCATACCATGCTCGAGGTGCTTGCTTTAATCCATATAAAGCCTTTTTTAGTCTGAATACTGAGTATGATTTCTTTGGATCTTCAAATCCAGGAGGTTGTTCTACATAGACTTCTTCTTGGATAAATCCATTTAAGAATGCACTCTTGACGTCCATTTAGAATAACCTGAAATTTTTATACAAGGCAAAAGCAAGTAATAATCTAATTGCTTCTAACCTGGCTATTGGTGCGTAGGTTTCATCATAGTCTATCCCTTCTTCTTGCATATATCCTTTGGCCATGAGTCTTGCTTTGTTCCTTACCACTTTTCCTTTTCTGTTCATCTTGTTTCTAAAAACCCATTTAGCTCCAATGATAGATTTGCCTTTTGGTTTAGGAGTTAATTCCCAAACATTGTTAATGTTGAACTGTTTGAGTTCTTCTTGCATTGCTTCAATCTAGCTTTCGTCAGATAAAGCTTCTTCTATGCTTTTAGTTTCTATTTTAGAAATAAGTGCCACGGCGCTAGACTCTTCTTGCTTTTTGGATCTGGTGTGAATCCCTTCATTAACATCACCAATGATAAGTTCTTTGGGATGACTAGACTTGTGCTTCTAGTTGCTGGTTGGTCTGATAACTTGTTGATCTTCAATTGATTCTTCAACTTCTATTTGTTCATGATTTTCAGAAGTCTGATCCACTTTAGGGGAAGTAGACTTTGGAAGTTGTAAAGTAGATTCAGATTCTTCATATTGAGTTTGGATTAGTTCATTTTTTAGAGCATCTTGAAATTTAACATTCATAGATTCTTCCACGGTCTAAGTCTTCTTGTTGAATACTTTATAAGCTTTGCTTGAGGTTGAGTAGCCAAGGAAGATTCCTTCATCTGATTTTTCTTCAAACTTACCAGTTTGATCATTTGCATTTTTCAAAACAAAAGATTTGCAACCAAACACATGAAAGTAAGAAACAATCGGCTTCTTTCATTTGAATAACTAATAAGGAGTTTTCTCTAGAATAGGCCTTAAAAACACTTTATTAATAATATAGCAGGCTGTAGAAACTGCTTCAGCCCAAAAATGAGAAGAAATATTACTTTCTATTAAAAGAGTTCTTGCCATTTCTTACAAAGATCTATTCTTTCTTTCTACAACTCCATTCTGTTCTAGAGTATATGGAGAAGAAAAGACATGCTGAAAACCAGATTCATCACAGAATTTGGCAAAGTCTTAATTCTCAAACTCACCTCCAAGGTCTGTCAGTATGCTTGAGATAGCATATCCTTTCTCATTCTGAACTTTCTTGGCAAATTTGGAAAAGTGAGAAAAGGTTTCAAACTTACTTGCTAGAAAGAAAACCCGTGTAAATCGAGAATAGTCATCTACAATTACTAGGCAATGTCTCCTCCCACCAATACTTTGAGTTCTGGTTGGTCCAAAGAGATCCATATGCAAAAGCTGCAAAACATGATTAGTAGAAACTTGATTTATTGGTTTAAAAGAACTTCTAACATGTTTTCCCAACACACATGGTGTGCATAAGTCAACTTTTTGATACTTTAGGTTAGGCAATCCACGGACCAGATTCTTGGTGGTAATCTTGGCAATTTGTTTCATGTTGGCATGTCCAAGCTTTCGATGCCAAAGATTCGCTTCATCTTGAATTGATATTAAACATTGAGAGTTTTCTGGTTTTATATCTGAGAGTAGATTGTAGGTAGATGTTTCCATGTCTCCATCCAGACTATATTTACCAAAAAAAAAAAAAAAAGATTGAGAAAAATCTTTACTAGTTCTGTCCGAACACTCCTTCTTGAAAATTGATTTTGAATCATCCTGAATCCACATAAATCTAGCGCAATAGTTGACTAATGCAGGGGGAGATGAGAAGATTGTAATTTAATCCTTCGGGGTCTCACCTTGGCTCGCCAACCACACATTCACAATTCAAGGAGACATTGTCTAAACATACATCATTTGATTGTTAAACTGCACATTTACAATCTTCACAATTCCACATCCAACAATTTTTCCTTTGTTGTTTCCACCAAAAGAAACTTTTCCTCCATTCATTTGCACAAGTTTTATAAAACAATTTGAGTCTCCTATTTTCACCTTGATATAACTAGATGCTGTCAAAGGATGTTCTCTCGAGCTCGCGGCCCCCTTCAATAGCCACTATCCAAGTACCATTTGACCTTTTTCTTGGTAGTGACTTGCGATTAAAAAGAAACTCAAGCTTTCTTTGGTATCCATATTTTCTTGGGTCCATGGGGAGAAAGAAAAAAATTTCTCTCTCTATAATTCTCTTTCCCCCACGTACAAAGTGAATCATCAATTTAATTTAATTTAACAAGAGTTAGTGCAATATGATGTCTTTGCCCATTCCTTCTTAATTGGTCTCCAAACCATAGGACATTCTTTCTCAAAATATTCTGAGCTATTGCATTTTGAACATTTGAGAGCATTTCGGCCAACAGGTTTTACAAAAATCTTTTGAAAATGGTTTTTGTAAAATATTCTTGTAGGTCTTTGTTTGATTCTTTCCTTTACTTTTGGAAAATCAATTAAAGGAATAGACTCAGGTGTCATACCCAAACCAGATTTGTTAAAATAAGGTTTTTGTATAGAAAGAATTTTTTCTAACTTCTCTAAACCTTTTGAAAATTTCTTTGTTATATTTGAAATGTCTTCTTTCAAGAAAATATTCTCCTTTGAGAGAGAATCTTCATTTTCTTTTAAAACGTTAAAGCTTTTGTTTAAATCTTCAAACTTCTCTTTCAAGAAATTTCCTATTGCTTTAGTTTAGAATTTTCCCTCTTTAGTTCTGAAATCCTTTTAAGAGAAGTTTTGAGACTAAGATAGAGTTCATCAATGTATTTCGGAACTTTAGTAGGAATATTTAAATTGCTTACCTCGATTTTGCTATCTAAGTCTGAGTCTAAATCTATCTCAGAGTCTAAATTTGGATCTGACTTAGCCATTAAACATATATTGGCATAATCATCCTCACTTTCTTCACATTCAGTATCATTCCATATCTTTACTTTAAGAGCCTTTTTGAATTTCTCAGTGTTTCCCTTCTTTTTCTTTAACAGAGGACAGTTGGGTCTGATGTCTCCCTTTTTCTTGCATTCGAAACAAACCACGTCTTTGTTTGTTTCATTTTCTTCATTTGATTTCTTCTGAAATCTTTGATTGCTTTGCTTCTTCCAGTTAAACTTTCTTCCTTTGTTGTTCAACTTCCTGAACTTCTTTATTATGAGTGCAAGTTCTTCATCATCCAAATCGTCTTCTGAATTTGTAACATCAAAATCAACGTTAGATTTCAAAGCAATTGACTTCTTACCTTTAGGATCTTCCTCCTTATTGATTTTCTCCACTTCATAGGACTGAAGTGTGCCAACTAGTTCGTCTACAGAAAGTGGCATGATCCTTTGCGTTTCCCTTATTGAAGTCTTTATGTGGTTCCAGTCGTTGGAGAGTTCACGCAGCAATTTGTTGACCTTCATTGGTTCTGAGATTGGTTGTTCCTGATACTCTAGACCATTTACAATTTCAGTAAAACAACTAAACATATCAGTGATAGGTTCTCCTGACTTCATCTTGAAGACTTCATAATGTTCAAGTAGAATATTAATCCTTGTTTCTTTCACTCGATTAGTTCCTTCATAGGTAATGTGCAGCCTATCACAGACTTCTTTAGTTGTTTCACAAGAGGATATTCTATTATACTCAGTAGGAGATAATGCACAATATAAAGAGTAAATTGCTTTAGCATCAAGAGCTTGTCTCTTGGTTATTTATTCTTGAGTCATCTCGCTAGCAGCTACAGCTTCTTTTCCTCTTTCTGAAACTGATGCAGCTTTAGGAATGATTCCTTTTTCTACCACATCCTATTCCAAAGGATCTTTCGATCTTAGAAATGCTTTCATCTTGTTTTTCCTAATGCTCTATTCCTTTCCATCGAAGTAAGGTGGTCTGGTGTTTCTTTAGCCTTCAACCAAACCTAGAGCCAAAATACTAGCCATAGATCTTTAACTCAGAAGTAAAAACACTTTAATTAAATGAGTACACAGGCTCTGATACCAATTGAATAGGCTAGTAATAACACCTAGAGGGGGGTGAATAGGTGATAAATAAAACTTAACAATTTGATTCGACTTTTAAGGACAATAGACTGAGGATATGAAAGACTTGTAAACAGTAATATAAAATCACGACTTAAGATAAAAAGATTAGGGAAAGAGAATTGAGACACAAAGTTTATAGTGGTTCGGCTTAGACCAAGCTTACGTCCACTCTCCCGCACTGACAGCCCACTGGCTAGATTTCACTAAGAATCAAAAGAGATTTTACAATCTCACGTCCTTGATTCCACAGTGTAGAAACTCAACTACACTTCCTCAAGGTCTCACAAGTATTTATCTCTCTTTTCGAATACAGTAAAAGCTCAGCGAATGAAATAGCAAAGAACTAGGAGCTTCAGGCTTTAGAATTCTTCTATCACGTACACCCTTGAATAATCGAAGTGTCTTCCTTATATACTCCTCCATGCCTTCATATCCGTTGGCACCTTCCAAAGGAGTTCTTCCAATCTACTCGTTGGACAGAATCAATTAGGGAGATCTCGAGTTTATTTAAAGAATGTGATGATAGCCCACCAATCTTGCTCGCCCATACAAACAGGATCTAGGTTTCCATAAGTAGAACCTTCCAAGTATACTTTGCCAATCAACGGATCTAATTATCCAAATTGATTTCAATAAGAATAATTGATCATGACATGCTATCTCCAGCTGTGAAATCTTCTTCAACCGTACGAAACAAATCCTTACGAATATACTTGCATCTGGATAAGTCTTCTCTTCGTTAGTCTGGAAACCATCAGTGAGGGTAGATTTTGAATCTTGAGTTTGGAGGTCTTCAGACTTTGACAATAGAGTCTATGAGTCTTCAGACTAGACTGAAGGAAACGTTTTGTCAATTTCAAAACAAAGTTTTCTCCAATAGTAGCAAGCTGTAGAAACTACTTCGGTCCAAAATCGAGAGGAAATTTTGCAGCGCCAAAAATGAGTGTTCATCATCGATAGGCTTAGAGAGGTTTGCAACATTGAAGATAGTGCGGAGAAGTTATGGAGCTTGGAGACTGACCAGCTTCAATGGATTCATGGTGTGAGGTGGTTTCAGCGAGAGCGAAGAGGAAGTATTCGAGAGGATTTGAGAACATAAATTCCGTTCTCTCCGTTGACAATGTGTGTATCTGAGCACCCCTCCTACGAGCGTGGATTGTAAGCTTTTTTTTAAGTGGGAATCAGGGGTCGGTTATAGGAGAGACAGAGCCGGAGAGACCAAGAGAACGCGTGATTCTGTTGTGGCGTCAACAGCATGTATTCTCCCATTTGAGATTTGCTTCACTCCCTTTCCACATGCGCGCACCTTGGCAAATTCCATGGACAAAGAGGTAGAACGGAAAGGTGAGAGGGCCATTTGTATGCACTCTTTTATTCATACCAATAGGCCTCTTTTTCTTGGGCTTTGAACGAAATATTAAGGCTTCATTAAGTGAAGTTCATGCCCATGCTCAGTTTTCTAATCTATTGAAGTCTCATGGGCTACTCATCTAGTTTAAGAGCTGCGTGAATTGATGAGAGTTTCTTGTGAGATCTCAAGTCAAAAAATAGGCTTTCAATGTCAAGCTTCGCCGGATGACTTGGCAATAGCAGTCCGATTAGCTCTCACGGAATGGCGAGTACTCCTCTACCTTTAAGGTAAGATTTGTATTCTTCCCTATCTTTAAGGTAAGATTTGTATTCTTCAGTGGAAAACCCTAACTCTCACCTAAAACCTCAAACCCCCTCTTTGAAATACCAAGAATCTATACACCGCATGAACCACAAACCCACCGAATCCCTAATGCCCACCAGTTTTTCATCCAGATTTGAAATCGTCTTCCCCCATCCTATAAACCACAACCCCATCGAAAACCTAATGCCCACCACCCGATTATCCGGTGGCTGGGAAAGTTGATGATCCGAAACCTTCTTCGTCTCTCCTCATCCCGGAAAGTGATGCTGGAGTTCCCATAAATCAAATCCTGGTGGTAGAGATGGTTGGTCAGCTTGAGGAAGAGAGACGTCTTGCAGCCCTATGCAAAAGTTTAGGTGAGTTATGGTCTGAGGATGATGTTGTCGATATAAAAAGCGATATCTCAGAAGAAAAATTGATTGAATGTCGGAAAACAGTGTTTGGGAAGTTATACTCTAGACCCAATGTGAATTTTACAGCCTTCGTGAATATTATGACACGAGTGTGGAGAGTAGACAACATAACTGTACTCAGCTCAGACCTAGATACTTTTCCTTTGCTTTCCAGTCGGAAGAAGAAAAACAGAGGGTTTTAGACATTGGGCCTTGGTGCTTCTCCAGTAATTTACTAGTACTAAAACAATGCGACCCGGATACTCCTGAGATGTGTTATGAATTTAATCATTGTGCATTTTGGGTCAATCTCTATGGCCTACCTTTTGGGAGGGTCAATAATGAAGTCATCCGGGACATAGCTTCTAAATTGGGGGAAGTCATAGATGTGAAGTTAGAAGCAAGAGGCAATAGTCATTACAAACTAGGCAAAGCAAAGGTTATGCTGAATCTGGAAAATTTGTTAAAGACAGGAGTTCTCGTGAATTTGGAGAGGAAAAAAGTGTGGGTAGAGTTCAAATATGAACGACTACCACATTATTGTTACTCATGTGGAAAAATAGGGCATTATGCTACTGCTTGCAAGGAAATTCCTTATGAAATGTCAAGGCTACCAGAAGACTTACCGGGAAGATTTGGGAATTGGTTCCGAGCGGATGTGCATGAACTTAGCCCATATGGGAAAATTTTCTATGGTAAACAAGAGCCAATCGCAGAAACAGAAAGTGTGCCAAAGACTCCTATGCATTCTGCTCCAGAGAATGAAAACCAGCAGCAAAATCAGAATATAAATATCGTCTGGAGACAAAAGAATGCGGAACAAATAACTCAAAAGGAAACCAGTTCATTCACACAGCAATTAGCATACAATTCATGGGAGATAAAAGCCCACAGAAGAGAGGAAGTTGTTGTATCGATGAAGAATCTGATAGAACTAGTACGAGCACCTAGGGGGGTGAATAGGTGATCAAGACGATTTTTCTAAATTGTAATAGAATAGATAGACTAAGAGATTGAAAACAATAATAGACGTATGAAGATGCAATGTAAAGTAAAAGGATTAGGGATAGAGAATCAAAACTCCAAGTTTATAGTGGTTCGGCTTAAACCAAGCCTACATCCACTCTCCCGCATGGACAACCCACTAGCTGGATTTCACTAAGAATCAAAAAGAGAATTTACAGTCTCACGTCCTTAATTCCACAGTGTAGAGACTCTACTACACTTCCTCAAGGTCTCACCAAAATTCAGTCTCTCTTTTGATTACAAGTATAGCTCGAAGAATAAGATCGCAAAAGAACAAAGAGATTCAGACTTTGAAATTTTTCTATCAAGTACTCTTGAACAACTTGAGCGTCTCCCTTAAATACTTCTTCATGCCTTCAATACCGTTGGCACCTTCCAAAGAAGTTCTTCAAATCAACCCGTTGGACATAATCAATTAGAGAGATCTCGAGCTCTTCAAGGAAAATGTCGATAGCCCATCAATCCTGCTCGCCCATACAATCAGGATCTCGGTTTCCATAAGTAAAACCTTCCAAGTATAATTCGCGGATCTAGAGAATCTAGATTATTTGAATACGAATAAAAGATCTTGAAGTGCTAATTCTAGTCGTGAGATATTCCTTAACTATACGAATCAAAACCATACTTGAATCTATCAGAATAGAACTTTAACTTCGTCAGTCTGGAAACCGTCCATGAGAGTAGACTTTGAAACTTGAGTCTGGAGGTCTTCAGACTTTGTCAATAGAGTCTGCAAGTCTTCAGACTAGACTGATGGAAATGTTTTGTCGACTTCAAAACACCTTAAGAAGATTTCTCTAACAATCTCCCCATTTTTTATGGTGACAAAACTTTCCTGCAGATTTGGATACTTTCGCCCTGCAATACAACATTTAAGCTAACAAAGATATCTCATAATAAGTTAGGATAAATATAATGACGGATCTGCATCCACAGAAAACAAGTTAGTCTTGTACAGATATTTATCAATTATCTTTATTGAAATCAATAGCATAGCTTAAAGTACTGCAATAATAAGCAAGCAATCCAAAGTTCAAGTCAGTCCAAAATCCAAACAAAAGATAAAGTCAAACACAAATACATCAAAACTTGAAATTTATCCAAAGTGTTCAAAGTTGAAAATCTGCAACTTCTCCCCTTTTTTGTCAGCATAAAAAGGTGAAAAAGTTAAGATGCTCTAGGAATGCGAACGAGCTGAAAATCTCCCATCGACTTGACAGTGTCTTTTAGCTTCTTCAAATCCTCCTGCAGTTGTGCTAGAGCCGTTCCTTTTGCAGTTGCCTAAATCTGAAGATGAATATTTCGAATTTGATCTTGCAAAGAGATGGACATGGCACGATTCTCATTCTGCAGAGTCTGAAATTCGCATCCTAATGCATAAACTTGGCCTTTAAGCTCCAAAAGAATTTCAAGCAACCTTCCATAGTCTCTAGATTTATCAGTCTGTGTGCTTGCTTCAGCATGGTCAGATTGTGGAGTAAAGCCAGTTGTTCGAACATCAGCACGAAGATCAACATTTGGGAATGATGCCTCAAGGTCTTCTTCGGGAAATTGAGAAGCATAGACATCCTCTGCATCAGCAGGAGAACGATTGACACTTGCACTTGTAAAAGTTAGAAGAGGAATACCTTCTCTAGGAACATCTCCCCCTGTTTCAGTGCCTTCGGGAGGAGAAAAGTACTCTTCTTGCTGAGATGCTTCTTCAGTGTCATGACGTTCTTGATCCTCCTTTTCTGCTGGAGAATCTCCACGGCCTTCTTCTGCAATTTGTTCTTCTATATGCTTCTATGTGTCTGCTCTTGCTGTGTCTTCCTCTTCCCTCATTGATTCCTTCCCTTTATCAGTCTCTCCTCCGTCTTGATGTTCTTGTTCTACCGCCGACAGGTACAAGATGCTGGGAAGCAAAAGCGGAGATAGGAATGTCGTCCTCATCATCTTCATCTTGTAAGATGATTGCTCTACTTCTTTTGGTAGGACCAGTCATGGGATCTTTGCCTTTTCTTTTTGCAGCAGCAGAGTCTTGTCTAGATTTGACAGGGGTTTTCTCCTTGAATCGCTCTAGCTTCTTGCTTAGTTCTTTCAGACGCATCTTCGTAATCATTTTCAGCCCTATTACCATTTGATCAATGGTTCTCACACATAGAATCTTGGGAGGCTGAATATTAAGATGTCTGAATAAACAAGAGATGAGAGCAGAATAAGGAAGTTTACCCTTGTCCTTTGCCATGGACCTATACATGTGAAACATTATAGTGTGAGGCAAGGAGAACTTGTGACCAATTTTGATGGCGTACATCAATTTTACTTCAGAGTTTGAGACATCTGTCTTCGATGTTGACTTGGGTCTGAGACAGTTAATCACGATCTTATGGAGCAGTATATTGGATGCACTCATCCTCAGATAAGAAAGTCGCCCTTCCGCAATTCTATCTTTAGCAAGCTCCAAGGTTGCATGACTAACAGACACGGATATAGATTAGAAAGCTCCTCTTTCCACACCAATCACATCAGCAAGAATATTCACGTCAACCACATACTCATTATCTCTCACACTAAATGAAAAACTGTTCGCATCAAGAAAACTAAGATTCGAATAGAAATATGTGGTTAGTTCAGAATGAGCAGGCTCTATCTCAGTACATAATTGCTCAAGTTGAAGTTTTTCAAACTTCTCTCTTAGATCGATGTTTAACAGATCAAGGAAATCGAAGTCCACAGTTCTTGGGTTCATAACCCCACGCTTCAACAACTTGGAATAATTCTTCCCTCTTTCCTCGAATATTTGCAGCCACACTCATTCTTGGCTTAAAATGCACGAACATTTTTTCATCGTCATCTTTCCCTTCAAGCTGATTCACACTTCCAAAACGTGGATCACTCGGAAAATTAGCGAAAGTCTTTGCCGTTGTTCCAACAGGAACCACTCCATAACATTCCATCACACTTAAGAAGTGAGTCTCATTCTTATATCCTTTTTCTTTTAGAAACTCATCAATAAACGTCATTACAGAACCCCCTTCTTTCAGGGCAAAGTAAAGCCGGTAAGTGAATGCGGGCTTAAGAGATCTTACTGGTTCTATATCCTCGATTATGTCCTCCTCTGCTTGTTGAGGGTCACGATCATGTGATCTAGCAAGTGAGGAATTGCGCGGTTGAGAATGTTGACACACTTGTCCACTTGGAGAGTCTCCTTCTTCGGTTAGATCGAAGTGCGTAGGCCCCTCACGCAAACCTTGTGGTCCCCTACTTGCTATTCTCGATGACTTTCTTTGATGCGACATTGTCACTGTCTTTGAGAGAATTTTCACACTCGAATCGCGAGAAAGGTGAGAGCTTTAAGAGTTAAACTTCGAAAGAAAGTTTCAGAGAGTGAAGATCTGTGCTCTAGGGTTTTTAGGTAAAAATAAAGAGGAAGAAGAACTGTATATAAGACAATCAATACGAGGTATTTGAAACGTCACGAAAAGGAAAAAATAAAAATGCATTTTCAAAAATAACTGCATTTTTAAATTTGATAACCATCTTTTTAAAAAAGATAACTGCCTTTTTAATATCAATTAGAGATTAACAAGCGGTCTTACCTTTTCGAGATGTCAGGTTAAATGATTAAAAGTACTATATTTGAAATAACTTACAGTCGTAACCTTTGGTCTTCCGAGTCGAACTTTTGAGTCGATTCTTTTAATTTACGAGTTTGAGCTTCATCGGTCTTCAAGAGATAAAATGTTGAGTCTTGAACGAATAAACTCAAATGAACTTTTCTCAAGCGGCTTTGTGAATATATCGCCGCGTTGATTCTTTGAGTCGATAAATTGTATCAAGACTTCTCCATTTTGAACATGATCTCTAATAAAATGATGTCAAATCTCTATATGCTTTGCTCTTGAATGAAGAATTGGGTTCTTTGTGAGATTGATTGCACTGGTGTTGTCGCATTTGATCTCGGTGCATGAGTCTTCGATACCAAAGTCTCGTAGTTGTTGTTTTATCCAAAGTATTTGAGAACAACAGCTTCCAAGAGCTACATATTCTACTTTAGCTATTGATAGAGCGACGGTACTTTGCTTCCTTGAAAACCAAGATACTGCCCTGTTACCAAGCAATTGACAAGTGCCAGATGTGCTCTTTCTATCAACTCTGCAACCTACAAGATCTGCGTCTGAATATCCAAGAAGAGTAAAGTCTCCTTCCTTGGGATACCATAGACCAAGCTTAGTAGTAGTTGCAACATATTTAATAATACGTTTTGCAGCACTTAGATGAGATTCTTTAGGATCTGATTGAAACCTAGCACAAATGCAAACACTAAACAATATGTAAGGTCTTGATGCAGTAAGATAAAGAAATGAACCAATGATACTCATGTATAGCTTTTGGTCGACTTTCTTTCCTCCTTCATCTTTGTCTAGCTTCGAAGAATTTGACATTGGTATGTCAGTCTTTTTGCAATTCTCCAGTCCGAACTTTTTAACAAGTTCTTTTGCATATTTTTCTTGATGAATAAATATTCATTCTTTCAATTGTTTCACTTGTAAACCAAGAAAGAAGTATAGTTCACCCATCATGCTCATCTTGAATTCATCCTGCGTAGACTTAGAAAATTTCTTGTACAAAGTCTCATTAGATGATCCAAATATAATATCATCAACATAAATTTGAACAAGTAAAAAGCTTTTACCTTCCCTTTTAATAAATAGGGTAGTATCTACTTTTCCTTTACTGAAACCACTTTGAATTAAAAAATTACTTAACCTTTCATACCAAGCTCGAGGAGCTTGTTTTAATCCATATAAAGCCTTTTTCAGTCTGAACACTGAGTCTAGTTTCTTTAGATCTTTAAATCCATGAGGTTGTTCCACATAGACTTCTTCTTGAATAAATCCATTCAGGAATGCGCTTTTGACATCCATTTGGAATAACCTGAAATTCTTATAGCATGCAAAAGCAAGTAATAATCTAATTGCTTCTAACCTTGCTACAGGAGCGTAAGTCTGGTCATAGTCTATCCCTTCTTCTCGCGTATATCCTTTAGCCACGAGTCTTGCTTTGTTTCTTGTCACTTTTCCTTTTTCATTGACTTTGCTCCTGAAAACCCATTTAGTTCCAATAATAGACTTACCTTTTGGTTTAGGAGTTAATTCCCAAACATCATTGATGTTGAATTGTCTCGAGTTCTTCTTGCATTGCTTCAATCCAGCTTTTCGCCTAAGGCTTCTTCTATATTTTTGGGTTCAATTTCAGAAATAAGCGCCACAGCACTAGACTCTTCTCGCCTTTTGGATCTCGTGCAAATTCCCTCGTTAATGTCTCCAATAATGAGTTCTTCAGGATGACTAGACTTGTGCTTCCAATTACTGGTCAATCTAATAGGTTGTTGATATTTTTCTTGAGTTAATCCTTCATCAACAACTCGTTGTTCTGCTTCTGGAATTTGAACTGTTTCAAGGGAGGTAGACCTTGTGGAATTTGGAGCAGGTTCTGATTCTTCAGTCTGAATCGGTTGAGTTTGTGGAGGGCCTTGAAATTTGACGTTCATTGATTCTTCCACAGTCTGAGTCTTCTTGTTGAATACTCTGTAGGCTTTGCTTGAAGTTGAGTACCCAAGAAATAATCCTTCATCCGATTTTTCTTCAAACTTACCAACTCGATTATTTGCATTTTTCAGGATAAAGTATTTACAACCAAATACTTGAAAATATGAAACAATTGGTTTCTTTCCTTTAAAAATTTCATAAGGAGTTTTCTCAAGAATTGGCCTTAAAAATACTCTGTTAATAATATAACAAGCAGTAGAAACAGTTTCAGCCCAAAAACGTGAAGAAATATTACTTTCAATTAGAAGAGTCATTGCCATTTCTTGTAAAGATCTATTATTCCTTTCCACAACCCCATTTTGTTCTGGTGTATATGGAGAGGAGAATTTATGCTAAAAACCAGATTCATCACAAAATTTAGTAAAGTCTTGATTTTCAAATTCGCTTCCATGGTCTGTACGAATATTTGAAATAGTATAACCTTTTTCATTCTGCACTTTCTTAGCAAATTTTGAAAAATGAGAAAAAATCTCAGACTTACTTACAAGAAAGTAGACCCAAGTAAATCGTGAATAATCATCTACTATTACTAGGCAAAACCTTTTTCCGCCAATGTTTTGAGTTCTCGTGGGTCCAAAAAGATCCATATGCAGAAGCTGCAGTACACGATTAGTGGAAACTTGATTTATTGGTTTAAAGGAATTTCTAACATGTTTTCCCAGTACGAATGGTGTGCATAAGTTAGACTTTTGGTAATTGAGAATAGGTAATCCTCGAACAAGCTTCTTGGAAGAGATTTTGGCAATTTGCTTCATGTTGATATGGTCAAGCTTTCGGTGCCATAGATTAGCTTCACCTTGTACTGATATTAAGCATGGTGATCTTTCTTGATTCACATCCAGTAGATAGATATTCCTATGTCTACGTCCAGTAAAAGATTGAGAGAAGTCTTTACTGATTCCTGAACACGTTCCTTCCTGGAAGTTGATCTTGAATCCAGTGTCGCACAATTGGCTTATGCTGAGTAGATTGTAATTCAATCCTTCCACCAATGAGACATTATTGATTGATAGACTTCCAATTTTTACTGTACCGCGACCAATAATCCTTCATTTGTTGTTACCACCAAAAGAAACTTTCCCTCCATCTATTTAGACAAGTTTTATAAAGCAACTTGAATCTCCTGTCATATGTCTTGAGCGGCCACTATCCAAATACCATTTGATCTTTCTTTTGATAGTGACCTGCAATTAAGAGAAAATTCAAGCTTTCTTTGGTACCCACATCATCTTGGGTCCGGTTGAGTTAGAGCAATAAACAGTCTTTGCCCAATCCCTTTTAACAGGTCTCCAAACCAAAGGGCATTCTTTCTCAAAATGTTCTGAGCTTTGACACTTCGAACATATGAGAGCATCTCGGCCAATAGGTTTTACAAAGACTTTTTGAAAATCATTTTTATAAACAGCTTTTGTAGGTCTTTGTTTGATTCTTTCCTTCACCTTTGGAAAATCAATTAGTAGAATAGTTTCAGAAGACATACCAAGACCTAATTTGTCAAAGTAAGGTCTTTGTATTGAAAGAATCTTATCCAACTTTTAAGAACCATTTGAAAACCTTTTTGATATGTTTGAAATATCCCTTTTTAAAAAGGTATTTTCTTTTGAAAGAGAGTCTGAGTTTACTTTTAAAATAGTAAAGTTTTTATCTAAATTTTCAAATTTTTCCTTCCAAGATTTTTCCTGTTGCTTCAATGTAGAATTCTCCTTTTTTTTAATTCGGAGATCCTCTTAAGAGAGGTTTTGAGACTAAGACATAATTCATCAATATATTTCGAGACTTTGACAGGAATTTTTAGATTACTTACCTCAAGCTCACTGTCTGAGTATGTATCTGTCTCAAGGTCTGAGTCTGAATCAAATTTTGCCATTAAACAGATGTTGGCATTATCATTATTACTTTCTTCACATTCAGTATCACTCCATGTTTCTTCTTTGAGTGCCTTTATGTATTTCTCAGCCTTTCCTTTCCTTTTCTTTAATAAAGGACAGTTAGGTTTGATGTGTCCCTTTTTCTTGCATTCGAAGCAAGTCACTTCTTCGTTGGAATCATCTTCCTCAGTTGATTTGTTCTGAAATCTTTGAGAGCTTTGTTTCTTCCAATTGAATTTTCTTCCCTTTCTATTCAGCTTTCTGAACCTCTTTATCATGAGTGCCAATTCTTCATCATCTAGATCTTCTTCGGAGTCTATAGCATCAGAATAGTCGTTAGACTTTAAAGCAATAGACTTCTTACCTTTTGAATATTCTTCGTTGTTGGTGTGCTCCACTTCGTAAGACTGAAGTGTTCCGATCAATTCATCTACAGAAAGTGGTACAATCCTTTGTGTTTCCCTTATCGAAGTCTTTATATAATTCCAGTCCTTAGAGAGTCCACGCAGCAGTTTGTTGACCTTCATTTGTCCTGAGATTGGATGTCCCTGATATTCTAGACCATTCACAATTTCAGTAAAACGGCTAAACATATCAGTTATTGATTCTCCTGATCTCATC
The DNA here is from genome assembly GCA_014182395.1 of Eucalyptus sp. ANBG9806169. Taxonomy (NCBI): domain Eukaryota; kingdom Viridiplantae; phylum Streptophyta; class Magnoliopsida; order Myrtales; family Myrtaceae; genus Eucalyptus; species Eucalyptus sp. ANBG9806169. The sequence continues at coordinate 11,644,601 of CM024581.1, read as the reverse complement.
TTGAAAACTTCATATTGTCCCAAAAGAATATTGATCCTTGTCTCTTTCACTCGATCAGTTCCTTCATAGGTAATGTGCAGCCTATCCCAGACTTCTTTTGTTGTATCACAAGAGGATATTCTATTATACTCAGTAAGAGATAAAACACAATATAAAGAATAAATAGCTTTAGCATCAAGAGCTTGTCTCTTGGTTATTTCTTCTTGAGTCATCTCGATAGGAGCAGCAACTTCTTTTCCTCTCTCTAATACTGATGCAGTAATAGGAATGATTCCTTTTTCTAATACTTCCCATTCCAAATGATCTTTCGATCTTAGGAATGCTTTCATTTTGTTTTTCCATATGCTATAGTCTTTTCCATCAAAGTATGAAGGTCTGGTGTTGCTTTGACCTTCAACCAACCCCGTAGGCAACATACTAGCCATAGATCTTTAACTCATAAGTAAAAACACTTCTAATAAATGAGTACACAAGCTCTGATACCAATTGATAGAACTAGTACGAGCACCTAGAGAGGGATGAATAGGTGATCAAGATGATTTTTCTAAATTGTAACAGGATAGATAGACTTTTTAATGAATGATAGACTAAGAGATTGAAAACAATAATAGACGTATGAAGATGCAATGTAAAGTAAAAGGATTAGGGATAGAGAATCAAGACTCCAAGTTTATAGTGGTTTGGCTTAGACCAAGCCTACGTCCACTCTCACGCATGGACAGCCCACTAGCTGGATTTCACTAAGAATCAAAAAGAGAATTTACAGTCTCACGTCCTTAATTCCACAATGTAGAGACTCTACTACACTTCCTCAAGGTCTCACCAAAATTCAGTTTCTCTTTTGATTACAAGTATAGCTCGAAGAATAAGATTGCAAAAGAACAAAGAGATTCAAACTTTGAAATTTTTCTATCGAGTACTCTTGAACAACTTGAGCGTCTCCCTTAAATACTTCGTCATGCCTTCAATACCGTTGGCACATTCCAAAGAAGTTCTTCCAATCAACCCGTTGGACAAAATCAATTAGAGAGATCTCGAGCTCTTCAAAGAAAATGTCGATAGCCCATCAATCCTACTCGCCCATACAATCAAGATCTCGGTTTCCATAAGTAGAACCTTCCAAGTATAATTCGCGGATCTAGAGAATCTAGATTATTCGAATACGAATAAAAGATCTTGAAGTGCTAATTCCAATCGTGAGATATTCCTTAACCATACGAATCAAAACCATACTTGAATCTATCATAATAGAACTTTAACTTTGTCGGTCTGGAAACTGTCCATGAGAGTAGACTTTGAAACTTGAGTCTGGAGGTCTTTAGACTTTGTCAAGAGAGTCTACAAGTCTTCAGACTAGACTGATGGAAATGTTTTGTCGACTTCAAAACACCTTAAGAAGATTTCTCTAACAGAATCTGCCATGGTTCTTTACGAAGAACAACAAAAGGAAGCTGAAGTCGACATGCTAGAGGATTCAACAGGGGAGGAAGGGCTGATTCGGCGCAAATCTAAAGGCACCAAGCAATCTTCAGCCAAAAAAGGTAAGCGTTTCTGTCCATATGGTGCACAAAGCTCGAAAACATTGAATTTAGACAGTACACAGCTGGTGGAAACCCCAATTAAGATGGTGGAGAAGTCATGTCAGTGAGACTTGGTGACTAGCCCTAATAAGCCACCGAAACAGCCATGAAACTACTAAGTTGGAATTGTGAAGGGTTTGGCACACCCCTGACAATTCAGGCTTTACGAGTCTTAGTGACTTAAGAAAGGCCCAGTATTATATTTTTAATGGAGACAAAGAATCGGGAGCAAAAGGTACATCAATTGCGAAGAAGGTTGAAATTTCATAATTGCTTTTTAGTGAACCCAGAAGGAATTGCAGGGGGATTGGCTGTGTTTTGGGATGATCAGGTCGGGTTATCAATCGAATCATTTTCAAACAACTATATAAGTGCTATTTGTCAAGTAATGGAAACTAGACAACAAATGCAAATCACCTTTATACATGCTCATAATGTTTTTCAAGAAAGAGTACAACTATGGGAGAATATTCACAAAGTAAGTAGAAACTACCACCTACCTTGGCTTTACGTGGGGGATTTCAACGAAGTATTGTATCACTGGGAAAAGATGGGCAGAAAAAGAGCATAAAACAATCGCTTAACAGCCTTCAGGGACTTTCTCAGCAAGTGTTCCTTAATGGATTTGGAATCTAAGGGCTGTGCTTTCACCTGGACAAATAACCGAACAGGAGATCAATTCGTCAAAGAGAGACTAGATAGGGGATTATGCAATCTAGATTGGCGAATAACTTTTCCTAATGCAGAAAGCATAGCTCTACCAGCTATAGGGTCCGATCATAGCCCTATTGTAATATCTTTACAATTGCGGACAGCAAAGAAAAAGAGGGTTTTCTGGTATGAAGCATTCTGGGCAGAAGATGAGGAAAGCTTGCTGTTAGTAAAAAAGATATGGGCTGAAGGGGAATCTCAAAGGCTGAACATTGTTCAAAAGTTGCAGCTAGTGGCTAAATAGTTGGCAAAGTGGAGCAAAAACAGATTCCATAATGCAAAAACAGCGAATTGATGAGCTAAAAAACGAATTACAGCGGCTGATGAATGGAAATGATGTAAGTAAAGAAAGTGAGGCAGCAAAGAGGGTAAATAAGGAAATTGAAAAGCTTTAGCGGCAAGAGGAAATGTTTTGGGGGATGCGTTCAAGAATTAACTAGTTAAAATGGGGAGACAGAAACACAAAATTTTTTCATGCAACAACTATTCAGAGAAAAAATAGAAACAGAATTGCCTTACTAAAGAATGCAGTTGATGAATGGGTGACAGGAGATCAGACTTTGAAGGAGATGACAGCAACTTTCTTCCAAAACCTATACTTGTCAATGGGGGCGCGTAATTTTCAGCCTGTCATACAACAAATACCAACCTTAGTAGATGAAAGAATGAACCAGCAGTTGGTAAAATCTGTTACAATGGAGGAGATCACTGAGGCAATGCAGCAATTAGGAGCTAACAAGGCTCCTGGACCGGATGGACTTAATGGACTGTTTTACCGAAATCATTGGCCAGATCTAAGTCAGGGAATATTCAGCGAAGTGCAGAATTTTTTTTAAACTGGACACTTAAATCCCGACATCAACAGAACCCAAATAACCCTTACTCCCAAAGTCCAAAACCCTGAGAAACTTGAACAATTCCGTCCCATCAGCCTGTTCAATTTTATATACAAAATCATCTCCAAAGTAATGACAAATAGACTAAAACCCTTACTACCAAGCCTCATTGCTGAAGAACAAAGTGCATTTGTGGGGGGACGACAAATACAAGACAACATCTTGATTGTGCAGGAGGTGTTACATAAGTTGAGAACTCAGGAGAGGAAAAGCAAATTCCAGGCTATCCTAAAGCTTGATATGCAAAAAGCATATAACCGTATTGAATGGGACTTCTTACAAGCGTGCTTGACTAAGATGGGATTTTGTGATCAATGGGTCCAATGGGTGATGCAATGTGTGGCCACGGTATCCTTCAGCATTAACTTCAATGGCGATCCTCTACCATTTTTCAAGCCCACCAGAGGAATTCGACAATGTGACCCTCTTTCCCCATATCTCTTTATTCTAGTGGCCAACGTCTTATCCCACCTAATCAAACAAGCTATTACGGATGGCACTCTAAGGGGAATTAAGCTAAACAGTTGCTGCCCTACATTATCACACCTCCTGTTTGCGGATGATTCAATATTTTTCCTTCATGGCACTATCTTGGAATGTCAAAACTTGGGAAATATCCTACATCAATATTGTTTTGCAACAGGACAGGCCATAAATCTTAACAAATCAGGTATATATTTCAGCAAGAGCTGTCCCATGAATTTGAGAAAAAATATGGCTGAAGAATTAAGAGTCCCAGAAATAATGAAAATAGGGAAGTATTTAGGGATTCCCTCGGATTGGGGATGCTCAAAAAAAGATATATTTGCATGGATCCTTGCAAGAGTGAATATGAAGTTGGAGAGTTGGAAGGATAATTTGCTGTCCAAAACAGGGAAGGAAGTATTGATAAAAGTTGTAGTGCAGGCTATTCCACAATATGCAATGTCTATTTTCAAACTCCTTGTGTCAATTTGCAAAGCCATTGAAAAGAAAATTGCAAACTTCTGGTGGCGGAATGGCAACAAAGCTACTGGAATTCATTGGAAAAATGGGAAAATTTAAAACTTAGAAAGGAGGAAGGAGGGCTCAGCTTTAAAGACCTCTAGGTTTTTAACAAGGTGATGTTAGGCAAGCAAGCATGGCGTATATCTCAACATCATACTTCCATTCTAAGTCAACTAATGAAGGGCCTCTACTACCCACAAGGCGATTTTTGGAAAGCTAGAAAAGGATCTAGACCATCTTGGGGATGGCAAAGTATTGTCCTTGGGAGAGACTCGATAGCTCCTCAAGTTATGCGGACTGTTGGAAATGGACAGACTATCTCGATAAGGGAAGATAAATGGTTAAAAAGCGGAATTATTGGTGGGCCAGCAACAAGAAATGAGCCAGAGAAAGTGGGTGCTTTAACAGAACAAAGGGAAAGGAAATGGAATGAGGAAATGTTACGGTTACTATTCGATGACCAAAGAATCAAGGAAATCCTTGCAACTCCTATAGGACTACCTTCTACAGCAGACAAAATGGTATGGATGAGCACCAGTTCAAGGGTATATTCGGTGAAAAGTGGATATATCTACAACAGTAATCAAACCGCTAACCAAGTAATCACAATAGCATCTTCCACCCATCTAACACAGCCAGGCTTTTGGAAATTCCTCTGGAAATCTAACAATCTACCCAGAGTCAAACAGTTTCTCTGGAATGCTTGCCAAAATGCAATTCCTACAGTGGAAAACTTGCACAGAAGGAGAATTGTACCTGGTCCATTATGCCCAATCTGTAAAAAAGAAGCTGAAACCATTGAACATGCGTTATTGCTCTGTCCTTGGACTGTTAAGTTATGGCGAGAGACTCCCCTGCACATCCAAATTTCAAGACTTGGGTTAACAAGACTAGATGTATGGCTACACTCACAAAAAGAAGACCCACGAAGCGAACACAATGTGGTGCATTTGGAAAGATCGAAACCAGTTTGTTTTCGAACATCATCCCCTGTCTCCACATCAGACCTTGTCCAAAGCAATAGCTCTACATGAGAACTATACGAGCTGCAACAATAAACAAACAGCAAGAAAAAACAAAGAAACCTACACGCAACGATGGAAACCCCCGCTAATGAACGTTTTGAGCATCAATATAGATGCTTCCTTTGCCTGGGATGAAGCCGAAATACCAGATCTGGAGGAGAGGAGTGAGGTGGCTGGGAATAGAACAATACAAGTGGTCGAGGAACACGAAGCCGAGGCTGAGGTCAGGGAGGCTCCCGACAATCTCTTGGTCGGGATTGAAGATGAGGCACCAAATCCGGAAGGGGATAGCGAATTGGCCCGAAATGGAACAATACCAGCTAGTGAGGAAAGCAGCGAAGTGGCTAAGAACAAGGCTTCTAAAATCTCAGCAGATCTGGAGAAGAACGAAGATGGGGTCTGAAATACAACTCTAGGCGCCGATAGTGAAGGGGACGACTACAGGCGTGTCTTCGGCGTCTCTGTTGGTGGGTATGAACGTGAATCACCAGATCTGACGAAGCACGGCGTCACGGGGACCAGGTCACACCGAACAACCCCTGAGCTGGGGCAAAGTGAAGTGGCTAAGAACAGGGCATCCGAAATCGCAGCGGATCTGGAGGAGAACAGAGATGGGGTCCGAAATACAACTAACCCAAATCTCGGCGTCGATAGTGAAGGGGACGAGTACAGGCGGGTCTTTAGCATCTTTGTTGGTGGGTATGAACGTGAATCACCAGATCTGATGGAGCACGGCATCACAGGGACCAGCTCACACCGCACAACCCCCGAGCTAGGGAAAAATAGAGAAGGGTCTGAAGGGAGGAGCGCCATAGCGTGCATCTGCCGGGATTCTCGTGGATGCCTGGTGGACGGCTTTTCGAAGATAGTAGCAGCTTCCTCGGTTGAATAGGCGGAAGCCATAGCTCTCTTGGAAACCCTAGATTTCCTTTCCAAAAGCTCGAACAAAGTTTTCCAAGTACACTTTGACTGCTTGCGCTCGTGCAAGCTGTTCAGAAAGAGATAACACCGAACTGGCAAGTGGCGGGGTTAGTGGACCGGATCAGAGAGAAAATGAAGGGCTTTTCGGGCTTGTCTTTGGCCCACTGCAGCAGAGACACAAATAGGCCCGCCGACTGGATCGCAAGAGCCCAACGAGAACACTACCTCCCTCGAAACTGGGTAATCAACCCCCTTATGGCCTTAATCGATTTACTTAGTGCTAATGCTTCTGAAGTATTTACTCCGAACTTATCTACGTAAATGAATAGAAGATGCATTTTCGACCAAAAAAAAAAAAAGAAGTCTCATGGGCTCCGGTCACCTCTTGAGATAGGTGGGTTTAATTGAGCTGCTTGGCATAATTTAGGAAGACTGATCGGGACCTCTGATTGGCACTCAGAAATTAGCTGATCCACCTTAAGCTTGATTTCTTGAAATTCGCTTGAAAGTTGAATATGTAACGATCCTTGGATCAAGCGTCGAGAAAGAAATTACTCTAAAATATGGGTAGAAATCAAAGAATCTAGAATTCAGTCGATCAAAAATTGAAATTACTCGGTGTGGCTGAAAAGTCAATTCTCGGTCAATTTTTGTAAAATTGATGAATTAGAAGTCTAATTAAGCAAAAAAAGGAGTTGAATTTATGAATTTTCAATTTTTTTGAAAATTAGGAAGGACTGATCGGGATTCTAATTGGTGCTTGAAAATCAGCCGATCCATCGTAAGCTTGATTTCTTGAAATTAGCTTGAAAATTGAGTACATAACAATCCTTGGATCAAATGTCGTGAAGGAAATTACTCTAACATTTGGCTAGAAATCAATGAATCTTTAATTTGGCCAATTGAAAATCGAAATACATGATGTGGCTAAATTGTCAATTCTTGATCAATTTATGTAAAATTAGTGAATTAGAAGTCTAATTAAGCATAAAAGAAGTTAGAACTTATGATTTTTTAATTTTTTGAAATTTGGAAAACTGTTGACTAGAGGTTAACTTTAGATGGAGCACAATGGAGCTTGAATTTTGTCAACAAACACTAAAGCGACTTTTTTAATTAAAATCAGGCCCTCTTATGATTAGGAGCCCTATTCTCACGTTTTTATTTTAATATGACTTGTCGGTTAAAAATTAAGTACCAACAATTGCCCCTCTTTAAGAGGGTGTTCATAGAGGTTACTCTCGAAGACTAAATAACATCTGGATTTTTATTCAACTAGCTCAAAGAAAGAAAATAAAATGATAAAATGACATTTGATCAAGGGACATACCTTGAAAGTTCATTTCAAACCTTTGAATCTCTCCAGGTGATTTCAACCAGTGATGTTTTCACTCCTCTTTTTATGTCTTCGCTATCCTCTCTCCTTAGATTTTGTGGGAAAAGTTGTTTTTTTTTTTCTTAAAGTAAATAACACTTACTTGACTGAAAGTTTAAATGGATTTGTTCATGAGGAAAACTCCACTGGGGAAGTTCGTTGTGTAAGAATGGTTCCAGACCGCAGAATCTTGCCATACCAAGTGTATGTTTTGGAAAGGCGTCTTCCAGGGCTGCAGGTTGCGATCAGAAGAATGGCAAGAATCTAAGATTCTAAGGCTATAAACCCGCGGACACTGGAAAATACTTTAAAATCACCATTTTAAAAGAATCCACTCTACTCGGGGGGTACATTTTAAAATGAAACCGCTCCACTTGAGGGGATTTATTCAAAATAACAATGTTATGAGGTTACGGCTCGCGACCACTTGCCAAGGTCAAAACTCCAAGGCTGTACAAACCCGCGTACCCTCACAGAAGGATTATGAATAGACCACTTAACTTGGGCGAACGACTAAACAGGAATCTTATGAGGCTACATGATGCGATCGCTTCAAGGGTGAAAGCTCCGAGGCTACAAATTTATTACACTTGGAAGGGATAAGTACCAAAAAAGTCCTAAACCTATTGCATTGGTACCAATTCAGTCCTAAACTTTTCAATTGGACCAATTCAGTCCTAAACCTTTTAATATTGGTACCAATTCAGTCCATCCGGCCAATTTTGGCCGACCGACACGACGTGGATGTCAACCGGTGACCGGACGCCGACGTGGTAATTTTTATGATTTTTTCGAATTTTTTATTAATTTTTATTAATTTTTTATTTCTTTTTTTATTTCTTTTTCCTCTTTTTTTTTTTCATTTTTCATCCTGGCGATGGAGGCTCGCCGGCCACCGGGCGAGGACCGCGAAGCCCTCGCCGCCGCCGGCGAGGGTCGCAGCCCTCGCCCGGCCTCTCGGGCCCTCGCCCGGCCTCTCCTAGGGCCGCCGGCGAGGCGAGGTCGCCGAATCTAGGCGAGGCCAACCTCGCCCGCGCCCTAGGCAAGGCCGAGCGGCCCCCGCCAACCACCGGCCTCGCTCGGCCTTGCCGGGGCCGTGAGCAAGGCAACTTAGCCCGGATCCGGGCGAGGCCGAGTGAGGGCCGCGACCCTCGCCCAGGGCGCGCGGGCGGGCCGGCCTCGCCCGATTCGGGCGAAGCCGCCTCGCCGGGGCGGGTGAGGGCTTCGCGGCCCTCGCCCAGTGGCCGGTGAGCCTCACCGGAGGCTTGCCGGCCACCTTTGCCAGAAGAAGGCAGAAAAAAAAATGAAAATAATAAAATAAAATAATAAATAATAAAAAAATCGAAAAATTATTTATAAAAATTATAAAAATTGCCACGTCGCATTCGGCCACCGGCCAGCATCCACGTCGGCCGGCCAAAATTGGCCGGATAGACTAAATTGGTACCAATATTAAAAGGTTTAGAACTGAATTGGTCCAATTAAAAAGTTTAGGACTGAATTGGTACCAATGCAATAGGTTTAGAACTTTTTTGGTACTTTTCCTCACTTGGAAAGACAATCATCGTATCCAAAGCTATAAGCAGCGATCACTTGGAAGGTGAAGGTCCAAGGATACAAACTTATAATTTTCTTTGAGATACCTTTTTAAAAAATCACCATTTAAGAGGGAAGTCTTCTACCGATACAAGTCGTGTTCACTCTTATTTAAACCGAGCCAACCAGGTTTGCGTGCTATAGAGTTAGGCAGAACCCGTGCTGAGCGAGAGTGAGCGCCTCAATTAAATGGACCGCCTCTTCCCATTCAACAAACCACTAAACCCTCTCCCCTGAAACCTGCTTGGGGTTCGCGATGCAGTTCATAAGTGAAAGGTCTAATTTGTAACAACTTGACTAGTGGCACCATGAACGCAATCAATTTCAAATTAATAAAGCCCGTGCGAGTCTTACAAAACAATACGTTAATGAAATACCTAATAAAGGATTAACGGTCCTTCTATGTAAATTTTAGTTAATAGCATTCTATATGTATTGCCTTCCACTTTATTAAATTTTGAGCAAGAAAAGATGAACCCATGTTAAGGACACTTAGCAAATAGGTTAAATTGGGAACAATTACTAAAAAAAGTCTTAAATATATCGCAATTGTACCAATTTAGTTATAAATCTTTTTTTTTCCAATTAAGTCGTAAAATTTTTATATGAGTGTTAATTTAGTTTATTCGGCCAATTTTGACCAAAATCGCTGATATGAATGGCTAGCCGTCCTATGTTGCGTGGCCACTGTTAATGTGGATAATTTTAATTTTTTTTGAATTTTTATTTGCTTTTTCTGTCTTTTTTTTTTTTTTTTTTTTTTTTTGACTTTCCCTTCTTCCTCTAGCCAACGAGGTCAACCTAGCCGACCACTGGTGAGGGTAACCCTCATCCAGCAATGACGAGGGAGAGGCTGGGTGGGATTGAATTGATAAAAACAAAAAAAGGTATAAGATTGAATTGTCACAATTGCAAAATGTTAAAACTATTTTTAGTAATTCTCCTGGTGAAAATGTGTGGGCTAAAGACAGTTTTTACTTTTGGACAATTTGTTTTCCGTAATGGGGTTAAAGAGAAGTTAATTAAAAGTGAGAATGCGGTAGGAAAATATAGTCAAATTGTCAACTTCGTTTAAAAATAAGTTTAGATATTAATAGAGCATTAATTAGACTATTAGTGTGATCAAATCTTGAATCCTAAATATGTGATATGTAAGGAAGTGGAATGTACTCTCAGCATTTTGCTGGGCTCCTAGTTGGCCCAAAATAGGCTAGTGACTACTCCAAACTAAATAGGATCTCATCATTTATTTAAATCGAACTAAACCGACGTCGTGCGCTGTAGGGTCTGGGAAAATTTGTGCCGAGCGAGAGTGAGCACCTCGATTGGAGGGACTGCTGTTCCCGTTTGACATTCCGCTAAGCCCACTCCCCCCAAACTCGCTAGGGAGGGCTGCGACAAACTTGACAAGCGAAAGGTCGCATTCACAACTTCTTGACCAGTGGCGCCGCCACGAATGCGATCAACTTCAAACTAATAAAGCCTGGGTGAGCCTTACAAAATTATACGTTATCAAGTATCTAATACAGGATTGGGGTCCATCAATGTAGATTTTAGGTAACAGCATCATATATTTCTTGACTTCCAATTTGTTAAATTAAAAGTAAGAAAAGATGAACCTATGTTAAAGACACTCAACCGATATGTGAAATTAAGCCAGTTAAAGAGAGTTTTTACTTTTGGATGATTTGTTTTCCTTGGCGAGGTTAAAGAGAAGTTAACAAAAAGTGTGAATGTGGCAGAAATTTGTAGTTGGGAATTCATGGTTTTATGTGGTTATGAAGTAACGATTTAGAACTAATAAGAAAGTATCGAAACGATTCATGTACTACATTCAATCCTAATGTTATATGTAATCGCTGAGAAAAAATTAATAGAAAAATTATGCCTTTTATCTATTCATTTAATTATATTCTAGAAAAGGACCCTACAAGTGCCATAATTGTTGAACGACACTTACCTAAGTACCATAACTTTTTTACTGATCACTTGAGCGCCAATATTTATGTATGGCGCTCACTTAAGGGTCATAACTTCTTTTCTTCTTCTTTTTTTCTGATTACTTGAGTGCTCTATAACTTTTTAAACGCTTATTTAAGTGTCGTAACCTTTTTAAAACATTCACTACAAGTACTATGCCACGTCGATTTCCAACACTTGGGTGAATGTTTCTAAAAAAGTTTGGCACTTAAATGATTTATGTGAATTTATGATATTCAAGTGAATATTTTTTTAGAAGTTATGACACTTTGGTGGTTGAAAAAAAAAAAAAAAAAAAACCATGGCACTTAGTAAGTGCCATTCCAAAAAATGGCCACAAGTGCCATAACTTTCGTACAGCATCACCATAACTTCTGAAAAATACTCAATTGAGTTTCATAATTTTCAATTGATCACTTAAATGCTAAAAAGTTTTAAAAACATTCACTCAAGTGCTAGAAATCTAACGCGACATAGCAATTGTGGTGAACGTTTTTAAAAAAGTGTGGCACTCAAGTGATCAATTGAAAGTATCAAAACAAATGTTATGACACTCAAGTGAACGCCGTTTATAAATTTTGATTTATAAATGATCTAAAAAAAAATTATGGCGCTCAAATGAGCGCTACATGAAAGTTATGGCACTTGGAGTATTCTTTTGCCCTTTCTACATTCAACTGTCCAATTCATGTGAGATTGGATCGTTTCCTCGTGCAACATGGTTATCAATTTTCTCTTAGAAACATGATAAAATTAGGTAATTCAATGACAAATGTAAGGATTATGCCGAAAGGATGCGTAATGTTGCTTCTGTTCTTCAGCGTTTTGGCCTAGGTTTTGTATCTCTAAATTTTCAGTAATAGGGCCATAGTTTGCGAGGTCAGGAACCACGCCAAATAATAAATAAATAAAAACACACAGAGACTGGTAAGTTAGATAAATTTCTCCAAAGATGCGACTTCAATTTAGCTAATTGAGAAAAAAAAAAATGTGAAAAGCTTTAAATCAACGGAGATTTTTTTTTTTTTTGGACAAAGAGAAGCATTTCATTAGCTAAAAATGAAATTTACATCATGCTTTAAAAGCGTTGAGAGCTAGAATATCAAACAAAGGATTAGGGGAGAGAAAGCCCAATTAGATGGTAGAGAACCATTGTTATGGGCCCTAGCGGCCCAGTCCGCAGCAAAGTTGGCATCTCTTCGGCAAAACCTAACACTCACACGAGAGAGACGAGAGAGAAGAGCTGCAGCTTCAGTCATCAAAGGCCTGATCTCCCATGGCGACGCCTCTAGATCGCGAACCGCTTCAACCAACACAAGGTAGTCGGACTCGAGGAGAAGATCCCTGTTCTTGTTTGAGTTGATCAAGTAAGTTAGAGCAATAGTCAAAGCTTGGACCTTTACCTGCAATGCCGAGGACGCAAGTACGGTCTCTGTGAATCCTTCAAACAATGTACCAGAATGATCACGACATAGATATGCTACTGATCCAATGGTGCTTCCTAGCTGAAAAGCCCCATCAATATTGATCTTTAGGACTCTTGGATCTAGGGGTCTCCACAACGTACTAGGATCTGGACAGCGATCAGAACCGGTTCCGTGGACCGAAGCTGAGACGATGATGGCCGTGCGAACTTGACCAAGAGCGACAGCAACAACTTGAAAGGGATTGGGCCTCTGGCGACCGAAGATGAAACGATTCCATGATTTCCAGATCTGCCATAACAGGGTGGCGATCAGCTCCAATCCAGGTACTTTCTGCCTTTTGGTAAATAGGTTAGTGAGCCATTCCTCTATATGATGGATATCTGCTGGGTTTATAGAAACACTAATCTGGGGATGAGACCAAACCTGTGAGGTCCAGGGGCAGCATAAAAATATATGTTCCGAAGTCTCGTTTTGCTTAGTAGAGCAGACGGTACAGGTAGGGTTAGCACTGATTTTCCTGCGAAATAGGTTATCTTTAGTGGGCAAGGCATTCTGGCATAAAGACCAGAGAAAATGTTTGAGTTTGGGAGCAATCTAGAGTTTCCAGATGTTCTTCCATAGGTGCTGTGGTGGTTGATAGGAAGAAGATGCTCTGTTGAATGTAGTAGTAGTTGTCGCCTGTCGAATAATACTGTATGCACTTTTCAAAGCAAATGTTCCTTGAACTGTGCATGACCAAACAACCTTATCTGCCGTATATTTAGGTTTGATAGGTATTTTAAGAATTTCTGCAGTAGTTTCACCATCAAAGTAACGTTCCAGTAACGATATATTCCATTGATTAGTCTCTGTGTCAATAAGATCAGCAACTCTTTCAGGTTCCTGTGCAGCACTTGTTCCTCCTATTTTGCCTTTAGGAAGCCAGCAGTCCTCTCTAATCCGAATTCTTGTTCCGTCGCCTACCGACCATTGAAGCTTTGATAAAATGGAATCCTTTCCAACTAGTATGCTCTGCCAGCCCCAAGAAGATCTAGGACCTTTTGAGGCAGTTAAGAAGTCGTGAGAGTGGAAATATAATCCTTTGAAGAGTGTGGCCCATAAAGAATTAGGTTGCTGTATTAGTCGCCAGGCCTGTTTACCTAACATGGCTTTATTAAAAGCCACAAGGTCACGAAACCCTAGTCCTCCCATTTTGCTTCCCAGTCTTGCACTTCCCAAGTTTTTCCAATGGATGCCAATCCTCCGGCTGTCATTTTGCCACCAAAAACGTGCAATCTTCTTTTCAATGGACTTGCATAGCGAAATAGGAATCTTAAAAATTGACATAGCGTATTGTGGGATTGCCTGTACAACACTTTTTATAAGAATTTCCTTACCACCCTTAGATATAAGACTTTCCTTCCAGCCATCAAGTTTGGTATTGACTCTCCCGAGTATCCAAGCAAACATGTCTCGTTTAGATCGTCCCCAGTCCGATGGAATACCAAGGTATTTCCCTGTTTTTGCTAGCACAGGGATTCTGAGTTCCTGTGCCAAGGTCTCCTTAAGTTTGTCTGGGCAGCCTTTACTAATGAAAATGCCCGACTTATTCCGATTGATAGCCTGTCCCGTAGCAAGACAATACTGGTTCAGAATGTTGGCTAGTTCTTGGCATTCCTGTACTAACCCATCTAGAAAGAAAATAGCGTCGTCGGCGAAAAACAAATGAGTCAAAGTTGGACACCACCTATTTAGCTGGATACCCTTAATGTTTCCCATATGAAGAGCTTGATGGATGAGAGTAGTCATCAGATTCGCCATAAGAATAAACAAATAGGGTGATAAAGGATTTCCCTATCGGATTCCTCACATAGGGTTGAAGTAGTTTAGCTATTCCCCGTTAAATTTTACACTTATGGAAACAGTAGTAATACATTGCATAAGCCACTTAACCCAAGTAGAATGGAATCCTAACCTGATTAGATAGTCGTTGAGAAAGTCCCACTCAACTCAGTCATACGCCTTTTGCATGTCCATCTTAACAACAGCCTAAAATTTTCTCTTTCGGTTTCTCGTTTTAAGCTGATGTAGAACCTCTTGCACAATCAGTATATTATCCTGTATTTGACAGCCACTAATGAATGCACTTTGCTCGATAGAAATGATGTCAGGAAGGAGGGGTTTCAGTCGGTTAGCGAGCACTTTGGAGATTATTTTGTAAGCAAAATTGCAAAGACTGTGACAGCCTGAATTTTTAAATTAGTTTTCGATTAAATAAATCGGGCTTTTCGTCGATGTGTCTATAGTGCTATTCTCTGAGTTGGCCACTCACGAGATAACTAGTCTATCTGGGAAATCAATTAAGGAATCTAAATGCAATGGACTTGAGAATTCGAACAGAATCGCGCTCGACCGTGTCGGTCTACAAGGGTCATTGCGCATTTGTCGAATCGATCGAAATCGAGATAGGTCGATTTGGCCGAGATATGTGATCGAATGTGGGTGATTCCACCTGATTGCAAAATTCTCACCAATCGACACTAAATTGATTTTTTGACGTTTTGGGTACCATGTGTCCGTATTTGAAACCTCGAGATTTTCACGACAACCGAGAGTCGCCAATGTGTCGAAGATGTACTATGTGACTCGAGATAAATCGATCACGAGTCAATTGCACCAAAAATTCCTAAAAGTGACCTATTAGATTAGGTCACGCTAAAAGCGCGCCGGATTGAAATTAACCGCTTATTTGAACCCGATTTCAGAAATTGAAAGTTCTGTGGTGTCACGAGCTATATTAGGGACGTTGACTCATCCTCCGAAAAATTTTGAGAGATTCCGAGATTTTTACGGAAATCTGATTCGGACGCCGCGGAATATTAGCGGAAATTCGTACAAGCTAAATTAAAGGAAACTTTGACTTGCAAGCCGAGCTGTTTGACGAGGACACTTGTAGAAATTACATGGGCTTTTTCTTCATCAAAATTGGACGTCGTATTTGGGAAATCGTTGACGAAATCGAAACTCAAAATCCAATGAAATTCGGATCTAGAAGAAGAAAGCAATTTTTGGCTTACTTTTGGATTTAATTTTGGACTTATGCTTATCGGAAAGTATTAGTGGACAAAGGGGATAAGTATGAAGAGACAAGGGGACCAAGCATTTAAGACTTTGGCTAAGATTTTGGATTTTTTTGGTCTCTCCTCTCTCTCCTCTCACGGACGCATGCTCCTTCTCCACTTGCTTCTGCCGTTCCTTTCATTTTGCTTTTCCTTGAGCCATCCCACTTTCTTATTTACGTGCAGACTCATCCCCCACAATCTTTCACCCTCATGCCCACCAATTTCTCCATTTACTCTCTTCTTCAATCCACAAAGATCACGGCTTTTCCACTGATTTGCATCGTCAACCACCGAAGGAGTCCAGCTGCACGTGGAGTGGTTTTGCTCGATCAATTCCTCGCCAAGCTTCCCCATCGTCAATCCTTCGAAGCAGCCGGTTCCTCTCTTGATTTGGTTGACTTCAGCTTCTGCCGTTGCTCGCGCCTGCCCACCTCACGCCCACGCGTCCGCAGCTTCCACTCTTGAGGTCAACTTCGCCGATTTGTTGACCCCGAATCTCCTCGGCCAACCGTCCGCGTGAGATCCCCACCGAGGCAGCAGCTGCCTTCGTCCTCTTCTCCATCGCCTCGCACGTCCGCGCGTCTTCAGCAGTCTCCCTCCACGCGGCCAGCGAAGTCCACGAGCCAGAATTCGGCCCAGCTTCTCCAACAAAAAAAGCCAGCGAAGCCCATTTCAGCAGAAATTCAGGCCCAGTAGAAGCCCACTCAGTCAGCCCATCTTCAATTGCATTTTAGCGAAGCCCGTGTCTTCGGCCCAATTCCATTGCAAGCTTAAGGCCCACTTGAAATCAAGCCCAACTCAGCATTTCCAAGCCCCGAAGCAACTCAAGCCCAGTCCATTTCAAAAACAAATCTCAGATTTGGACTGAGGTTTGTTGGGCCCATTTTAGGCCCGGTTCGAAAGTTCGTCGACGCCGCTCGAAAATTAAGATTTCGCCGCCGTCGCGTCGTCGTCCTTGATGAACAGGTTTCGCGATACACCGGGTGAGTTTATTCTCTAAACTCTTCTTAGTAGGCATTGATGCTAAGGGGTGTTTAGATTTATTTAATTAGGAATTAGGTGGTTAGTTAGATTAAATTAATGATTTATTTATTTATTTGAACATGTTAGGTGGTTAGCATGGTTTAGCTAAGGCCTAATTAAATTGTATTATTTATCTAGAAGGGTTCGGGAATTTTCCGGGTCCGTATTGGTATTTAATTTAATAATTTTGGCCTAGGTTCTTATTTTTAGAAATTAAATTGAATTAATTAATTAATTTTCGAAATTAATTATTTATTAATTATTTTTCCGGAAATTAGGCCGGGATGGCCGGTGACCGGAATTTCGTGCTAATGGCAATGGTGTGGTTAGTTTCCGCAATTGAGTGTTAAATTATGCAAATTGAGTGATGATTGAATTTTTGGTATTTAATTCCAAAATTGTGAATTCAATATTTACTCAGAAAATCCCGGGTGTCGGATTTTAACACCGAAAATGGTTTTATGTACTATATAAAATAGTGGGAGTTTAAAAAGAAAGAATGTCAATTTTAAGGTCGAGTTTAGTGTACCCACACACGACTATTTTCATGAATATTTCTAATACGAAGAAAAGGCCTCGGGTTCACCATTTTAATTGAAGCATTTGAGTGCAAACCGCGGCGTGCCCGAGCCAT
The DNA here is from genome assembly GCA_014182395.1 of Eucalyptus sp. ANBG9806169. Classification (NCBI taxonomy): domain Eukaryota; kingdom Viridiplantae; phylum Streptophyta; class Magnoliopsida; order Myrtales; family Myrtaceae; genus Eucalyptus; species Eucalyptus sp. ANBG9806169. Next base: position 11,627,345 of record CM024581.1, on the reverse strand, counting down.
ATTTGAGTGATCGTGTGATGACAAAGAGAAATCGTCCCGGGCTGTTGAGTGGACGTTATCCCTATTTGGGATACCCTTTGTTAAAGGGAAGCCGGTCGCAAAGAGATTCTAGACCCTATGCTCCTTCGGGAAAGCCGTCGACGTAGTGACGTGCCGTGCTCAATGGGGTGAGACGAAGCCTGGCAATGCCAGAAGACTGCCGAACTGAGAGTAGGCCGTGCTATATGCCGAGATCAAAACTAGGAACGTATGTTGAATTGAGTATTATGTTCCAATTAATTGAGCTTGAGTGATGCTCTGATTTATAATATGAACTGTGTTGATCTGCGAGGTGGAACTGAGACGAGGTAAGTCTCCTTGATTGTGTGATTGCGTGCTTAGGACGCTTCTTAGCGTCTTTTCCTCCTAGCCGCAGTTTAGAGTATAGACTTGCTGAGACATTGTCTCACTGGTTATTGTATAACCACTTTCAGGGTCATCGAGTGAAGGACCTGGAGCAGAGAGGAGGTGATTTGAAGCATAGATCGGATAGGACCGCTTCTTTTTGGAGAACAGTCTTTTGTAGTTTTTTGACCATAGACTCTTGTACTTGACTCAGCATATGTTTTTAAAGGCATGTTTGTTTGTGAAACTATTGTTCTCGCTTTTCTATCCCGAGATGGTTACTTGTCGGGATTCTTTTCGCTTCCGCATGTGCAATAAAGAAAAAGGGTCGGCGACTAGTCCTGGGAAGTCGCAAAATTTTATCGACCAGAGAGGGATGGGTACGCGCTCGGGGTTCGGGGCGTGACAAAGACTTATGGGTCGGTACTGATCTAAGCAATCTGGGTTGGGTACTTTTGGTATGAGTGTGATAGTGGTTCGGTTTAGTTTCGTAGGCATCACTCCCGATTGAAAAAATTGCTGCACTGAGGAGAATACCCCATCTTCTAATATATTCCAATGATGTTGGTAGAATAGGCCATTGAATCCGTCTGGACCTGGGGCTTGAGTTTTCCCCAACTGGAACGCTGCCATTTTGACTTCCTCTCGGGTAACGTCTGAGATGAGTTGCATATTCATTTCATTAGTCACAACACTCTCACATTTCGCAAGAATCGGCCCATAGTCACGATAGCCATCTGATTTATAGAGCTTCGAAAAGAACTCCATCGTCATTTGCTTGAGGAATTGATCGTCGCTAACCCAACTTTGATCTTCATTGAGCAGCATCCTTATTCTATTTCTAGTTCTGTGTTGGAGAGTCATAACATGAAAGAAGCTAGTGTTTCTATCACCCCCACGAAGCCAATTGATTCTAGATCGCATCGCCCAAAATTGTTCCTCCTGCTGCCAAGCATTGTGAAGCTTATCTTTCAACTGATTTACTAGCTGTTTATCATAATAGCCATGACTCTGATTTGTCAATGATTGAAGTTGCTGCTGGATGGTTGCTATCTGCTCATGTGCATCAGCTTTACTCCACTTCAAAAGAGCCCAACTAACTTGTTTTAATATTCTTGGCAGGTTGTATCCCTTTGCTCGTGCTGAAGACCATGCCCCTTGAATAACTTCCCGACATGTCTGATTTTGCAACCAGAAAGCTTCGAACTTGAAGGTCTTACCGTTGCTGCGCCGTTTTACATCAGTAGTAAGCACCAAGGGGCTGTGGTCTGACCCCACTGCTGGTAAAGCAAAGACTTCGGCCTCAGAAAAAGTGAGCCTCCAATCAACGGAGATATTAAAAGATACTATTTTTACCAAATTTCAAAACAATGGGCAGATCTACGGCATGCATGTCCGACGATATGTGATATAGATAGCATATAAACATTAATAGGCAATTTTACGAGTATCGCTCTTTTCATTTTTGAGTTGGTCGAGATGAGTTTCTATTGGGGAGAGACCTCTAGGGTCCATCAAGCATCGGTGATGTGTCTTCATGATATTCTATATGCGCAAAAGATATTATGGTTATTGACAATAAACAATAACCGACACAAATTAAAAAACAATGATTAATATTATTCCAGTGCTTCACTTTGTAAATAGAAAGAAGCAGGCTAAATTCTATTTTATACCCATTGAACATTAGCCAAAGTTAGACGATGTTATAATATGGACTAGGGAGAATAAAATAGCCATGTTAATATTAACGGTCGAACGTATTATATTTATGTGATTATTGAAAGTTAGAAAGTGAAGCAATGTCGAGTCAACCCATGCTGTAAGCAAAAGAGAGAATTTAAACATAAACATAATAAACATAATAATAATAATAATAATAATAATAATAATAATAATAATAATAATAATAATAATAATAATAATAATAATAATAATAATAATAATAATAATAATAATAATAATAATAATAATAATAATAATAATAATAATAATAATAATAATAATAATAATAATAATAATAATAATAAACCGTGCAACTTAATGTTTGTTAGGAAACATAATTAATACTTGATCAAAATTTTGATCTCAATTATGTTGTCTTAACTCATTCTAGAACATCATCGCATCACTTAAAAATGTCAATTAGCTCCGTAAGATCAATGGAGAACTGCATGTTAGCTTTTGCTTGCCTAATATCTTTTCTATAGTACAATTTGACTAGTTTCAAACATGGCTTTTTTCGGTATTTTGCTACATCAATAAGGTAGGACACAAGCCAAATGCGTGGATGGTTATCATTTTGAAAGCATTCATGTACAGTCGCAACTTTGAAACAAGGCCATGTGCAATTTATACGTTATTCCCTTTCGATTTCAATTGCGCCACAATAAGGACCATTTATAATTCCCAATCAGCTGACCAAGCACGAGCTCGGGTTGTTTTTTGGATAGTGTTTAGGTATTTGCCTCCATACTTGGCATAACAAAATGCATGTGCTTGTTTATCAGTATTTGCATGACCAACAATTCATGTTTAGGTCTAGAGCTCTCGTGTTTAGACCAATGCTTTCCAAACTTTGATTCGAAGCATGTCCTTTCTTTTCTAGTTAAAACAAGTGTAAAACGAGTAGGTGGTAGTGCATTTACATATAATTAAAGATTTCTCTGTTTTTAGGGGTGCCTTAGTTCTTTGTTCCACAAGCTTGAAAAATGCTTTTATAGTACTTCCTTCTCCACAAGTATTCGGACAAATCTATAATATGTCCAAAAAACTTGCGCAGTTTTAAAGGTTTCAGCAGACTATTGATAGGGATTTGATAGCCCATATGCGGCCCGAGCTTTTGTATGCTCTTCCTCCTAATGAGCTCTAGCAAGCAAACACTTCACTAGGATTTGACTAGGTCTGCTATAAATATTTTATTAAGTAATTTCCTCGTATCTTATGTACCCAACTTTCGCCACCTTTCTTCATGCGTTATTCTGGGAAGTGAGCAGAACAGCATGTTTCACGTATAAATAAGTCTTTTGTCCCTCTTTTAGCTAGAAGAACGATAAAATTTTCGTGAACTCACATACTTATTAGTTATTAATCTCTTTGAACTCGTAGAGACAACTGAGTAGTACTAATTATTGCTCATAAGACGAGCTTGGAATTTACATTACCAAGCTTCCTCTAAAGACCAAAATATATAGTTGATGGGAGTCAAGACCCACGGATTATTCAAATGAAAGCATCAAATTATTCTTGTGATTAATTGTGATGAAAATTAGATGCGGATTTGTAATCATCGGCGAGTGATTCCTTAAGCTCCTTTATGAACTGAATACTTGTTTTGTACCAACCCAAATGATCACAAACATCAAACGTGCACTGGCATAAGTCGATTAGTCTTTTTCTTTTTATGTCTCTTGGCCTCATGTGAGGTAAAGCATATTTCCTTTTGTATTTTTTGAGCCACTTTCACTTTTGGGAAACCAAAAAACATAGAAGTGATCACACTCATAAGGTGCAGTAAACTTCAAAGTACAATTATGAATCCTCTCCTTCACCAACTTCTTCTCTCACCCCAAGTTCATTGGACAAAGTAAATCACAATAATAGATTTTGAATCCCACTTGGATTCAACACATGACTCTCACAAAGTTAACAGCCATGATTCAAAAGAAGTATTTTTCTGCGTTGTCAAGTACATTAATTTTTCCTCTGACCAAAAAAAAAAAAAAAGGTACATTAATTTTTCCAAAAAAAAGTACATTAATTTTGGCATGCCCTAAGCCTCCACATGCGCTTTACCTCCCTATCTCAAAAACCTATGAGCTATCCTCAGTATCCTCGCTAATTCTCCACTACTTACATCCGATTTATCATTGATCAGGAAAAAGTATAATTAATTTGAGTTTGAAGTTTACCAATCTAATTGTATTAAACAGGGGAATCACTTAGTAAGGCAAGGGCAGTTTATTGTCCTCATCTACAACATACCTTTTAGTTCTTTTCCCGCCAAATTATGCTAAATGAAACTTCACTCCCTCTTTTTATACAAACTATCGTGCATGATATGACGATGATATTAAGATAATCTTGCGGGTGGATGAGTGATCTCTATAAAATAAATGATCTTTTAAGGTATTATGAAAATTTTGATAACATGAGATCAATTTTACGTATAAACATATGATGGGATATGTCAATGTCAAATTGGATTAATTAATTATGTGGGGTGATTTCTTTTGTTCTTTTTTCTTTTCTGTGGCTAGTCTTAATGTCCTGGTCAACCATGGACAATGGACCACATTTTCCCCCTCCCTAAATTAATAAATCTCCAATTGGACCTTTGGAATTCGTAATGACTCACGTAGTGCCAATACACCTTGAGATCTAATCTCGGATTATGCCTGTGCAAATTTTCTAAGGTAGATATGTATACCATAAATTTTTATCATTCATAGTCAAGATTCATCAATTCATTAACTTTTTTATCATCCTAATGGCAAAGTTCATGGTATAATCTCCCTCTTTTATGGCAACAAAGTAGACGAATCATAATTTGAGTCAAAGGGGCAGGAACAAAGTGATCACATGTGTAATGGACCCGACTGTTTATAAAAAGCAACAACAACGGACATCATTGCTGGAATAATGGTGGAAATGAAAATAAGATGTGTTGTCTCAACTAATAATTTCCCTTAAAAAATGAGATTGATGACCGAGTGATGTGCCCTAAGAGGTATAAAACATCTGACCCAAAATTAGAAAATGAAAGATAGTAATTACACCAATTTTAATTTTTCTTTCCCTTAAAGATTGATGACAATAATCAATGGTGGTTTTTGGAGCCGCCTATACATAGAGGCATTTACATCATTCATCAAAAAAGTATTATCTTTGGAATTCTGATGATTGTCCCATGGATTTAAATATCTTGCATGAGAACTTCAAAAGAGTGTGATTGCATCAGAATTTGATTGGGTAGAAGGAGGAAAGCGATTACGTAGGGACAAGTCTGTAATTAAAGTTCGCCGGTGGAATCGTGGATCTATGCACGACTGGAGAGAAAAAAGAAAGTCAATGCGTCAAGATTCAACATCAAGGGCCCTACCCAAGACAACTCAGGACTAGGTACTACATCGTTTCAGATTATTCGACAAACGCGTTGGTTGCCGAGGGCAGCCAAGGTAGCGCATTCCTCAGCAGCCACTCGAGATTGTGCGAGTTACCTTGCCGGGGCTGCCGAGGTCATGCGTTTGGGTGGTTCGCCTGGCCTTGCCGGAGGCTCGGTTATAAACGCACAACGCCATGCAGTCCTTCCCGCCATTGCTTGTGTGATTTGGTCATCAACTTCGATTCTTCTGGAATCTAGCTTTTGTGGCTTGTCTGTATGAAGGCAAGCATGAATTCTCCATTATGCACTCACCCTAAGGAGAATTAAAAGTAAGATTATTTTAGTTTCTTGATGGGTCCTAACGAAGTTATGAATCTCCATTTCTTTATGGGTGGGTCTTGCCTTCTTCGGAAGGCAAGGAGAACCAAAGGCAAGTATAAATTCTCCTACCGCATGTGCTTCCTGTTTGTCCTCTCCATTATCCTTTTATTTTTTATTTTTTATTTTTTATTTATTTTGTAAAAAACCAACGCAAATAATATTTACGAAAAACAATTTGCATTTTTACAAATAAGATTTACCAAACAATATCTGTACTTCATGAGAGTCCCTTAGCCTAAGCTCCTTTGTATAGACAAAAGCCTTCCCTAAAGTACTCTACGTTGGACATGGCTCACTCAACCAAAGATGCGAGCTCTCAAACGTCCTTCAATTAGTAATTTTGACAAAAAGACTTGTGTTTCGTCCTTGCCATGCCTCATTAGATTACAAAATAAAAATATTACCTTCATGTTAACTAACTAAATATGGCTGTAATGGTTTCGTCCTTGCCATGCCTCATTAGATTACAAAATAAAAATATTACCTTCATGTTAACTAACTAAATATGGCTGTAATGGTTAGAGGAAAGGGATGAAATAAAATATAACTCTTAAGCTCCTTTTAGTTCGCGAAAAACATTTTTTAGAAAAAAATGTTTTCTTCATTTTTCGATATTTAGTTCGCTTAGGAAAATGGGTTGATAAAAATTATTATTATAATAAACAGCCTTGGATATTGTTGTTTTGATGACGCACTCCACGTGATCTCATAGGACATAGAAATTATAAAGCTCGTTTTGAATCTCAATGTTGGAAAAGCGAGAAAATATTAAATTATTCAATGTTGCCGTTGGTTCTAGGCGACCTTCCTTGCTCGAATGGAGGATGGAGAAAAGATCGAGAGAGAAGCAAAGGAAAAGGAAACCAAAGTTGAAATTAGTGGCCCATTTGGACATGTTGTTAATCAACTACTGGACTTAAGCCTGAACATTTTCTCTGTAAAGAAGAATCTCCCCTTTGTTCCAAAACCCTTAGCCATTAAAGTAGCAATTCCACTTTTATATTTTTTTTTTATTAGAAAGCCTCAAAAGATGAAATCCCATTTAAAGCAAAGATAAAGAAACACGGACCAATTCTTAATTGTGATGAAAATTAGATGTGGGTTGTGATCATCGGCAAGTAATTCTTTAAGCTCCTTTATGAACTAAAATACTTGTTTTATACCAACCCAAATGGTCACAAACATCAAACATGCAGTTGAGACTTTCTCTTTTTATGTCTTTTGGCCTCATGCGAGGTAAAGCATATTTTGTTGCAATTAACTTGACCGCGAAAAGTATTAACTTATTTTATTTTATTTTATTTTTTTGTATGTTCTGAGTCACTTTCACCTTTGGAAAACCAATAAATATGAAAGTTGACCGCATTCATCGAGGGCAGTAAGTTCAAAGTACACTTAGGAATTCAACTAATCAAAACTTCATCTCAATCTTGACAAATTGACACGTTAATGTTTATAATAAGCAGCAATTCCACAACACCATATGTTGACTAGTTTAAGTAATGCAAGGCTTATTGCATTGTTTGATTTCATGAATAAAAAATGCTATAACTAATAAGTAGCGAATAGCATCAAAGTTCCTAAAAAATAGCTATAATAAGAATAAGAGAACATAACAATCACCACTTTAATAATCGATCCTGATTAATGATTTTAATGCTCCACATACGTTATTTATGATATTGTATACTATTTATACTTCACTGATTTATTTAGAAGTGCAATTATTAAGTTAAATATATAATATATGATTATACGGGGGCGAGGGTCACAACATTGTTCATGAAGAGGCTAGATTGCCCTCAAAAGAGTGAAGACAATCTTTAAGTGTTGTGCCTCACACTAAAACATCCTTCCTTCAAAGCTTCATTTTAAAGCCACCCAAGTTACCGTTGAGAGTAGTGTCCTGCATTCTACTCTTGTCGCCGGAATTCCCTTCAAAGCTTCTTCGAAATAGCAAGATAATTTAAACCAAGCTAGCTCTTTATTTTATTTTTTCTTTTTTATTTGTCCTATTTTAACTCTCAATCCACTTTTAAATTTTTACCCTTGCCTTTTTGTAAAATGTAGGAATCGAATCCTACACATGAAAATAAACGTCTCCACCTCCGGCGTCTCTTGAAAAAGTGGGGAATGAAACTCCCAATCACATGTCATTGCTAGCTTGGCAAAAAGGTGACGGGTTATGGAGTATAGAGACTCCCTCCTCTCCTTAACCAACTTCTTCTCTCAACCCAAGTTCATTGGACAAGGTAAATCACAACATTAATTTTGAAAATCTGATTAAAAGTGCATGCAAGATGCAAAATGCCGCTATATTTGGATAATTAAATTATATCGACCTATGAAAATCTAATTAAAAGGCTAAGCGGGGCAAAATTAAAACCCAACCATTCTCTGTGATGGAGCAGGGGAACTATATATACATGTTTCACGTGGAGCATGAGGTGTCCGATTAAAAGCAAACCCAATAATTGTACCTTGTAGTATAGGCAAGGTGAGCTGCATTGTTTATCTCCCTTATACATTAGTAAAATTACGAAATTGGCCTGACATCATAGAGGCTAGGATATTATATAACGCGTTTTGAATCACGAAGTTGGAATAATCTCTCCTTTGTTCCAATAACACTCGATATTAGAGTACCAACTCTGCTTTGTGAAACCCAAGAAAATCGGAGGCAATGAAGCATAGACCAATTCTACACGAGAAATGGTTTCAATTTTCGAAGAAGGCCGCAAATGGCTGTCCCGGTTGAGGAAGCGTGTTTTTACTGCCATGCTCTGCGGACAAACTGGGGAATCCTCACCCCAAAATCCTCAGCAAGAACCGCCCGAGGATCACCGAATCGTGGTCAACGACGACGGGGCCGAATCCACAGAATCAATAATCGACCACCACCGCCAACAACAGCCTCAAAAACACCAGGATCACCCACGAGACGACTCCTTGTGGGTCAATGACGGGGCCGAAGATGAACCTGGGCCACCTGAGTCCTTGTGGATCATCTCCATCAAAGAGAACCTCAAGGAAGCTGGCCAGGAGCACAATGCGCGCCCATGGGAAAAGCTCTCCAGTTACCAGATCCCGAGCTATCTCAAGGATGGCAAGGACAACACCTACGTCCCCCAAGTCGTCTCACTCGGTCCGTACTACCACGATAAAAAGCACCTCCGCCAGATGGACGGGCACAAGTGGCGCTGCCTCCATCGCATGCTCAGGCGCACCGACAATTACAAGATAGTACCCTATCTAGACTCAGTGAAGGAGGTTGAGGATCGAGCTCGCAACTGCTACGAGGGGAAGATAAACATGAGCAGCGACGAGTTCGCAGAGATGATGGTTCTTGACGGGTGCTTTGTGATCGAGTTGTTCTGGGGATTCTCCGTGGGTTTCAAGGAACTTGGCTACGATCAAAATGACCCTGTGTTCTCGTTTATGGGATTAGCACCTATAATCCGACAGGACATGATCATGCAATCAGATTCCACTGTTCATACTCGAACGGCTCTTCTGCATCCTGTGCGGCCAACCCGAAGAGACGGGTCTCTTGGCCAAGCTAGCGTTTCAATTCTTCTACCCTCTGACGCCTACAAAGAACATGCTTTACTCCATTAGTATCGACAGGCTGGAGTTCGACCCTTTACTCCAGGAAGGCGAGCTCCCTTGCCTTGAATTGTTCTGGCGAAGCCTCCTATACCCAGGCATAGAGTGGAAGCGGAAGTAGGAGCAGGAGCAGGAGCATAAGCAAAAGCAGAAGCTACAACAGCGCGTCCCCTGCGTGACAGAGCTCCGGAAAGGTGGCATCAAGTTCAGAAAGGGGGAGACGGACAAGTTATGGGACATCCAGTTCAAGGGCGGGATCCTCAAGATCCCCCAACTTCTGATCCACGATGGGACGAGGTCACTCTTCCTCAACTTGATAGCCTTACATAATCTTCATGGTCAACTTGATTAACTCCCCCGAGGATGTGGGACACCTCCATGAATGTGGGATCATTGAGGATTGGCTTGGGAGCGACACCGAGGTCGCTGACCTCTTCAACCAGCTTTCCAAGGAGGTGTTATTCGACATCAACGACAGTTATCTCTATAAAGTGACTGAAGAGGTGAACACTTACTCCAGCTACAAAAGGCATCGCTGGATAGCCAGTCTTAAGCTTGAGTACTTCGGCAATCCTTGGTCAATCATTTCCTTAAGTGCTGCTTTCATTTTGCTTGTACTTACTTTCGCATAGACCTTCTATGGAGCCTATGGTTACTACAGGCCGCACTCTTGATTTCTCGTGGAGTAGAGATTATCTGATGAGCGCTTTGTGAGTGATAAAATTCCGGTGAAAATATGGGAATAATGATTGTGGCTAATTGACTATTAACAGCCACTTTGCAGATAAATGCTGGAGTGTGATGGTCTCACTTCCTAGTGAAAAGAAGATGTGATCGGTCAAACTCAAATTGCATGAATTATATTTGTCATGCAGTTTCGAGTTCAATATGGCAATATGTTTCCCGAAAATCATCTTATGATCAATTTATGCAAAATTACAACTTTCCAATCATGAATCTTTCTATCTTTTTGTTCTTCTATTGGGTGTTTAAATTATGTAATGGATGCAAAGCTCTATGATAAAATTGAGCTAAAGTTCCAAAGCATTGTTTTAAGAGGTGTGAAGTTAGAATACTGGGAACACACAATTCCATCTTTCCTCCCCGAAATGAAGCAGATCAATTCCACCAAATCCAATCAATAGCAAATCGTGACAATCAATACCGAAGTGCCACCAAATCAACTCACCCTGATATACGATCAATCTTCAAGTGAAAAGCATCACAAAAACACTCCCTAAATGTTAAAAACACGAACTTCACCAATCTCTCACCAATTCAATCGATACAGTCTTCCTCCCAAGTCATCCAAACTAAAAGACACAAATCGTCAACTACAACGAGTCTTTCCACCCCTAAAATACCTCCAATTCAGAATACCAGGAAAACACAATTCCAACTTCCACCCCTGAAATGACGCAAATCAAATCCACAAAATCCAATTGATAGCTAATTGCAACTACCCATCGAAAATTTAATGCGAACCGATCCCAACCGTAAACCTACCAACAGTTGAACTCAGGGAGGCGGTGGACAAAGGGCCTGGATTTGTCAGAGTCGCTGATGGGGAGAGATTGGCCGGTACCATTAGCGAGTTCTTAGAGCTCCGAGTCGACCAGAGGGGAGAGAAAGCCGATGAGCAGGTTCAGCATGTAATTGCCCAAAGCATGCGTCATGATGTAGAAGCCTACACGAAGTAGACCCGGAGGAGGTACACGCACGCCACCACCAGCGTCGCGATCCATCGTCACAACACGTGCGGCGCCGACTTGTCTAGCAGGTGCTCGATGGCTGCAAGATGGCAAATGCTCGCTGCGTCGCGACGGAGGAGGTGACGGGGCGAGCCCATGGGCTCCGACCCTCATAATTAATTCTGGTGGAAATTTCTACATAATTCACGATAAAATCCATATTGCGACGCATGCTATATTTGGGAGAATCCGAACAGGGTATGTGCGCCTCCCTTTTCTGTAAAGTTTAAATGCTATCTTGTCGCACATGGACCTCATTCAACGGGTATTAGATTCTGTTTTCCTCTCTAATCAGGTTTCCAATTTTCTTCGCTTTTAAATTTGTTTGCCACCATTATAATCCATTAATAGCCGTAATTACTGATTGCAGGTGAATTACATATCGGTTTAAGAATCAAGATGAAACCTTGAGGAGTTGATATTCAAGAATCGGGGTTCACGTTGATTTTATCGATGAGTGATAATTACAACTCATCTGGAGGATATGCTCTTAAAGTACACTGACAAATGTGTGTACTTTAATATTTTCTGTATGGAAATAGAGCCACCAAAAAGGGAAAAAAAATCAAAAAAGAGGAGAAACAAGAAAAGTCAAGGGATCACTCTTTCCTCCAGCAGTGGCATTAGAAAATGGGTTGTGTTAGGAGTGAATAGTTCCATTCCACCTGCAATATAAAATATATTCATTAGAACAAGTTTTTCATTTTTTGATACCTGAAATTTATTCTGTATATCTTAAAAACAGAGAATCGGACTAGTGGTTCTACCTTGAAATCATGTTCATCTTTAAGTTGTATTGCTCTTTGAAATTATGACAGGTGGTCTATTTTCACAGCCTATGTCATGTATACTGTGTAGCTGAGTGGTCTCTTAGAGTATAAGTGGGAAATCCCTACAATGGTGCATCAAACCTTTATCAATCCTGGAACTGAAAAATCAAAGTCTTTAAATGCAGCTCGCCCATAATTAAGGAACCTTTAGCATAATCTACCTACTAATAAGTTTGCATTCCTCCAATAAAAGAACATAACTGAGGAGTTCCACATTAGATTAGCAAGAAGAAACCGATGCCACAGCCACACACAATACGAGAACGACTCGAGAACGACTCTCCCCCTCATTGCTCGACACGTTCACGAGAAACGACTTGGCTCGATCAATCCACTCGGAGTAGACAGCCGCAGCTGATTCGGTGGGGTCGGAGGCCTCGGGGAGGGTATATGTGAAGAAGTTGAAGACTAAGACGGAGGGCATCGGAGTTCAGTAGAGCGACGTGATCCTCGCCCAGCCTCGATGGTATATTTAAATACTGATAATTAACCACCTTAGGAGAGTGGTTAGAGGAAAGGGATAGAGCAAAACATGAGTCCTAGAAATGGCATTGAATGTAATCAAAATGACATATACCTACTATTATGTCTCTCGCGTGATATTTTGACATCCAATCAATATTAGATATGTTAAAATCAATTTACAAAATTTATGTTAGATCGAAAGTGAGCAATAAAGCAAGTTAGTCATATTTAATTTAGTATACCAATTCAGTCACCTAGATTTAGGAAATATGACATTTCTTCGTTAATTACAATCAACCTCATCCATGAATTTTGAAATTCTCTTTCTTTATTGACCTGCTTTTGTGTGTGTTATCTTCACATGATGTAAATCCTATGTAAAATACCTTGTCGGCAAAGCAAGGAAGAAGTTCATGTCCGAGTTACATGAACACCTTAAGAGAACCATTTTCGAATTTGATCCTTGATTAGTGTGTGATCGTAAAATACTTGCACAAATAGCTATATTAAATAGAGCTTTTGCGCATTTTCGTTAATCCAAGCATTCAGCAAATGTTTGATTCCTCACAGATCAAGTACATACAATTAGATATATTGATCATCTCAATCAATTTTAGGTTCGCATCTTATCAAAATCCATAAATTTGATAATGCTATTTCATAGGGGCATCCCTTTACTAGCCTAACATGCGCAATCTCAGCGGAGAGAGAAGGAAATGCGATGATTTGTGAATTTTCACATTTTTTATTTTTTTGATCAAATCACTAAAATGTCTATTTGTGGCCAAAACTTTGATTTTTTTTCCAAAAATTTTATGGCCAAAATGAAATTGGGATTATTTGGAAACTTTTTGTACAAAAAGCCAAATTTTGATTCATGGTTGGCGTTTTTGGTCAACTAAAAAGTCAACTTTTGACTTTTCGAGTTTTTGATGAAAATGATTAGGAAGTTACTTACAACTGAAGGATCAATGAAAAAGAAATGAAAAAAAAGACACTTTTTGCTTGCGAAAAGGGTTTCGTCACGATTGGAAACCTTAAACTCAAGATTTTACCTTTATTTACACATCAACTAAAAATCAGATGTCAACAATATCGAGTCAGATTAACTTAATTATGTAGAGCAATTCCTTTTGTTCTTTTATTTATTTGTTTTTTTTTTGGGTAATCCCAATCCCCAAGTCAACCATGGATAAAGGATCACATTTTCCCTGCCTTGAATTGATAGTGGATGAGTCGAGTCAAGTCAAATTAGGTATGAATCAAAAGACTTACATTACAAATAAATGGATCATAAATGAATTCATGGATTAATTTGATTCAGACCATTTATAACACGACCTAAACTCGATTTGACTCATCCGTTTAGGTGAAGGTTTATCTGAAAAATGATTAATGAAATTGTGAAAATGATAGTTGAGGTCTGATGAGAAGGAAGTAATGGTGGTGCTTGGAATTGTCAATAACGTAGAGGCACTTCCATCATCCCTCGATAAGTACCTTCTAGCGACAGTCATATATGTTGTTTCTAACCCCTTTTCGCTTTAACCAGTGAAAAATTCATGATAATTTTTTTTATCGTAACATTTGTTACCAGACATTAATATCTGCCCTAGAAATTTCTTTTGGTAAGGATTGACCCGCAATTATATACGTTGGGTATATATCGTAAATTTTTTTTTATCATAACATTTGTTACCAGACATTAATATTTGCCCTAGAAAGATCGACCCGCAATTATATACGTTGGGTATTAAATACCAGAAAATTCCTTGTTTATGTTGTAAAATGAGTTTCCCCGCAAATATTTATTTCACCTTTTGCCTCACTTCTTTGGGCCTCCTTAAGATAACTCACATCTCTCTCCCTCTCACACGCTCTAAATAACGCTCTGTCTGGATGGACGAAGCACGGAGGGAGAAGGGAAATTGGTAGAGAATGTGAAAAACGGCCCTCTGAAAAGAATTTGAGAAAGTTTAGGGGAGGAAAACATGAAGAACAGATTTCCACCGGGCCCACCATTTTCTTCTTTATCTTCAGGGGCTTGTGAAGAAACGGTGGAGACCGGGCACATTAACAAGCCGAATTTACTACACTATCCTTGTCTCTTATCAAAATCACCACAAAATAATTCCCTTACGTATAGTTAAACGCGAGGGGGCACCATTTCTTTGAAACTTGGAGTATTTTGACATGAACTGAGAAAAAACTTTCAGAGAATAACAACTCATTCGAAATTTCATTTATTAAATGACTATTTTAGGCATAATCGATAATAATAAATTTACAAAGATAAGGTCGAAAAAGTAATTTCAAAAATAGCTTTTCACAATTTCCACACCCCCTATCCTACCTTTCCATGTAGCAGAGAGAATGACATGGAAGTGTCGCTCGCACGTCCCGCCAGATTAACCTGAGAGAGAGAGAGAGCAGAGAGAATGACATGGAAGTGTCGCTCGCACGTCCCGCCAGATTAACCTGAGAGAGAGAGAGAGAGAGAGAGAGAGATGCGGAGCAGTTGGTTCTCTGTGTTTTGTTCTCCATTTGTATTGGCAATGCCGCTGCGCTCGGGTTTCATTTTCTTGATGGGTTATCTTTTGGGTGCTTTCGTGAGGAAAGCGTTTGCCCTTTTGGAGCAGAAATTTGGTCAGTCTTTTGAAGTTTCTCGTGTTTGGTTCATGTAATTTGGGGAGGTGGTAGGAAAAGAAAGGGACGAGGTAAACAGTTGATGGGTCTAAAACAATGCCCTGAATCAAGGGCTTGCAGCTGAACTGTTTGATCAAATGTCTCAATCACATAACATTCCAGTTGTTACAACTCTTATAGTATGCTAAACAGCGAATGCTAGGTTGCTAGATTTATTCCACGATCAAGGATAAAGAAGATGGGCCTTCCTATGTGGTTAGTCACTTATGCAATGCTTGTTCATTTTTCTTAATGGATAAAAATTTAATTTGATGTTGTTTTAGTTTTGTTAGATGCATATCTTTTGGTGTTGGAGATAGGGCTTCCGAGGGTAAAGAGGCTCTGCGTCAGGTCGATCCATCTGCAAGCTTGACTTACCAATTAGCCAAGATCTCTGGCACCGTTGCTAGTGCAGGTTCGACATATGCTGAAGAGGTACTTGTAGTGAGAAGTAGTTGAGCAAGTTGGGTAATTTCTGGCAATGACAACAAAAAATATATAATAGAGTTGAAGCCATCAGTGGATAGTCTTGAGAAGGAGAGGGGTATCTACTTTGACAAATTCGGAGATGTTGAGATCTTGGGCTACTATCCCGAGATAGAATGCCTACCCATAATGTTTCTATCAAGCATTTGTTCCAGGCATTCTTGCCCTTTGTTTCAGGCGTACTTCTTTTGTTGACCTCTGGTGCTGCCTAAATGTTGATTAATTATTAACTTCTTCTTTGGCAGATTGTGGCAGCAATAAAGATGATATTTCCTGCAGGAGATGATGATGCATCGGTTGTAGCAAAAGCTTAAGCTGTGGTGTCACTACACCAGAAAGAAGCAGAGTTACTGAGTCCCATAGCTGAGGTTCCCAAAGAGAGAACAAGCTTAAATACTCAGAAAAGGAAAAGCATCATAAACCTGTAAGTTGATGCTGCTGCTGCTACTTTGTCTTCTCTGAGGCAAAGGATTTTAGACACTTTTGATGTGTGTTCTGGTGGTTGATCTCTCATGAATTACTGATTTCCCATTTTTGGATGCTTGAAGACAGCTTCTGGTGCTCTCTCCATAAGACAACTCTACCTGTGGAAAAGCCTAGGTAATTTTAAAGGGTTTTAACCATAGTCAACATGGCATTTTGTAGCATATATACAGTTGGAGTTTTTGTTACTCCTTTGAGCTCAGTTAGCTAATTTGATCATGTGAATACTAAGAGATATAGACAATGACTTTACATCCTTCACAAGGTTCATGACAGTTTCTATTATGTATTACCATATTGATGGTGGCATGTTTGGACATATTTCCTAGGAAAGATTGGCATGTTGATGCCATGTTTCATTTATACGGTCTAGGTGGTTTGGTTTTTGACAAGTTAATACCTTCATAATTTTGGAGCGTTTGATAATGTATTGTCTGTTCTAGTTGGTGCATTTATATGATTCCATTGATGAGTGGATATATTATTTCGAATGGATTATTTTAATTTGTCGGTCAAGAGTTCTGAAATTTGGTTTGTCCGATGTCAATCTTCTTCTTGCACAAATTATTGGTGAGCGTCAATTAAACTTGTGATTGACTAAAAATACCCTTTTATCTATTGACTCACTGTGTTGTCATCTTTATGACTTTGAGTTCTTTACCGTGCACGTCTCTTTAACGACGACATCCATTGGCATATGAAAAATAGCTAAAATTTTCGAAAGATCTCAATATGGAAAAATCAACACTTTAGTGTCTATAGCACTTTCAATGATCATTGATTCCATAGTACTATATGCACTTTCCTGTGCAAAATCCAACCAAAAATACAAAAAAAGAAAAACTCGAGAGCAACAAAAAACTTCATAAAAAAATCATGATCAACCACTGTTGATCTATGAGGACTACGACAATTCCTATCACTTCCTAGATTCATCGAGATGCCAATAGCGGTCCCGAAATAACAAGAAAAAAATGAAATTACCTAGACATCGAAATTTTAAAAGAAGTATAAGAAAAGTGAAGCTAACTAGTTATGTACCGTAGTGAACTTAGAGAAATATCATGAATTTTCTCTTCATGAAATAGGAGGAAGATCACAGCCATCCTTTCCATTGCCTCGTTGGTGCTTCAACTTTCCTGAGGCAAAACCAAAGGCTGCCATCCACCCTGAAGGACCAAAGCTGAATGACGACATCCTTCATGAGTTCATTCCGTGTGTAAGGATGCGCAACTGCATTCCACCTCTCCGTCAGCATATAAGAAAAATTTTTGCTCGTGTAATTCCATTTCTTGAGTCGTAATCCATGAGAAACCTCGAGACACGGCTCAATGAGGGAAACCTTAACGCCCTCCTTCCTATTTAGTATTCGGATCTCTTCTTCGCTCAAGAAACCTTGCCTTATCTGCTTGTTGGGTATAGAGAGCCTACTTTGGCCGCGGCTCATGTCTGTGGCAGTAAGTGTCTTCTCCACCACGAGTGTCACATCTTGACCATGCATTTCCTGTATTTTGTCCATGTACTTTGTTGGCAATTCGCTTGGTCCGATTAGAGTAGCGAGATCCATCTTGGGAGCTTTCTTGGGTTTCTTGGAAACTCTACCCAATTCTTTGGTTTCGGAGGAATCGAATGTGCGTGAACGCTTCTTGCAGTGCTCAGCGACAACTCTTGAAGGCTCTTGCTTGTTGTTTTGGACAACGACAAATGGATCAGAACTTGACTTCTGGGCGTGGATTGTCATCCTTCGCGCTCGCGGTGATCTCTTCTTCTTAACGGTCCATCCAACATCGATTGACCCAAAAGTATTGGTGGTCATGACGGCGACCTTCTTCTCATCATCACGATCCAAGAAGGGAGCCGCGAGACTTAGCTTTCCCACGGAGACCAATGAAGCTGCATCCGCCAAGAGATGAAGAGATGAGAAATCGAACTTTATCTTTCTCTCCCCCTTTGAAAGACGGTTTGCAGACCGAAAATAGACCGTAGCCGCTGGAAAACTTTGATACCCCATTATCGCCAAGTGATGGAGAGATGAAAAGACGAAAAGATGATGATCGTGGGTTTTCACAGAGAGAGAGAGAGAGAGAGAACGATGAAGAAGGGGTGAGAGGGAGGGAAAGAAGAAAGCTGGTGCGATTGCAAAATAGGAAATATTAGGAATAACTTGAAGAAGATGAGAATTCTGAGCGGATCATTGGTGAGATACGAGAGTTTCAAATTAGGAAATAGGGCTAAGTAGCGACTGCGTGGCCATTGTGACCGTTGTGACCGTTGAGTGCTTACTCGGACGAGTGATTCTGAAAAATAATTTGTTGTCAATCTCCGAATTAACCATGAATTGTTGTCTGCCCCCGGAATTTTTCCCCAAAAATTGTACTTTGGTTTTAATTGCACGTGTATAACAATTCCCTGGATTTTAATTACACGTGTACCTGAACACAGAGCATGATTTTGGGAGGAGCCGAGAGCTAATGAAAGATTATCACTGAATTTCTCTCATTCACAGGTCTTCTTCGTCGTTTTCAATCGCCAGAAATCTGCCGTGGCCGTCGATTTCCGCCGCTCCCACTGCCCGTGCCGAAACTCCTCTTTTCTGCCCTGTTTTCTGGTGGGAAGTTTGAAGTACGCCGTTCCATTCGGAGCTCCTTGGCCGGTGCCCATCTTCATTGCTGACACGTCTAGGACCTCCATTCTCCGATCTGCTCACCGGACGAGGCTAGAAATCCAAATCACCGTGGTAATTTCCATTCGCTCTGTTTCTTTTGCTTACGAATGAAACAGAGGCCTTGAGCTCTATTCGATAATTAAGAGAAAGATTCTCACCGTTCTGTATACCCGGTCCTAACATATGCTCTCTCGCGCGTTGTTTCTTTTTCTGTCTTTGAGTCCCGTTTATTTGGGTGTGTTCGCGTGGTGATCAGCGAGTGTGGGTGTGAGTCCTGTGGTGGTTGGAGGTCTACGACGATGGGGTAAAGCATGTTTGTGCTGCGCCGTTCTCAGCGCTATACTGGGCCGCGTCATTGATTAACGTGTAGAGCCTGTGTCCATGAAGATCGTCGCGTGATTGATCAGTGAGTGCTAAACGCTTAGACGTAGAAGAAGAATAAAGAAAAGCAGAAAGAGATTTGAGAAGCCCACGCATCAGAGACGATGGGCTGAGAAAGGGAAAGAAAAACAAATAACTACTAAAAATTAAATAAAAATAAACGGAAAAAAATGAAAAGATGAAAGATAAAATTGGCTGGAAAATAATGCTGTCGGTTATTTATTTAGTTTTTGGTCTTATGTTTCAGGAAGTTACATTCATAATTTTCGGTTTTCGGGTAAAATGAATGTTCAATCATTTGAGTTTAAATGAAATACATAATGAGATAAAAAAAAAAAAAAGAGTTATAAGTGGACAGTCAAACACGACTAGGCGCAATATATATTTTATTCTTTTTTTTTTTTTTTTATTTTGATTGGGTTATAATAAAAAATCTATATACGTGCCACTAAATCATAATAAGAAAATGAACCACAAAAATATTACATGTACAAAGTTATTGCAACAGAATCTTCTCTTTAGGAGAGATTGCGGAAGTCCTAAATTACGCATTTCATGACCAGGTAAGTCAGATCCCCATTTTGCTCTAAGCAATTGCTATTGTAAATATTCTTAGGCTCTAATGTTCTTTCCAGGATGGAACATCCTTTGTCAGAATGGATGATTGAACTATCTCTCCTGGACAAAAATCTTTGTTCCTCATTAACTCATCATGGTATAAATTCCAAGAAGAAAGTATTTTGTTTTGCCCTTTTTGCATTCTTTATCTCCTTCAAAGAGCCCAGCAGATAGCATACCTCTAGCTAAGTCGAGGCCTTTACAAAATCATTGTCGAGAGCTTCAACAATATCCACAATCAACTCGTTCTCAACCCAGGAATGAAGTTCCTTGAGCTTCTTAAGTTTTGCTCTGCGGCTCTCTTGTATCAAATTCTTACTGGTACCTTGTACCTTACTGGAATCATTAGAAAGCAGTTGTAGCTCTTCATTTCCATTGTGTGCCAAACCTGGAAAATCTATAGAAGACCAGAGAACTGTCGAGAAAGGCTTCTTATAAGAGAGTTGTTGTTCCCCACAAGATTTTGATAGGGGTTCGGCGAGACAATTCCTTTTCATATCGGTGGGAAAGGATTATGTTCAATTTCAGATTCAAGAGCATGTCCTTGTCAATGCTATAGATCAAAGGCAGCCCAACCAGTGGAGTTGCCCCCGCTATGGGAAAGTCTTCTTCTGCTTAGAGCTGTTAGATAAATTCATCCTGATTAGCGCACTACCATAGAGAGCATTCTATAAGTATGACCCCGCTAGGTGGATACTGTATGCTTCTTCTTTGATATGCCTTTATGCTATTAATGCATGAGATCGCATCACACAAGTGTCCTAAAACTAATGAAAATAACAAAGTGGCATAGGTTATAAGTCGAGATAAACCAGATTTCACCATTTAAGGAACACTGAAATAACAAAACAGTGCACGTATAAAGTCTGAGAAATCAGCTAGAAGAAGCAAGGCGTTCAGTTTTTGTATCTTTGAAAACTAATGTTCTCAATAGCTACCAACTGTAAATGAAAGAAACTGCTCAACACTATCTAACGGTGATCGCCATAATCCTCTCTTAATTGACCATTTCCGTTAACCATACATATACTTTTCTGATACTTCCTTAGTCAAACCCTTTCTCTTAACAACACCGACCTACTTATGTCTCCAGGACCGGAAGGTCCTTTATTTCTGTAAGAGTAAATTTTTATTACAGACAAGGAAAACGAGAAAAACTCTATTGTCACCGCCTGTGATCCTGAAAATGTATTTTTATAAGTGAAAATGAGAATTCTCTTTCAAAACAAACATTATAAGAACATCCTAATGCATCAAAATTTCTTTAATCTCGCTTTCCCCTCAATGTCTAGGGACAAAAATTGTCACCAGGATACCATGGAGCAAATTTTTGTTGATTAAAACATTAGAGAAACACATCATGGAAAAATTTAAGAACTACTGAAAAGGGTTTGTTGATCGAGTGGATCAATAGACATTTGACAATTTTCAGGTAGAATTTACAAGCTTTAGTCTTCCAGTCTTCTGGTCCAACTCCACTGGAAGCCCAAGCTCTGCAATCTCCAGTGTATTAACAGTTCTCCGAAGCTCCAATTTAGCAACTGCTTGTTGGTTTTTGGTATTTCCCTCGAACAAGTTTCTGATTGTCCAAATACCCTATCCTCTCAAGAACGGCTTATCTTCATCCACAACGTTGCATAAGTAGAATAACCCCATCCTTGCATCTAATCTCATCTTGCACGCTCCTCATCCTGTACAAATAGTTGCCAGTGACTGCAACAGTGTCTCTCTGAAACCCTTTGTCAGGGCATTGTTTCTATTGTTTAGAATCTGCATTCCCTTGGTGCTGACCCTGATTAATGGCTTTTCTGATAATTGCAGGAGGCTCAAGTTCACGGAGCAATTCAGAATCGAATCCAAAAGACGTGAGGAGAAAGTGCGCCTGTTGTGTCTTTTGTATTTCCCATGAGTTTTCGTGCACCATCCTGTGCGCATATATCTCTCAGCATGGTGAGTGTGTAACCAAGGATATCAATATGAGCAGACCCTGTAGGAAGACCTAACTTGCCCTCCCCCAGAAAAATCAACAAGCCTGCTAGCTTTTCTGAAGAATCCGCTTATAATGTAAACTCGGTAGAGATGGTGACATCATTTATTCTCTCACAGGATGCTAATGAGAAACGCTTGATCTGGTGAAAACTCATCAAAGCCCATTTGGACATCTTTGCTGTCATAAGCAGTAGCAACAGCTAGTTTGGCAAATAAACTAGGTAAATGTGATTCTTCTAAGCAGATTACTGAGAGAAGCAACCTAAACCATTCTTCTCGAAATCCGACTGTCAAACAAGAGAAAATGACAGTATGTGATGAAGACGAGAACATGATTAGGTTCAATCAAAGTGGGAAGAAAATAAATTGAGAACGTAACCTAAAGATAAGTATGCGAAAATGGAACCTACCTACTAAAGAAGTCCGAGCAATTTCTGACACCAAAGACAAACCAGGATCTCCACACAAGTCTGCCAGGTGTACAGGGTTCCCATCTTGGCAAGTATATGGTATTATACACAAAGGATCAACTATGTCTTGGCTCCAAATTCTTGCAAGCATGAGAAATTCATTCGGAAAGAATTGAACCGAAATAGTTTGCTGGTGTCTCTCTCCAGCCAATGAGACATTTGCTAGAGCTTGGAGGGCTATCCTGACGGCTCCACAATCTAAGGCAATAGTGTGCATCAGAGCCCTCAAGACGGTTAAAATGATCCTAACTCCATTCTTCTTGATGAAAGTATCCTCATTTACAAACTCTCCAAGCACATAGGTTCCTCATAAGCTTCAGTGATGGTACCTGAAGTTCAGAATTCAAATATTCCAAGTTTCTTAAATTAGATCCAGTATCAAAGCAGGGACACTCCTTGAAGCAAGATCCGAATGCTGGCCTGCATTTCTTGATAGTTTCGCAAGAACTTCTAAGGCGTCCGCTAGACTTGTGGTTATAGAATAAGCAAACAACTAGTCGAGGATATCTTCTGGCAAAGAGGACCCCACATTCTCGTCCATTGAAAGACTAATTCTTTTGGCTGCACACACAGAAAGCACCTAATCAACTATGCGGCGTTTTTATTGTACAAGGAACCATCAAAGACTAACTTCCATCGTGAGTCAAGGTCCTCAAGCTGAAAACTTGTCCACAAAGCATGCCCCAATACGAAAGAAGGCAACATATCGATTCATCAACGGATAAGGGATTCCACGTAATGCGCGCAAAATCCATCCAACCTGTCATTGGCAATCTTTCAAACAATTGGTGGGCACGAACCCTAAAGTGCATAAGAGCAAGCGGACTACCCGTTTGATACTCAACTCTGCCACAGGACTTCCGCTGATGTGCTTGCGATCATAGCCTTCTTCCTCTTCAAATGCTAATTGAGTTCTCCAAGGTGATGATTCCTATTAAATCAAATTACGAAGATAGAATGGGGGTTGAAAATGAAACCGAAGGTGGAATTTAATTCGATATTGCCTTCTCCTTCTCAGATTTTAGGAGAAGAAAGAGAACTTCAAGAGGTTTACGTGGGCTTCTCAAACGCACTTATCTTGCCCCGGAAAAAAAAAAAAAAAAACGCTCTCTAAGAAAGACTGTTTTAATCAAGTTGTTACTTGCACAACATTATTTTCTCAATCTGGTTATACATATTTTTGACTTCCAAAGAAAAATTTGGGTAAAAGCAACGTATCGGTGCATGGTTGTTCCATAAGTTACATTTTACATCTTTCCACCAATACAGAATACCTATAAAAAGATTAAATCGTGAGTACCTAAGGCGAAAAAGTGGGAAGTAGTTACCAAAATTGAAGGAATCCCTTGTCTAATTAGATAATAGATTAAATTAAGATATTATACAGAGTGATTATTCGTACTTGTATCAACCAAAGAATATCAACAAATAAATAAACTTCATGTAGAAAGCTCATCAGGTTTGACACCTTTACCATAGCTTACTGATCAATCTTTATGGAATAAAGAAAAGGACACTCTGAAAACAAAGAAGTTTTGCAGGGATGATATTATTCTTTGAAAGCTATCTCGTGATATGAGCAAATGGATAGTGGAGAATGAAACGTACGAGAAGCCGGATTGCAGGATCAATTATTGATTAGTAGGAAAACCTCGAAATGTGCAAAAGTTGTCTAATGACGCTGCAGATGACATGTACTCCAAATAATGCATAAGTCATCGATGAGCGAAGGAGAGAATAATTTTATCGTAAGACAATAAAATAATGCAATTTGTAAGCCTAGCTAAGGTTTTATAGAAATTTACGAGAAAGACAACCAATCGTGCGTCAACTTTGAAACAATGAAGAGTCTGCTTTTTCAGCCATCAACTTTGAAAACATAATTCCACTCATGCATAAAAAAAAGTTAATTTTTGATAAATTTATCACAAATGTACTAATTTAGATTTTATTATAATTATAAAATTAGTTTGAGGTAAATTTATTACAGATGTACTAATTTGAGGTTTTTTTTTTTTTTAGTAGTAACCCTACTTTTCACTCCTAAATAATAGAATTCATAATAATCAGAAGAAAAAGGAAAGTTAAGGTTACATTTGGTTTCTAATAATTGTACGACCTTTTCTTTAATTTCCTAAAGATATTTACGTTTTTCAGGCTATCTTCATTACTATTAAAATATACTTTATGTCTCTAATGGACATCTATGATTCGTCTTAGTATGCGCTTCTGGTTTCGTTGAATTTTTAGTAAGTTTATACAAAATATTTAGTCGATCTTTTCTAATGCACTGTTCAATGTGTGTGAGATCCTACATTTGTATACAATGATCGGGAGGTGGTCGCCATCCTTAGGCATCCTGCAGTGGTCACATGGCTGTGACACGGTTGTATGCATACATTTTTATCTGCCTACTTACTTTTAAGCCTACTACATCTTATTTATAAGGAGCACTGATTATAGTAGTATATACCAAGCCCATAATGACATCTTGTAATTTACCAAAGAATATACAGGATATAAGAAAGCCTACCATATCCTTCCAAGTATAACCCAAGGGGTCTGTCCATGTGAATTAAGGGTACAGAAGCACACGATATCTTCTACTTAATAATTTTTCAGTTACTTATATACTTTTATTAGCACAAAACTGATGTAATCGATACAAAGCCCGATTAGCAGAAGGGCTAAAACTTCACAAAACAAAAAATTTACCAGCTAAAGAAAACTTTGAGTCCCCAAGTAGCAAAAAGAGTCTTCATAGGCGAGCTTCAGAAACTTCCTAACAAACGAGTTACCCTTCAAATGCACAACTGCCTGGACTAGGAAGATGACTCCAAGCTTTCTCTGAAAAAGGACAATCGAAGAACAGATGAGAGTTGGCAAGCTACATCATGGATAATCTGTCTGCTACCTGTTCAAGTCTCGGTGACGCCTGCCTGGATGGAACGATTTCGTGTGCTCATGATATTGATTCGAGGTTGACGTTTCCATTGCATTTACATAATCCTCAGAAAAGAAAAAAGAAATAAAGAGAGAAAGGAAAAGAAAAGACTTTTTTTACCAAAAAAAAGAAAAAAAAAAGAAAAGACTTTCCATATAAACAAAACCTAAAATTCTTTTTACCGACCGTAAGTTAACAAAGACCGAAGCGGCAGATTCGGTCTGTTGGATTCTCTTTACCCGCACGTCGAGACTATAGCAGTTGGACAAAACGCTCTCTTTCTCCTAAGAACAACAGATTATAGGCATTGAAAAAAATCTAAGGACGTTCTCGAGAAGTGACCATCCATCAAAAGTTGTGTCGTAGGTGAACTAAAGCTCTACGAGCGGTAATAGATACTGCAAAAAATAATACATCAACTTTTTGGAGGTTTGGAAAATCATGTAAGATCATGTTGAACAAGCATACCCGCGCGTTCATACTATAATTTTTTTGGTTCTGGCCCTGGGCATGCCTGACATGTTTCTAAAAGTGGATGGGCAAGATTTTGGCCCAATATCTATATAAACCTAACTTTAAAAAAAAATGGCAAGATAACTTGGATATAAAGATCTTCATTAGTACATAAACCAATTGTATACTACCACTGATAAACACCAGAATAAGCGATATTCATTGTTCCGATGGAAAGAAGAACCTATGATTATCTTTTCAAGAAATTTCCAATCTTAATCATACTAATTCATTTCATAAATGACCATTCACTTTGTTTTTCTCTCTCACTACTAGACTTCCTAAATTACCATTGCATTATGGGCATTACAAATAGAACATGTGCTTATCCTCAAAGGAAGTCATATGTTCTTTTTTTAAGTCCCGTACAATAACAAAAGGGACCAAATAATTCCATAGAGATGGTTGCTGAACCATACCACCTTGTTCCGGCAAAAAAGCCGCAAAAAAGATGGCAGTGATTCTATTGAAAAGAACGGTTTCAAAGTGCCCATGTGTGATCCTTTATATAGACAGGATATGTTTACCTGCTCCGACAAATATGAATAACCCCATGAGCTTTAACATTGTTGTTCATTGATTCCATAATGAGTACTATTTTACCCACTGCAACCTCTTCTGGTAGTCCTATTTTCCCTTCACACCGGTAGGGGCAAAAATATCTACTCCCTTGGTTCATGTTTCGTTGTTTATCTCATACTCATCTATTTCGTACATAACTATTTGTTTTCTTTCTATAGATAATTATATAATAATATGCACATGAACGAGTGTCCTAACTTTAATAAGACAATATGGGAAAATTTCAGGACAAAATTATGACTCACTCACTCTGCTTGAAGATCTAATTTGGTAAAATTTGACTCATTCATGAAGATATCGAAGTGTTCAATATAGGACATACCGATGCACGCAAGAAAAGCTGAAAGATTAAGAATCCTGAAAAAAATTTGGAGGCCATATTCTCCTTATTGAATATATTATAGACAACGTCCATAGAACTGTGAAAGAAATTTTCCAAAATTTATGGGAAAGTTATTCACACATATGGAGAATGAAAGAAAATTTCAAAGTTTAAATAAAGCAAAATGCAGCTATGAATATTCTAAAAAGTAAAAATACGTCATTATCCTAACTTTATTTGTAAAATCTTAATTGAACTAGAGTGAGGCCCTTTAAATTTGTAATACTTTATTTTGCACGCAATCAACAGAATTTTCTGGTGCTATTTATCCGTCGAGTCCAGTTGATATGGAATAGCTATCACCTGTCAAAATCGTGGTCTATGTCTTCAAAACTTTGTAAAACTCAATGCAACAAGTTTTATCCTTTTCTATTTAATTGATGGCGTTGCCCTAATACATTTATTTACGAATTCAACTAGATAATATGGGTATGATTGTTGTAAGTTAGAAAAGTCTACCGATAACCTGAGATTAAAATAATTTTGGACATTAAGTGAGATAAGACAGTAATGTCACAAGGTAATTAAAGTATACTTCCATATGATTACAAAGTGAAGAAATTTAGAAATTAAAACGTTGGAACTTTTAAAACTTCTGGAACCTAGTATAACTAAGCAATATTTTTCACAAAATTTTTACTCGTGATTGACACATTTTAGATGTAAATGGAACATGCTTGAATATCTATGGAGATTTGATGTTTTGAGTGCTTTTTGCAAAACTTCTAAAAAATTAAAACTTTCGGTTTTTTTCTGTTTCCCTCTTTTCTTTTCTGCTTAAATTGAGCAACGCTATACGGATTTAGAGTTTTTTTTTTTTTTTTGGTCGGTATACAAATGTAGAGATTAACCATACAAAATCTCACGTAACTCACAATCATTTGTTGTTTCTGTATCAATGACTTTACTAGACCAACCCACCAACTATAGAATTTCAGATAAGAATCTTTATAGAATATTTTGTATACCTAAGAAACCCTAGTGTTAAGCGACTCTAAGTTCTCTCTTTTTAACGATTTTTCGTATTGATTTATCCAAAAATAATCATTATTTTTCATACTTTTATGATGTTTTCCATCTTTTGCAACCCAAGACGAAATAGAGGAATCTTTAGGAGAGCTTTTCTATACAAGAAACATCCATTCAAGATAAACTGCCCTCGGAGAATTATCAACTTTTCAAACAAAACTATATACACAAAAACTTGCAGAGACCAAATCCTAGAAAACCTAAAAGCTGTGCATTGGTTTTGCAGATCGTTTGGCGCTTCCTCTTCATCATTTGAGTTGTTTTGCTTTATAGTCAATCCACGTTTCTTACTTCTAAAACAAATAAATCACTTTGATAATCACAATTAAAAATAAAAAGATTATTTTACTATATTTCAGACAAACTGTCATATCGGCAAAATTAATATTCAAACCTTCACATTTTTTTTTAATGCAATGACAGTGGAACAGCTTTATCTTTCCCATCAATGAACATAAAAGGCACGTTCTAAATTGCAAAATAAACTATGTTTTCACCAAAAAGTTGACCAAACCTATGAGCTGTTGGATGAAACTATAACCTCGTTATTGTGAAAGCAACATAGTGAGAGGACCACATGCATTGGGAGATGTGAGCACATTATCCACTGCTGTTTCTTTTCCACCAAAAAACCAACACCTTAGCCTATGGTGCACAGCTGTAATTACGTTGTTTGCAATAGCTTTTGTATCGTTTGAGTATCTAGACAATTTAATAGACTAAACTTTTCTCTTTTAATATTTTATCTTAGTAGGATCAATATATCTCAATTCTCTATGAGGATCAATATATCTAACTAGACAAAAGGCTAATGAGACATATTCTCAATTGCAAGTTGTTATCTTTATCTCATTAGAATATGATTATATTTGGAGTTTCACTTAACTGATTCTGGTGACTTATCTAAATAAATAATTAAACAAATTTTCTGAATTCATATTACTTTTCTAAGTCTTTGATCATTAGGAATGATGAAGCATATATATACAACAAACTTTATTTTTTACAAATAATATTCAATCCATTATTTCAAGTGAAATATCCGCAACCCTAATAGATTTGAAGATTAATTGTGCATGGTGCTTCATCTAAGAAGCTAGCAACACTCAACAAGCAAAGGAAAAATGTCTCGCAGAGGATGATTAATCATAAGACTATGCGAGTTATATGCCTACAGAACTTTTCACCAGAGCAAAATTCACTCTTATTATTGTTCTACAAGTTTACGACCTTTCTATTATGTTCCAACCCGCATTAATTTTTTCTCGAGGATAACTTATCTCACACCTTCACTTGTATTTTGGAAAATATTGGGCCTACCGTTTTCTTTTTAATAATACAAAGTAAAATTATCCACATTTTCTTTTGGCAGCATTTTTTTCTGGCTTTCTAAAAATAAATATCAGTATTGACAAGCAACACAAGAAAGTCCAAAGTCCGAACTTGTAGACATAATATATTGAAGCCAAATTCACGAGATTTGCTATTCTATATACTCATCACCAAAAAAAAAAAGGTGATTATCCATAGCAAAAACCATCCATCTTGATACTTCCTAACGAAAGTCATAAGTGGAAAAATCCGAATCTATAGTTATAATTTACATGTCAGGCCAGGTATAAAGGCTCGAACTAAGTTCCTTTAAAGGATTAAAGAGAACTTACATGATGTAATAATAGGACGATTCACCTGCTGTTTGCACTCCCGTAACTTTTGTTATTTAATAGAGATTGGAGTCCACATGAAGATAATATAATTATAGACCAAGAAACCTGAGTGTGTATGGTGGAGTAACTCCTAGTTCCGCAGCTTGAAGTAAATATGCTACTTTACGGAAATTTGTGTTCGGACAGTTCGCTATTATCAGGGAGAAGCTTGAAACTTGGTGCGTTGGTGACGGGCTTTTTCTTTTGTCAATGATTTTCAAGAATGTATTGTCAATTATCTAGCTATAGCCAGAATAGTGATTTCATTTCACATCTTTATAAACCCAAAACTACCAAAACTCAATTCCACTACCCATCGGTGCCGCTGCCCCCGCCCCTGTCACGGGTTGCTGGCCTCTGCTGCTTGTTGGCAAGTGCTGGTTGTTAGAACTAGTATTGGCACCTAGAGGGGGGTGAATAGGTGTTTATCGCAATTTTAACAATTCAAATCAAATAAGATGTGAATAATTTAAAGTCAACGATTGCAGCAAATGAAAGCAAATAACAATGTAAAGGATTAAGGATAGAGAATCAAGACTCAGATTTATAGTGGTTCGGCTTAGATCAAGCCTACGTCCACTCTCCGCACGGACAGCCCTTCAGCTGGATTTCACTAAGAATCAATAAGAGTGATTACAATCTCACGCTCTTGAGTCCACAAAGTGTAGATTACTCTACTACACTTCCTCAAGATCTACAATATGATCTCTCTTTTGATTACATGTAATGCTCAAAGAATGATATCGCAAAGTGATAGAGGAGATTTCAGACTTTGGAATTTTTCTATCCGCACACTTAAACAACTAGAGCATCTCTCTTATATACTCCTTCATGCCTTCAATACCGTTGGCACCTTCCAAAGAAGTTCTTCCAATCAACCCGTTGGACGGAATCAATTAGAGAGATCTCGAGCTCTTTAAGGTAAGTGTTGATAGCCCATCAATCCCGCTCGCCCATACAATCGGGATCTCGGTTTCCATAAGTAGATCCTTCCAAATATAAGTTGCGAAGTCGTTAAGGAATCTAAACATATTCCATATAAAACTTAGATCGTTTAGTGCTGAATCCAAAGTAGAAAGATATCCATCGACGTTAGAATATAGATCGTATAAGATCGAGAATAAACGTCGTCCCGGAAACTGTCCTTGTGAGTAGACTTTAAAATATAAGTCTTGAGTCTTGCTAGCTTCGGACTTTAGTCTTCGGACTTTGTCAATAGAATCGTAAGTCTTCGGACTTTGATCTTCGAGACTTTGATCTTCAGACTTTGATCTTCGACTTTGATCTTGAGACTTTGTAAGTCTTTAGACTAGACCGATAAACTCGTTTTGTCAACTTCAAAATACTTTAAGGGATTTCATCCAACAATCTCCCCCTTTTTGATGGTGACAAAACTTTCCCGCAGATTTGAATATTATCGCCCGCAATACAACTTTTAAGCAAGTATCATAAAAGATTTAAATAAGATAGTAGAAGTTATCCCGTACACGATATCCCGTACTCGGACTTTCCCCGTACATAGATCCGCATTCACGAAACCTCATTAGTCATAAACAAACAGTACTATCAAATTTACGAAGCTTAAAGTATTGCCATAGAGAATACTTTCCAAAAAAAAAAAAACTCTGCAAGTTTAAGTCAAAGTCAAGATAGCAAGCAATAATAGAAAAGATTGGGTTTGGATATTGGGTTTGGATCAAAAATCATCAAAAATCTGCAAGGTCTTCTCCCCCTTTTTGTCAGCATAAAAAAAATCAAGGAGCTCGGGGAATGCGAACAAGTTGAAAGTCTTCCATCGACTTTACAGTGTCTTCCAGCTTCCTCAAGTCCGCTGTACTTGGGTGAGTGTAGTGCCCTTTGCGGTTTCTTGAATCTGCGCGCGAACATCTTTAATCGATCATGCAAAGT